>BSDZ01000080.1:1200000-1800000 GCA_030268105.1 Volvox africanus
GCAACAAGGCGCGGCGGCGGCGGCGGGTGGCAAAGGCGCGGGTGGGCGGCAGATGTGGAAGTTGGGCACCGTACAGCCGTTGGGTGAGTAAGCATATCTGTCCGTGTGTGTGTCCGTGTGTGTATGTGTGCATGTGTATCTGTGTGTAAGTGTATATTTGTGTTTGTGTGTATGTTAATGTATGTATGTGGCACCTGTGTATTGTCTGTGTCTATATCTCCAATCTTAATCCCAAAACCCATTTCCCCTCTTGCTTCCCCTCTCGCTGCCGAGCTCTGCTTCTCCGTCTGCCTCTGCCGTACGGCCCTCAGGCCCCGAGAACACACCCTTCTACACGGTTCTTTCCCCCGGACAAACCGTCATGTGTTTGGACACGCATATGTTCAAAGCGCCTGCGGCACCCCACGACCCGCAGCCCTCCGACTTCCTGCTTATAAGGGCCAATAACGGCGTCCTCCATGTGAGTGCTAACTAATCAATCAACCAATCAACCAACCAACCAACGACGTATGCAAGAATAAGTTTATGCAAGAATAACTAGCTAATGAAGCGGCTGCTGGGGGGAAAGTGTACGAACGGAGTCGGTCGGGGCCTTCGAGGATTGATGCGCCTGGGCTGATGGCCCTTTTGAGTCGTGCTTTGCAGCTGTTGGATTTTAAGATCCATTCTAGATCCATTTTGAAGTCATTGTTCGTACTATTTATATCCGTCCCAGGCCCTCTCCGCTCCACCCCACCCAGCTCGCCGGCGGCTTGTCGTATGTCGTTCTCGTTAAGCCATGTCCCCACTCCACTGCCCACCCAACCCACCCAACCCACCCAACCCACCCAACCCACAGGTACGTGAGCTGACCGGCACATTGACCGTGGGTCAGCAGCATCCCCACGAGCGGGTTCCGGAGCCCTGGGACGCCGAGTGGATCAAGAACTACAACTCCAACCGAATCTTCGTTGTGGTGGCTCGGGCGCTGCAGAGGGCTCGTAACCGCAACGTAAGGCCCAACCAACAGCGGTGTGTGTGTGTGTGAGGGGGGGGCGGGTTCTCCTTAGACGGCAGTTTACATCTGCAGGGAAAAGGAAAAAGGAGAAAAGGAAAAAGGAGAAAGGAATAAGGGGCTCCGGCGGTTGGTTTGGTTTGGTGTAGTGGTGCAACTTGTCCCTGAGGGAGTGGGAGGCAGGAAGGATGGAATGATGTGTTTTTGATGCATCGGAGACCCCGCCACCCCACCCCACCCCACCCCACCCCACCCCAACACAACACAACACAACACAACGACCCCCACCTTTTTTCCCTGACATCCTTACTCGTGTGCCACCACCACCACCACCACCACCACCACCACCACCGCGCCGTTGTCCGATTATCACGTCCCCCTAAACGAATCTGAAAGTCATGTTTCAATTTTCTGAACTCACGCCTTCCAGTTATATGCGTATTTATTGCCCGCCACTCCCATCGCCGCGACCAAACTCCCTGTGCAGCCCAACGCCAAGCCCTCCATAACGCTGAAAGACGTGGCGGACCAGTTGCCGTACATACCCCGTGACGAGGTCCGTGAGCGGATCGAGAAGGAGTGCGGCTGCCGCCTCAAAGAAAAGGACGGCGTGGCGGCGAACGGGGTAAATGGCTCGGCAGCGGTGGCGGATAACCCGGAGTACGAACTGCCGGAGGGCGTGTCCATCACGGAGGTGTGTTCGTGTTAATGTGTGTATGTGTGTATGTGTTAATGTGTATGTGTATGTGTATGTGTATGTGTATGTGTATGTGTATGTACATGCAAGATGGTATCAGTGAGATTTGTTTCACCCAGATTCACATCTCCCTTCCCGCCCGATTCCCCCCCTCGCCTCTCAGGAAGCCAAGCTTCGTGATATGGTCCGTCCCGACGTCGTGTGCGCGTACGAGGCCATGCGGGCCGCGGAGCTAAGGCTCAAGGCCCTGGGGCTGCAGCACCTGCAGGTGCTGACGGCTGTGGCGAGGATGGAGCCGGAGCGGTGGCAGGCGGCCATCAGGCAGCTGGCGGAACTCAATCCCAAGGTTGGCAACGCATCTGATGTTCTCGTGTGTGTTTTACGAAGCGTGACTTCGCTCCCTCACTCATTGGAAGCGGGTTCCCCCTGCCCCTACAGGCGGGTCCAGCGCTGCGATTAATCGACTGGGCGGTGAACACCGCCCCATGGGTCACTACGGGCTCGTACGCGTCCGCCACCCGGGGCGATACGAGGGGAAGTACGTGGTTGCGAGTGGAGGGGCCCTTTGACCCCACTGGTGAGTGGAGGAAGGGAGGAGGGGAGGGGGGGGGAAAGGGGGAAGGGGGTTGAGGGGCGGAGGTGGGGGGGCGGGGGGAGGCCGGGGTGGAGCCGGGGGGCGGTCGGGGGCGGAGCGGGAGGGAGCGGGGCGAGCGTGGGCCAAACCCCCTCCACTTTCCGCTTCATCTTGTCATGGAATGGGGTCCTGGCCTGATCCTCCTGGCCATCCCCTCTGCCTTCTCCCGTTCCCTCTTCAGGTCGTGGCTACGGACTGTGCTTCCAGGCGGACTGGCAGCGGGTCACCCGCCCCGACCTCAAGGACCGACCGCCACAGGTGGGGCGAGGGACGCGTCGTCCGGCCGGCTGCAAGTTGGGCCTTCTCTTCCACCCGGATATTTCCAAGGAAATCAGCAACTTCAAAAATTAGCCGTTTTTGGGGGTGAGGCTTTAGGATCCAACCTTTCCGGAACCTATCTCATCATTGGCGGTGGCTGAACTCGGTTCGCAGGAGGGCAGCATCACGGGTACGGAAGCGGACCTGAGGAAGCTGGGTCACGAGGAGGCGGGCCGTATGCTGATGCAGTGGGGAGTCAAGAAGGACGTTGTGGACGCCATGACTAACAGGTGAAGGAAACGGGTTTTCTTTTACCGAGCCAACATTTATTATACCGTACTGAGGACCGTACTGATGCAAACGTACGCTAACGTTCGACATCTTTCCGTACGGCATTCCTGATAACCCACACGCGCAGGTGGCGGCGTATCGACTTGGTTCGCAAGCTCGCTACCCAGGCGGCGATGGAGGGCACGGAGGGGTTCAATGCGCATTTTGTTCGCGTGCAGCGTCTCAATGTGAATGAGAAGATCGCGAGCGCGCGCCGCATCGCCTGCAGCATCCTCCAGAAGCAGCTGGAGGCGATCAAACGCGACAAGGACTGGGCCCCGCCGCTGGAAGGTGGAGGCTGTGTGTGTGTATGTGTATGTGTGTGTGTATGTGTGTGTGTGTGTGTGTATGTGTATGTGTGTATGTGTCGCCTCCCTTCCTTCCTTCAAACCGATCACTACGGCCCCCCGCCCAACCCCGTCGGTTCCCCGCCCCCCCGCCCCTGCCCCCCGCCCCTGCCCCCCGCCCCTCGCCCCCCGACCCCTGCCCCCTGCCCTCCGACCCCCGACCCCCGACCCCCGACCCCCGACCCCGCCCCCCGCCCCCCGCCCCCCGCCCCTGCCCCCCGTGTTCCCCTCCGCAGACTACGGGCTTCTTCGGCCGTTGGGACGTCGAGCGGCCACTGCCACCGCGTCCCCTGCAGCTGCGGAGGACGACGAGGAGCGGCGGGCCTACCTGGAGCTGCAGCGGGAGGGTTTCCTAGGGGGAGGGGCGGCGGCGGACAAGACTGGCAAGGCGAAGAAGGTGTGTGCCTGTGTGTCTCTGTGTCTATGTCTGTGTCTGTGTCTGTGTCTATGTCTATGTCTATGTCTATGTCTATGTCTATGTGTGTATGTGTATGTGTGTGTGTGTATGTGTATGTGTGTGTGTGTATGTGTATGTGTATGTGTATGTGTGTGTATGTGTATGTGTATGTGTATGTGTGTGTGTATGTTTATGTGTATGTGTATGTGTATGTGTATGTGTATGTGTATGTGTGTGTGTGTATGTGTGTGTGTATGTGTATGTGTGTGTGTATGTGTATGTGTATGTGTATGTGTGTGTGTATGTGTGTGTGTATGTGTATGTGTATGTGTATGTGTATGCGAACCACTGGGATTTCTGACCCGACGTAGTGTGCGTGGCGGCTTAGCTAAAATCCTAAAAAACTGAAATACTGACATTCCTGGAGGCCTAAGACCCCGAAGACACTGAACGCACCACAATCCTGGACCCCTCCCCTCCCGCACCCCCAAAGGGCGCTCAGCCGCTGGAGGCCAAGCCCAAGGAGCGGCGAATCCGACGACTGGTAACCGTGCTGGCCGCGGACGGCGCAACGGAGCTGTCTAGGAAGGAGTTCGTGTACAGAGAACGAGCCGACATGCAGATCATCAACAGGTACGACGGTACGGATATTATAGGGGTACGGCGACGCTAAGGTCCGTTATATGAGGTATAAGGGTGGGGTTCAGAAGGCGGGGCTGGGGAGGGGGAATGGGAAGGGGAGGGGAAGGGAAGGGGGAAGAAGGGGAGGGAAGGGGAGGGAAGGGAGAAGGGGAGGGGAAAAGGGGTTCACTCTACACCCTTCCCGGGCCCAGATCCTTCTCCCGCAAAAGAAAAATTTCGGAATAACGTGTTCCGTACGGGAAGTTGGATTTCAC
This sequence comes from Volvox africanus, assembly GCA_030268105.1. Taxonomy (NCBI): domain Eukaryota; kingdom Viridiplantae; phylum Chlorophyta; class Chlorophyceae; order Chlamydomonadales; family Volvocaceae; genus Volvox; species Volvox africanus. Next base: position 1,204,554 of record BSDZ01000080.1, read on the forward strand.
TTCCTTGCCTCCGCCTTCTCAACAGGGGACTCAATCGCCCGGAGCAGGGTGGATTCGGCCAGCAGGTGCTGCAGCCGCCCGCCGCCAATTTCATGCCGGGACCTCCGGTGCGGGTGGCGGCTGGCGGCCGCGGACGGGGCCGGGGAAGAGGAGGGCCCGGCTTCGGCGGTGGCGGCGGTGGCGGCTTCGGCGGTGGTGAAGGTACGGAATAAAGATCGTTCGTACACGCGTGCTTATGAAGCAGACTGAGACTTTTTTTCACTTTATAGGATTTCGAAGTTATATTTCTAACTTCTTTCCCTTGACGTCGGAACTCCGGCGGGAATTACGTGGTGGCAGGTCGTGGTGGCGGTCATAAGCGCCGTCGGGTGCCGCGGGCACCGACCGGTGGCGGCGGCGGCGGCGGCGGTGGCGCTGAAAGCGCAGAGGATGATGACTTAAGCGCCTCCACAGAAGACGATGATGAAGCGCGCGTCATGAAGAAGATGGCAGCAGGAACCAGCCGAAGGGCAGGTGCACGGCGCCCGGAGCCTTCGGCGGCGGCGACAGCGATGTCGGAGGGTGCTGACGGCGCCGCCGCGTCGCCATCGACAGTCGGCGGTGGTGGCGGCAACGGCGCCGCTGCAGCGGGCGCGGACTCCACCAAAGTTTCGAAACCGCCACGAGCCAGGCCCGCGAATCCCAAGCCCCGTAAGCCCGCGGCGCCTCGCCAACCGCAACAGGCCAATGTGTGTCCGGACTGTGGCCGGCCAGGACATGGCGCGTATAGCAGGTGAGTGCGTGGGCATCAGCTAATCACGAGAGCCATGTAAGCGTGTCTGCTCGTTGACGTATCTGACCATTGCAGGTTGTGTCCTAATTACCGTGCTGACGTGGACCTGAGTGACCTGTCGGAGATAACAACCGAAGATGAAGATGAGGAACCAACAGCGGTTACAAATGCCGATGGCGGCGCCGATGCTGACGGTGCTGTCTCGCCCCCAACCACCGGTGGCGGAGCCACTACCGGGACCGCAAATGGCGGCCAGGTGCTGGCAGTTGACAGTGGCGGCGGCGCCGCGCCATTTATACATGCGGTGTCTGTCGGCGGTCCTGCAGCAGCGGCCGCAGCCGTGGCCGCCGCTGCCGCAGCAGCGGCGGCGGCAGCCAGCGTGGCGGCAGCGGCAGCGGCAGCAAACGCCGCCGCCACAGGAACGCCTGTGAGTGGCGTCGGTCGCAGCCGGCGTCGACCTAACCGTCGAAACGACGACGCTGATGTTACGATTGACGAAGGGGAGCTGGCGAGCGAGAACTGGGACTCAATGGAAGAAAGCGACGAAGAGTTCTCTTACCGAATTCGCAGCGGCGGCGCAGGCGGTGCACGGAGGGGCCGCCGCGCACCAGGTCTGCGTGGCGGCGGTGGCGGTGGTGGCGGCGGCGGCGGTGGCGGAGCTGGGGCCAGTAAGGCCCGTGCGCGGCAGCCGTCTGGCCGTGCGCGAACGCGCACTCGCTTTAAGGAGGAGTACGACATGCTCGATGATGAAGAGGAAGAGGAAGAGGCGGAATTGGAAAAGTCGGATCATGAGGATCTTAATGACTTTGAGGAGGAGGAAGAGGAGGACTGGGTTGCATCGGAAGATGAAGAGGAGGACGTTGGTGGCGGCAGTGGCGGCGGGAGGTACCGTGGACCCAAGGGTACGACCAGCCGTGCGCGGATCAAGGCGGCAGCGGCGGCCGCAGCCTTCACTGCGACGACGTCGACGGGCACTGCGGGACCGCGGCGGCCGGCAGCATCCGGACGCCGCGTCGGTGGCGTCGGTGTCGGCGGCGGCACCTTCTGCGACGGCGCCGTCACCACGGATGTAGAGATGCGCGAAGCGACGATGGCAGCCACACCGCTGGCGGGTGGCACAGCGGGTGCAGGCAGCGGACTCCGAGCCCGTGCAGTGAGGCGCAAGGTTGTTGATTTCGGCATGGACAGCGACGATGACGTTGAAGAAGACGTTACCCGACTTGGCGGCGGCGCCGCCACCACCGTCGCCGCCAGCACTGCGGCGGCGCTGGTGAGGTCGCAGTATGCGCCGGGCTCCCATGCACCGCTTGCGGGTGGGCTGGCGGCGGGCTCCGCCACGGCAGCGGCAGAGGTGGCGGCAGCATCGGTCACTGACGCGGCGGGTGGCCGACAATGGTCTTTAGGTCAGGCGGAGGCTGCCATGCGGAAGGTCTATTCGGCTGCGTTGACCGCGGCCCGCAAGGTGGACTGGGCGCTGAACCTGTTCGAGAAGTACCCCGACCTGAGTATCGTGAAGGACTACCACAATTTCATATCAACCGAGGTGGGTGGGTTAACGCAGGCGGTGTAAACCTTATCGTTAGCGATGTCTTTGTCCCCAGCGCTCACTGGAACAGTGTGAGCCGGAAGGGAAACTTCTGTCTTAAAGCCATCTTACAACCTCTTTAACAACCTTGTACGACCTTACAACCACCTTGTAACGACCTTACAACCAACTTAGGTAATAATAACCCCCACATGTAACACGGATAACGCCTGAACGTCGCAGAACGTCATGTACATGCAACGAATTGAGGAGAAGATCGGGGGCAAGCGGCCTGGTGTTTCAGGGAAAGGGGGGGAGCTGCAGTACGCGAGCAGGGAAGCCTTCCTTGCCGACTTCAAGCGAATATACGACAACTGCATGTTGTACAACGAACCAGGGAAGTCGCCGTACAACTTCCCTGACGCACGGAAAACGGCGGCCAACATGCTTTCCGCCGTCGATCAGTCTCTTAAGCAGCGGAATGCCTCCCTTGAAGCGGCGGTAGCGGCGGCAAATGTGAGGAAGTGTTCATCCTACTGCCCAGTGCCTTGAGAACTGACTCAATTGTTTCCCAAGTAGAGCTGGGCTGGGGATCTCGGCGACGGCGAAGGGGGGGCATAAACAAGAAGATGGTAAAGGGTGAAGTGGGTCAATGGATCAACAGATGGTGATCAAGGGTCACGGTAACCTATAGGGGGGTGGGTGGGTCTTATTACGCATCCGGACGCCTTTGCTGCTGCATCCTTGCCGTTGATGCCGTACACTACTTAATTTCTGCTTATTAAATAATGTACCGCTCCCAAAATCAACATCCCACTTTTCGTTGCGTCGTGACCCCATTGCACCCCCCTGCCCGGTGCCCGGTGCCCGTGTGACATTACCGCATCTTTCCAACCCGCTTTTCACACACGTCCATGTTTCCCACCCGCTTTCCTTGCTCGCCCCGCCGCTGGCCCCGACGATTGTCTGAACGACAGTCCATGGAGCATTGGTTGGGTTGCAGCCGTTGCCGCCGTTGGCGCCGCTTCAACTACCTAGACTTCGTTGAGATGCGACTCCACAACGACTTTTGGTGCGGGATGATTCCGAGACGCAGTTGCACGGAGGTTTGCGATTACTGCCGTACTGAAGTCTGCACATGCGGAGAAGGATGACTCCTCGGATGGGCGCACATGTTCCCCACGTGTAAGGTCGGGGGAAAAGAGAGGGGGGGGAGATTGGGAACTCCCGGGGGAGAGCGTTTTTGGGGGGCTGCTGTTGCGGGTTTTACTCCGGCCGGTGTCGATGCTGCGTGACTGAGCCTGAGGCGGATTGCGGCGGGGGCCCAGCCAGCTCGAACAGCGTTCCGATAATCGTTTTAAAGAGCAACACGATGTCCGTACGGCCTCTTAGGTACGGTGGGCACCGTATTTTATCACGGTTTTCACGGAATTACATCTTACAACGGTCTTCGCGATTTTGACGGTTGAAGAAGCGAATGGTGTATGGTTGGGGGCTGGGTTTTGCTGAGAATCGGATGTGTCTGTGTATGTACGGAAGGGGTTTTGGAGGGGGGGCGCAGAGATTGTGAGGATGTGGAGAGGGAAGTCATATTACGACGCGTCAACGCCGTCGGGAGGATTCTAGGAAGTGACGTGTGGAGCGGCTACCCACCGACCGTCAACCGTTAAAGTACATCCTACTTTGCATGCATGTGGATCGGACAACAGTGGCTGCTGGCCGCCTCCCCTTCCCAAGGGCCCGACTAGACCCCACTATGAATTTTGAACTTTTCTACACTCGAGCTTTCGTTGTTGACTCATTTACTAGGTTGTGGCTTCCTACCCGTCAGCGCATCCGCGGCATGTTATGTAAGCGGAGGAAGGGGCGTGGGGCGTGAGTGAGTGCGTGTGTGTGTGTGTATGTATGTATGTATGTGAGTGTTGGGTTGGGGGCTGTTGGAGGCACAACACGAGCGTACGATTCCGAAACTGGCTGTCTGCCGGGCCCGGGAGGGCAGGTTTTACTTTAAGAAGTATCCACTTTTCGTGGGAGTATCGTACCGCCAATAGATATGAGGTTTGGAGCCGCTATCTGTCCATGTGGTGGCATGTAAGAGGGTTGTCAAGGGGGGGCTGCCATGCATACCTACCCCACATATACATAGGATGCCACGTACACACACAACTGTAGGTGTTGAGCATCCTAGCACCAGGAAGCACGTGCGTGCAACATCACAGCAAGGAAGGAGTGGGATTTAGGAGAGTCTATTCTAGGCATGTAGCGGTGTGCGGACACCGTAGTCCCTATCGTATAGTGGTTAGTACATCGCGTTGTGGCCGCGAAGACCTCGGCTCGAATCCGGTTAGGGACAAATTTGTGAAGATATATTGTTCATCCTACATGCGTGTGCACGTCAACACTCAATTCAATACATACACGTCCAGGGCCGTGGGCCGGCCCGGGCCCATGGGCGGGGCCGGCCCATGCGGACCGCCCCATGGCAGCATCCCATGGGGGGGGGGCAGCGAGTGGGCCATGCAAAGGGAACTCCACCCGGGAATGCTGAACATGCGAGTGGTCAGTGGTAATCTGTACGACGAGCCGTGAAGGCGCTGTTGCCTTCAGTCCTTGAACAAATCAAACGCCCAATGAAACGTCGGTTTTCGCTCGACGGACACACCGGACTTTTGGGCTTTGACCCGACGTGTAATCTGTTTACACCGCGTTGCCCCTTATCGCCCCTAGATTTGTTGAGTCACATCCTTCTGTTCATCCTCTTGTCTCTACGCAAGCTGTCCGAACAGCTGGCGATGTAGGCGTCAACACCCTGACATGGCTGCGTGCATATTGCTACCCTTTGCCACATGTTGACGACCTGCTGGATAAGCCGAAGGGTTGGGCTTATTTTAGCTCGATTGGCTTGCAACAGGGAAATAATCAGATTCGCATCGCTGAGTCTAACGTTCCGGAAACTGCTTTTCAGACTCCCTTTGGTCACTTCGAGTACACGGTCTTGTCGTTTGGGCTGTGTAACGCACCCACGGGGTAAGCAGTGATGGACCGCATGTTCAGACCGTTTATCGAGGAGCATCTGGAGCATCTCAGGCTCATGCTTGAGGTGATGAAGCGGGAGCAATTGTTTGCTAAACGCGCCAAATATTTCTGGGCGCAGCCTCAGGTGGAGTATTTGGGCCACATTGTGTCGGCCACTGGAATAAGGATGGACCCACGGAAGGTAGCTGTGGTTCGCGAATGGCCCGCGCCTCAGAACCTCACCGAACTACGCCAGTTCTTAGGTTTGACCAACTACTTCCGTAAGTTTATTAATAAATACTCCATTATTGCGGCCCTGCTTACAAATCTGACGAAGAAAGGAGGTTTCGCTTCCCTCGAGGCCTGGACATCAGAGTGTCAACAGGCGTTTGAAGAGCTGAAGCATATCGTCGCCGACGACGTCACCCTTGCGTTCCCCGATTACTCGTTACCATTCCGCGTGGATGTCGTGTCCGACGCTTCACTGTATGGGAGTGGTGCTGAATTGTTGCAGGAAGGGCGACCGATCACCGTCATGAGTAAGAAGTTTTCGGGTGCGGAGACCTGCAACACCACCGGGAAACAGGAAGTGTTGGCAGTTTTGCATGCCCTGAAGGAATGGCGCTGTTACCTCGAGGGCCGGTCATTTATGCTAAAGACTGACCATAAGCCCCTTGACGTTTTTGCAAAGCGTCCCCACATTGAACCGACGGCAAGCTAGGTGGATGGAGTACCTAGCTTGGTTCCATTGCACCTAGGAGCATATCGCCGGACGGATTAATATCGCCGACGCTCTCAGCCGACATCCTGAGTTGATCTAGTCCAGAGGGTGGAGGGGTGCAGATCTGATTTTGATACTCATGCTCACTGGCCTTGCTGGACATTGCTAAAAGTTTAAATACGGGCGGTGGGCCTCCCGTTCTTTTTACAGCACGAACGATTTCTCAGCACTATCGGTAAAAGTGGAAAAGCGGATATTCATTTTTGCAATTGTATGTTATATCATCGCCTTCAAAGCATGCCTTGGAGGACCTTACACAAGTTTTCAAAAGGGCAAAGTTCATCACACACTTTTACACACACACACACACACATGCGGACACGGCAGATGCACAACTCCCACAACAGGATTACAGTGCCCCCTGATGCTCACCACAATATAAACAATATCTAGCATTTAGGAAGTTTAAAAGCATACAATTTAAAGTGGTCTGCTTGCGGCGTACCAATAGGGGAAGTCCGTGGCTTACTTGCGGCTTCTGTGAGAGGCCAAGGCCCCCTCAGCGCACATGGCTCCACATTTCCATCAATAATACGTTAACATTCATGGACGCAATATTTGCAAGACGCACACACGTGGACGGCCAGTAGAATTTCCGATAAGCTGCATGCACCGGTAAACCAATGGCGTAAGTCAGCCGATAAGGATGGTGGCGGGCAAGGGTAACAATCCACCAAAAGCTAAGGTATGTCCGGAGCACATAATTTTGCCCTGGCCGCCAGCCAAAGAGCCAGTCGGTGTCGCTATCTACATAATTGTACCGTCGGTGTTCTCCACCCGCACCTTTCTTCCTCCCCAGGACTGTCGATAATAGGAAGGCAAGGCATCAAGCTATTTCGTCCCTTTAGATCCCGCTTAGAAGGTCCATTACACCAAGTAACCAAAACGAGCCTTATTGCGAAGCCCATAAGGTCTATAAGGCCCCTCCACAACCTACGTAGGTGCAAAAGGCGTCATGAGCGATGCACAGATGTTGCACGGCATCCTGTCCGTACGATACATAGGTTTTGTACGTATGCACATGTATGTTCGCACAACTACCTCCGTAATGTACACACGAACAAATATATGCACGTACACATACCCTGCCATGGTGTCCCCTCCAAAGTCACGCAGAAAATAGTTGCATCGCAACATACCTTCCAGGAAATATAAATATGATGATTTCTATTCATTCATTCTACACTTCTTTCATTCGTTCGTCTGTCATTTTGTCTGTGTTGTCTGCGTTCAAATCGTTGTCCATCATCACCATCATGTTATTTCTATCTATGACCCATGCTATGGCCTACCGTTCCCTGAAGCTGCTTCTCCGTACACCTCTTCCCTTATCCGTGCATGTGCCGTACTAACTACAATCGTTCCAAATTTCATGATAGTCTTACGCATAATATTACAGATGCATACCATGCTCCCTCCGCTCTGCCCGCTGTGCAGAACTTAGCAAGGCAGCGAAAGTCAATGCAACGGGATCCCCCTTCCCCCCCCTTGTGTTTTGCCCTCTGACAGGATGACATGCGATGACGTTCTATGACACCGCAAGATCCGTTTTCACACAAAATGGAGGATTTTGCATTTAGTTCTGACATCCAAACGACATGATCTCGAGGACCTGAGGATCCGTTAGAGGCTTAGAGGCCTTATCCGCTAGAGAGGCCTTATATCGGCCTCAACCACATTCCAATTGATGAGAGACCGACCTCCTTGCCCTCTTGCCCCTCCTGCCCCTCCTGCCCCTCATGGACACGTGGTAGCTAACCGTCATGTATGCTAGCGCTACACCTGGTGCCAATAACTAGTGCCAACGACCCCCCGGCAGCTTATCGCTGGTTCTGGACACCATCTGGTGACTGCCCCCCGAACGACCAATACCACCCGGCCGCTCTGGGCCGTGCGCCGCCGACTCTGACGTCATTGGCAACGCCGGCGCCGAGCCCTCAGGGCCGACAGCCCGCTGGACAACAGCAGCGACCCGTGGGATGACACACGCAGCGAACGGCGTCGACGTTGACACAGCGGCAGTAGCAACGGCAGCGGCAGCCGCAGTAGCAGCGGCTGAGCTGCTGCCGCTGCCGCCGCCAATGCCATGGCGAGTGCTAAACCGCTCATACGTCAATGCGGCTGGTGTGTCGTACACCTGTGACCATGGGCCGAAGACAGCGGCCCGACTCCGTTGGGAGTTGCCTGTTGCACCAGATACTGAACTGCGTCTTGTCCGTACAGATGATGGCCCTGTCACTGCCGTACCGCGTGCCAGGGCCGAGTTGAAGGTGGCTCCGAAGCTTGCCTTCGTACCGCTTCGTCCCGTACCAGAGGGCCCGCCCCAGCTACTGCTCAGGGGGCCTACAATGCTGGGCCCGCGGGGCCGATAACCCGCTGGGAATGCTGAGACCGGGAACGTATCCGGCAGTGGAGGCCCTCTTGACCGGGATGAGTCCCTAGACTTGTGGAAGGCATTGGAACAGTGCAGCAGTGCCTCCGCTGGGGTGCTGCGCCGTGCCAGCGGCAGAAAACCAGCGCCAACGCCGTCAACGCCGTCAATGCCATCGGTGGTAGTGAAGCCAGGGTTTGAGGTAAAGCCCCAGGATTTTAACCGAGGTGTCATGTTGACGCTGGAAGACGTCCGCAGGAGGGTTCTGGTGCTGTTTGTCCGAACAGCGGCTGCTGTCGTTTGCAACTTCTGGGATGCGGTCCTAGGGGATTGTGGACTGGCCGCCCGGCTGCTGATGGGTGACGTCACCGCCACCACCGGTGCCGCTGCGGTGGTAGCGGTGGCATTCAGCTCGTTCCAGAATCTTCGGGCGGCTTGGATTTCGGCGACGGATCCGATAAGTGAGGGGTGCTGAGATAGGGGGATCTCGCAGAAGCTCGGGGAAGGTCGATCACTGACCGATGGGACCACCACGGGTCGAATCCGCACTCGTACTTCTCGGTCCTCCTCTTCCTCACTTGTTTCCGTATCCTGCTCGTGTTGGCCTTCGTCTTCATACCCTTCCCCTTCCCCTTCCCCTTCCCCTTCCCCTTCTTCCTCCTCTTCCTCAGCAACACGAGATAAGGGGCCGTAAACAACATGCGGCGTCGTGACGACCTCCTCAGCGGCGAATGGCGTCAGAACCGAATTTAGATTCGCCACCGCCGCTGACACCGCCGCTGACGCTGACGTTGCCGGCGCCAGCGCCAGCGGCGGCACATCTTCCGAGCTGCTTCGACCGGTCAAGATGCTACCGAATGCCACTGCCTGGTTCGTTGCCTGTATCGCCGTCAGGTCCACTGCCGCCGGCATCGCTCGGACAGGCGTCGGGACAGTGAGAGTGCCGCGGCCGCTGCCGCTCCTGAAGCTGGCACTGCCATTGCCGCCGATGCCCGCCCCATCAGTCTCTGCGATATCCTGTAACCATTGCGTTTCGTTGAATGGAGACGTCAAGGCAATCACTGGGGGAGAACGGAGCGCAACTTCCGGGGAGGAGGACCCTGGGGAATGTATGGAAGGTGAGGGAGCTGACGGCAACGTCCCTCCAATGTCATTTTGGCTCGAGGCCATGGTTGTCGGCGAGCCAGGAGCTGTCAAATTCCCGCTGGCGACCGTGCAGGTGACGCCGCCGCCGCCGCCGCCGCCACGGCCGTCGCCACCTATACGTCTCATTGATGGCGCCGACGGCCGTGCATCAGGTGAGAGCATCGAGTTGCCCCACTGCAGCGGAGGGCCGCTGGGAAGCGTCCCAAGGTGGCCAGAAGATGATGCGATATCGATGTGGCCGCTGGCAGTGCCCGGTGGCGCGTCGGCGTGGCCGCTACCATCTGCCATCGCCGCCCGCTGCGGCAGTACTATCGGCAGCCAGAGGGGTCCCGCCGACGTGTGTGATGCATGGCGGCTACCTTGAAGCTCTGATACGTCGTCTGTAACGCGTGGGGGTGACGGACGGATGTCATCTGCACGTACAGGAGCTGCCGCCTCCAGGTTTGCTGCCGCCTCTGCCTCTGCCTCCGCCTTCGTCTCTGCCACGGCCTCTGCCTCTACCTTTGTTGCCGCCTCCGCCTCCACCGCCGTCGCCGCCTCCGCTGCCGTCGCCGCCTCCGCTGCCGATCGCAGGTTATCAAGCGGCATGTAAGAACTATCGTAAATCGGAGGGGCCATGAGGCCGTGGGCGAGGTTAGCGAGTGGCGCTGGCGGCGGTGCTGGCACGGACGGCGTCCATTCGGGGGACCTTTCCGCGGCGGAGGACCGCTGGCGTTTGCCACGTGCCTGGACAGCCATGTCAGAATCCTCCTCCTCCTCCCATTCCCTCGGCGTCCGACTCAGACGTGTCAACCGTTCCGCAGCCTCATCGTCGTCGTCGTCGTCTCCCTCAGCATCTCCTTCCGGGATGGATTGAATGGTTCCGAGTCGTGGATCTGAATGGTTCAGATCTAAGGCTCGTGTTTGAGCAGCTCGGGTTGAGGTCGTGGCTGCTGCGGTTGTCATGGCCGTGCTGACATCCGCGGCAGCGCCGCCGCCGCCGCCGCCGCCGCCGCCGCCGCCGCCGCCGCCACTACCGGCGCTGGAGCGCCATTTCTCTGATGTCTGCTCTTGCAGCCCCGTTTCCGCTTCCGCCGCCGGCTCTTCGGGCTGGGATGCTCGTCCAACTGGATTGTTTGGCAGCACCATGAAAAATGATGAGCGGTTACTGGAGGCGGACGATGATGATGATGAGACTGAGCTCTGTGACTTCATACGTGTCAACGGCGGCTGTTGTTCAGGTGTTGCCGTCGACGGTGTTGCCGGCGGCGCACCGAGTGGACTCTTCTTGACGGGCCCTATCACGGATTGGCGAGGCAGCGGCATGATGAACGAGGATCGTGCATTGGGCGACTCAGGTTTCGGAGCAGGCGGCCGAACGGCGGCTCTTGCCCCACCAACAGCCTCAGCCTGACCTTCTCCCGGGGCGGCCGCTTGATTCATTTTGTCTGAAGGAGTGAGGGGGCTGTCAGGGATTGGCATGAAGAAGGATGAGCGAGGTGGGGATTTGGTCGCTGGGCTAGTCCGTTGTGCAGCCGCGTGCTGTTGCCGCTGTGCCTGCTCCTGCTGCTCCCGCGCCTGCGCCTGCTGCTGCATCAAGCCTCCAGGGAGGCTGCCGGACGAACTTCTTGGGGATTTAGGGAGAGGTATAAAGAAGGAGGAGCGAGGAGGTGACCTGCTTGATGGCCGACTCGACCTCATATGTACCCCGGACGACGACCCCTTCACCAGCTGCTGCTGTTGCTGATGCTTTGATGCTTTGGTTCCCGGCTGCGAAAGGCGACGGGGAGATCGAGGGGAAGATGACCTAGTTGATTCTGGACTAGTAACCACAATGCCACCAGAGGAGCCCAGTGATTTTGCAGCGGCTTTGCTAGCCAGACGCGCCGCCGTGGCAGCCGTGAGACCCCCCGCAGGTGCTGTGGCTCTCGTGACGCTTGCTACCAGCCTCGATGAAGTACCCACTGATGGCTGGGTGCCTCCGACCTTGGGCCTTACACCTGGACGAGCAGCGGAGGGGTTTGAAGGTATAGCAGGAGCACGAGACGAGCTGGGGGAGTTGGGCGCCAAACCGCTTCCAGTAGTCCTAGCTGCCACGCTGCTGGTGCGGGAACGTGGGCCTGCTGGGAGCCCGGTGGGCTTGCGGATGAACCCCGTGTTCGCTGCTGCAGATGCTGCTGCGGGGGCTTTCTTCCCCGCAATGAGGGCGGAGGATGTGTGTGAGGCTGTTGAAGTCTTGCGTCCTGTCGGCAATGTGGCAGCTGTTGTTGCAGGGGCCCTCCCCTTGGCTGGCGTGGTCGTCCGCGTCGTCGCCAGCGTCCCGGACGTAGATGCTGACGACGACCCCCTCCATCTACTTGGCGACAGCGTCATCGTTGTCGCCCGCGTGAGCTGCTTATTGGTCCTGGGCTCACACTCCTCAGTGTGTAAGGGGAATGTAAGTGACAGCCCCACTTGAATGCCTGCCTCGACTGGGGCGGCTATCTCCTCCTCTGCCGGTGGTTTCGCCCATTCAACTGATGGTGCCTCCAGGGATGGTCCCACCTGGATGCCAGTCTCCACTGCTGTTACCTCCGCATTATGCTTTTGCCCCTTGCCGCATTGCTCATCAACTGATGGTGCCTCCAGGGATGGTCCCACCTGGATGCCAGCCTCTACTGGAACTGGAAGCGAAGCCATTGACTGTGGCGGTGGCGGTGGCGATGGTTGTGGTTGTGGTTGTGGCGGTGCTTCTCGTGATCGCGAGGTGTTTACATCTTCATCTGCCGCCACTGCTATACTGTCCATAATGACCGTGGGCATGTCAATATCACCCTGCTGGGCGATGACAGCTCCATCGCACCCCGAGCTCTTGCTGACCATACCCATCATGTCTATAGCTTTGTTGGGCACAGCCCCTGATGAGACGACGAGGACAGGATTACCAGCATCATCACCATGGTTGTCATTGGTAACAGTAGCAGTATAAGAGGCAGCATAAGGCATTGATGCTGCTGCCTTTACTATTAAATACGTCACACCGTCGTCAACTGCAGGCTCAGCTTTCGTAACCGTCAGCTTTGTATCTTCTTCTTCTGATGACTCTGCACCAGATTTTTCTGCAGCCGGTTCTACTTCCATGGCTGTAGGCTTCTCTTCCGCAAGGAATGTCGAGTTCGTGACTGCAACCACTACCGACTCTGGATTTGCTACCGACGGCTCCATGTCTGGTAGCGCCAACCCCACAACATTATCTGCTGGCTCTGCAACTGCCACAGCTGGCTTTGCATCCACCACTACCTTTGACCCTGCATTCACTCCAGCTGCCACCAGCAATTCCACTTTTGTCGTTGTCGCCACCTCAACTTCCACTCCTGCAAAGCCCGTGTCCAATGCTGCTGACGGCACCGCATGTATGATTGCTCCCGCCCCTTCTACTGCTGCGAACTCCCCTGCAGCCACCTCTGCTCTCACAACTGCTGGCGGCTCATCATTTCCCATTGCCGGCGCAACTGCAGGCAACTGCACATCTGCAACTGCTGTCGGCTGCACATCAGCTACTGCCGGTGGGTCTACTGCTGGCAACAGCACATTGGCTAGTGCCGGCGCCAGATCGACATCTCCTTGGTCCTTAGGCTTCACTCCAGCTGTTGGGGAAGATGACGAGTCTGCTGCAGGCTCCATAACAAATGCGAGAACCTCAGCTGGTACGGCTTCCATTATAGCTCGCTCGTCTGCTATTACACTTTCACCGCTGGCCGGGGGTGGTGGCGGCAGCACGAGATCTTCTACAGCTTGTGAAGCTGCATGTATTGAATTGGCGGCTGCGACTGGCACAACCCTTGCTGGTACGACATGCGCATCGCTTGCAGTCAAGCTTCCGCTGCTGGATTGCAAAGGAGGTGGTGGTGATGCAGTGATGAGTTCCTCGAACACCTCTGGAGGAGGCACAACAGGAGTGGCGGTCTCCGCCTCTGCGGAAAGGTATTCAGTGGCTGCTTCGACGTGAGCAGTTGACATCGGCAGTTTACTGGGGGTTCGGGTTGGCGAAAGCTGTGGTCCGGCTATCCCCTCGATACCTTCAAAAGCAGCTGCTGCCTCCACCGGGGTTTCCACAACAACTACTTCAATCCTCCGATCATGTGCTAATGCAGAAGCAACTACTAATTCACAAGCAAATGGTTCCGGAGCAACCCGCTCTGCATCCGTGCTGCTGCTCTCTGTCAGCAGTTGTGATGATCGTGCCCATGACAGCCGTTGTGATGGTTGCAAGAAGGACGGCAGTGAAGTCTCGACACACTGTAAAGACTTGGATGCTGCAATAGCCCCCAGCAGCTGTCGTAATCGCCCATCAATCGAATCCTTTGCACCTGCTGCTTGAAGGTTTGGCACTGAGTTCACGATGACCATTTTGCGATCCTCAGGAGCAGACGCGAACGTATGGTTGCCCTGCTGTGGCAGTTTAGAAAAGGCCTCCTCTTCCGCCATCTCGCCTTGGATGTCCACAGCTAGCACTGATGAATGTGGTGCATGTGACAGTACCGCAGTCATATAAACATCTTCCGTTGTCTCCTGCTGGTCTGAAGGCGCCTCATTAGTTGTGTGATGACGGCTCGTGATGATAAGATCATCTGCACGATTTTGTTTCACTACTGTTCCCTCAGCTGGTTCCGTTACATCCCGATACCTGCTCTCTGTGATGGAGTTCTCATCACCAGTAACAGACTGGAGCCTTGAGTCCGTCGGCTCCTGCTGCACACCCTCTGCTAAATCAGTGTGTTCTAAAACCACGCCTGTAGCAGTGGGCACGAATTCTGATGCGGTGTTCGCTGCTCCATTGCCTACCTCTGCGCTCTGGCCAACACCACCAACCCCACTGCTGCTAGGTGGGGAGGGCGGAAGCTGCTGCTCGAACACTTCTGAACCAGTGGGAATTGAAACGGCAGCATCCTCTGTATACTCTGCTGCTGAAGGTGCAAGTTCAGGGCCGTCCGTTGCTTCATCTACTAGTCGTAGTAGACTTCTGCCGCTGTATGGGGATTGGAATGGTGATGGAAGGAATGCAGCCAGATCATCCCTGCTGACTACTGAACCAACTGGCGGCCGCCCTGTAGTCTTATCACGGCTCGCTGATCCCTTGTCAAAAACAGATCTTCGGCTACAAAGAGGAGAGGAGGACAGGATTGATGCTGACAGATCCGTAATGACAGCTGTGTCTGGTAATGCACCATCATTCTGTCTTGGCATAACTGCTCCCTCTTCCTTGCCGTCACTGGGCACCAGCAGTTGTGAAGGCTGCAGGGGGAGTGGCGTGAGTGGCTTTGACCTCTTTGGGGAAGGTAGTGGCAACAAGGGACCTTGCATGCTGCTGGTGTTGGGTGTCCCCTGGTGCGGGTTTTGCATGGTGTGAAATCCATGATGAAACAATGTACCATGTTGAATTGCCCATAGAAGCCCGACAACTGCTGCAGGGTTCGTCGTTGTGGTACTCTGCTGCCTCACATTTGAGTCCAGTACTGGACCTTCCAGGGAGCTCCCGACTTGGATGGCAGCTTCAGCCATTCCTGCTCCATTTGGCTCTAAGGCCTCGAGTGACTTCCCCACCTGGACTGCAGCATCGGTAGGGGCAGGGAGAATGGGCCAGGCTACATGATCAAGGGTCGACAGCTGTAATAAGGGATGATCGGGCTGCTGCTGTCCATGGGTGTTTTGTGGCTTGGTAGCCACAGTCAGCCATTCTCTTGCAACATCAGCTTCCTGGATGCCATCACTGGTTGGGCCAGGAACCATAGCCACCTCAGCAGGAGACTGCTGCCCACTTGTTGCTCGATTAGTGTTTGACGCAGCTGCGGCTTTTGCTGCTGCTGAGGCTGCTTCACCCTCCGCCTCTGGAAGTGAATCCAGGTCTCTGCCATCTAAGTTGGTAGCCGCCTCAACATCGAGACCAGCAGCATACATTTCAGCCGATACGAGCACCTTTTCACTATCGCTGGTGTTGTTGGTCTGCTGCAGTGGTGAGGGTGCCATCTCCATGGTGGAAGAACTGGTGGCCTCCTTGATCTCAGAATAGTGATCAACGACGTCTGGGGTGGGTCCTACCCCATTTACCATTTCATCACCAGGTGGGGAAGATGGGAATGGTGGCAGTGCAGCTACTGGTGGCTCCTGAACGGTTTGTGAACCATGTACTGATGAAGTGGAGTCCGGGGTAGCCTGTCCTGCATCCATGATGTTGCTATGTGCCAAATGTGATGACTGTAACACTAAAAGTTGTTGTGATGATGACGGCTTGCATCCATGGACAGAAGGTCTGGCTATGACAGTGCCTTCCCTGATGGCTTCATCCAAGTTATCAAGGCAATTATCAATGAAATCCATTGCCGTTGCTTGTAAATCCATGATGGGTTCCACCATGTGATGCCGTGATGATGAGAATGTGCGTGGCTGAGACATGTCAGCAGCCAGAGTTGCCTCTTTCTCAACTGGCTTGTAGTTGATAATATTGGAGATGATGGACTGTGACTGCTCAAATCCTAACGCAGCCCCAGGAATAAGCGGCGTAGTTGAACTATTTCCCACCAGTGCTTCAATGCTTGCGAATGACGTTTGGAGTGATGACAAGCTGCCATGAGCGCTTGTGATGGGCAATACAGCAGATATATTGCTTAATGATCGTGAAACCTCCTCAGAGCTTAGACCTGGTGAAGGAACTGTTGGATAAACTTGCTCAAGACCTAATGCAGAGCCGTACACTGCAGGTTGCTCCACCCCAGACCTTAAGATTGATCCTGCAGCTGACAGCTCAAACTCCGACAGCTTGCCACTTAAAGCCGGGGATTGATAAAATGTACTCGACTGCATTGATGCTGGGGTCGATACAGATGCTGACAGCTCAACATCGTGTGGATCTCCAATTTTGAACAAAGGCTGAACTGCAGGGATAACGAGAGATGGGTATGAAACTGGTGCCGCAGCTGCAATATCAATATCAGATGGTGAACCAACCCAAGCTTCTAATTGAAGCTCAGGCGTGCTGGCGTGATCCGATACAGAAAATAAAATTGCACGAATGACCTGAACTAACGAAGGGGTCGAGCCTGCTGCATCTGGCAGCTGCTCACCACTTGAAACTGCAAACACTGATAAACGGTTGGTCTGCCTAAGCGATGTAGAAGGCCCTGGTGAAGGTGGCCAATCCAACTCACCAGCCTGCTCACCACTGCTACTAGCTGAAGATTTCAGTGAAGGTCTGACATCAGCAGGTGAGGTGGTTGAGCCTGCACCTTGAAGCTCATCATCCACAATCTGCTCACCACATGCAGCTGAAGATGCGGAAGGACGGCCGACCTGCTGAGTCAGCGAAAAAGGCCCTGGTGAAGGTGGCCAATCCAACTCACCAGCCTGCTCACCACTGCTACTAGCTGAAGATTTCAGTGAAGGTCTGAAATCAACAGGTGAGGTGGTTGAGCCTGCACCTTGAAGCTCATCATCCACAATCTGCTCACCACATGCAGCTAAAGATGCGGAAGGACGGCCGACCTGCTGAGTCAGCAAAAAAGGCCCTGGTGAAGGTGACAAATTCAACTCACCAGCCTGCTCACCACTGCTACTAGCTGAAGATTTCAGTGAAGGTCTGAAATAAACAGGTGAGGTGGTTGAGCCTGCACCTTGAAGCTCATCCTCCACAATCTGCTCACCACATGCAGCTGAAGATGCAGAAGGACGGCCGACCTGCTGAGTCAGCAAAAAAGGCCCTGGTGAAGGTGACAAATCCAACTCACCAGCCTGCTCACCACTGCTACTAGCTGAAGATTTCAGTGAAGGTCTGAAATCAACAGGTGAGGTGGTTGAGCCTGCACCTTGAAGCTCATCCTCCACAATCTGCTCTTCACATGCAGCTGAAGATGCAGAAGGACGGCCGGCCTGCTGTTGCAACGAAAAGGCGCCTGCTGAAGGTGACAAATCCAACTCACCAGCCTGCTCACCACTGCTACTAGCTGAAGATTTCAGTGAAGGTCTGAAATCAACATGTGAGGTGGTTGAGCCTGCATGTGGAAGCTCATCCTCCACAATCTGCTCACCACATGCAGCTGAAGATGCGGATGGACGGCCGACCTGCTGAGTCAGCGAAAAAGGCCCTGGTGAAGGTGGCCAATCCAACTCACCAGCCTGCTCACCACTGCTACTAGCTGAAGATTTCAGTGAAGGTCTGACATCAGCAGGTGAGGTGGTTGAGCCTGCACCTTGAAGCTCATCATCCACAATCTGCTCACCACTTGCAGCTGAGGATGCGGAAGAAAGGCCGGCCTGCTGTTGCAACGAAAAGGCGCCTGCTGAAGGTGACAAATTCAACTCACCAGCCTGCTCACCACTGCTACTAGCTGAAGATTTCAGTGAAGGTCTGACATCAGCAGGTGAGTTGATTGAGCCTGCATGTGGAAGCTTATCATCCACAATCTGCTCACCACATGCAGATGAAGATGCGGAAGGACGGCCGACCTGCTGAGTCAGCGAAAAAGGCCCTGGTGAAGGTGGCCAATCCAACTCACCAGCCTGCTCACCACTGCTACTAGCTGAAGATTTCAGTGAAGGTCTGGCATCAGCAGGTGAGGTGGTTGAGCCTGCACCTTGAAGCTCATCATCCACAATCTGCTCACCACATGCAGCTGAAGATGCAGAAGGACGGCCGACCTGCTGAGTCAGCGAAAAAGAAGGTGGACAATCCAACTCACCAGCCTGCTCACCACTGCTACTAGCTGAAGATTTCAGTGAAGGTCTGACATCAGCAGGTGAGGTGATTGAGCCTGCATGTGGAAGCTCATCATCCACAATCTGCTCACCACATGCAGCTGAAGATGCGGAAGGACGGCCGACCTGCTGTTGCAACGAAAAGGCGCCTGCTGAAGGTGACAAATTCAACTCACCAGCCTGCTCACCACTGCTACAAGCTGAAGATTTCAGTGAAGGTCTGACATCAGCAGGTGAGGTGGTTGAGCCTGCACCTTGAAGCTCATCATCCACAATCTGCTCACCACATGCAGCTGAAGATGCGGATGGACGGCCGACCTGCTGAGTCAGCAAAAAAGGCCCTGCTGAAGGTGACAAATTCAACTCACCAGCCTGCTCACCACTGCTACTAGCTGAAGATTTCAGTGAAGGTCTGATATCAGCAGGTGAGGTGATTGAGCCTGCATGTGGAAGCTCATCCTCCACAATCTGCTCTTCACATGCAGCTGAAGATGCAGAAGGACGGCCGGCCTGCTGTTGCAACGAAAAGGCGCCTGCTGAAGGTGACAAATCCAACTCACCAGCCTGCTCACCACTGCTACTAGCTGAAGATTTCAGTGAAGGTCTGAAATCAACATGTGAGGTGGTTGAGCCTGCATGTGGAAGCTCATCCTCCACAATCTGCTCACCACATGCAGCTGAAGATGCGGATGGACGGCCGACCTGCTGAGTCAGCGAAAAAGGCCCTGGTGAAGGTGGCCAATCCAACTCACCAGCCTGCTCACCACTGCTACTAGCTGAAGATTTCAGTGAAGGTCTGACATCAGCAGGTGAGGTGGTTGAGCCTGCACCTTGAAGCTCATCATCCACAATCTGCTCACCACTTGCAGCTGAGGATGCGGAAGAAAGGCCGGCCTGCTGTTGCAACGAAAAGGCGCCTGCTGAAGGTGACAAATTCAACTCACCAGCCTGCTCACCACTGCTACTAGCTGAAGATTTCAGTGAAGGTCTGACATCAGCAGGTGAGTTGATTGAGCCTGCATGTGGAAGCTTATCATCCACAATCTGCTCACCACATGCAGATGAAGATGCGGAAGGACGGCCGACCTGCTGAGTCAGCGAAAAAGGCCCTGGTGAAGGTGGCCAATCCAACTCACCAGCCTGCTCACCACTGCTACTAGCTGAAGATTTCAGTGAAGGTCTGGCATCAGCAGGTGAGGTGGTTGAGCCTGCACCTTGAAGCTCATCATCCACAATCTGCTCACCACATGCAGCTGAAGATGCAGAAGGACGGCCAACCTGCTGAGTCAGCGAAAAAGAAGGTGGACAATCCAACTCACCAGCCTGCTCACCACTGCTACTAGCTGAAGATTTCAGTGAAGGTCTGACATCAGCAGGTGAGGTGATTGAGCCTGCACCTTGAAGCTCATCATCCACAATCTGCTCACCACATGCAGCTGAAGATGCGGAAGGACGGCCGACCTGCTGTTGCAACGAAAAGGCGCCTGCTGAAGGTGACAAATTCAACTCACCAGCCTGCTCACCACTGCTACAAGCTGAAGATTTCAGTGAAGGTCTGACATCAGCAGGTGAGGTGGTTGAGCCTGCACCTTGAAGCTCATCATCCACAATCTGCTCACCACATGCAGCTGAAGATGCGGATGGACGGCCGACCTGCTGAGTCAGCAAAAAAGGCCCTGCTGAAGGTGACAAATTCAACTCACCAGCCTGCTCACCACTGCTACTAGCTGAAGATTTCAGTGAAGGTCTGATATCAGCAGGTGAGGTGATTGAGCCTGCATGTGGAAGCTCATCATCCACAATCTGCTCTTCACATGCAGCTGAAGATGCGGAAGGACGGCCGGCCTGCTGTTGCAACGAAAAGGCGCCTGCTGAAGGTGGCCAATCCAACTCACCAGCCTGCTCACCACTGCTACTAGCTGAAGATTTCAGTGAAGGTCTGGCATCAGCAGGTGAGGTGGTTGAGCCTGCACCTTGAAGCTCATCATCCACAATCTGCTCACCACATGCAGCTGAAGATGCGGATGGACGGCCGACCTGCTGAGTCGGCGAAAAAGGCCCTGGTGAAGGTGGCCAATCCAACTCACCAGCCTGCTCACCACTGCTACTAGCTGAAGATTTCAGTGAAGGTTTGGCATCAGCAGGTGAGGTTATTGAGCCTGCATGTGGAAGCTCATCATCCACAATCTGCTCACCACTTGCAGCTGAGGATGCGGAAGAAAGGCCGGCCTGCTGTTGCAACGAAAACGCGCCTGCTGAAGGTGACAAATTCAACTCACCAGCCTGCTCACCACTGCTACTAGCTGAAGATTTCAGTGAAGGTCTGGCATCAGCAGGTGAGGTGATTGAGCCTGCATGTGGAAGCTCATCCTCCACAATCTGCTCACCACATGCAGCTGAAGATGCGGATGGACGGCCGACCTGCTGAGTCAGCGAAAAAGGCCCTGGTGAAGGTGGCCAATCCAACTCACCAGCCTGCTCACCACTGCTACTAGCTGAAGATTTCAGTGAAGGTCTGACATCAGCAGGTGAGGTGGTTGAGCCTGCACCTTGAAGCTCATCATCCACAATCTGCTCACCACTTGCAGCTGAGGATGCGGAAGAAAGGCCGGCCTGCTGTTGCAACGAAAAGGCGCCTGCTGAAGGTGACAAATTCAACTCACCAGCCTGCTCACCACTGCTACTAGCTGAAGATTTCAGTGAAGGTCTGACATCAGCAGGTGAGTTGATTGAGCCTGCATGTGGAAGCTTATCATCCACAATCTGCTCACCACATGCAGATGAAGATGCGGAAGGACGGCCGACCTGCTGAGTCAGCGAAAAAGGCCCTGGTGAAGGTGGCCAATCCAACTCACCAGCCTGCTCACCACTGCTACTAGCTGAAGATTTCAGTGAAGGTCTGGCATCAGCAGGTGAGGTGGTTGAGCCTGCACCTTGAAGCTCATCATCCACAATCTGCTCACCACATGCAGCTGAAGATGCAGAAGGACGGCCAACCTGCTGAGTCAGCGAAAAAGAAGGTGGACAATCCAACTCACCAGCCTGCTCACCACTGCTACTAGCTGAAGATTTCAGTGAAGGTCTGACATCAGCAGGTGAGGTGATTGAGCCTGCACCTTGAAGCTCATCATCCACAATCTGCTCACCACATGCAGCTGAAGATGCGGAAGGACGGCCGACCTGCTGTTGCAACGAAAAGGCGCCTGCTGAAGGTGACAAATTCAACTCACCAGCCTGCTCACCACTGCTACAAGCTGAAGATTTCAGTGAAGGTCTGACATCAGCAGGTGAGGTGGTTGAGCCTGCACCTTGAAGCTCATCATCCACAATCTGCTCACCACATGCAGCTGAAGATGCGGATGGACGACCGACCTGCTGAGTCAGCAAAAAAGGCCCTGCTGAAGGTGACAAATTCAACTCACCAGCCTGCTCACCACTGCTACTAGCTGAAGATTTCAGTGAAGGTCTGATATCAGCAGGTGAGGTGATTGAGCCTGCATGTGGAAGCTCATCATCCACAATCTGCTCTTCACATGCAGCTGAAGATGCGGAAGGACGGCCGGCCTGCTGTTGCAACGAAAAGGCGCCTGCTGAAGGTGGCCAATCCAACTCACCAGCCTGCTCACCACTGCTACTAGCTGAAGATTTCAGTGAAGGTCTGGCATCAGCAGGTGAGGTGGTTGAGCCTGCACCTTGAAGCTCATCATCCACAATCTGCTCACCACATGCAGCTGAAGATGCGGATGGACGGCCGACCTGCTGAGTCGGCGAAAAAGGCCCTGGTGAAGGTGGCCAATCCAACTCACCAGCCTGCTCACCACTGCTACTAGCTGAAGATTTCAGTGAAGGTTTGGCATCAGCAGGTGAGGTTATTGAGCCTGCATGTGGAAGCTCATCATCCACAATCTGCTCACCACTTGCAGCTGAGGATGCGGAAGAAAGGCCGGCCTGCTGTTGCAACGAAAACGCGCCTGCTGAAGGTGACAAATTCAACTCACCAGCCTGCTCACCACTGCTACTAGCTGAAGATTTCAGTGAAGGTCTGGCATCAGCAGGTGAGGTGATTGAGCCTGCATGTGGAAGCTCATCATCCACAATCTGCTCACCACATGCAGCTGAAGATGCGGAAGGACGGCCGACCTGCTGAGTCAGCGAAAAGGCGCCTGCTGAAGGTGACAAATTCAACTCACCAGCCTGCTCACCACTGCTACAAGCTGAAGATTTCAGTGAAGGTCTGACATCAGCAGGTGAGGTGGTTGAGCCTGCACCTTGAAGCTCATCATCCACAATCTGCTCACCACATGCAGCTGAAGATGCGGATGGACGGCCGACCTGCTGAGTCAGCAAAAAAGGCCCTGCTGAAGGTGACAAATTCAACTCACCAGCCTGCTCACCACTGCTACTAGCTGAAGATTTCAGTGAAGGTCTGATATCAGCAGGTGAGGTGATTGAGCCTGCATGTGGAAGCTCATCATCCACAATCTGCTCTTCACATGCAGCTGAAGATGCGGAAGGACGGCCGGCCTGCTGTTGCAACGAAAAGGCGCCTGCTGAAGGTGGCCAATCCAACTCACCAGCCTGCTCACCACTGCTACTAGCTGAAGATTTCAGTGAAGGTCTGGCATCAGCAGGTGAGGTGG
This sequence comes from Volvox africanus, assembly GCA_030268105.1. Classification (NCBI taxonomy): domain Eukaryota; kingdom Viridiplantae; phylum Chlorophyta; class Chlorophyceae; order Chlamydomonadales; family Volvocaceae; genus Volvox; species Volvox africanus. The sequence goes on from BSDZ01000080.1 coordinate 1,227,510, forward strand.
TTGAGCCTGCACCTTGAAGCTCATCCTCCACAATCTGCTCACCACATGCAGCTGAAGATGCAGAAGGACGGCCAACCTGCTGAGTCAGCGAAAAAGGCCCTGGTGAAGGTGGCCAATCCAACTCACCAGCCTGCTCACCACTGCTACAAGCTGAAGATTTCAGTGAAGGTCTGACATCAGCAGGTGAGGTGGTTGAGCCTGCATGTGGAAGCTCATCATCCACAATCTGCTCACCACATGCAGCTGAAGATGCGGAAGGACGGCCGACCTGCTGAGTCAGCGAAAAAGGCCCTGGTGAAGGTGACAAATTCAACTCACCAGCCTGCTCACCACTGCTACAAGCTGAAGATTTCAGTGAAGGTCTGACATCAGCAGGTGAGGTGGTTGAGCCTGCACCTTGAAGCTCATCATCCACAATCTGCTCACCACATGCAGCTGAAGATGCGGATGGACGGCCGACCTGCTGAGTCAGCGAAAAAGGCCCTGGTGAAGGTGGCCAATCCAACTCACCAGCCTGCTCACCACTGCTACTAGCTGAAGATTTCAGTGAAGGTCTGATATCAGCAGGTGAGGTGATTGAGCCTGCATGTGGAAGCTCATCATCCACAATCTGCTCTTCACATGCAGCTGAAGATGCGGAAGGACGGCCGGCCTGCTGTTGCAACGAAAAGGCGCCTGCTGAAGGTGGCCAATCCAACTCACCAGCCTGCTCACCACTGCTACTAGCTGAAGATTTCAGTGAAGGTCTGGCATCAGCAGGTGAGGTGGTTGAGCCTGCACCTTGAAGCTCATCCTCCACAATCTGCTCACCACATGCAGCTGAAGATGCAGAAGGACGGCCAACCTGCTGAGTCAGCGAAAAAGGCCCTGGTGAAGGTGGCCAATCCAACTCACCAGCCTGCTCACCACTGCTACAAGCTGAAGATTTCAGTGAAGGTCTGACATCAGCAGGTGAGGTGGTTGAGCCTGCATGTGGAAGCTCATCATCCACAATCTGCTCACCACATGCAGCTGAAGATGCGGAAGGACGGCCAACCTGCTGAGTCAGCGAAAAAGGCCCTGGTGAAGGTGACAAATTCAACTCACCAGCCTGCTCACCACTGCTACAAGCTGAAGATTTCAGTGAAGGTCTGACATCAGCAGGTGAGGTGGTTGAGCCTGCACCTTGAAGCTCATCATCCACAATCTGCTCACCACATGCAGCTGAAGATGCGGATGGACGGCCGACCTGCTGAGTCAGCGAAAAAGGCCCTGGTGAAGGTGGCCAATCCAACTCACCAGCCTGCTCACCACTGCTACTAGCTGAAGATTTCAGTGAAGGTCTGATATCAGCAGGTGAGCTGATTGAGCCTGCATGTGGAAGCTCATCATCCACAATCTGCTCTTCACATGCAGCTGAAGATGCGGATGGACGGCCGGCCTGCTGTTGCAACGAAAAGGCGCCTGCTGAAGGTGACAAATCCAACTCACCAGCCTGCTCACCACTGCTACTAGCTGAAGATTTCAGTGAAGGTCTGGCATCAGCAGGTGAGGTGGTTGAGCCTGCATGTGGAAGCTCATCATCCACAATCTGCTCACCACATGCAGCTGAAGATGCGGAAGGACGGCCGACCTGCTGAGTCAGCGAAAAAGGCCCTGCTGAAGGTGACAAATCCAACTCACCAGCCTGCTCACCACTGCTACTAGCTGAAGATTTCAGTGAAGGTCTGACATCAGCAGGTGAGGTGGTTGAGCCTGCACCTTGAAGCTCATCATCCACAATCTGCTCACCACATGCAGCTGAAGATGCGGAAGGACGGCCGACCTGCTGAGTCAGCGAAAAAGGCCCTGGTGAAGGTGACAAATCCAACTCACCAGCCTGCTCACCACTGCTACTAGCTGAAGATTTCAGTGAAGGTCTGACATCAGCAGGTGAGGTGGTTGAGCCTGCATGTGGAAGCTCATCATCCACAATCTGCTCACCACTTGCAGCTGAAGATGCGGAAGGACGGCCGACCTGCTGAGTCAGCGAAAAAGGCCCTGGTGAAGGTGACAAATTCAACTCACCAGCCTGCTCACCACTGCTACAAGCTGAAGATTTCAGTGAAGGTCTGACATCAGCAGGTGAGGTGGTTGAGCCTGCACCTTGAAGCTCATCATCCACAATCTGCTCACCACATGCAGCTGAAGATGCGGATGGACGGCCGACCTGCTGAGTCAGCGAAAAAGGCCCTGGTGAAGGTGGCCAATCCAACTCACCAGCCTGCTCACCACTGCTACTAGCTGAAGATTTCAGTGAAGGTCTGATATCAGCAGGTGAGCTGATTGAGCCTGCATGTGGAAGCTCATCATCCACAATCTGCTCTTCACATGCAGCTGAAGATGCGGATGGACGGCCGGCCTGCTGTTGCAACGAAAAGGCGCCTGCTGAAGGTGACAAATCCAACTCACCAGCCTGCTCACCACTGCTACTAGCTGAAGATTTCAGTGAAGGTCTGGCATCAGCAGGTGAGGTGGTTGAGCCTGCACCTTGAAGCTCATCATCCACAATCTGCTCACCACATGCAGCTGAAGATGCGGAAGGACGGCCGACCTGCTGAGTCAGCGAAAAAGGCCCTGCTGAAGGTGACAAATCCAACTCACCAGCCTGCTCACCACTGCTACTAGCTGAAGATTTCAGTGAAGGTCTGACATCAGCAGGTGAGGTGGTTGAGCCTGCACCTTGAAGCTCATCATCCACAATCTGCTCACCACATGCAGCTGAAGATGCGGAAGGACGGCCGACCTGCTGAGTCAGCGAAAAAGGCCCTGGTGAAGGTGACAAATCCAACTCACCAGCCTGCTCACCACTGCTACTAGCTGAAGATTTCAGTGAAGGTCTGACATCAGCAGGTGAGGTGGTTGAGCCTGCATGTGGAAGCTCATCATCCACAATCTGCTCACCACATGCAGCTGAAGATGCGGAAGGACGGCCGACCTGCTGAGTCAGCGAAAAAGGCCCTGGTGAAGGTGGCCAATCCAACTCACCAGCCTGCTCACCACTGCTACTAGCTGAAGATTTCAGTGAAGGTCTGACATCAGCAGGTGAGGTGGTTGAGCCTGCACCTTGAAGCTCATCATCCACAATCTGCTCACCACTTGCAGCTGAAGATGCTGATGGACGGCCGACCTGCTGAGTCAGCCAAAAAGGCCCTGGTGAAGGTGGCCAATCCAACTCACCAGCCTGCTCACCACTGCTACTAGCTGAAGATTTCAGTGAAGGTCTGATATCAGCAGGTGCGGTGGTTGAGCCTGCATGTGGAAGCTCATCATCCACAATCTGCTCTTCACATGCAGCTGAAGATGCGGATGGACGGCCGACCTGCTGAGTCAGCGAAAAAGGCCCTGGTGAAGGTGGCCAATCCAACTCACCAGCCTGCTCACCACTGCTACTAGCTGAAGATTTCAGTGAAGGTCTGGCATCAGCAGGTGAGGTGGTTGAGCCTGCATGTGGAAGCTCATCATCCACAATCTGCTCACCACTTGCAGCTGAAGATGCGGAAGGACGGCCGACCTGCTGAGTCAGCGAAAAAGGCCCTGGTGAAGGTGGCCAATCCAACTCACCAGCCTGCTCACCACTGCTACTAGCTGAAGATTTCAGTGAAGGTCTGGCATCAGCAGGTGAGGTGGTTGAGCCTGCATGTGGAAGCTCATCATCCACAATCTGCTCACCACATGCAGCTGAAGATGCGGAAGAACGGCCGGCCTGCTGTTGCGCCGACCAGACGTCCGCTTGCTGCCCACTTTGATCTGTTTGATCAATATACAAAGATGGTGATGGAAGCTCCAGGCTGCCTTGCTCTGTTAGAATTGAGACAGCAGCAGTAGACCAGGCGGCCGCAATCTGTGCAAGCTGCTCACCACTGGAAGCAAGTTGTGCAAGCGTGAAGCTGGTCAGCTCTGTTAACACTGATGTGGGCTCAGAATGATGAGACTCTGCTATGGTTGACAGCTGCCTGACCTGCTGCTGCTCCTCGCTCGCCATGGAATAATGGCGCTTTGAAGGCTTTGCTGCAGCAGCATCAGCAGACGCCTTAGATTGACACCCAAGCTGTTCATAGCCCGCCTCTAGTGCAGAAATTGCTGAGCAGTGCTGTGCTGCACTCATGGCGGCATCTGTACATGCCTCTGCCAACTGCCCTAGACGTCTGTAATGGAGCTCTGTCGCTGCTGATGCCGCAGAGCTCGGCAATCCTGCCGAGACAGCTGCTTTTGTGAAAAATTCAACCAGTTGACCTAGTCGGTCATAACTGGACTCAAGAGCTGATGCTGCAGAGAAGAACTGCTCAGCGGAGATGGCGGCATCAGCAAATGCATCAACCAGTTGCCACATCCGATCATCACTCCAACCAAGGGAAGAAGCCGCGGACAAAAACTGCTCCGCAACGATAGCAGCATCCAAGCGGCTACTGCCTGTTGGCCCTATTCGGTCAAGGCAGGATCCAAGAGCTGAGACGGCTGCCAGGAAGCGCTCTGCTGAGGTTGCTGCACTGGACGACGTGGCATCTGCCATCTGCTCTAGCCGCATGTAGCTCGTTCCAAGGGCAGCGGCCACGGAACGTAAGCAGGAAGCTGATAATAATGGGCCGGCATTATTCTTACAAATTGTGGAGGTGGAACTGCCGTCCATAAAAATCTGCTGATGCTGCTCTGGCTGTCCCACTATTGCCAATAATCCGAGCTGTTGTTTGTGGTCAAGGGATGGCAAAAGATAACAGGCTTTCAGGTCAATGTTATTCGGATCGTCACCTGCTAGCTGCCGCTCTTGCAGCAGCTGTTGCAGCTCCAGCTGCTGCTGGTCATCATATGCGCTGCCCAACTCTGTGGCATCTGGGATTCCCACTGCCGAGCTGCTGGATAGCTGCCCTCCGGACGTGGTGGTTGCCATCTTGTCAACGTAGATAACATTATTATTAGCCAGCGGCAGCAGCAGCTCCTCATCGTGATAGGATAGACCCTCATCCTGATCAGGAGCCACCGAGCAGCCCTGTTGCCTATACGGGATCGTAGTATCATGTACTTCCAGCTGCTGGCAAATTGGGTCGAAGCGAAGTTCTGCTGCACCGGTGCATGTTAGAACCAAATGAGACTGCTGCTCCGTGCTCACAGAGACCCTTGTGGCCCCGCCGTGGACATCGGCCAGCCGGCTTAAAATCTCCTGATGGCAGTCTTTGCTTTCTTCCACACCTTGAGTCATGATTGATTGAGATTGCTGACTGTTGGAAGCTTCACTGACACCGTTTTCCCCATCTGCTGCAGCTAGCCGTGCAACCTGCTGCTGCTGCTGATCGTACAGACCCGCCGATGTCTCCAAGACCACCGACAGGCCGATTCCTTGCGCATTGCATGTGGATGGGGCGAGAGTAGTGCTTGTGGATGCTGATGATAAGGGAGCAGCCACCAGCTGCCCTGGTGGATCGTCATAGCCCACTTCCCGTGATGGCAACACCCCCATCACTCCTGCCGCTGCACCGGACTTTCGTCTCACATTGACAGCGGCGACAAGGGCCGCTGCTGTTGAGACTTCTGTCAGCAGCCTCAGCCCAACACAATGCGGCACAAGGGTTGTTACCGGATTGTACGCCGGACGGCTAGAGGACGGGGCCGTGATGCTGTCTGCGGCCGTGCGGCCCATTTTTCCGATGAACTCATACACAAAGGCGGCAGGGGAGCTGATGAGACGGGCAGCAGGGATTCCAGTATTCCCCGAAGCATCGGTGAGCTGTTGCCAGACCTGCTGCTGATTGCTGTTACTCCGCGGGACAGAGAGGGCGAAGCAGGCTTGGCCAAGGAGCCCAAATGCATCCATTTGGGCTTGCTGCTGCTCAAGCCGAGGCCAGCCGCCACCACACGCCATACTACTACTGCTCAGCTGCCGACCACGAATGCTATTACTGCTGTCATACACAGACTGCTGCTGTGAGGTTTCTGCATCAGCCGTATCGGTTGGAGCGATACTCAAATCATGAAGATACGTTTGTAGTAATGCGTAAGCAACACCAATAAAGAAGAGACCTGCAAAGAATGTATTGTTTGAAACAGCAGCGAGAAGATAGAGGCAGATAGAAGGGCACGTACCTACGTACGTACATACACGCACGCATCCCGAACCCAGCCGCCAAGACATATCTATCCAATCACTTGCGCGCGTTCATGTTCAAATACAGAGGCAGTTTCATTATTCCCGATTAATTGTTGCAGCACCATGCGCGTGCGCATCTGTTGTAGCTCAGCAGCAGGAAATAGATAAGGACGGCAGCAGGCACGGCTGGAAAGCAGGAAAGCAAGTAAACTAGCTAAGTGTCCGCCCGGCGGTACATCGAATAGATACGTCCCAAAACAACCAACTATATGTGTGTGGGGGGGGAGTGTTTTCCTCGCTCGAGGCTTTCAGCTGCAGCAAGGCGGGCAAGCAAGGAATGCAGGCAGCAGGCAGGCGCGACGGCCCAACCTCCTTATCAGGACCCTCTATATACGAGATAATCAATGAGACACGCATACATGATGTCGTGTATGACTGGATGGCCCCCATGAAGTCCTTTCAACCCGCACAACTGCACACGCACACGCACCAAGCAAGTACTTAATCCTGCGCTCATGCATTTCCGACGGCTGAACAATCGGTGGACTGGACTTACCGTAACTGGCTAACCCTCCCTCCTCGGGGCCGCAGGGATTGCCGTCTGATGCATCCCCATGCGTCCCTGGCGGAACAGATCCCGGGGGAGAACCGCCAATATCTGTTGGTTGTTGTGACGAAGTTGTTCTTGTGATGATATCCGTCGTACCATACAACGGTGTGAGTGCTTCGTCTCGTGAAGATTCGCTCATGCCCTGCGGTGTACGTTGTTGCCCATTCGCAATTTATTTTCATCCATGTCATCCATATTTATGTGCATGTTTCGTTCCTGGTACCGATATACGTAACATACATATATAACATATACAATATAATATACAATATGACAATATAAAATATATAACATATAATATATAATATATAATATATAATAATTTATGATATATTATATGTGTGTAGGATAGGGGGGTACATCACCCGTGGCCACTAACCTGGCAGTCCCTACCTTCCCCGGTGTTTCGGGGCACCCTCATCCAGTCTCCCATGCCGACTTCTCCGAAATCAGTGGTTTTCCCAGGTTCAGCACCCACCACCAGCATCCAGCGGAATCTGCCGAATCAACTAAGGCGTCAACTCCGCTACTGGTCAGCTCGCAGGTCACTTAAATTGGGGTCGTCACCGTCCATCGACATGGGGGCACCCTGCCCTTAACTTTAGGGTCTTTGGCCCGCTCTCGGTCGGGGTAGAATGGAACTCCAGGGGCATATTAGTCGTGCCATAACAGTCGTGCCTGAACACCTCTATTATATGTATGTATATAGGCGTATGTATGTACGCCTATGTATGTGTGAAGGCGTACGAATATGGGCTAAGAGTTGCTATGAAAACACCTTGAGCTGTAACAAGCTTGCCCTGGTTTCGGGCCATCGAATCGTTTTTCAGGTCTTTCGTTACATGAACGAACGAAGGTTCATTCCCATTCCATTAATATAATTACACGCTAAGCTCAAGCATACTTGGTAATAATATTATCAGTTCTAATATAATATATATATTTCTTCAGCGCCAATGAGTAACAGGCACGTGTCAGTAGCAGATATGTGCGAGCTGAACTACATACGCAATTATTGTTGAACTATTGGATGACAACGGATCTTTGTGTGAAATGTGCAAACCGCACCTTCAATTGACCCGAATGTGAAATATATGTAGAATGTTTCGAGATAACGGGAGGGGCGAAGCTTGGAGACGACGCGTCAACCCCGCAGTCGAAAATTCCGTCCGGGAAGGCCTGAGGTCGTCTGGACGTTCGCGAGTGCGTCCGCCGAAAATTTCCTCTCTGCATCACATCAAATTTATTAAAAAAATTCAATTCGTATATATACCACATCTTTGCGAGATTTCCGGTGAAGGGAATCCCAGGAAGCAGTGGAGCGGGCGGGCAGCGAAGCAGCATTATCCACCTGCTTACCTCGCCGATTCCAGGCAGCGAATTAACACGCCTCGCAGCAGCTAGAGTATTTTGTAAATTCATTAACGGCCATGATAGATGTAATAATGTTATAATACCGGCTTGGCCTTCGAAGAAGTGCATTGCGATATTTTAGTGGTGATCGTCCCATTCTATCATGCTTGAAGACTAAATACATCTTGATATAATTATTGTATTGTTTTCGACATACTTTTGAGGTATGTATGTCTTACCCACGAAAAGCAAATTGAAGTCTACCGGTATCCTCGGTACCTACAGGCTATATGAGGTATGGTTTTAATTTCTTACTCGAATAAGTAATAATTTTCCAAAAAAATGCACGCAGGCCGTTGTTTCCAGCTTCAAGGAAAATGGCTTCGGAGCAGGCTTAAACCGCGCATGGGCCCTAATTCAAGAGGTTATCAAGTACATGTTACATATTGAAATACTAAAGACGATTTCGGATTTCACGCCCCATGCCGGATTGATTTCGTTCAAGTTGAGTCAGCATAAAGGATGAACTTAACGCTTCGCCCTTCGGTGGACGGACGGCCGTTGACCCCCCGGTCATGTGCAGCTCCTCAGCATCGTCACGAGAACTTACATATCCTCGCTTTCTTAATATAATTTGTCACATGCAACACAAGTTAGCTTTGGGTCAAAGAGGCTTATTGTCAACTTTGGGTCAACTTAGTGTCAACTTTGGGTCAAAGAGGCTAATAATGCAAGCAACGCCAAGATAGAGCCCGCAGTACATGGAAAGGTACATTAAGGAAAATGGAAAGGTACATTAAGGAGAATCATACTAGGCCTAGGCACACAATTCTGTTTAAACCACGCTCATGCAATGTGTGTTTAAACCAGGTTTACCTGCTAACATGACCGGTCTTACTGGACTCGACGCCCTTCAATTAACCTCATAGCGCGGGTTTTCATGGATGCCTCGAATTAATTTACCTAATCAACGTACTAGCCATTGTAAACCTTTTCCTTTCAATCTAGAAGGATTCGAGAAACCTCAAATGTTTTTACGTAGCCATGTGCAATTATATACACAAATGTTATGTCCATATCTCGGCCATTGGCAGGAATAAGCGTACGTCTAGATACCCTACACAGAGCAGCTCGAGGCAACGGTGTTTGGCCCAGAGCCAGGAGCTGCTACAAATCTGTTAGAGGACCAACGACAGTACCATTCCAATGCCACCTCTCTGACTCACATCTTCACATCCAAGGACGCTCTAAGCAGGACCATGTTTCCACGCAGCTGCGTACTGCTGACTGGAGGCTACAGGAGATCCAAAAACCCCTTCCTCCGTAACGATGTGACACGAAACCAGCCACTTCTCCCTCCTCCTCTCCCCCTCTTTACACAAACACACAAATAGACACCCCGCATACATATCATGCCAGGCATACACCGGCATGTAGTCTGCATAATGAAAGCCAAAGTATTCCACACGCTATAGCCTAGCTACGCATCGTCACTCTCCGTGACGTACGTCTATAGCAGTACACGACAATATACCTACACTTATTTAAGAAATATCCGGCATCACGAACCCGCCAAACCAACATGCACGGTACACCCGCGCATGGCGTACACAGTCATCGCGTCTGACCTCACAATCCTCATCACACTGCATTGTGCCAAATCCCACAACCGCCCTCTACATGGGAGCCAGTAGTGATGTAGCTTAATGTAGTGATATAGCTTATATTTTGAAGCACCTACTTGATGACATCGATCCTTATGAGCACATCCTCACTCAACCCGTCCCTCTCGCAAACGGCCCCAGACATGTTCGAGGGCATATTGATATTCGCATCCAAAAAGTATCAATTTTCATCATTACTGACATTTCCAACCTTGCAGCCCGAAGCCCGCAGCCAGCGGCCCGGTCACCATATAAAACCATATCTTAACTTGGTGCTTATATCAGGCTGTGCAACTGAACGCGCTGTGTTTTGAATTGGTGCCGGGTTGGTGAGCGAGTTGTTCCATCAGGCTCCTCAGGGCCACGGCGCCAATAACGAGGTTACAGCGCGTTTGGCTCCAGGGTGGTCACTGCCGCCACTGCCGCCACTGCCGCGACTAACGGGTTGCGAAGCAGGTGTCGTTGGGCCGCAGTCATGACTTGACACATGATTTAGGAGCGGTAGACATCCTCCTTCACCCCCTTCACCCTCTTCCCTCTTTCCTCCCTGGAGGGTCTCCAGGGAGAGGAAATCCTCACAATGGCGGCAGCGTGACACGTGCGTTCATCTCTTCGAGAAGCGCCGCATCGTCTACCTCGGCTAGTTCGCAGATCGCTCTGCCTCGACAACAAACCAAGGGAGGTTCATGATGGCGGCGCAATCAGTGAAGGGAACGCGAATCCAGGCAACAAGTCGGGAAAACGGGGGAGGCATGGCGGTGAAGGCTGAATCAAAGACTGAAAATTTTAAAGCCTGAATAGACACGGGCCCTGGTACTATTGCGGTGAAGGCAGGAACAGAATTGTTGCGTCCTTATTTGCTATAGTAAATTTATTATTGTTATGCTGATAATTTGTATGTATGTGTTTCTCTAGCGATTTAAATCATAATACACACAAAAACTTAAGAACAAAATACCATTAAGCCTCCTCGTGGGCGTATATAAAGCCTCCTCACAGGCGCCGCTTGGCAGCCGGGAGGAGGCGGGAAGACGAAATACGAGACATGATACAGCTATAGACGCTGCTGCTATAAATCATGGCTAACCGCGATGGTGGAGGACGACGTCTAGCTCCGTCCAAGTTAGGCAAGGTGAACTAGGTAGCCGCCAAGGCCGCAAATAGAAGCAGGAAATAGAAGCAGGAAACAAGGCAACAATAGAATCCGTAATAAGGTTTACTATCCGCCTTGCTGCTGGTGTCGGCGAAACGGTACCGTACAAAAGTTGTTGGGAGGAGGGTGGAGGGCTGAGGGTACGTGGCTCACGATTCATAACGCTTGGTGCGCGAGTAAAGCACCCCCAGGGGAGGGCTCACCTGCACAGGTTGTGTCCCATGGCTAGATAGTCACGGGCGCTGAAATGCGTGGCCGACGCAGAGGATCCCGCCAGGCTTGCCTCCAGAGTGTAGGAGCCCGCCACACCGAGCTCACGGTGTACCACTACACGGGCCGCGGAAAGCTTCGCCTGCGATGCGAACGAGCACCAAGGAGGGTAGAGCGAGGACCCCAGGACACGAAACCGGAAACGTTGTGCAGGCATGATATTAGCATGTACGTAACAAAATGTACTGAGTACGTATTATTACGTACAACGTACGTATTTGTACCTAACGATACGTCTATTGTATACGTATTACATACGAATTTATTTGTGTTATATACGTATTACGTACTTATGTACATGTTCTGTGTTTTGTGAGTTGAGGGAACTGAACAAAATCAAATTGAGCGTTGTTCAGCAGCCCACACGCAGACGGATCGCCTACCTTGCGGATCTTAAAGCTGCATTTTGGGAAACTGAAATCCTGCGATCGCGGTAGGCACGAGGGGAGTGAGGATTCAAAGCCAAACACGTGAAAAACATGCAGCATGAAGAAATGCAGAGAGGAACAATCTCCGAGAAACCAGCAAGCATTGCCTGTCTGCGATATACACGCCAAACCGCTGCACACCACATCACCCGGTCAGCAGAGAGCGGACCCCGACGCGGCGAATCACTGCGAGAGGCCTTTTCACCTGGGCCCAAATGAGACTGTTCCCCAGCCGGATCGATACAGCGCCGATACATGTCCGCGCTCCCCTCACGAGACAGAAGGCCCTATCTGAAACCCCTAAACCTGAACCTAAGCCTGCGTGTGCATCTTTACATTTTTTACAGTTATCAGCATTTCCAACTGCACCTTTGCCTTCAATACGTAAATCTCGTGTATCCGACACCCACCGACGAAATTCGCGCCGTCAGGTACGGCAGCATGCGCACGCGCAGTCTCGCTGCGACCCGTGGGCTGGGTCCCGAAGCAGGTGGTGCTATCGCTCCTGACGCCGGTCCACCCGCCTGGGGTGCAATGCCACCGTATGACCCTGCGCAGCCGGCGCCATAACCGATCGCCCCGCCACTGACGCCGTACCCGTTGCCTTGCACACTCAAGCCACCAGCAGCCCCTCCGCCGCCAGCATTGCTGCAGCCCTGCGGCGTTGATTGCTGCTGTTGCCCGAGGGACGTCGCCTCGCCTTCGCCAGCCGGGGCTGCTGACGCGGCGCAACGTGCGTTGGGGCTGATATACCCTTGCGGCTGGCCCTTCCCCTGAGCCGCCAGGGCCGCAGCGGAGGGTTCACACCTGCACGTGAGAGCGCAAACGCACAGACCATATTTTTACGGCTGTGCTTCCCTAATTTTTTGGAGGTTTCGGTCACACGCAGCCACGGACGAATCTCAGTGATCGTCAAAGAGCGTCTCTCTCTCTCTCTCTCTCTCTCTCTCTCTCTCTCTCTCTCTCTCTCTCTCTCTCTCTCTCTCTCTCTCTCTCTCTCTTCAGAGAGAGACTTCAGCAAGTTTTTATTTGCCAATTGTAACTGTACCCTTATTACTAGCTATTTTTGGTTTCCGCAGTACAAAAAAATCAAGATTACCAGCAATGGTAGCAGGATTCTTTGTTGTGTTAGCCGGCAATATTTATAGAGACTAGAGTTCGACCTTCTGTGGCTATGGATGGTGGGGATATAATATATAAGGGTTTTAAAGGAGTAGTTTACCTTCAATTACAAGGTGCTTGCAACGAAGCAAGGTGGCAAGGGGCGATTTTATAAAAGCAATCGCATCTATCAGACCTGAAGATCTTATTTATATTGACGAATTAGGAGTTGCTAACAATCTAACTACTATATATATATATATATATATAGAGAGAGAGAGAGAGAGTATAAACATATGTATATAGTAAGGGCTTTCGGTGTTTGGCGCTCTTCACGTAATTTGCACACTTATTCCCACCCGTAGAAGAACGTGTCCGACTTGGTGGAGTGACCGTGGATGTCGATATACAGCGCCAACCGCCCCGCCGCTGCAAGCTGCTGCAACACGCGCTTTGAATGGTAGACAGTAGGGTAGAGGCACCGGATGGGGCGGTCCCAAACCCTACAGGCCGTGTGCAGGGGAATGCACAAGACATGCTATAGGTCTGAGATTGCAGTAACATAGGCGGGAAATGATAAAACGAGTGGCAGTTTTCGTCCCCTCTCAAGGACTCCCCGTTAACTGTAAAACCGCAAAACCGTAAAACCGTAAAACCCAGGCCACAGCACAGGGAAAACAGAACACCTAAATACCGAGAGACGTATTTTGTATCTCCCATTTTTTCTGTCACATCACATGGCACATCACATGGCACATCACATGGCATATCATGTAAGATCATGTCCCCTCACCTGTTGAGGTCCACACCGGCAAGGCTGCAGCGGTAGTTGCCGTTCACGACGCCGTCCGGATTCAGCATAGGCACCAGTTTGAACACGAAGGAGTTGCGCAGCGTGATCGCCGCGGGATCAGAGGAGCACAGGAACTCCAAGATGCCCTGTCGCCGCGGCGAATGAAAGGGGGTCGTGTTATGTGTCATGCGTTTCAAATGCAGGCGAGAGAACCAGGCTGTAGGAGATACACGAGGTGGATAGTGGGGAAAGATCGCAAAACAGAGAAACGGAGAACAGTGCATTATCCTGATATCGGATACTAAACCGAACGTGTTGTTTGTCCGCGATGTTTCGCTGTTCTAGGATTGTAGCAATGCTGCTAATAACGCGTGAGATGGGTGAAGGCTTCTGAGGTTGGAATCGAGGAGAGGAGAGCAACACACGACACTGGTGGTGGTGATTGTGATTGTAATTGTGATTTGCAATCCTCAACAACAGGTCCCCATGTGCCAGGTCTCTCATCCATTTCACGAATTTCCTTCCCCCCCTTCCCTACCCCTGCCTGCCTGTATATCCCTGCCTTTCTCCCCAACGCGTCCAGGATTCCAGCACCCCACATTTTTACGGACCTGCATTAGCCAGCTGGCGCACGTCTCCCCTGGGTGTACCCGCGCTGTGATGAATATGCATTCCCGCTGTCTAACCGCCTCTAACGGTGAGCTCCAATCCGTAACGGTCAACATATCGACACGCAAACCGCTCAGGGTGTAGCAGAGCACGGACCGCACGAGCGGGGGTGGCACGACCGACGGCTGCGGCTGTAGCGGCAACTGCTGTGGAAGTTGCTGTGACATCTGTGGCTGGAGCTGTTGTGACTGCTGGGAGGTGGCCGCTGATGAGGCGGAGCTTGACTCGGCCGCAAGACGACGTTGAAGTCCATCCAAATAGTCCTGTGGACGGGGTAGCAGGGCAGGGGAAAGCGGGGCGTGGAAAATACATAAACGCTTATCTAAAATTTGGCGCAGAGACCCGTTGATGCTTGTCGAGTATTACGTGAACCCTTGCCTCGCGCTCTGGCTACCGAACACACCCCTCCGTGCTCCATCGGGGGGATGCCGGGCCGAGCACACACATACACACACGCGCGCGCACACGATATTCAATACGAACCTGGAGGTCTGTATACGTGTACGGAAAGCAGCTGGCAACGTAGTATGTCCCGGGTACAGGAAAATGAATCGTGAAGCTGGCGCAGTAGAGGCCAGGCCCGATGGCAGTTATGCCAGAGCCGCCATCACCATCGGCTCCATCACCTGCGGTATTGGCTTTGCCCCTGCCCCTGGTCTTTTTCCCAGAGGGCTGGGTCGCAGCGGCGCCGCCGCCTGCGGCGCCGCTGCCGCCTCCACCCAAGACGCCGTTGCCGGTGGCACCGGGGCTGGATGCTGCAGCCGCCGCCGTGGCGGCAGCGGAGGGCTGCACAAAGGGCACACATCGCAAGGAATTGAAATCACGCGCCTTACAGCGCGGCTTATTTACGGTTGCAAATGTGCGCCATCACGTCCTTTCATTTCCGGTACGGGTTTCCAAGGTTTTAATCAATCAGCGCCACTCCAGGTGCACCCCTGATACGGCAGCGCCACACCGGCCCCTAAAACTTCCCACCCGCCTAGACAGCTAAAAGCACTTCCATCGGACACAATCCACGCGGACCCGATCCGATAATAAAAAACGCAGAGCGCCAAAACAAAGTCAAAGTCCAAGTCTAGGACTAAGTCCCTAAGGCCATCTTCTAACGCCCTCACTTTTTTTCCTTTTCGCGACGCGGCTCCTTCTCCTGCGATCGTTGGCCGGCCCCTGTACGGCGACGGGTAGTAGCTGATGTGGCTGCCGGCCCGAAACCAGACCCCGGGGTCGGTCGACGGTGACGGTGCGGAGCCGGGCCGCGACCGTGCCGCGATTGTCGTGGCTGTGGACACCTCGCCGTCCGCGGGTCGAGCCAGGCAAATCATCGGCCTCTTCCCTGCACTGAATAGTGATTCCTTTTTCCGCAAGTTGACGATGTTCATCTTGATGCCTGGCCCCAGGCCCAGACCCGTCCCGGCAGCCGTCGTCCCGTTGCTGATACCACTGCCGCCACAAGCCCCGACACCACTAGTCGCTCCAGAGGCGGTGGGGGCATCGAGCGATGCGATCAGATCTGGCTGTTGTTGATAGTGTTGAGCAGTAGCGGCACCGCCGCTGCCACCGCTGCCGCCACCGACGACCCGACAGGCTTGGCCCTGCTGCGGCCACCCCGAGCTGCTGCATGCCCCAGGAGGTACCGTCACGGCGAAGTAAAACCACTGGCACAAGTTACCGCCCTCTGAACGGTCGTTCAGGTCGGGCGCGAGGAACAAGTCGTACTCGCGCGGGCCCACCTGCACGGCAGTAGGCATGTCCATGTTCGGTATTCAGTAAGGCGCACATTCATGCGTGGGATGAGGATGGGGCGCAGAGCCGTGAAATATCACACCCCATGCGCTGTGGGGATCAGAATAAAGCGCGCAAAAGGCGGCAGATGATGACGCACGGTAGCATGAGAAGGTGCAAAGGGATGCCAACGGCCAGGTGCACTCCGTCCTTATTACAGCTGCGGACGTTTGAGCGGCCAGTATAACACATACATACATATAGATTGTTTTTCCTTTTTACTTATATATAATACATATATAATATATGTATTATATATAATACATTAAATATAATATATATTATATTATATATATTATAATTATAATTATAATTATAATTATAATTATAATTATTATATTATATTATATTATATTATATTATATTATATTATATTATATTATATTATATTATATTATATTATATTATATTATATTATATTATATTATATTATATTATATTATATTATATTATATTATATTATATTATATTATATTATATTATATTATATTATATTATATTATATTATATTATATTATATTATATTATATTATATTATATTATATTATATTATATTATATTATATTATATTATATTATATTATATTATATTATATTATATTATATTATATTATATTATATTATATTATACTATATTATATTATATTATACTATATTATATTATATATTATATATTTATATTATTATATATTATATCTAAATATAATGCCCATATTTACCGACCCGCGGTCACACCTGCGTTGCGCAGCGCAAGTTCCCGCTTTCAAAGTTGGATTGGAAGGAAAGCTGCGGCGGTGAGGGCGAAGACGGGCGGGCGGTGCCGCCGCCGACTGCACCCGTTTGACCTCCCGCTGGCGTGAAGCGGGCGCTGTTTCGCAGCATCGCCTGCAGCCCGCCGCTGCCGCCGCCGTCGCCACCACGGGGCCATGGGTCACCATTGATATTAGGGAGGTGGAAGGGGTCCAGCTCCGGGGATGACATCGTTCGGGAGGTTAGAGTTCCTTGAGCCCCATTGGCACCGTCACCTGTAACCGCATATCGGCAAAAGACTTGGCGACTTGACGGATCGGACGTATCGACGGATTGACAAATTCATGAGTGAACAAATCAATTAATTGACATAAATAATAAAAATCAACATAATTACTCGGCCCAGGCTTCGTTGGCCTTACTGCGACAGCCGTTCCGTCAATATGACCCCCTACCCTCAAGGCAAGGGACCCACACGATATTCTTTGATTGTCTGGGATGGTAAGGGCAAAATCACCCCACCCCACCCCACCCCATTTGATTTAGAGCTGCGCAACGAAAGAAAATCTCATGAAGGGTCGCATGTGTTTCTACTGCCCCAGGTGTAAGCCCCGACCCCGGACCATTCACCCATCCAGGGGAACCTGAGTTCTGTATTAAAAAACAATTGTAACTCAAATCCCTCAAGACCACGACGGGCTGTTCTGGAAACGTTTTCTCCCAACAAACAGATCAATCTGGATGAACCGACAACCGACAACTGATAACCGTAAAATCTAAATCGGGGATCCGCTGAAGGCTGAGGCTGAGGGCAAAACGCGCACCTGTGTCGCCCAGGGCCAGGCGTGCCAACTCCGGGAAGGTCCCCGACGGGGTGCGGCCGTCAGCGCCGCGAGCAGCCGTCTCCGCCAGCCACGCGGCTTGATCTGCATCCCAAGAAACTCTTGGAGTTAAAAACCTGGAATCGGACTCTGGTGCGGATCCGCAGATCCTGGGCATATGTGCCGAAGATGCGATGTGCCAAATCCACCTGATTATGCGTACTGGTAAGTGAATTCCAAAGACGCGTGGACCCAGCGCCGTGGACCCCAAAGCACCACAGCTATAAGCACTGCACAATCCAGATACCTCGCTTCGGGTGCCTGCTGGTCTTCGGTTCCTGTCCAGTTTCCGCAGTCCTTTCTACGCAGGCAATCCAGCAAGTATTCGCTAGCTTTTACTTCCTCCGCTTTCTAGCTTTCCTCCCTTACTGTCTGGAGCAATACCGGAGGGGGAGAAGGAGGCCACACTCGATATTCCCGGTGGCACTCGCCGCCCTCATTGCTCCATCAGGTACCCAATTACCTGGTCCTTGCAACGCCGACCGCGGCGTTGGCTGCAGCGGTTGAGACTCCCGGCCACCAAAAGGCGGCATCGGCGAGCCGCCCACCGGCAGCGGGCCGTAGCCGGCGCTAGCGTTGACGTACACTACCCGGTTCAGGAGGCCACGCGGGTTGGCGATGCGCTGGAGGTCGTGTAGCTGCGATTACCAAACAAATGGCCCGATGCAACAAACATCTCTATCAACTTCTGAGCAGAACCAGATCCACATGATGCAGATCCAAATCCAAATCCAAATCCAAATTCGTCCGCTCATAAGTGTAGTGCAGACATCACACAGCATGCGACGTGAACTTAACTTTAGGGTCCATTCGCTAGAAATAAAGATCACGAGGCTTAAACACTGATCTCCGAGACTCTGTGGCAAACCTCCGTGCTTCCCACCATCATTTCGCAGTCCAAGCTGGTGCCATAGCCGTGGAAGGGCTCAGATGTGTGTCCCAGACCCGAGCTGCTGCTCGGCCCCACGTCGGCTTGCCCGCCACCGCCCTGGCCGTTCACGGTAGTCAAGGAGCGGCAGGTTTGTCGGGCAGAGGGCGGGCGCGCCGGCAGAGCGCCCGGGGGCCGTACCTGCACGCCGAGTACCAATCAACGGAAAACAACGGCCAGGGCTAATTTTGACACGAGCAGATTTAATACCACCGAAAAGGCACTTGAATCATAATGTAACGATATGAAACGCTTGTTAGCGTCCCTTCCTGGAATTTCGCCCGCGTCTCCGCCCCAGCCTTTGCCATTTACGCGTTATCCAAACAACACCAAAACAGCGTTCGCTATTTCCAAACGCATGCCCGAGATTTCGACGACCCACCGTGAAGGACCCGGATACGGGTGTACCCTGCCAACCGCCTCCCGCCACGCTGCCAGATTGCTGCTGCTGTATCTGGTACGCCTGCGGCAGCGGCAGCTGCTGCCAAGGGTACTCCTCCGGAAACAGCTCTTGGTGCCGCTGAGGATCCGTTTCCGCCGCTGCGCGTAAGAGAGGGGAGAGAACCAACATAACGCATAAAGTCGGCTCGGCTCGGCTCGGCTCTTTTCCTTTTCCCATTCCCCTTCCCCTCAGCAATGTGACAGTGCGAGGCGCCTCTATGTGTGATCTGCGAGCAGGGCTACCCATTCCCCTGGCTACTGTTGTGTTCGGCAGTTCGGAACTCACCTGATGGAATGGCCAGGTGGGTGGCATCTTTGGACGGCAGAGGTACCATCGGCTCCAGGGACGGCAGCGGCGTAAGAATGTGAGGGCAAAGCAGCCACAACGTCCGGCTCACGCGCTGCGGATCCGAATATGTAATGTATCGGGTTAAGCACGGCGATATGAGCGGCTATTGGAAACGTCGGCGGGGGCGAGTCTGAGGACGGTTGTTCCTTTTGGCGCGAATAACCAGAGCAGAGCAGCTCCAAACCTTTTTTCTTAACTCCGAACCCCACCCAAGCCGCAGGTTAATGTAGAAATATAATCCATGTCCTTGCCTTCAAAACTCGCCGCCTCAAACACCCTGCCGTTCTGCTGGGGTTACACGGGGTTGCTACTGCGCGTCCGTGCAGAACGGCAGGGTGTTTGAGGCGGCGAGTTTTGAAGGCAAGGACATGGATTATATTTCTACATTCACCTGCGGCTTGGGTGGGGGTTTTGGGAAGGGCATGGACATTATGTTTACCACAACAAACCAAAAAGCAGAGAAATAAAAACCAGAGGACTTAATTTGAACGCTTTTCCTAGTGCTGTGATCCCAATCGCACCTAGCGAGGCATGGAACCTGTTGCCTGCCCGTCGCGGTGTTGTTGCGTGGAAAAGTGGAGAAGTGGAAAAGTGGAGTGCGGGCGGCTACAATATGCGGGCTCAGTCCCACGCGCAGCGAAGACCATCACCAGCACCTTGAATACTTTCAGCGCTCCTTCGTCATCTTCTTCCCACCTTATGCAGCGTAATACCGTAGTCACTCACCTTCAACAATTTACGCTGCTCGGGGATTCGCGCCAGCACCCGCGCCACTCCAAGCATCAGCCGCACGCCCTCTCCCGAACAATTTAAGAATCCGGGGACTGCTCTGGATGCAGCAGGAGCATTGCCGGCACTACCTCCGAACGTGGTGCTACCAGACTGCAAGTACTCGTGCTTTGCCATATTCTTCAGAAGCTTCAGCACCCAGCCCTGGGGAAGTTCGTTTGAATCGGTGAGCGCCGTGTCGTAACACCAGGCATACAGGTATTAATCCTTTCCTCAGTGATATGATAAGGGGTTGACATGGACACGGACACGGACAGGGACAGACACTCCTCTTCTCCCCCTTTCCCACCTCCAAGCTTTCGTCACTAGCTTCTTCGCATTCGCACATCCTTCTTATTCCCCTCCTTCTCCACCCTCCCCTCCACCCTCCTTCAGCGGTCAGGTGCGCCCTGCACTTACAAAGACGGGCCAATTACCCAGGTACGAGACGAGCATCTCCTGCATCACTGGAAGTAGGCTGTCGCACTCTAGCTGCATGGCGCCCTGTGAACGGAAGCAGGAAAAGAAACCATTCACACCATAACTAAGTGGTGACATGAAGCGACGCGCATGGTGGATGTGTGCGTGCGTCCCTTCCCCACCCCACCCTCATACACAGAAAAAACACTTTGGCCGGATGCGTTGTTCGTCTAAAATTACGAAAAATGAAACACACCCTGATTTTCATCCAAGCAAGCCATGCTGGCCCAGTCACGGGAACATCGCGGCCGACCCCGGGCCATTTCCGTGCCTTAGACCTCAGAGCCTGTAATTTTTTGTTTATTGCTCCACCCACTCCACCACTCCACCACTCCACCCTGCCTCTCCACCCGCTCCTGCGCCTGCGCCCGTGTAACTGGCTCAACTTAGGATAGGCCCCATATCAGATGTCCGAATGAAGCGACGTCCGGCCCGCCAGCCTGTGCACTCCGGGCCGCTATGTCCCTTTTTAACTACAGACCTACGTAATGAGTTCCTCCTTTCCGCCTTTCCTCCTTTCCAGCCGATCAAACAGACCACGATCAAACAGCGCTCCTAGGCTCCTAGACGGTGCACCCGTACGTGACCCACTGAGGGCGCCCAAACGAGTCCTAGCCACCCTGATGCGCAGTTTCCCGCCCGCCATGAACAGCAGAGCAGAGCTAAGGTCATGCAGCGGAGAGCTCACCTTTGGTGTTCGCGCAATGTGTGCCAGGGCCTCACAAATGGGCCCTGCGATTGCCGGATCCTTCATGTGAAGAGCGCAGGCGTTGAGCATCAGTAGACCAAGTCCCTGAAAAACAAACACAGAGAGGAGGTATATATTCAGAAATCACACATGAACAAATCCCTCCCCCTCCCCCGTTACCGGTAGCTAGAAATAAACAAGTCAGATGCCACACAAGGAGGTCAGGTCCAACAACAGGAGGGAGAGCCAACCTGTGCCATGCCAAACCAAGAAACGCAGCAGCGCAACAGCTAATACGCTAATGCATCCATGGCATTCTGTAACGCACAAACACAAAAAGGAAGTGAGGGATAGCCTCGCCCTGTTTTGCAGTTTCCTATTTGCGTTCGCTTTGCGAGCTGCCTTCCCCGCGGCGGCGGCCTTGCAGCTCCGCAAGCATCTAAGCGGTAATTAATTAATAAGATTTAAAGAAACCCTTATGTGTGTGTACGCCTGTGTCTGCATGCATGTGTGTCTGCATGCATGTGTGTGCGGGTGAGGAAGGGGGGGCCGATATGTGAATGAACAACAAGTAGAGAGTTAATGTGTTAACTCTTGCAGTACACCAATGCCCAATTCATACTGTGTACCTTCTCTTTCGCCAGAGACTGCTGTGTAACGGTGCTAGTAGCTGCTGCAACTGCCAGGATGCGGGCGCAAGGACCCGCGACTGTCGGCAGCCCAATAGCGGCCTTGAGGTGTTTGGTGACCTGCTTGAGACCACCCTGGATCATGAAGGTTGTGGCCAGTGCAAGGGGAGTGGGAAATCGGGTATGCGTTGGATCGACACACGTGGCCAAGGGCTGCGTGTCGAATCCAGTTAACCCCGGACCTGGGCCTGGCATTTTCGTTGTTTTGACCAACATCCGATCGTCTTAATGACCCAATGATAACCCCATTCCAGGCTGGCGGTCATTGGATAGGGTCTCCCTACCTGGCGGGGTGCACGTGAGACAACCCCTGGCACTTCCCCGCTACTGTCCTTTCACGTGAACCGCATACCTCGAGCCGCAGGATTGTGCCTGCCTGTGGGCTCACCACAATCCCATCTTCGAGAACTTTAATGGCAACATTGACCTGCGCCGGAAACGTAATACTACCATGAACAGACATGCGACATCATCCCCAGCAGGTACCTATGACCTACCACTTCCTGCGCAGAGCAAGCGGATAAGAACCCAAGAACCTCCTGAACCACAGCCAGAACCGTCGCATCGCTTTTGCCTGCAACCAAATTGACAGGTCGCTAGCTAGGGAATCGCCGGCTCGTGTCCTTTCAGAAAGTCATGACATACCAGGTTTTAGTCCTTTTATGGTATCTTGCAAGGATTTAAGCCTTGCAAATACAACATCATTCTCGGAACCCTGCGCGTGCGCATTCGATTACCTACTTGTAGAACAACATACACGTTATAACAGCATGTCCGTTCTTACACTCATGACCCCCTTGAAATCCAAAAAGCCCACCGCTTTTATTGAGCCACACCCTTAAGGCAGGCAAACGGTGCCCAAACTAGGATTATTAAAGTCAGCGTTTGCATTGTAACGAACCATCTAACTACGACATAACCTAATGATTCGTTATTACTGCATCATGGGTCTTGACAGGGGTACGGGCAGGCCGACTTGAACTGAATGCGAAAGTGTGTGGGCCCATGAAGGTCCAAGTACAAAATTTGTAATAACGTTTTAATTTGCAATTGCCCTATGGCACAAGCAAATGGGTTAAGTGCATGAGCTGGCAAGCAGAATGCAAGTAAGTTCGTTGTGTGCCAACTGCCTCGACGACCGCACTTTGCGAGATTGCGACCGACTGTGAACAAATCCTTTGCTTTCACAACACTATTTTCCCGTCCTTTTTCCAAAATCCACAGCCACTGGGACTTGTTGCGCTCCTGGTCGTATTTGCCTCAGACCTTTCGTCCGTAGCTGATTTCATCTCATGTCAACCAAGTGCTTTAGATGCAACCTATTTATCAAACGTCTCAGATGGTAAACTTCATAGCTACGTTTCATCTGCCACCTGCGTTGACCCTACGGACCTGAGCGGACCTATGAGTATGACTTGATGGGGAATTGCTCCAAGGTACATCTGCGCGCACTATATGTTTATAAAAGGATAGTATGTGTTAGACCAAATATGGGCATGGGGCGTTGATAGCGTTGGGACTGGCACAGGTTGGAGCCGAGGCGCCATCAAGGTCAACAACACCTGAGTCTCGACATAGGGGCAGTCACCCCGCTTTAATTCCTGGCTTTCGTGGACACGGGACCACTTGACCCTTACCTCTTTTCGACCTGCCCAATCCTTAGACGGGCTTAAACCGTCCGTGCCCGTCGTTGTAACCTGGCGTAGCACTGCGTAGCTGAGCGGGTGCGGTCCAGATGGAGGATCACTATCACCTTATGAAAGGTCCTCAAGTGCCGGCAACAGCATTTTCAGATTTCAACTCGAAGGGATCCACCAATGATGCTGATTCCCAGGACGGTTCCCGTATGTCCCCGTAGTCGCCTTCAGCGATTTTTACGCGTGCATTTTCACTCCTAACATGAACGCAGCACTTTAAAGGTGAAAGAGGCTAGCCATGTATTGCAGACGGATGCTGCATCGAGTTAGAAGGTTACGCCTGCCGGCTTCATAACATAAGTCTCGTGCTTTCGTTCCTGCCGTTTCGTTAGTTGTGCAGGAGGTGCACAACAATCAATACACACGCTTCACGCTCGCACGCAAGCTAATACCGCAAACCACAGACCCGGGTTTTGCAAGCGGAATTAGTATGGCGTACGTTGCAAAAATGTTCTCTTCTTTTTACACTCCATATGGGCTGTTGCGAGCTGCAAAGCGCCCCTAAGCGCCACAGCCCCGCACCAGCGCAGCCACAATCCCATCGTATTCCTGCCTGCAGATACCGCATTGAATCTCCCTACTACAAGCCCTGAACTGAGCGACACCAGCGGGCTTTTGCAGCGGATAAAGCGTCAGCTGTCATGGCGCATGCGCATATTGGGATCGTAGTGGCCACAGGTCACGCAGAACGTCTGGAAGCGGTCCGATAACTGGTACCTGCGCCAATCGAAGTGGCGACGAGACAGCTTCATAATACGCTGATAAAAAGGGCTGTGCTTGGGAGGCCACATGTGGCATGGCGGCCGCACACTACAACCTTATAAGTGTTAACGGATATTCCACCTTCGTCGAGACAGGTTCCATGGCTCACGTAAAGACTTGGCACAAGGAAACGATGTGGCACGGCATGGCACACCAGCGGGACCGCTTACCCGCACTTTGGGCATGGGTCGCTTCCGTGGCGCGGCCTGCCCGGGACATCACCATGGGGAAAAATCTCCCTGCGGTCGGGCCGCAAGCGGGCAGGCAGATAACCAGACATGTCCCATATAGAAAGGGCAAGGGGATCAGGATAAAAAACAGATCCGGCACGGACCCTGGGTCAGGAACCCGCTCACTCAGGCGCGTATTAATCACCGATTGGGGATGGGTGAGTTGACTTGCCTTCAGCAACTTCCAGAAATGTGGTTTACTGTCGCGCGGAGGAACAAATAAACAGTCACCTTGTGTGTTGCATCTGTTCTGGTGAACAAGCGACATCTGATTCCACACACTACACTTCCGCCAACCCCAAGGGTTACACACGGCATACATACATCCTAAAACTCCCGAAAGGCGTTACAAAACATCCCCTCCCTTAGCACGCCGCCGCCGACACCCGTTACCAGAATTGAATTCGCTAATTTTATCGCCGTGGCTTGTATATCGTGCATTTCGACAGCCATATCACGTGTCGTCTGATCATCTTCCCCCGTACCCCCCACCGAAGCTGCCAGCGTACCTGAACACCCGGTAATAGTACATGTGCTCTTTGTCGCGGATCTCTACACCGTGGTGCTCTGCAAGGTAGCTCTTCTCTGACGCAAACTGTGCATCTGAAATGAGACTGTCAAAGTAACCGGGTCTCGACAGGGCCGTTGTGCCGCACCCCACCTGCGCAGCCAAGCAGTTGGCTGGTAGTTGGGGGACTTAAAAGGTCTCAGAGGGTGAGCGTGATGTCATGACATGACATGTCATGACACGCTCGTTTGTTCAGGACAAAAGACACCGGGCTATTTGCCAGTCTTTTCAGTACCTGACAAATAGCCCGGTGTCTCTTGTCCTGAACAGACAAGCATGTCATGAATCACATCGCATGAAGGCAAAAGGCAGCAGCGGCCACTCAGCCATGCGCTCGCGTGGCTGTGAGATCGACTTGCTATGCAGCGGAAGTGTGGCTCGCGTTCCTCACCTCGATGGGATCCTTTCGCCGCATGGCCGAAGTCACATTCGGGAAAAGTTTCCGCAGCACCATTTTGCCCATCGTTATGCCCTTGCACTGCTACTAGGTTTAGGGGGGAAACGAATAAATTTAACAAGTAAATGTATAAAAAGCCGAGCACAGGGGAAAATGAAGGGTGGGGCAGGGCGTGCACACGGAGAGATGCGCGCGCACGTGTAATTAAAAAGAAGTGGATGTGTAGAGATGTGACTCAGGAGAAGAGCTACAGTACGTGTCCTATACATATAACAGGAGCTGTCAGCCTGTATGTCATGCGTGGATGCTTATAGCCGCCACGATTCTCCGGCCGCAGCGGCACCTCCTGATCCCCCGTCGGCACCAAGGAACCCGTCAACCTGCACGCAATCGTCTTTGCAAAGCCGCAGCGCTGTCTCCTTCACTGCTGGATGCGTGAAGGGCGACGCGACGAAAATGCCCAAGTGGTTTCCCAGTCGTACGCTGCCGAACTCCATTACGCGCGCCATATGAGCCCGATGCGCCGCCCAGGCAGCGGGTTCGAGGCCATGCGTGAAGCCATATCCACCCAGAAGCTCGTCTGCGCCATCTCCAGTGGCGGCGCAGTGGAAGCCCCTGGAAGCAGCCTCGTGGAGCACACAGGAAACTGCGGCACGAGTGATGATGGAACGAGGATGTCAAGCATGTGAGGTGAAAGCACTTGATGTTGATGCAGATTTTCATGTGCAGGTGCAGGTGCCTGCCCTCCGTGCAGGTTCTCGTGCGGTTTGCAGGCGCACGATGATCAATGCCGACAGATACCCGACAGATACCGGGTTCGTGAGGCACAAGGGGAACCGAATACAGACGGGGATTAACATTCCAATGGAGAAGGAAGGGCGAAGAGCAAAAGTAGATGCGCACATTGGAAGGGACGGAATGACCACCCAATAGTAACCACGCGTTAGGCTGGACCATCTGATGATCAGTTTTGCAGCCGGAACATGTGTGCTGGAGCCATGTATGCTGGAACATGTGTGCTGGAGCGTGACTGTGGTGGCGTGGCAACACTGTGACTCTGGTGACCTCACAATATGATACATTGTGGGCAATATCATTATTGACACCATGGCGGCAGCATAGGTATAGCACAGTACCACACCTTTGACGAGTCACATCGTCCCCTGTTGCTTGACTGACTTCTTTTTCATGATGGTCGCCTGTTCCAGAATGGGTAAGTGAACTTTAACGTGGATGAGCTCCCCAGCTGCAATTCCTAGGAATGCTTCTGTGACATGGGAATCCGAACGGTATGGTGTTCCCAGCAACCCACTTGCAAGGTCATTCCGCAGCGACATTGGGTCGAAGCTCTGGATGGTACGTACAAGGGATGGAAGGTACCGATGCAGCAGCTCATCTAGCGATATTCGTACAACGATGTGCTCCAAGCCGGCAGCAGCCGCAGAAGCAGCCGCGTACGGAAGGTCGGTGGCATCTGCAGAAAAATCGGCAAAACGTGTCCCGCCGCGAGACCGGTGACATCCTTAGAAGCCGTTGGGATGGGTCCTTCCCAAATGCCAAAATCAAAATCCCTGACCCAGTTCTGCAGGAGGGTACTTGTGCGCATGTGACCAGGCCGACTACCGTTCCTATCCCAATGATAGGATTTGGCATGTGCAATATATATGAGCCGGAAGCCCCCAAAAGCGGGTTGTTGTTGCCTTCTCCGATGATTATCACTTCACTTTTTCCATATGCCGATATTTTCTGTTCGTTCCATGTCCCAAAGGCGTAAGGTCTATATCGGGTGTTCCAACGTCAACTTCAGAGCGGCAATATGTCATCACAAGCGTATTCGCGACCTAACCTACACAACATAAACGAAGAACCTTAAACTTTGGAACTGACACATGATAAGGCGATGGAATGAGATGTGCAAGCATGATACGTCGGCCATAACATCTCACCATCCGAGCAAGTCACGGTAAATGCGGTCATTAGTCCTAGCTGTTTGCCGCCAACTTCCGCAACGATTGCACTATCAAGTCCCCCGCTCAACAGGATACAGGCGGAGTTAACATCCCATCTACGATCCTGTGAGATATCCGCAAGAGCACAACCCAGGGCCTTGCGTACTTCCAAATATCTTCGGCGCTGACTACTGCGGGACCACAGTAAAAAATATAAACCTAGAGCTGATGCAGTAGTGATTGCTGCTTTCAGCATCCTGCTTGTGCGATTTTGCCGCCAAGCCTAACTCGTTATGTTCCAACACAATTAGGACACACCTACAGTTACTTAAACCTGTTTCGTCCGATCGACTACAACAAATTGGTCATGTGAGGTACCACGTTTGCACTTTAGCACACTGTACGATGTCGATCGTGCGTTGCATGCAGTGCTTTCCAGCGTTGCACACTTACGACAGCCGTACAAGCAGGGTCGGGTCAAAAATAAAAAAATTGACAATTTATTTTGTGGACGCAGAATTATATAACTCCATGTCCAACGCAACTTGCTCAAGGACGATTCCCTAGCGAAGTACGACTATGCAAGAACTTGTCAAATCGTACTTTCCTTGCTGCGACAGACACAAATAATCCAAGGTAGCATAAGGATTCGGACATTTCGGAATGTTGCGGCTGAAATGAATGATTTGTTACCTGAGCCATGGCCGCATGTCGTGAGAACATGATGATCACTGGGCAGGTTTTCAGCTGTGTAGATCGGCAAGCCGAGCAATAATTAGCGACGGCTAGTAAGTGTACGACTTGCAAATTCCTCGTGGGGAATATAGCCAGTAGAATAATAATTCTACTGGCTAACGAAGTACGAACTTGTAACTGGGAAGTTGCCCTGAGAATTCACGTTGAATTTGGCAGCAGGGGTTTGGAAGTTTGTTCTGCAAACCGTTATAAGAAGGTAAATATTGCTTATTGAAATTGAAGCAAAGGGATAACTGACAATATGGCGATGGATGTGTATCTGGGGACGAATATCTGGGGACGAAGACGCCGAGCTGGTAGAAGGCATGCGATATACACCATCAAAGGCCAGGCGCATGTTGATTCCATAATGCCAGTTATTTCTGGCTATTAGGTCAGGGATTAGGACATGGCAAAAAGGTTTGATATCCGGCTAATTAATATATGGCTGCCACTGAAACCGGATACAACACCAGGATTGCCGCACCCTCTACCTTGCAACGTGCTGATTGACGTATGTTTCGAAAAGAGATGCCCTGCGGCATTCCCAAATTTCGCAATAGGGAAGAGAAGTTTAGACTCGGACCTGCTAGAACTCCGACTCGTTGATGAGAAAGGGGCCGTTAAAAGAGGCATCTGGTAAAAAGATGAGGATGCTTAATGGAATTGATGCACCAAGACCATCACGGTTTTGACACAGTCTCAAGTGACGGAACGCGAGAACCGGAAGCCGGCAACCGGACTCAAGAACCAAGACTACAATCTCAAGAGAACCGGGTCATCGTATTGTGACCTTGTGATTTATCCTACAGATTTATAGAAATAAATACATCGCGGATACAACAACTATACACAGTTCTGGACGCCTCCCCAAATCATACCTCGGCGTGCGTAGCTCGGGGGAGAAGTGGGAAGCGTATCCCCCAAGCCCCACGCCTTGCCAGGTTTGTAAGTTCCCCGAGAAAACAACGACCAAAGCGCGCGCTTCTGAGCACCAGTGTGATAACCCACCTTTTGTGTCCCCAATATACATCCATCAGGGGTACGTTTCAGTCAGGGACCTTGGCTGAATCAACGGGCTTGAGACCCTTTACCCTATGCCCCCCCCTGGTAATTGGCTTGGCGAATTCCCCGTTTTCTGTGCCGCCACGCTAATCGGCTAGGCACCTATTTCCACCAGAAACCCCCCACAAAACCCCGCAACTCCTGCCTGCGAAACTGAATGCTCATGAGGGCCAACTAAAGCCAAAATGTTTAAGTTGGACCAGCTGCTGACCGTCATGACACATTCTGTTAGAAGCCAACGTTTTAGCCACTACGTGCGGTAGCCACCACCGAGTGAGAAGTCTCTGTAAGTAGGGCTTGACGCTGTCGAATGTAGCTATTCTAAGACTGGGTGGGTAGTGTAGT
The DNA here is from genome assembly GCA_030268105.1 of Volvox africanus. Lineage (NCBI taxonomy): Eukaryota > Viridiplantae > Chlorophyta > Chlorophyceae > Chlamydomonadales > Volvocaceae > Volvox > Volvox africanus. The sequence goes on from BSDZ01000080.1 coordinate 1,257,154, forward strand.
GGATTTCTTAGACATGACGGCAATTCAGTATATCATGATGTGTCACAACACGGCGAATAGTTGTGGAGTGACAACTTAGTCGCTAAGACATGATAATGTACGACTTATCATACTGTCGTCCAAGAAACTGCCGGCTCATCCTGATAAACCTACGCTTATCTCCGGCTTATTTTGCATAAATCCATGTGACGTTGCAACAACCGTTTTCAACAGGTTTAAAAATTTGTTATTCCGAGCTTGCTCAAAATTCGATTTGTGGTACAAAAGTTTTGGGGTCATTCGAAGTTTTGCTGTGTGGTCTGGAATGTGGGTTAGTCGTGTTTCCTGCATTCGTACGTCTCTAGTCCAAGTGGTGGTTCCGGAGGAACGCCCGATTGTCAGTGAGTTTGAGGCCTTGCCGTTGTTGCTTCTTACTAAGCGCAGGTGGCTTCGTCTCCTTTGCCTTTTTGCGGTTATGGCAACTGGTCATTTGCCGCCTTGGTCGCAGGGGCAGTGGCCCGTGTGCTGAACCTAGGCAACGTTTTCGTGCCCTTCCCCCGTCCCGTCTATTCGCATGCAGTATATTATCATTATCAAGCCTTCCCGGCATTTATGAAATGTGAATGGCATAATATCAATTGGTTGTAGCTTAACCACCATGGTCGTCGCTCCAATCATATCTCACACCATTACGCTTATACCCTCGTAACCATGATTTAGATATCAATAATATTCAGTATGAGTCTAAACACGCTTCTGCATAACGCGAACTTGTCTTATCGCGAGAACTGCATCCGAAGTCGCACTTCTCACACTTATGCATCGATCATGCAAGTATTCATACAATAATATATAAATTATAATAACTTAATGATTTATGCCAATTTAATGCTAATAAACTACGCATGCCGGCTCAATCCGCCCATTCGTTAGTTGTCGCATTATTGATATTGCTGGCAGCGCCACGCGTATAATACCGATCTCAAGTATTTCTCATTGCATGATTATGATAAATATATACAGATATATTTAATGGTCACAATGAATTCAATTACGGGTCAGTGATCGTCTTGTCAGGTCAGGACCGACGCATCGATGATAATCGAGCCGTAATACAACGCCTGCTTCCGAACTCTGCAAAAGCGAAGTGCCTTGTTCACAGCACAATACACATACAACCACTTTGTGTGTGGGGTGTGCCCAATAAGGGCAGTTGAGCACGCGGCTCGAGATGATCGAGAAGTTAACCGACAAGGATTAGTAAGCTGGGCAGAGAAGTTAAATCGACAGCATAGCAGGCAACCGAAGAACTAACAGAAGCCCGGGTAGTCGATCATCACGCGAACAGAAAACGTGGTCATGGCAGGACCGCACGGCGTGACCTTGAATGGCGAGGGCGGGGACCAGTGAGCAAGCAGGGTGGCGGGGCGCATCATTCTATCCACTACCGACGGGGCCCTAGCTGGAAGACAGCCGACATAGGGCCCTTGGGGCAACGGCCCTATTACGGGAGGGAAGTGGAGAGGCTCCAACACAAATAAAGGTTGAAGGAGGGCGGGATCGCGGAATGCTGTGTGGAAGACACAGCGGCAGCGGCCATGATTTGGCCCTTACCATGCCACCACACTGACTACCGTAGTGAAAGGCACAATATGAGACTGGATATCATACCGTCAAACCCGCGTATTCTGTTCGGTGGTTTTTAGTTCATTTTTTGTTTCGACATTCTCCGCATTTCTCCTATCTGCTCCGGCGCCGTCACGCAGGTGCCTGTCCCAAGGCCCCGGAGTTGGCAGTGGAGGGGCTCTGTGGGCGGGCGGCGGTGTACTCAGATGAGGGCGCCTCGCAGGTGGCAGGGGCAGGGGAACCCGGCAGTGGCTTTGGAGCCGCAGACGCATGGGGACCCAAACCCATACCTCCTGGAGCCTCGTGGAGACCAGAGTGTGTGTGTAGGGGGCCGCAATACTGATGTGGGATGGCACAGCTACAAATGCGCCGGTCTGCGATTGGTGCCTCCAGAACATATGCATACCAGTAAGCTCATTGTGATGTAGCCCACAGCTTGTTGCTTCACCTTGTAGGCGCCCTCCAAGATCGGCCCATTCTCCACCGGGACCAAGTCCGTCAGGTCCTCCATGCAGTCCGTGACGTGCAGCGCTGCTCCCATGTCCAGCTTCCAGTCCGCATACTCGTGGACTGCATCACACGCCTGTTTAAGCTCGGCGGCATCGACAGTGGTGATCATCACGAAGTTATTTCACCGGCCATCGCGGTTGTTCTGTTGCTGCTGCTGGTTCCGCAGCCGGAGGCAATCGTATCGCATGTGCCCCTGTTGTTTACGCTTATAGCACCGCGGCTGCCACCCGCTGCTCGTCTCTCCGGCGGTTGCTGCTGCTGCTGCTGCTGTCGCGGTGGTTGCTGCCGCGATTGCTGTTGCCAACCACCGCTGCTGTGGCCAACCACCGTTGTAGCCTCTTCGGTTGCCCACCGCCAGGGCCTCCATGCTCTCCTGTTGCTCCCTCTCCTTGACCGTTGCCTCATGCTCCCTGAGGATGGGCCTGATGGCCTAAATGGTGGCTTTTCCTCCAACATTGCTCGCCGTCAGCATAGACACCACTCGGTATGCCTCCAGAAGTCAGAATTTATTTTGCCCCAAATCCGTTGGTGCTGATCGGAAGCTTACGACGAGGCCTTTCATCAGTTGAAAGGTTCCCTTACCTCTGCGCCGATGCTTGCTTTACCGAACCCACACGAACCCTTCGAAGTAATAGCTGATGCTTCAGATATCACGCTTGGAGGTATCTTACGTCAGCACGGTCGACCTCTAGCTTTTGAAAGCCGCAAGTTGATCCATGCCGAACGTAACGACCATGCTACCGAACGCGAACTTTTGGCTGTCGTACATGGCTTAAAACTTTGGCGAGGATATCTAGTATATGTTAAATTTACGGTTGTGACTGAGCACGAACCGAGTACTGGGATGCGCCACAAATCACTTTTGAATCGAAGGCAGGCGAGGTGGTCGGAATTTCTGGAATCGTTTGATTTTGATTGGTAACATCGCGTGGGTCGCTGTAACCCAGCTGATCCATTGCCTCGGCTTTCCGAACACATTGAAATCAATACGGCTTCCGTTACGACGATTAGCGCAAAAGCGTTGGGACATTTAGCTTCTAATGTGAGCGTCGCCTCCGAGCGTACGAGCTCCTTTCCACAATTCGAGTCAATTGTGATTGAGGGGTATGATAAAAACTCTTGGTTTGAGAACCAAGTTTGTGAACACTGAAAACACTGCTGCTTTGAAGAAGCGTGGTGACTTTTTGGTTTCACAAAGATGCTTTGACTGTGCCAGATCATGCGGATCTGCGCAAACTTGCCATAAGACTAAGACCCGATCATCCTTTATCAGGTCATGCAGGTGTAGCAAAAACCTTAGGATTCGTGCGAAGGCAGTTTTGGTGGCCTCAAATGCGTCGAAAAGTTGCTGAGCACTGCCGTACTTGTGACAGTTGCCAAAGGGTTAAGGCTGCGACCACCCTTCCTGATGGAAAACTTCTTCCTTTGCCTATACCTGATCAGAAATGGTCCTTTCTTACAATGGACTTCATGACTGATCTTCCTGCGGATCCCTCTGGTCACACATCAATTTATGTCTTTGTAGGCAAACTCACCAAGATGGTGCGCTTTGTGCCATGCAAAGGGGTTTGCGATGATGTATGATGTATGATGTATGATGTATGATGTATGATGTATGATGTATGATGTATGATGTATGATGTATGATGTATGATGTATGATGTATGATGTATGATGTATGATGTATGATGTATGATGTATGATGTATGATGTATGATGTATGATGTATGATGTATGATGTATGATGTATGATGTATGATGTATGATGTATTATTGGGTGTTACACTGTGGGCGACTCGCCCTTCAAAGACGAGCACCGGGGGTCCTGACCGGACCGAGCCACAGCGCAGGGGAGGAACACGTGGCTTTGTCTGTCTGTCCTGCCACGTGCTCCCCCTCTCACTAGGGCCAGCGAGCCCTCATAGGCTCTCGCCTGGCCACTCACAGAGCACTCAGGGCTACCAAGAAACCACAGGAAGGCCCAACAGAAAACGGGGGACACCTAGCTGCTCAAAGGACGGGGAAACCTCTCCTCTAACCCGACACTGACTAGACAGGAGCCTGGCAGACACACACAGTTCCCCTCAGAGGAGAAGCACCAGCAGGAAAGCACACCCTTCCACAGCCAAGCCAGAAGAACCCAACAAGAGGCGGAGGGGGGGATGACAAGCCGAACTGGCGCCCCCCTAGAAAGCCTTCCGGCCCCACCCAAAGCTGGCCCCGCAGACACCTGAACTGCACAACAGGGAAAGACCTCTCTCGCTGAACCCCCCTAAAACCCTAAGGCCCCGAAGCCTGGACACAGGAACCTCTAGCCACGAAACCCTCCACCCTCTCCCTTCCCCTCCTCAAGATCTAGACCGTCCTCTCCTTGTCTCTACCTCCCTCACTCTCCCCCTTTCCTCCCACAGAACCTCCTCCTCAAAACTCCTGCCCTAAAGCCCCTGCTCTGTTCTTGCTGCTCCATGGTTGGTGATGTCAACCGGATCTGCACACCGCATTTGCGTGCCAACTATGGCTAGGATGGGATGTTGTGGTCCCACTTGATCCCAGCCATAGTGAGGTATTCCCAACGCTGCAAAAGAATGCAAGCGTGCCCAATGTATGTATTTCATGTACCCTTACTTTGTCCGTATCATGCTGGCAGTAATGTGAAGTTACCTTCATCACCCGAAATTATCGATGGTTCTTTGGAGTTTGAAGTCGGAGCTATCCTGCTTGACATACAAGTGAAGAAGGGCCGCCGTACTATGCGTCACTATCTATTGCGATGGAAAGGTCAAGGTCCGGAATATGATTCTTGGGCACCTGAGCCAAATTTGTGGTGACCTTAATTGCGGCGACCTTTTGCGTGAGTTTCGGGCATGCCAAGCAACTGAAGTTCAAAAAGTCCAAAAGTACATGTGCGCCTGCCTCTGATTCTGAACCGCAACAGGGTCCATCTAGAACTGCTCGCCATGGCCGACAGGTTAAAACACCTGCTCGTTTCCTTGCGTTCCTCGCTCACTTGTTCGTTGCCTGTGGGGTTCCGGATACCCTACCTTTTCCAAACTTGGTGGCACGAACAAGGTTGGTTGGCTGTCGGGACGACCGGCCATTTAGAGGGGGAATGATGCAACGAACGTTACCTATTACTACGTTATCATGGGGTTCTCTACAGGGTTAGCCTGAGTCTGCTCCCTTGTTACTTTGCGATATCGTACACATGTACGATCCATTGCGACATATCACCACACCAGCGCTTTGGACTGGAGCCTTTTGACACCACCGCATATGTGGGTTCTCGCTCGCCAAACTTAACAAAGTATGGGAGGGGCAGCAGGATAGAATCTATGGGCGATTAATGTTTCAGTGCGGTAGGCATATTGCAGCTGCCCTTGAAGAGTGAATATCCGGGCTGTGCTGTCTTTTTTCCGCCTATTTAAAACTGCATCTCGTGACGCGAAAACATTCCAACCCTAGAATAAATGGCGGCTGTTCCTTACTACTCCGCACGAGGTTTCATGGTACTCCGCACACGCTCATCACTGGTTGGAAATTTGATTAAGAAAGTTGTCAATACGGTTCGCAGGGAAAGGCCCGCCCAAATCCAGCACCAACCACCGGAACGTGGGTTTAGGACTTGCGCAACGACGTCCGCAAGGAATGTCACATGACATACAAGGTCCATTCAAAGACATATATGTATATCATGCATTTGAGTCGGAAAGGGGTATGTGATTCCTTGCTTCAGCTTGCTTGCAGTTACGTCGGAAGCTCCCCGAACTCAAAAGGTGGCGAATTTTTGCGTTCTTAAAAGAGAGTAGAACTATGAAGAAAAATATGAATATAATAAGAAACAACAGGAGCTTCGAGATGTGATGAAAAAAATGGTGCAGACATTCCGAAGGAAGAAAGGCGGCAAATGGCGGAAGGACTTTGCGTGCAGAAAGCTTCCCGAATGCAGCTTCATAACATAACGTCACTCATGTGTATCACGTATATCTAATATAATTCAAGGTAATTTAAGTAAAAGCAACTGTTAATATTCCATTCAAGGAAGGAATCCGTGATGGGACAACAAAAATCTTGCGTATCTCGGCCTAGGCAACCCCGCAACTAGAGTTAAAACCTTAACCTTCTTGAAAAGTAATGATAGAGATTATTAAGTCCCTAAAAATTGTAAATGTACTGGTCCGCAAATTGTGTTGGAGAACATCACTCTGCGTCAGCTGCTCGTACACGAGTACTGACAAAAAGCTCCCCTTGTCACCTGCGAGCTTTTTAAGCCGTGTGTCGCAGTGTTCAGTAGGCACTTGTAGCCCGGCACAACCAGTTAGAACTTTTGAAAAAGAGCAAGAATGCGGGTCGCGTTTAGCGTGAGGCGCTTGTCGTCTGCCTCGCGTAGCTCATCGTTCCCACCCCGCGGCTCTGCCGCCGAGTCATCCCTTGATGCAGCAGATTCCGGCTCTGCTGGGAGCGTCTTTATTGGAGCGCAGTTGCAGCAAGAACGTAACTTTTCCGCGCCAATGTTCAGGTCACGGGGCGGATTTGGCTCGTCCTGGTCGCACCAGCACGAACGCCAGACCACCGCTAACCTCACGAGCAGTACATCTAGCCTTGCTGCCACTGCAGCATGGCAGGCTAGCGTCGTAAATGCGGAATCCTGTCAGGTGCGCAGTGAAGATAAAACGTGATGCCTAGTCGGATTGCTGGAGTCACCGAGCGTGCCCAATGCCCAGGGCTTCATTATGTTGACTGAAGTGCCCTTATATCTGTATATTCAAGTGTTGCATGTTGGGGCTTCGTACCACCTCCACTACTTGCCTTTGTCGTGAGAAAGGTGGTACTAACTTGAGCCCTCGTTATTGTGATTGGGGTGTTTTATTCGTCTTTACTTCCTCTATCAATAACTATATGGACTTCCGTCATTGTCGTGGCTTGTCACAATGTTCGGTTTGCCTGGCCACCCATTTCGTATTGCACTTCCCACCGCGCCCAAATTATTTTTTTATCACAGGTTGAAGACTGGCTGGCAGCCCTGCACCAGGTCGATGCTGAAGCGCGTGGACTGTGCACGGACCTGCTTTCGCGCCACCCGACCCTTCTCTGGAAGGATGCTCAGCGCACCACTGGTGTGGTGCAGGCCCTGGTGGATGCAACCCGACAACGGCAGCTTAAGCGACCGTATTTCATGCAGGATACGCACATTCTGGCCCTTGTCGACAGGTGCGACATGATCGCGTCCTTCTGTTGTATATGCTTCAACGAGTGGGGTTAGTAACTGGCGTAAGTTTTCCCCAGAGTCATTTTCCTCCTACTTCGACGATAATTTATATCACGCTAAAATTTCATGAACGTTTTGGAGGCGGTTACTATATGCTATCGCTCGCCCAGTTTGCGGTTTACGTATACGACGTTCCGGTTTGCAGGTGAAAGCAAGCAGCGAGTGGTATTATTGTGTTACCATGCTATCTTTAGTTGCGTTGCGTCCACTCTAATATTTTTTTCTTGTTCGTTCCTTTTCGAGCAGGTACACGCCTGAGAGTCTGCGTGCACGTCTAGCAGAGCTCCACCGCCTGGTCTGGCAGAAGCTAGACGACTCCAACGTGACCTCGCTGTTCACGTCACGCACCTCCCTGGATATGCTGGACCTGGACGCCAAGGCGCTGGCCCTCAAGGCGCAGGCGCTGCGTGCTCTCATTCCCGAATTCCTCCCATCGGCGGTCCTTCGTGGGTGCCCTGAGCTCTTGGACGTGCAAGTTGACGACCTTCCCAGCTACATCCACCGCGCCGGTAATGTCGTGGTTGTGGGCGCGCATGTGACGACGGAGCTGGTGGGCGTAAACAATGTCGTAATTGTTCGCAGCAAGGTTCCGTCTGACCAGGTGATTGCGCCAACAGCCGGTGCTCCCGCAAGCGGTCCCACGACAGCGACGACCGCATCCACAGTTGCCACCGCCGGCCGCCTTCTGCGAACAGCACGCTGTGGTGCACAGCAGCTGCTGCACGAGCAGGCAAGAGCAGCTCATGGCGTCGCTGCGCCGCGGGAAGTGGTTCGGGTATTTTGCAACTCCAGGCAGCTGGTGTTTGCTGGCGGTGAGCAGGTGGAAGTGCGGGTGGAGGATCCCTCCAAGGCGCAGGAGGACTTAAGCGCTGCTTGCAGAATGGCCGTGCTGCAACGTCTCTCTGTTGGAGGCCAGGCCACTGCCGGTGCGCGGTGTGCTTAGGAGGTGAAGTACCTCTTGTGCAGTAGAAAGGGATGGCGTCGGGCATTGGCGTGTTTAGCGGTTGATCTCTTACGCTTTGCTGTGTCGAGCGGTACGGCTCTGCTGGCGCTGGAGCTCTGGAGCTTTGGGGGGAGGGTGTGATGGGCCTCAGTACCTGAAGCGGCGAGCTCGTCTGCCTTCAGTGGCGGTTGAATTCAACAATTTGTTCAACGAACCCGAACAGGGCTGCGATTTGAGAAAGCGTTTCGCAGCCTGCCTGCCTGCCTGGTCTGTGATAGTGGTGATGGTGGTGGTGGTAAGTAGTGGTAGTAGAAGTAGTAGTAGTAGTATGCTGCGGTCCCACACACCACATGACACGCTTAAACGAGACCCTACTTGTTTTGTGTTTTTGAACTGCCCTGAGGTTTTTGGGCCGGTGTGTGTTTGATACGGCTTGTACATGTTGTACACCCGTATAGCTGTACGAATGTGCAAATGATTATCAACGCGCCAGGCTGGGCAACAAATTTGCTCATTGGTATTACGTGGGGTATTATTTGCAGCAGGCGTGCGCTCCGGCTGATGTGTGCTGTGTCGTCTTGGCTGCTGTTGTCCATTGGCAATATGGACGCGTCCCATCTGCCGGTTGCACAGCAGGGTAGTAAGGTTCATGTCGTACTCCAGGGATGTGGTCTGCTCGAAGGAAAGATGTCGAAATCTCTGAGAAAACCAGCAATACGCACTGCGGGCTGCTCCTGGCGCTGGTGGCCGAGGGAAAGGGGGGAAATGTGTTTTGTTTCACAGAGGCCGATTCGAGATGAGGCAAGGTTCTGCCAGCCTTCAGAAGGGACTGAGGAGAAGTACAGAGGGGGTCGCCTTTTGGGGGGCCGTCGGGCCATTCCCTTTGTGTGTATGTGTGTGTGAGCCAGCACCACTAATGCTCTGCTGTCGTTCCGCGCCTCTGTTGTTCGGCGACGACTCAGACGACGCAATCATCGCTCCATGACCGCAAGAGGGGAGAAATATGGATTTGAAAGCACGTCCAGTTTTCACACGGTGGGACGTTCCTGTCGATTCAGATGAGAGATACGGCTTATTTTCGTGGAGAAGACCATTCCGCCAAAAGCAATGCCACAGCTTGAATAACGGATGTGGAGTCTTTTGAGCCCCGTGGATATATGTGAAAAGCCTGAGTGAGCCGCTGGCTGCGGCGAAGTTTGCAGATGGTGATGATGAAGCTTTTGGAAGAGTGAGGGAATAAAAGCTGATACCTGATAGCTTTCGGAGGAACCCGTTTTTAGTTATTAGGCTCTGAAGCTACGCCGCATCTGGAAGAAAGGTTCGTTTCGTTCGTTCTTGTTCTTTGCGGCCAGTTGGCTAATTTGTTGGCTGGCGGGAAGTGCAGACCTCAGACATCGGATGGCTTTTTAGAAGCTGACGCTGCGACCCCAAGGCCACGACTGGGTTAAAAGTACCCACTGATATCCTCCTAACAGCAACCAAACATACACATACACGTACACACGGCTTTCGGCTTTTCCTGTGTTTCTGCAAGTGCTTGTGCAATGCAAGCCCTGCAGTTCCCGCGCGTGCACCTGCGGGGGGCCTGGGGATGGGCGGGGTTTAGAGGCCCGAGGTTCAGAGGCCAGAGGCTGATCCGTCTAACCAGGGAGCAGTAGCCTCCACCCCTCCCGGAGCGGTCATCGGATGGTGGTTCGTAACCCTGCTGGCGTAGGGGACCCCCCCCGCTCGACTTCGTCACAACTGTAGGCCATTGCGGAGCAGTCGAGCTGTCCGCACATCCGACGCCGGCGCTTCGCATCGAAGATGCCATCGGGGACATGATCAGGCCTTGATATTTGTGAGCGTGGCGCGCGGTGTTGTGGCGGATTATTCCGTCCGTTGTGCACTGTGTTTGTATGTATGTGTGTGTTTGGATGCTTGACGGGATGGAGTTTGGAGGTTTCCGGCGGGCGTGCGCTGTTGACTAGACGCCCGGCGTACTGTTACATATGTCAGTATACGTACCTTGGCGTGCGGGTAGTAAAGGAAGAAACGCAAGATGTATTTCTAGACGGTCTGGTTTCACGATGCTGAGCTGTGTGTTTGTGTGAGTCTTTGTGTGTGACGGCCTTCATACCTCAGCTCGGGAATTGCGGTTTGGATCTGAAGCGGCAGTGCGATTTGAACCTGTGCCGCGACTGCTTCAGCTTCCACGTGTGAGCGCTTCGGCAACCGCTTACAGCTTCCCGCATGCAGGTGCTCCTTTTCCCCTCCTGGTCGCACACCTGTAGAGGCGCGGTGAAAAGAGATGTATATTTTGAATTTCGTGGTAGTAATAAGCGTCATGATGTACATTTGTCCTTCCATAGATTTGCGGCTGAGGTGCTACGCTGTGCTGCGCAGCCACATCTGTAGAAATATGTTCTTTTACGCTTCCTGCTATGGGTGGAGCTTTTATGTCGACAGTTTACTCGATAGATGCCGTGGTGGTGTTCATTGTGATGCGATGAGAACTTGAAGGTTCTATCCACGCCGGCATTCTATCGATCTGTTTCAGCTAGCTTTGGCTTTCTTGAGCTGCGTAGGAAAAAGTACGTACTAACTGAGTTTTTACATCGGCAGGCGACGCATGCGAGGTGGAAGAGACTGTTTTCCTTCCCCTTTACATTTTGGATGTGCTGCCGGCATTACAATATTGTCTGATAAGAGTTCACGGGGGCTGGGGCCGGGAAGGATGGTCTCTACGTGCCCTTTGAAATGCTTCCCCTCCACTCCCCTAGATACACTCCTCCCGACTTGGGCAAGGCATTACTATGGCTTCTGCCACTGCATTGCCGATCGGCCGGTTATGTAGGTCGGTCCGTGTGTCTGTGTGTAGGTTTTTCGATTGTTCGAAATACCATATGCTCGGCACGTTTTCCCAGCCTTCAATCCGGGAGGGGAGGAAGTCAGACACGCAACAAAACACACAAGTTAACTGCAATGTGGTATTGGCTTTTGCTATGTTTGGTTTGAAGGATGTTTATAAACACACGTCGTGAGGGTTCTAATTAAAGAAGGGGGCGAAGAATGTTCCAGGTACAAACGCCAACACAGACACTTGTACCTGGGCCTTGTGTCGATATGGCCGCGCAAACCACCAGAAATGGACCGAATGGCCGGTGCCTTCTTTTGTTTGCAATTGTAACTAGCTGTTTCGTCGAAACGTCACGCCCACGCAGAGGTATAAGAGTAATGCAGGCGCTCAGCGTGTTATGTGGTGTTTTGATAAAGAAGGCACTGTTTTGATCTGTCGGTCTGTATGTGTGTCCGTCTGTCTGTTAATTGCCCCGCTAGCCATCTGATATATATGTCAGTAGTCCACGCTGGCTGCACCTTACCCAGAGATTTTGCCACGCTACTCTGTACTGTGCACTTGTGCATAGCGAGCGGCCGAGTTACATTTCCAATTACTACTAGTCTAGGCTGTGTATGCAAGCGCGGTCGCTAAGAAGCGCTGTGCAACTTTCGCTTGATGCCCATGCTTATCAACTGCTGTCGTGTTGTCTGCACGGTAATAATAACAGCAATAACAACAGGCCGAGTTGGTTTGGTTCCACCGTCGGTAGACTATGGCAAAACTCGTTTCGTCCGTCAGCATGGAGATCGCATAAATAAAGCTGTGTGCCCTTGTTAAAGCAAGGCTGTGTTGGCAATCCCGGTTGCACGGTCTAATTGTAACGCGTTCACCTCTGTAAAATTGAACTCCCATGTGACTTGTTGCGTGACGAGATTTCAGATGTCTTACTTCCTGATTGACTGGAGTGGAGTGGGGTGTGGGCTGTCTACCGTAAGGTGCGTGGGAGCTTCTGAGTAACAAGTAACAAGAAGACTAATATGGCCCCTATGGGAGGCTAGCTACATATCACTCAACTGTGCATGTGAGTGCTTCGTCCTCTGCTAACGGTGCCAACCCCGCAAAGCTGATCAAATGTTAGTGTCAGAGAATGTCTGGAGTACAGAAGCAAAGTAGTGGTGATCAGTAAAACAACACTGGTAGATAATGCAGCGGACGCTAGGGAGAAACCTAAGTAAACTATTATGTCAGGAAAGAGGAGGCAGGTTTTTAAACCAACGCTAACAGGATTGAAACCGTGAAAAACCTTAATCGTGAAATCCGTATACCGTACGTAACAGTTCCTTTTGCGGTATGTATCCAGGTTAGTGCGCAGCAGTTTGGCATCCTGACATGACTATCGGCCCATTCTGAATTCGGCCAGTTCTGCCCAACAGCATACCTGTGGGGAGAGGTGCTTAAAGGCCACATCCTGCTCCTGGTGCACGCAAATTATATGCTATTCATTTGCATGTTCGCTTCTCATCATTCTGAGTGTGATAGCTGTCCCGGTCCCTGTCCTTGCCTGCCTAGGACGGAGCTTATAGAAGAAGACCCATCTGGCATATAATCATATACGACAGGTTCTTCATGCAGAAACGTAACTGCTATCGCACTAATCCTTCATCCTTCATGAGTCTTCATCATGTCACGCATGCCACGCTGAGTAGTAGAAGCAACGAATGTGGTGCGTGTGTGTGGGGTAAGGGATATGTTTTATTTATTCTTGGGCGGTGAGGGGCATATTCGATACCAGTACCGTACAGTACAGTAAAACGTTAGATACTTGACAACCTTTATTTCCTTGTCCCTGTTCCTTGCTTTTGGTATCTGTATGTGTGCGTGGCCTGGTTGCAGGTGGTGCAGACTGCTACCAAGCAAGTGCAATATACTTGTACACCAGATGCATCTCCATTCATCACGAGCTGGTTTACTTGGCCCAAGACGGCGCAAGCGTGAGCACAGGCTTTACACCAGCCTATGCTGGCTCACCCAGGAAGTATAGTTGCTCGCAGTTCTAATAAACAACTAATAAAAGCAGTTCATCGTCTCCCGGGGCCTGGCAGAGTCCTGCCATACAGATATGCAAGGATAAAGCATCTTTGGTGCATACCAGCGGATGTTCTTAATGTAACGTCTGACGTCGCGCAAACATACGCACAAAGAAATGTGCAAGTTACTGAAATAACAATACATGCTAAGAGCTGCGTGAACACAGGTTGTTTGGTTAGAACATAAGGTTAGTACCGAGCATAAGGCATAAGATCGAGTATGAATGTTGACAGACTTTCATTTACAACGTTTTTGTTAGCTTGCCCATACATATGCCGTTAGTTGGCTAATATGCCAACTCGGCTCTGTACATTACTGCATGTTGCGAAGTAGGAACGGATCCATTGGAGAATAAACGAACACCATCTACCTACCAGCAACAAACGAATATAATAGGAAAGATATTTACTAACGAACCTACAAATGCACCATGAGATAAACACAACAGTGAACAGATCATGTTTATTCCGAAATCCCTCGGAGAAGCCGTCATGGAACCTGGCTTCCAACGATTCCTAGAGCTTCCGAACGAGTCACAATCAAACCAAAGACCAAGATCTTTGCAAATTACTCGGAAAACAAGACCATACAGAACCGATTGCTTCCCACCAACTCAAAGCAGCCACATGCAAAATTCATCAACGTTCACTGAGACACCGTCGGGGCCCACCATCGTCGTCAAGACACGCATGCAGACCCAGGATTGGACTAAGCTGTCCCGATTTAACGAATAAACGCTGATTCTCCAAGACGAGCAAATTCCGTGAAAAAAATGTTGTTCCTGCCAACCGCTGCTGACACAGCAGCCCAGCCAGCGCACCTTAACCACGCAGCAACCAAGCCAGCGCCGGCAGTCGGTGCAAGCCTCACACATGTCTTCAACACGCAACACCGCCACAAGGTCCCGCCGACCTCTGATAACCTGCATCAGCGGTCTGTGAACATTTACCATACACGCACCTCCCCACATTCCACAACCCTTGAACCTGGTTGGTACGCCAAAGTACCGATATAATAACCCGATATGGCACAAAACAACAGCCCACTATTCAACACAATTAGCGCTCTTGTGCGCGCAACCAAAACTCACTCTTATAATGGATGGATGGAGGTGGCGACTGAGGACGCAGGAAGTGCACTATGCGCACATCGTCTGACTCCTCCTACCGCACAAGCAGATGGCTCACTTGGCTGCCTTCGCCGCCTTGATGGCTGCCTGTGCCGCTGCCAGACGGGCAATCGGCACACGCAGCGGCGAACAAGAGACGTAGTCCAGACCAACCTGCACCCGAAAAAAGAACGTCGCGAACGAGGCAGAGGTCCATTGGTGGCGGTGCGGCCGGTCCATCGGCCGATTCTTAACTGTCACCCTTAATGGGATAACATTTTGAGGGTAAGTGTTTGTCGGCACAAGCCACATGGGAACAACAGCAATGCCAACCTAGCAGCAGCTCAGCTACTCTCCGTTCTCCGTCTTCAAAACATTAAACCCTAAACCTTCCTCCCGACAACCCCAAACCAACTTAGCAGTGCCGGCCGTACATTACATGCATCCGTTACATGCATACCTCCCCTCAGCTGTGTCTCCCCTTGCCAGGAAGACATGTCCCCCTTGGAGGATCATTGGAGTCCAAAATAACTGAAGTACTAAGCTCCTAAGTACTCAGGAAAGCCTGGCCCCCCTTGGGAATTAAACCAGACCAAAGGGCCTTTACCTTGTTGAAGAAGGCGATGGAATTGGGGTCACCGCCATGCTCGCCGCAAATGCCCAGCTCCAGGTCGGGCTTGGTGGCCCTGCCGCGCTCGACCGCAATCTTGACCATCTCACCGACACCAATCACGTCCAGGGTGTCGAAGGGGTCGGTCTGCAAGATGCCCTGTCGCGTATAATGCGAAAGGAACTTGGCCTGGGCATCGTCTCGGCTGATACCGAACCTGCGAACGTCAACAATACGGCCACGGGGTCAGGTCAGTCAGCTAATCGCAACCTACATGACGTACATATCGTACAGATCGTGGAAATCCAAACTCCATAGAGTTCAAGCAACATCAGGCATACAGGAAGTACTCACGTCATTTGCGTCAGGTCATTGGTGCCGAATGAGAAGAAGTCGGCCCGTGCCGCCAACAGCCCCGCCTGCAGAGCTGCGCGAGGGACCTCGATCATCGTGCCGACTTTGTAGCGAACTGCATAGGGTTGTGGAGAAGAGTGAGGGGAAGAACCGAAATATCGAAAACTGGTGCGTGAGCTAGTAGAGAAAGGATGAAGCCCGAAGGACAGGAGGGGAAAGGCCTCAGGGGTGTCAATAGAGTCGTAGACTAACGGTAGGGAAGGGGAGGCGGAGAGGAGGGAGGAAATGGAAGGGAAAATGAAGTTTCCATCCTCTGAGGTTAACTTAGGGCTTTTTACATAAACTCTAATATCAAGCCCTTAACTGTAGGGTTTTAGGGTTTTAGGAAAAAGCGATTAGGCATACAGAATAAGAAGACTCTCTGCGGCGTGTATCCGTGTATCCGTGGCGGCTGTGAACAACCGCCCCGCGCGTCTCTCCCCGCGCAACCCACCCTTGATGCCGGTTGCGTCGGCGACCTTCTTGGCCGCTGCATGAATGATGGCCACCTGGTGGTCCATCTCGTCTGTGGTTGCGACCTGGGAGAAGCCAAGGAGGGTTAGCCACAGACACCGGGAAAAGGTTCACATTACCTTCAAAAGATAGTTACATATATTATATTTAATCATTTCTACGCATCTACTAAAATATATATTTCTTATGTGGCATGCACATATGGGATGAGACGTGTACTTATGTTCTGAAGGCATGTAAGACTACAACTTGTAGCGGTCCAGATACCGCTGGCCGACCAAATCCATGCAACCCTCTACCCATCTCCGTACCAGTGGCACCATGATGTGTGGGTGCACATGCCCGCCCGCCTTCACGACCGCCGTGGCCGCCTCGAAGATGGCCTGCGCCTGCATGTCGGTAATCTCGGGATGCACGATGCCCAGGCGGCAGCCGCGCAGCCCCATCATGGGGTTCACCTCCCTCAGGCCGTTCAGGCGGGCCTCCACTCGTTCAACGCTCGCGTGCAACTCCTCAGCGAGCTGCTTGCACAGCGCATCCATGGCGGCACCCTCCTGGGGCAGGAACTCGTGCAGGGGGGGGTCCAGGAGGCGAATGGTGACCGGCAGACCGTCCATGGCTCTGCGGTTTGGGAGGGGGATTCAGTGGTAGTGGTTGGGAGGGAGGGGGATTCAGACATAGGCTTTTACTCATTCAGCCGCGCAAAGGGATCATTCATAACCCATTCTAGGAGGTCTAGATGGCAACCAGGGTGACTCACGTGAAAATGCCCTCGAAGTCCTGACGCTGGTAGCCCTTCAGCTCCTCCAGCGCCTCCATCTTATGGTCGCTCTCGAGCTCCTCCTCAGCAATCATTCGGCGAACCTGATGTATGAGTTGATGTAAGTATTTACTTGCATTTTGCTTGCTAAGTAAAATTTGCTTGTGAACATGAAACTAACATTAAATATGCGAACTGGTCTAATTAATATAGAAAATAATTTGGTTGATTTTTGTTATAATAATTGAATCAAAATATAGTCAAATCAAATGGTGCGACTTTCCCCGATCCCCACCCGCCCGCCCGCCCATGGCGAAAAGCACCAATGAACATCCCCCCTCCCTCCACACACACACATGCTCACCCCTGCATCTCTCCCTCACAGTCCCGAACCCATATCATCCCTCACCCCTTCCCCCTCTTCCCACGGCCACCGTAACTGACCGCAGCGATGCGCTCGTGCGTGGAGAAGAACATGTGCTCAGTACGGCACAATCCGATGCCCTGCGCGCCGTTGGTCCGGGCCACAAGGGCGTCCTCGGGCGTGTCCGCGTTCGTGAGGACCCGCAGCCTCCGAGCCTTGTCTACCCAACTGTTTCAGTGGTGGTGGGGTGAAGGCACAGCAGGGGGTGAAGCGCGTGAACGACGTGTGCAAGGTACTGTACGGAGTCGTTAAACCGGATTTTGCAAAAAGATGCTATGCAAAATAATGCTGAAGCCCACTGTCACATGCTGCATTGGTGGCAGGTCATTTGTGCTCCGCACTAAGCGGTGTGGATAAAAAAGAAACACACAAACACAAAATATTTTAAAAAATTAAAAAAAACACAAACATAAAAATATAATAACAAAAAAATGTATTATATCGATGTCGATATCGAATCACGAATCACGTGTGTCATGTAAAATGTTTGGGACCGCAAAAGGCGGCCCTCCCCCCCCCCACACACACATGCAACCCCCACCACTTACGCCATGAGCTTGCCCAAGTCGCCGCCCGTGACCTGGGCCTCCTTGAGCGCCTGCTGGCCCTTGATGACCTCGCCGGTAGTGCCGTTTAGGGAAATCCAGTCGCCTTCCCGCATGTGGACCTCACTGCCATGCAGTTCAAAGGTCAGGACCTGCGCGTCGAGAGGAGAGAATATTGGCACCGAATAATTTTGAACCAAATTCCTTTTGATGAATTTCCTGCCAAAGGTTAGCGTAAATTGGGTAGGCTAAGCCAAACCATATATAACTTGTGTACCTGTTTTACACCTGTTGAATTTTTTAAAATGTACTGTTCAGCAAAACACAGCCTTAATCCGAAAAGCTGAAACCTGTTTGAAGAATATCAGGATATATAAAAAATAATTATAATATATCATAAGCTTTATAAATTTAAAACGTGCACATATATTCACGTACGCGTGAAAGCCCTCTCAAGAAAGCAGCCTTTATGGCCGTCCAGGAAAGCTTCCTGGCAACGTAACCTGCACTTACCTTCTGTTTAAGGTCGATGTGCAGCGCCTCGCAGCCGCACACGCACGGCTTGCCCCAGCCGCGCGCCACCACCGCGGCGTGGGAGGTCATGCCGCCGCGACAAGTCAGAATGCCCTCCGAAACGTGCATGCCGCCCACGTCCTCGGGGGAGGTCTCGTGCCGACACAGAATCACCCGCTCGCCACGACTACGCCATTCCTCGGCGTCCTCGGCAGAGAAGACCAGCCGACCCACGGCGGCTCCTTTGCGTGCCGAACAGACATGGGTGTACGTGTTGGTGGTGCCCCTGGTACAGTCGCTAAACTTATGCCTTTTAGCCTAAGTCTACTAGGCCTGATAAAGCCTGATAAAGCCTGATAAAGCCTGATAAAGCCTGATAAAGCCTGATAAAGCCTGATAAAGCCTGATAAAGCCTGATAAAGCCTGATAAAGCCTGATAAAGCCTGATAAAGCCTGATAAAGCCTGATAAAGCCTGATAAAGCCTGATAAAGCCTGATAAAGCCTGATAAAGCCTGATAAAGCCTGATAAAGCCTGATAAAGCCTGATAAAGCCTGATAAAGCCTAACAAGCAATGAATGTTCTTGTTTGTTATGTACTGGATGAAAATAAAGAAGAGTCCTTTTATCCGAGTCCTTTTATTGGCACATCTGCGGGCTCACCAGGCGACGCCGCCAAGCCGCGGGTGATGACGTCCTCGACGTACTTCTTCTCGTCTTCAAATTGTGGATGCAGCAGCTGGTCTAAGTGCCGTGGCTCCACCATGAGCACGGCCTCGTCCTTGGTGATGAGGCCCTCACCCTCCAATTCAAGAGCGATACGCAGCGCAGCGGTGCCCGTGCGCTTGCCGTTGCGGCACTGCAACATATACAGACGGCCCTCCTGCACCGTGAACTCGACATCCTGCATGTCCTTCATGTGCTTCTCCAGCATGGTCGTATTGGCAACAAGCTCGGCGTAGATGGGGGGCATGATGTCGGCCATGAGCTTGATGGGCATGGGCGTGCGGATACCCGCCACAACATCCTCACCCTGGGCGTTGATCAAGAACTCGCCGAAGAGCTCGCGCTCGCCGTTGGCAGGGTTGCGGGTGAAGCAAACGCCAGTGCCGCTGGTGTCGCTCATGTTTCCGTACACCATGGTCTACGTGTTGTACGGGTTTTCATGAGGGTGGGGTCGGGATAGGCGTTTAGCAGGTCAACGGGGAAGCAAGAGCAGATGGCGTACACATTAACTACACGTCTCCCCCCACACACATACACTTCCATGATGTATATAAAAACTTAGGGCTCAAATTATCAACGACCAATGAGCAGCGGTTTTATGCGTTGAATAAATAATATTTTCTGAGGGCTCACGGACGATACGGGGGACAGCAAACCCTCATTAGGGTGTTTTCTTTGTACCTGTACGTTGACTGCCGTGCCCTTGAGGCCGGTAATCTTATTGATCTCGCGATACTTGATGGCGCGAGGAATATTCCACGACCTGTGTGGCAAAAGAAATAGTGGTAGTAGTGGTGGTAGTGGTACGTTAGTACCTAAGAGCAAACGCGCAAGAGATATCGTGCCTTTAAAGAACCAACAGATTGAATGAAATGAGGCCCTTTTTCCTAAATTGAGTTCTTTTCAGAATCCACCATCTGAGACATAGCATGGCACGGCACAGCACAGCACAGCACAACAGAACAATAGTTAAAAAATCCTTATCATTTTCTGCCTAGCTCTCTTACTTGAAGACAGCATAGATGCCCATGAACATCTGCTCCCACGGGTCCTGCGGCAGGACCTTGCCGTCGGCCGCATACACCTCCTTGTACTGCGCTACGAGGGTGCGCAAATCCTCGGCGTCCATCTGCACGTCGTACTGGATGCCCTTGGCGGCCTTCAGGGCGGTCAGCTTCGACTCAAAGTGTTCGTGGGGGATGCCGAGAACAACGTCGCCGAACATCTGCAACAGGCGCCTGTGGGGAAGGAGGGGAGGACGAAGGGTGGATAAAGGTTTGGGGCAACTGGGTTTTCCCCGTTTGCAGTCGAATGAGGTCAAAGTCGGTGGCTCCAGGTACACGATCTGGTGACACAAGGTACAGCAAGATATGCTCTAGGGGCTGCTGCCCCGCAGGTACAGCTGCTGTGTGCTGCTTAGTGCTACAGCTCACACGGACACACATGCATATACGCAGAGAACTGACCTGTAGCAATCGTACGCGAAGCGGTCGCCGTACTTAGCGGCGAAGCCAACCACCACCTCATCGTTGAGGCCTAGGTTGAGCACAGTGTCCATCATACCAGGCATCGAAACCTGCAACGTAGCGAAAGCAGAGAAGACAGAAAAACAAGAAATAATTATATAATATATATAGCAGAAGGCGGGTGGAGGTATGAGACAGTTCGGGGCAGAGAGTGGGATGGACACAAACTGGGAGCTGTCTCACCGCAGCGCCGGAGCGGACGGAGAACAGCAGAGGGGCCTTGGGGTCCCCGAATTTCAAACCCATCTCTGCTTCCACACCACCAACGGCGTTGCGGACCTCCGTCAACAGCTCCTCTGGTAGCTTCTCGCCTGCATGCCGAAAGCAACGTTAACAGGAAGGCAGCGTAGCGTAGCGGAGAACATGTCAAAATGTATTTTATTTAAAGATAGTAAGGTTATTTATTTAGAACAAATTTGAGTACATGTAACATATGCGAAATGTTCTGTTCTGTAAAACGCCGACACAAATTGATGACGTCCGCCTGCACTTCAGGTGCGAAGCTAAGGAAACCAAAAAAAGTGCAGATTGTGAGTTTAGGTTGCTCTTCATTAGTGCACGCTCTTCATTAGCAACTCAAGACATCAGACAGGTTACCGCAATGCTCTTACCGCAGCGGTAGAACTCCTGACAGACCTCCGTAGTGATAGTAAAGCCCGGAGGCACGTTGAGGCCACAGCGCGCCATTTCACAAAGGTTAGCGCCCTTGCCACCAAGCTGCGCAGGATAGGGCGGATAGAATCGGCACGGCAGGAGGGGAATTCGCGTAAAGCATGGAGGTTCCCGGAAGCAAGCTTGCACAACGGTAGGTCCCGAATCCCCTCTGAGACAGCGTCAACATTTTCAATTATATCTCTCGGACATACTTGCAAATTACGTTGCGCCATGGTTGCTGCTAGCATATCGGCAAGCCGGGGATCGGCCGACGACTGTCGACAAGACCTCACAGGAGTTCGACAAACATGAACACAGCCAACCAAAGCTTCCAGATGCCATCAAGTTAACAAAGTATCTCGGAGCCCTAAGCTCCTGAGACCCACTGTTTTCGGTCACGTAATTGTCGGGGCGCGGGACGAACCAACTCACCAGCTCCTTCATGCTCTTGTCCCCATCGCTATTGCCCCGGCTAAATGGGTAAATGCGGCGGATGGACGACATCTTAAACGGTCTTCAAGTCAAGATTGGGATACTGAATGTCGACAGTCAGCAAGTATGTGCCTGACCCAGTAACGCCAGCTCAAGCTTATAGCGAATCCTTAAATAATTGTTATGAGTTTAGAGATTGTAGTGTCAAATCAGATTGTGTCGGAGGGCTTAAAAGGCCTTCAGCAGCTGTCACGAAGCGGGGGCCTTATGCGTACCGGTACTTGCGTACGTGTACTGTCCGTCCAACATCGCGCATAAATGACAGGGGAACTAACACCTCGTGTTTATAAATTTATCTTCTTTATAGTTTGCCCGGCACTAGGAATAATTCTCTTCTGCGTCCTGCGGTCTCGGAAAGGAAGCTGGCGGGCCGTTACCAACGTCTTCTGGCACAAACCCTTGCGCCGAAGTGCGAAGATACCTGAATATGATCCATGTAATACTTTGTATGTTATATTGATCTCTATATAGCCCTATCAAGAGAGGCGGTTGACTAGGTCAGTTCCAATGAAGTTCTAGACGCGACCCTATTTCAGCCTATGATTCTGCCAATTGTTCAGGTACATAACTCTGTCTTTTATTTCAGCTACAAGAGCCACATACAGATACACTGTTTGAGGAAAACTGAAAGTTTCAGGTGCTTCCGTTGCGCGCTAACTGTCTGCCTCACAATTATCCATGAACAAGGTCCTGGGTAGACGTGTCTGACAGATCGAGCTGTTCGCTCTCGTAGGATCTCCCTTTCTATAGAGCTTATGAAAATCCGTTTGAGATGTCCGGACAGCGAAATGTATCGTAAGTCCAAGATGGCGGCCTTATATATAATCGATTGGTATGATTCAAATGCAATCTCATCTTACGTAAGCTGTAAATTTGTTCGCTTGGAAGTCGTAAATTGTGCAAGCCCCAGTTCGAAAACTTCCGCAGTTTATTGTGGCTCCGACGCCGACAACGTCTCACGGCGACACCGTCATCGCACAATCTGGCCTAGTGCAAGTTTAAGGGCCTAATCTGAGGGATCCCATGAGCCCGACTTTGTCGCTGAAATAACCCTCTTCTCCAACGTTCGTGCGCGAGGACTGTGCGGCCTCATTATCTTCTCCCTGCAGGGATCCGAGCCCTACACAATTTTTTTGATTATTTCTACTCATTGCATGCGTAGGCTATCATTTTACTGGCTTTTGAAACTGTAAAATTTCCTTAACTTTGCAAAAATGTTGGGGCAACGAAGTCGTTTCGCTCAGCGGATTTTTGCCTGTTCTTGTGCACACATATCACTCTCCCCGCAGCGAGTTGCCTCGTCTCCTCCAGCAGGCCGGCTGGTCTGTTTATCAGAGGCTTCCTTGCTCACACCTAGAGGCCTTCCCCGAAAGGTTCCCGACTTGCCGTATATGTACGGCACATACTTGCAAAGTTTAAGTGGGTCATGTTGGTTTAACATCGGGCTTGGGCAGGAGCAGATAGAAACAGCATTACGCCGCATTCGTCCTGCGAGCTGACCAGTCCGCAGCTCATCAAAACATGCACACAAAAGGATGCATCAAAGAACACGTCACATAACAAATACCGCATATTTATGAAGGAGACCGAAGGATCTCCAGCCGCTGACGGAATGTGCACACGCACTGGGATCTTGAAATAAATATGTACGAGTCTGCCCTCCTCTCTGACCCTCCGCTACCCGCCGCACCAGGCTCTGCTCAGCCACACCTCCTGCGCGGAGTACCAGACGGCGCGTAGCCCGGTGCGGCCGCCAAACACAGCCGCCAAAATTCTGCCCCTTCCCCAAAACCCTAAATCCCTAAACCCCAGGCTCCCGAGCCCAACACCTCACGCACGGAAAAAAAGGGTAATGCCCCTTGGCCCCTCTAACCGCACTCGCCGCTGGGTTTCACTTCATATTTGAACCTCCGGCAGCGAGCACCGTGCACCGGGCAGCACCATGACGGCATGCCACATGGCCCTCGTGAGAGGGGAGAGAGAAAAACACATCCCGGGGCCACTCCCACCCGAGTGGCCGGGCATTCCGGAGCCGGCCATTCCCCCCTCAAAGATGAAAAAGACGAGCATCAAAACCCTAAGTCAACACGCGCACGAGAAAGCCGTGCGCCGATCACACCTCTTACCCCCCCCCCCTCAATACCCAAAACCCACAATCACCTAAAGAAGCTGTACTCCAGAACGGCGTATAAACTGGCGTATCAGACAGCGAGGCTAGCGATTCATACCGACTCCGTCCCGCACCCCGTCCAGATCGTTCTGATGTGCTTAGAAGCTTCCGCCTGAAGGAGCAGCCCCTGGGCAGGACAAGCCGCGACGCACCCCCCTCTGTGTATCCGTTCCACTTGCTTACCCTTCGCCTCCTCCGCTTCGGTCACCCTGGGAATGGGCGATCCGCTCATGCGGCTCACCATTACAACCAATACATATCTGACGCTGCGCCTTCATTTACATTTACAGTGCTAGAGTCCTGTGTTTTTGTAGGTGTTAACCACACCATCCATTACAAGCTACGGCTGCTGCTGCTGCCGCCACCACCACCGCTCCCGCCGCTGCTGACTCTGGGACATCAGTCCCCGCTATCGGCGCTTGCCACCATTGTAGCAACGCTCCTGCTCATGCCTCTATATGATGCCCGCCCACCCGCTGCTCCCCCATTCCTCCCGTAATCCCTGCCCTCCCTGCTCCTCAGCCATCGGCAGTGTCTGCTCCCTCAGCGCTTCATTTGCTGCTGATGCTCCTGCACTTTTCTAAGTTCCTGCTCGAACTCTTGACGGAGCTGTCGACGCAGCAGACGAGGCAAGAGTAATGAGTGCGAGGGACAGGGCGAGGGCGAGGGCGAGGACAAAGAGAGGGGAAGCCGTAAGGTTCCGTTCTTAAGACTGTACGGCATTGCATGTCGTCTTGCAACTTTTGGCTGGTGTGTACATACACCCAGTTATGGCCATAACATCCACGACGAGTAGTACGACAAATGGATGGGCATACCGGGTTGGCCTCTCGACCCTTTCTTCCACCTCTTCGGAGGCATACGGTTCGGCGGGCGGGGGGTTATGGTATTGAACAGTTTCCCCGGCATGTACATCGTGCAGGTTATTATGACCAAGCAATAACCAGGCGCAGATAAGAATATGCATGTGGTTCGCGGAACAACCGAAGAGTGGCGCGCAACCATTGGAATCCCCTTCTCAACGCCGGAGGACCTGTTCAGGGTCGTAACGAGGATGCCCTGGTTTCGGGCGTTCGCATCGTGTATTAGAACATTCTGTTGACGTGTGAGGCACAGGATGGAGGGATATGCCCATGCACTACACTCGCGCATTCATGCTGTTCCAGGGAACGATCCGGAGGATGCGGAGGAAGAAGGTGTCCTGGCAGCTGCTGAGACGGCGAAGACGTGTGCTATGACATGGCCGCCACTGCCACCGGCCCCGGCACCCTTATCCCAAGACCCACCTGCGCAGACTTCTGTTTCGCAATATCCAGGAAGCTTGAAACCTGTGTTATATTGTTACAGGACAGCGCTGTATCAGGCTAAACATTTGAGGCACTCATCCAGAAGCTGCATCAATGCTAGGCTTACGTGTGTGTCAAGGGTAGCCGAGTGATCCTTGCTCTTTGATTGAAGCTCTTTCATGGCATTATGGGACCACACGGCAAACCGCTGGAACCAGCGACTATGATGGGGAGCAGTTAACGAGTCAGATGGTAAAATCGTCAAATTGCCGGCAAGTTACGTTGTCACCTGTTTGCTAGGCCTTCAACGAGAACCTGGTTCAGGATGTGATCAATAATTCGCCGAACAAACATTCTTATGAAGCCTGTCGCACAAGCACAGTGGGCTAAAATCCAAGCGACAGCAAAATGCAAAAATCGTTAGATTTATCAGCGCACAAAAATGCATTGTAAAGAGTGCCGTTTCTATCCTTCATACATGGCACCCTGTACGGTAACTGTTCGCATCCTTTCCTCAGCCGAACGCCATTTCGCAGATTTTTTAAAACGGCTACGTTCCCTGATTTCAATAGATTCTTAGCCCATCCTTTGCGCGCTTCGATTGGGTTTCATTAGGTTCCGAAGTCCTCTAAGCTGGTATATTTCACCTATCATTCAAAGGATTGATGTTTTACAATGACCTAATTGAAATAGAAAATCTGTTCAGTTGTAACCTTAAGACCAAATGGCGTTACCGGTACCCAAGAAGTCGGTACATTTACCCGAGGAACCTGAGGCAAGCCCAAGGCCTCAGGAATCTGTGACAACGGTAGCTAGCTACAGTAACTGTGGGAATTTTTCACGGCTCGTCCGGGATATTTCCCCGGATGTCATTACCATGTGGCGTGAAGCGGAGCCTGGGCTCCGGGGCGAGCTGGTGACGGACGAACCCTCTACGTCAGGTCCGAATCACTCTCATACGAAACCGCGACAGCTGAACACCCAGCAGCGGCGAAAACAGCTACGTTCCCAGCCGGAGCCGGGATCCCCTTGTCGCCAAGGGCCTAGCAACTGTAAGTACAAGGGCAATAATGCACTGAAACCTCCATCGAACCTTTCCTCCTCCTTTCAGCCTTTTCGGCATTCAGGGGAGGGAAATGAACTCTTCCTCAAAAGCCCCGCAGGCTAGGGTTCATCGGTCATCGTCCATGCGGGCAAACTCGGGAATTAGGGAAGCCGTGTGGCCACAGCCGTAACTCATGTGTACGTCCCGGACACGAAAACGATATGCGCACCAACTAACTTAACTCCCAGTCCTCAATTGAGGGAAATAACAAGTCATATCCGATGGCGTCCGCTTGCCTCCTCTTCTTTTCCTCCCTTTGTGCCCCATTACGTTGTCCATTGTTTATTCCCCCCACCCCACATCCTTACTCCACATCCCTACTCTCTCCCTCTCCCTCCTCTCCCTCTCCCTCTCCCTCTCCCTCTCCCTCTCCCTCCCCCTCTCCCTCCCCCTCTCACTCCCCCTCCCCCTCCCCCTCCCCCTCCCCCTCCCCCTCTTCCTCTCCCTCCTCTCCCCAACTTGCTGGGTTCACCGCTCTCTCTCCGCGCAGTCACCAAGCTCCCGGACATCGCCCAGAAGCCGCGCAGCCTCCCGGCCTCGCCAGTGGGCACCGCCCGCCCGCCTCGACATCACCGGCCGGGCAGTCAGGCCTTCAATGGCCGGACCAGCTTAAGCGGCAACGGCGCGCCCTCATTTGTCGCCGGCGCAACTGTGGCCGGGCCCTTGTGCGCCCCCATACGCCCGAACGCCAGCAATACTGCCGTCACCGCCGCCGCACTCTTCGCCATCTCCGCTGGACAGACACTCACCGCCGCCAGCATCGCCTACACAGCCAGCAATGGCGCAATTGCACCGCCCGTGGTCTCCGGGCCGGTGACGGCCGCCGCCGCCGCCACGTCCACCGTCTGCACCCCGGAGACAGGGGTACAGACAGGGGTACAGCCGCCGCTGCCTGGCGGCGGCGGCGGAGGCAGCGTTTCGGGGGGCGGAATGCAGTTGCAGATGAGCGGTGTCGTTCGCGGCTTGGAGGACGGCGGCGGCGGGCTGCTTGGCACCGACGATGACTTCGGCGGCGCCGCCAGCGGCGGTGGCGGCTCCAGCGGCGGCGCCGCCGCCGCGGCACTGCTTCCAACTAACCCTAAGATGATTGAGGACGAGCGGCTCCGAAGCCGACTTGTCAGCCTGCCAAATATCGTTTGCCGCAGCGCCAATGGGGACGTCTTCCTGGTGGATCTAGGGTGAGTGGATCTTGGATCTTGCAGTGGGGATCTTTTTTCTTTTGGGTCAAGTTCTGGGGTCAAACTTGGATCTAGATTCTCACAATCTGTCTGCGGACTTGATCATTCATGATTTTTCTATTATGGGCATGAGCTATTTCTGTGAGTATGGGCGGAACGGGTGCTCGCTGCGGTCATGGTGCGATGTGCGGAAAAGTGATGCGTGTGGAATAGAGGTAGAAAAACCAATACCATCACACACGTACACAATATGGCCCCTCCCTCCCTCCGTCCCCCCCGCCCCCCTCCGCCCCCCTCCGCCCCTCTCCGTCCCTCTCCGTCCCCCTCCGCCCCCCTCCGCCCCCCTCCGCCCCTCTCCGTCCCCCTACGTCCCCCTACGCCCCCCTACGCCCCTCTCCGTCCCCCTACGCCCCCCTACGCCCCCCTACGCCCCTCTCCGTCCCCCTACGCCCCCCTACGCCCCCCTACGCCCCCCTACGCCCCCCTCCGTCCCCCTACGCCCCCCTACGCCCCCCTACGCCCCCCTACGCCCCCCTCCGTCCCCCTACGCCCCCCTACGCCCCTCTCCGTCCCCCTACGCCCCCCTACGCCCCCCTACGCCCCCCTACGCCCCCCTACGCCCCCTGCAGTAACGTACAAGCAATGCTTCATAAACGGGAGCTAGGGGAAGATGGTCTCGCCATACTCAACCGCCTCACGCCTTCCCTGGCGCAATCCATCGGCGGCAGCGCCGGCAGCAGCAGCCACCGCCGCCGCCGCCGTACCATCCGTATCGCTGCGCAACCGCGCCGTCCAGCCATCCTCCACAGTGACGTTGGCTCCGGCGAAGCCAACGGCGGCGGCACCTCCGGTGATGGTAGTAGCTCCGCCAGGAACTCGAACGGCAGCCCTGCAGTGCTGGCCCGTGCCATGTCGATGGCGGCGGGACGCGGCCGCAATGCTGCCGTCGCGGCGGCGGCGGCGGCGGCGGCGGCGCTACAACGGGGCGGGCTGGGTTCCGTCAGTGCTATTGAGCGCGACCCACTCATGGAGGCTGAGCTAGAACGCCACCTCGCCAATACGGACGAGCTCGTACAACAGCGACGGCAACAACTGGAGGAGGATTGGCGCCGCCGCCGCATCGTTGCCGCCAACCCAGCGGCAGCAGCCAAGGAGCATGAGGAGGCCCGTCGCGCCGCCGCCATTGATTTCGCCGTACGCCAATTCGTACCGCGGCGTCTTGCGCTCATGGCGCTTAACATGCCGCCGATTGACGACAACAATGGCGGCGGCGGCGCCGCCGCCGCCGCCACCGCC
Organism: Volvox africanus; assembly: GCA_030268105.1. Taxonomy (NCBI): domain Eukaryota; kingdom Viridiplantae; phylum Chlorophyta; class Chlorophyceae; order Chlamydomonadales; family Volvocaceae; genus Volvox; species Volvox africanus. Next base: position 1,285,645 of record BSDZ01000080.1, read on the forward strand.
GCTGATGATGGCCGCGTCGGGTCGGCATCTGGGTTGGCACATGAAGACCTTGGTTCCGGAGCTGCGGCTGGCGCGCAATCGAGCGGGAGTATGGCAGGGGCTCAGTCAGGAAGCAACCTGATTTCTCAGTCCGGTGAACAGCAGCAGGCGAAGCCGCTGACGCCACAGCAGGTACTGCGGCAGTTTGGCGCGGACTTTAAAGTGCATCACTGGAAACAGATACAGGTATGTGTACGGCGGTGGTTTATGTACGGCAGCAGCATGGAGGATAATAAATGTAGTAAGTACGGCAGATGATTCGGCGTAGGGATTGGTGGTGACTAAGGAGGGGCAAGAGCCCCGCATGTGGGTGTATATCGTAAGTTCTCCTAACCTATGTTCGAATTGTTCTGCTGTACGGCAGCCTAAAATACTCACACAATTTCTATCACCATCTTTACCCCATCCCAAATTACTGCCGCCCTCCCAACCGTGGGGGGCACCCCGCGCACCTGCCAGGTCGGTATTGACCGGATGTACGACAAGATGCCGTTTCTTAGTAACTGGGTCTCTACCATTAAGAAGCTGCACCGGGACGAGCATGGCGGTTGGGATGGGCTGCTTCACGGAGTGGACGATTTGTACGTCAAAGGGCGCGAGGAGCACCAAGGCACCAGTGAGTGGGCTCACGGGGTTTGGGGGGGGATCGTGTCAGGGTTTCAGATTCGTGCGGATTTGCGGCGGAACGAGATAGGCAATCCAGTGGAATGGAGGTGGCGGGAGGACAAAGTGGGCCAGTGATCACCAGGACCCCCCAAAAGCCGATCCATGTCATGCATTAGATGAGAGGTCGCAACGCAGGATGGAGAGGAAGTTTACATGCAAAGATTTGCTTGTCGTACATGCGCTACCGCACCTATTGGTAAAGCTCATGTCCGGATTCAAGTTCTCATGATAGAACCCAATACCCCTCTCGTCCTCCCGCATCTGGCGGCGGTGGTGGTCCTGATGGCGGTGGCGGCAGATATCTACGTGCTCAAGTGCCACGAGCTGGGAGTTACGCCAAGCACACAGGTTGAGAGGGAGAGGGGGAATGAGGGGGAGGGGGAGTGCTCTCCATGCTCTCCATTGTAATCTTGCTAAATGCCCTAATTTTCTTATTATCACTTTTCATGCTTGAAATCTTTTCACCGTAGGTTTAGCTATTTAAGGTCCCCGGTTCGATCTGCGTATCCCGCGGCAGGTTATCCAGCAGCTCTCCTCTGCAGACGCCAACATGTCGCACTGTAATCTGGGGCGACAGGGCGCCGCAGCGCTGCGTCACGCCCTGTCCGCCAATGTCACCATAACTCACCTGAACCTGCAGGACAACCACCTGGATGCGACGGTACGACGGTGTTGCTACAGCCGTTACATTCTCCTCTAATATTAACATTGTTGAAAGGGTCGTTTGGGAGTTTGGGGGACTTAGGGTTTAGGAATTGAATTCAAAGTGCATTTCAAGTGTCCGAAAGAGGGGGGAGGCTCAGGCCTTTCGCTGTTGCTTTTTGATGTTTTCTCCCCTCCCCCTTTCCCCTTTTCCCCCTTTCCCAATACGCCACTAAACTTCCCTTTTCCTGCCGGTGGGCCCTCAGGGCCTGGAGAGCATTCTGGCGGGTTTATATAGCGGGACAATGGCCAAGCAGCCTCGGGCCAGACGACTGCTGGAAAAGAGGTGGGAGGTGGGGGTTACTGGGTGTCGGGGGAGGAGGTGGGGACAATTAAAGAGGGCCGCGGGCCCGGGCCGGAAATTGAAAAGGCCAAATGGGGCCGGGGGATTTAGGGGGAACCGGGCAGTGTGAGCAGCATGTCTGTGTTTGATATATATATATATATATAGGGTTTGATATATATATATATATATATATATATATATATATATAGGGTTCTAGGGTTTATAGGGTTTATAGGGTTATATATATATAAGGGTTATATATAGGGTTATATATATATCGGTCGTATTATTATTAACAATACGAACGAATCACATGCATATATATATGAATGTTAAAAATGAAAGTTATAATTCAACTACTGGATTCCGAGTGAGTTTGTGAATATATATGTTTCCGGATTTGTGTGTGTGCCTGTTTGAGGACTTGTCTTATTGCCGGTCGCCGTACATGTATGCATGCCGTACGTTTATCATGATAACGCGATTTTAGCGATATATGTGTGCATGCATGTGTGTGTGTATGTGCTGGGGGTGTTGCAGGATTCAAACAGCAGCGAACAGCCTGGCCTCCGCGGTCAACGGCGGCAGTGGCGCCGGTGCACTGAGCCCTTTCCCGGGACCTTCCGTCGCAGCTGCGGCGACGGCGGCGACGGCGGCGGCGCGTCTGGCGGCGTCGTTGGCGTCGCCGCCGCGTCGCGGCGTCCCCGGTGACCTTAAGGTCCGTCTTATCCCGATCATGTTGGCGAAGGAACAAGAGCAGCGGCGGCTGGCTGAGGACGAGCGGCAGCGGCGGGAGGCGGAGGAGGCGCAGAAGGTGCAGGGCGAAGCCGCCAGGGCAGCGGCGCAGGAGGCTCACGGGGAGGGGCCCGAGTGGCTGAGGTTGATTCAGGAGTGAGTGACGGGCAACGTGTCTGTGTGTTTTGTGTGTTTTGTGTGTTTTGGGTTACATGTGGGGTTGGGGGTACGGGAAGAAGGAGGGAGATCTAGGATAGACAAAGCGGCCCCATGGGTCACAAGAGCGCTCTCGGGACCGGGGTGAGGTAGGAGGGGTGATGTGTTTTGGTGTATTGGTGTGTGTTTGTGCGTGGTTCCAAATTGGATTCCGTTTTTCGCCTCTCCACCGCCTGAAGTGGACCACCTACCCCTCCACGTTGCACACACATGCACACATACAGACATACATACCCACATCCCTGCTCCGAAACCAGGGCCTCCAGACAGGGGGCCCCCAACGCCCACGGAGGCCATCACCATGGCCACAACCCCTTCCACATGCACATCACAACAGCTAAAAAGGCTGGCGGCGCCGCCGCCCCGGGACAGCTCCCTAACGCCACCAACCGGCTGACCTGCGCCATCACTTCCCTGGACCTGTCCAACAACCCCCTGGGCATCAACGGTGTACGAGCGCTGGCGGATATGCTGGATCCAACGGTAACACCGTACCAGGTGAGGGTGGGATGGGCCGTACATGTGAGCGAGCTACGTGTTTGTTTGTCTGTCTACGATCTGTACGTTAACCCATAGATTGCAGTATTCTTAATGTTTTGGGGACAAACGGTCTGGAGGAGTCTACCTGCCTGTGTGGCATCACATGGAAGTGATATATGAAATATAATTATTGTTGAGGCATATTCAAACTAAAATTGTTAAATTGTTATAAAAAGGATTAAAATTAAATTATGACATTTAATAATCTACGAACTTACGAAAAAAACCTAATAAAATCAAAATGAAATGCAATTTAAAATATTAAAATGCAGTTTGTAAAGCAGCTTCATCTAAACAAGTGCGGCATTCCAGAAGGCGGCGGGCGGGCGCTGGCGATTGCGTTGTCGCGGGGTAATACCCGCCTGGCAGTCCTCGGACTCTCAAACAACAAGCTGGGGAACGCCACCGCCTCGATGTTCGGGGAAGTGCTGGCGCTACCCAGCGGCCTGGAGGATCTGGATCTCAGCTGGAATCAGATCAAGGTGCCGTGCATCGTATAATTTATGGAGGGAGGGGAAGATTTTGTTTGCATTGTTGAGGAGAGGGGTATATTGCTGTGCTATGCTGTGCTATGCTATGCTTTGTTGTGTCGCACTGCTGGAGGGTCTGTGTGCGTATATGTTCCCAACACATAAACACACAGGCACATCCGATATATATAGAAGGGTTATATATATATGTGTGTGTGTGTGTGTGTGTGTGTGTATTTTTTTGACAAACGCACGCCCGCCTTTATCCCACCCCACCCCACACAGGCTGAGGGTGCACGTGCCCTTTCAGAGGGAGCCGCCCAAAACAACACCCTCACCAAACTCAACATGTCGTGGAACGGCTTGGAGAATCCGGGGGTGGAGGCGCTGGGGGCTATGCTTCTGCGCAACGAGTCGCTGACCACCCTGGACCTGTCAAATACCCGGATGGGGGCTGAGGCGTGCCTCATGCTGGCGGAGGGCATACGGGTGCGGGGGGTGGGATGGGCAGTGGGATAGACAGTGGGGCGGGCAGTGAGGTGGTTTAGAAGGGGAAACAGGAATAGCGAGGGTATATTGATCCGGGATTGGGGACATAGAATCGAATGGCTGAATATTTCACTTGGTTTTTACGTAAACGCGGTGGGAGACGGGTACGTGTGTGTGAATACGTGTGTAGGAAAGGGGGGACCCGAGGGGCAAATGAAGGGGTTCGAGGCTCTGGGAGCTCCCTTTCCCCTTTCTTGTGCTCTCCGATCCACCTCACAATCTTAATCCCCAACCCCACGCCCTGTCCCGTTTCCATTTTCTTCCCCCCCCTCCCCCAAACCCCCTTGCACACATACACACACATGCATACACGCGAACTTAGGGCAACCACACGCTGGAGGCGCTTCTCCTCAACGGTAATTCGGTTGGGGACGACGGTGCTCGGTTCCTCATGGACGCCCTCAAAGTAAACAGCTCCCTCCGATATCTGGGTCTGCAGGCGAGTCCGGGGGCCTTATGTTTGGGAAAGCTCCGTAAATTGATTCTTTATAAATTGATTCTTATTAATTGATTCTTTCATATCAGCGGAATATAGGAAATATCGAATATAAAACAAAATAAAAAAGGTAAAATAAGGTATACAGTTAATCCTTAGGAACAACCCTTCTAACCTGCTGGAAAAATCTTTTTATTTCCTTTTGTAATATTTTATATTTGTTTTACATATTCACCGGCTCGCATTCACACGTGATAACCTAAAACCATGCCAGCCTCATCACCGCCTCTTTTAACTTTCCCTACATTGTGTCGTACTTAACAATGTTGTACGTTGTCGTACCATCTTTCCTCAGGGCACCAACATGTCTACCGCCGCGCGTGGCAATACCCAGGCGGCCGCCTTCAACCCCCTCTCTCCCGACGGCGCGTACGAACTCAATTTGGACATTGCGACTGATCGGGCTGTAGCGCTACAGCTGTGTCAGATGGACGCCTCCGCAGCGGGTGACCTTATGAAGAATATAAAGCTGGCGGATAGAAATATCTCCTCGTGCAAGGCCATGCACTGGCCCGACTGGTAGGTGGGGACCTCATGCGCGGCTGGTCATTCCTGTATTAGGCTTGTCAGGGGATTTTGGTGATTTTGGTGTTTTTGGTGTTTTTGGTGTTTTTGGTGATTTTGGTGATTTTGGTGATTTTGGTGATTTTGGTGATTATGGTGTTTTTGGTGATTTTGGTGATTTTGGTGATTTTGTTGGTGGCTTTCGGGGAACCAGACGGAGCCGATGCGGTCTGCTGATGTTTAGGACTTAAAAACCTTTTACTAGTCTCGCACATGCGGAGCTCTCTCTTCTCTCTCGCCCCTCTTTTTCCAATTTGTTAGTCTACTTCCCCGACTCTTGTTTCTCGTCATCTGCCCCCTACCTCCTCCTGCCCAACCCCTCCCTCTCCTTCTCCCTCCCTCCTCCTGCCCAACCCCTCCCTCTCCTTCTCCCTCCTTCCTCCTGCCCAATCCCTCCCTCTCCTTCTCCCTCCCTCCTCCTTCCCAATCCCTCCCTCTCCTTCTCCCTCCCTCCTCCTGCCCAATCCCTCCCTCTCCTTCTCCCTCCCTCCTCCTGCCCAACCCCTCCCTCTCCTTCTCCCTCCCTCCTCCTGCCCAATCCCTCCCTCTCCTTCTCCCTCCCTCCTCCTGCCCAACCCCTCCCTCTCCTTCTCCCTCCCTCCTCCTGCCCAACCCCTCCCTCTCCTTCTCCCTCCCTCCTCCTGCCCAACCCCTCCCTCTCCTTCTCCCTCCCTCCTCCTGCCCAACCCCTCCCTCTCCTTCTCCCTCCCTCCTCCTGCCCAACCCCTCCCTCTCCTTCTCCCTCCCTCCTCCTGCCCAACCCCTCCCTCTCCTTCTCCCTCCCTCCTCCTGCCCAACCCATCTTCCCCGCTCCCCCTGTCCCCCCTTGGCTCAGCCTCCCCGTGTCGGGCACCCTCACGTGCGACTTCATCACTCGACGGGTTTCGAAGTCCATCGGCGTGATCGACGCCAAGAAGTTCCTGGCCCTGGCGGCTCAGTTCGGGTCCACGGCGATGAGCGACAAGGAGAAACTGGCGCTGGTGGAGGTAAGGGCGAGGGAGAGTGGGAATACTGATCCCCCATCTATATCACCCCCATCTCGTTCAGCAATACCGATGGGTTCTTGAACGCATTTTTTCGCCACGAAGCTCCGAAACCCAACCCCCAATGTTTTTCCTCCTGCAGGTTATGGCCCCCTTCAATTACGTGCTGTGCCATCAGGCCGCCACGCTACTGCGGTCTTTCTCTCTCGGCGAGGAGATGGTGCTGGCGGCGGCGCTGCTCTTTTCACGGTGTGCCGATCTTGATGAAAATGTGACGGAGCTGACCGAGGCGCTCGGGGACAGATATATGCAGGACGCCTTGCAGCAGAAGCTAGGATGGTGCGTGTATGCGAGCGGGCGAGCGTGAAGTCAAAAACGGATTTGTTGTTTGTTTTCTTTTATTTCAGTAATTATTTAATTCACATTTCGTTTTTTATCATGTAAAACATCCTGGAGCCATGGGCGGAAATGTTTTTATGTCCCAGGTTAGTGAAACATGTGAAATATGTGCTGCATTTATGATTATAAAATAATAGTTAAAATAATAGAATATTAAATATTAAACAAGTTCATAACCTAATAAATATTGTGACATGATGGCGATGATGACGACGACGATGATGATGATAAATAATGCTTAATAACATGATTTAAAAATATTAATCATGTCTTTTGAGGAGCGTAAACGGATTCTCATCCATTTACTGCCACTACCTCCTGCCCACCTATGGAAACTCCTTTGTCATCACGATCATGTTTTATCAATGTGTTGCACGTTCCCGTCCTTCCCTTCCCCCAGGTACTCGTACCTCCGCTTTTCTAACCCCACCGGCCACTACGAGCTGTCCCTTAGCTTCCGCGTCCACACCGCTCTCGCCGCAAGACTCAAAGACGTGGCGTACAGCGAGCCCGTGGATTCACTAAACTGGCACAATGTAATCCACGACCAGTACACGAAGATCTCCAAGGTGGGGTGAAGATGGAGGAAGAGGGCGGATGCGGGGGGAAGAGGGGAAGAGGAAAAGAGGGGAAGAGGGGAAGAGGGAAAGAGGGAAAGAGGGGATGAGGGGAAATGGGCGAAGGGGGAAGGGGGAAGAGGGAGAGGGGGAGAGGGAGAGGGAGAGGGGGAGAAGAAAAACACAGAAGATTTTATGGCAGGGACATACGTAGGCAGGTTAAACTGTTTTGCCGCTGCTTTCGGTGCAAACACAATCTTCCACGTGCTCGTCTTCCTGGCAGCTAAGTTCTTAAAACTACGTAAGCACAAACATACACACATGCATATGTGCTGTCTCTCAACTTGAGCACTCGATCTTCGGCAGGTGGCTCCCAACTTTGGTCCTCCTGAGGAATGGAAGGGATTAGTCCCGACGCTGGGGACTCTCTCCTTCGACTACGTCAGCGGGGTGCTGGCCCCGGAGGACTCGATAACCATAAGCAACGACCTGCTCCACGATGTCATCACGTGCGATGTAAGCATGGAAAATACTCCTTTACATGGGAATTTTTGTGTTTTAGCTACTTCGATTCCTGTTTTGTTTTCAAAATCAAAATGAAGTGAATACTTGTTTTTTATTCCGATTTTTTTACGTTTTTACGAGGTGGGGTGATCGATCCCTACTGAAAGCAGATTTTTATCTTGTTTTTTCCCGCTTTTTTGCCGTGTGTTTTTCCCGTTTCCATCCCCTTGTCTCCATTGCATCCCGTCCCTCACCGGGACCCAGTTTTGGTGGTCCCTTGGGCCGTTATTGCCCCTTTCCCGTACCCTTTCCCGTACCCTCCATAACCCCTCCCTGCCTTCCCCCCATTCTCCCTCTTTTAACACCAACCCTTCCTCCAATCGGCAGTTGGGTATTTCCCTTGATGCCTCGGGGCGCCCCCTCCCTGAGCATGACTTCGACGTGGCCTCACATCAGGTGGCCCGACTAAGACCCGTTGTGTCCAACATGAGCTTCACTTCCGATCAGGTCAAGCAGCTGGTGGACGCCTTTCTGGTGCGTGGCCGGCGGCTTCTTGGGTAACGAGGTCTAGACAAGCATCTTTGGCATGTTTGGCAATTTGAGGTGGCAATTTCCAGTTTTCATTTATTTAAATGATTTCTGTTATTGATGATTTAGGGAGCCCTTCTAGGAGGGCCTTGTGACCTGTTCGGCAATCTTACCTTTACGAGCCTGTTTTTCGCTCACACAATATATGTGTGAGTCACATATACCATAGCCACATTCTTGTCTACATAAAGCCTAATTGCAAACATTTCCCCAAACGCGCCCACTGTCATCATTTTTAATTTTGATTTCCACCGTCCACCGTTCTTCTTTGCCCCCTGTCGTATTCTGTACGCCGTACGCCTGAGCTCAGGCTCCCCCGCACCGGGTGGAGGTCCTGGTCACATGCTACTGCTTGATTGTTGACCGGTCAAATATTTGGAACATCATGTACGGCATGGAGCCCATGGAACAGGCCCTGGCCATGTGGCGGTTGGGACCCGCTAACCTTTTTGACAAGGCACACCCCACAGGTAGGTGGGGAGGTGTAATGATTGCGTGCGCGCGTGTGCGTATGTTTTGGTGGGTACGTACAGCATGTCCGGTCATAAATGTCATGGTGGTGTTATTAAATTTAATCTTAACAATATACTGTATTATTCATTCGTATTTATAATACTTTCTTCTCTGTGAACGGCCATCACCAGCACCCCCGTGCCAACTGATAATCACGCCGTACTAAGTCTTCTCTTTGCAAGGAAAATAACAAACCTAATAATGACATTTATATTATATTATATTATATTATATTATATTATATTATATTATATTATATTATATTATATTATATTATATTATATTATATTATATTATATTATATTATATTATATTATATTATATTATATTATATTATATTATATTATATTATATTATATTATATTATATTATATTATATTATATTATATTATATTATATTATATTATATTATATTATATTATATTATATTATATTATATTATATTATATTATATTATATATTTAATTAATTCAATTTTTTAATTACAACATTATTATTTCTCTGTGTCGCACCTGCCTCCCTCGCCCCTCCGATATATGTCTTACCCAGGCCACTACGTGTTAGACCTGAACAACCCCCATCATGAGTCCGTCGCGCGCAAGCTAGTGGAACTTGCTCTGGCCAATCCGGATCTCCCTAACTTTTGGAATGTCCGAATCAACGGCGTAAAGCGCGCAGTGAATGAGAACCGTAACATGTGGGGTGCCTTCATCACCGAGACGCAAACTCCGTTCATGGAGTTTGACTTCATAGGACCTGACGGTTGGGAGTTGATGGGCCGATCAAGGGCGGATGTGGAGGCGTTGGGCCCAGGTGTGAAAATGGAACGGGAGTTGGGAGTTGGGGGTTGGAGGTGGACGGGAGTAGAGGGAAGATGATAAGGGCTCATCATTTCCGTAGGGAGTGGCGCACCAGGGAGGCAGGGATGCCGCAAGAGATAGAGTGTAAACATTTCGATGTATGCGGGTATTTTTTCTTGGGTTTCGTATTTTATTATGTTATACCCTATATTAATGTTGTATATTTTTTATTTGATTTATATTTGTCTTTGGTGCTGTATATGTATATGTATATGTAATATAATATATAATATTATGTATAATATATATGTTTATTACATACTACTATTGCTATGTATATATATAGTACATAGTAATATTATATATATACATACACATGTATATGTCCAATTAAGGACAATTCCCAGGGGGTATAAAGGTAGGGGAAGGAGGAGGGGGAGGGGTTTTACCGTGCTAAGGGGCTTTAGGGTTTGGATTCTGTAATCCCAAACCCCCAAAAGCACCGAACTCCCGGAAACCCCCGCTGTTTCCCCTTGACGCCTTTTTAACCCCTCTCCCCCCACCCCATACACACATCCCACCCCATCCCACCCCACCCCTCCCACACATAAACATGCACCCTTGCCTTCCTCAGGCGACCGCATGGACGTCCGTACGAAGCAGGCTCGGCGTATGGAGCTCTCCCGGATCAAGGCCATGTACCCCTACTACGAGGACGGCAGTGGCTGGATCCGGCCGCCATGGCAAAGCCGACAGCTGCTGATGCGCGCGCTGCAAGATAAGGCCCCTTGGCAAGCAGCGTGGGACCGGCTGGCCCGGGTCCTGCTGCGGTGAGAAGGGGCTGGGGGGGAAGAGGAGAAGAGGGGGAGGGAGGGGGATTTGGAAGGTCCGGGTTTCGGAGCTGGGGGAAGGGGCGAATGATTGACTTAGTGTGTGGGGGGGGGCGAGAGGGAACGGTGGGGGTGCGGGGAAGGGGATCAGGTGGCGGGGGACTTTTTCTTTTTTTCCCTTCTTTTTACCTGAAAGTGAAAGTGAAAGTGAGAGTGACAGTGAGAGGGAGAGGGAGAGGGAGAGGGAGAGGGAGAGGGAGAGGGCACTTGAGCGCCGTGGATCAACATCTCCACAAAACCCACCTCATACACACATGCTAACATGTATACATACGCACATTTACGCATTCCAACCGATATCATTATCATCCGCATCCTCCTCCCCGGACCTCACCCCCTCTCCCCTCCCTCCTCAGTTGTGAGCTGAAGCGCGGTGGCGTCGACGGAGACAGCCCGCTGGAGGACATCTTCTACAGCACCACGACGGGGGAAGACGCCATGACGGCGGATCAGTTCGAGATGCTGATGAGGGAGTGGGGGTACAACAAGTAAGGATGTGTGGGAGACAGCGGGAAGACAAAAAATACGTCCCCTGATGTGTACGTGTGTACGTGTGTACGTGTGTACGTGTGTACGTGTGAATGTGTGGATGTGTGGATGCGTCTAGGCTCTGCCTTTTGTTGTCCCCTTTTCTCTACATCCATCCATCCATCCATCCATCCTCCATCCATCCTCCATCCATCTATCTATATAACAATGACACACACACTCGTCACTCGTGAAGCCGCTCATCATCCCCTTCCCTCCACCCCCAAAATCCCGCCCTTCAGGCTCGAAGTAAGCTGGATGTGCGATTGCTTTGATTCGGAAGCCCGTCCTGCGAACCTTAAGGACGGCTCGGCCTTCAAGCCCGTCCCTATCAAGCCCCCCTCTCCGGGCGCCGGGGCCGCTGACGGCAGCCCGCCGCCGCCACCTGCCGTACTTATGAGTCCCCCGGGACGCGGCGGCATTGGCCGGTCCAGCCGCCAGCAGTCTCAGCTCGCCAGCACTGTCGCGACAGCCTCGGCGGCGTTCAACGGCGGCGGCGGAGGCGGCGCGACGTCACCGCAGGGCGGTGGCAACTTGTACGACGTGAGCAGTCCGTCGCGTGGCACCCGAAACTCGGGTATGACCGCGTCCTTGGATGTGCAGCGACCTGGTGGCGGCGGCGGCGGCAGTGGTACCCCGCAGCAGCAGATGGTACCCAATCTGGTGGCGGAGTTTCCCGCCTTTGTGAGCGCGTTCATGCGGGATCCACCGAGGGTTCTTAGAGGTTTGCATGCGGCCACGTCGGCGGTGATTGAGGGGGTTGAGCTGATGACTCGGCCGTCAAAGCGGTCAGTGGCGAAAGGACGGTGAAGACAGACAGACAGACACAGAGGGAGAGGGAGGGAGAGAGAGAGAGGAGGGAGAGGGAGGTGAGGGTTGGCGAAGGTGACGGCGATGTAATCTTTGCGGCTCCGACCCTGTTGCGGCGGCGAAAGAGGAAGTGTCCCCCCGGATATGGCTCGGCAGGATAGCGGAGGGGAAGGGGCGAAAAACACATCTGGAGAGATTGTGATTTTGGTGGTGATGGTGGTGTGCATTGTGAGGTAAAGCGGTAGAAGGCACGCCAAAGTAGTACGGGAGACGGACGTATACGACAACGTATGGCTGAAGTACGGGACGTTAGGTCGCCATAAGTGGCTGGAGAGTGTGATAGGGACTAGTGTGTAGGGGTGGGGATGGCTTTGCTCGGCCCAACCGAGAGTGGAGCCAAGATAAGACACTGGCTGGGAATTAACATAACCTCAGCACGTGTGGGTGGAGTGGTAGCTGAAGCTGAATGCACGTTTGTGCTACTGCTCTTACATTATTCCTGTGAACGTATGTATACGTATGTGTCTGTACGTGTACGGCACATTGTACGATACATACTGTGCAATATGTATATGTATATGTGTACATAAACATATACACTTTACGGCAAAGTTTTACCAGGAAACGGGCTTTAGACAAAGTTGGCGTCGTTCACCGTATTCACCGTATCTTACTCATCGAGAGCTCCATTCAATAGGGGGGGAGGAGGATATCGGTCCTCCAAGGGGGCAGCTCCCCCAGCCCATGGGGGGTTGAGACTTTGCGCTGAGTACGGCGGCGGTTCCCTTGAGGAATAGGCACCTGGCGAGCGGTGCATGCGTGCATCTCTTTACATGCGTACGGGATTACCTAAGGATCATAATAGCGACAATTCGCAGAATAAATAGCACTCCTTAGTGTTCGTGCCCAAGGTACGTGTGTGTGTGTATGTATGTGTATGTGTATGTGGCGGGTGGGAAAGCGCGAAAAAGGGAAGGGGAGGGATGTGGGGTTTGCACGGTGATTTTGCCGTACGTCAGGACGTCGTGCTTCATGCCTGGAGTTTGCCAACGCAGATTTTGACGGCACTTGCGCCCGCCCTAAATCCAACAATTAGGTGAATCCAGATCCGCTTTCCCTCCCCCTTGGACCTCTTGATTACGTTATTACTAAATCCCATATCTGAGAAGATACGGGGGGACCAACGGTGCTGTTGTAACGCCCTATCGGATATAACGGTTGGCGCCACGGGCAATACAACAATGTGTAATGATGCGGAATTTACTTTTTCCAAAATGATAATGATTCCGGGTGGACAGGTCGTTCCGAGAGGGAGAGGGAGAGGGGGAGAGGGAGAGGGGGAGAGGGAGAGGGGGAGAGGGAGAGGGGGAAACCCAACGGCTCCATAAGGTCCCCCTACGTTATACGGCTTGTGAAATGGTACGACATGACTTCCGAAATCGAAATCGGCAAGGACCGGCTTCGAATGTCTTTACACACACACACACACACACACACAGAAGACTACCCCCTCTCCCCTTCCGCCCCCGAATCGGTTCGGCCTGGTTGGGGGAAACAACCGACAGGTTGCGGAGGTTCGATGTCCTCGTGGTGTCGTACCCACGAGTCCGGGCTCCGGATTTTTACCACTCTCGCCCTCCCCCGTCCCGACTTCGAAGTACGAGCTAAACAACCCCCTGCTCAAAAACGCAAAAATACGCACGCAGAATCCTCGTACAGCTCCGTACGGATTCTCCTTCTTCGCGGCTCAGCTCCTCACACACACATACACACACACCTCGACCTCCTAACGCGCCCTCGGACTCCAAGCACCATACAGCTGGCATCCAGCTGTGAGTCGCCAACGAGATGATGAAGGCCCCCGCATCCTCCCTCCTTCCCCAACCCCCTCCCCACCCTTCAACACCACGAGTCGTACCTACCTGTGCGAAGACATAAACATTGCACAAAAGGAAACATCAAAGCACCACAACATTTCGCAACAGCACTCGCAACATGATGACATATTTTATGGTATTCGCATAGTACGATGTATCAGCGACGTACCTGATACATCGCCGCCGAACACATCTGTCGTACAACAATAAGTTATGAACTCTCAAGCAAACAGCTTTACAAGCTGCACGATGATTTCCTCTATAACCCCCACCCCGCTTGTCAGCCTGCATGTCTGGGGACATCCTGCGCTTTGCATCCAGCGCCAATAATGTACGGCAAGTTCGTACATGCCTTCCCTCTTTCCCCTACTTCCGTACAACATTCCAGCATTCCCCTACCTCCGTACGTGCCTTCTGATTCGCTGAATTACGTATCGACAACACACAAACGAAACACACAGGGACCTCTTAACTCCTCCGGCTAATCAAAGAGGAACAGGGTTGGGTCGTGTATTTGCTCCCATAACTCCAGGGAGGGGGGAGATCCTTGCGGAAGGGCGCGCGCGCGTATGTGTGTATATGCGTGTGTATATGCGTGTGTGTGTGTGTATGTGTGTGTATGTGTGTGCATATGTGTGTGTGTGTCATAGGGTTTGTAAGATGAATTATCCCGATTGGTTGCGTACAAACCGGACTTGCAATGGCAACGTGTAGTACAAAACCCCTGCCGTTCCTCTCATCCTACGAATTATCCTCCTTGCCATATACCCTCCTCGGTCAGGCCACACGACACGACACCTCCGGATGCGTCCCCTCCCCCTCCCCTGCATCCTCATCGTCGTCCTCACGGCCTTCCCCCCGACCTCCACCTGCGGATCGATCCGCCTGTCCGCCGCCGCCGCCATGGCTCGCCTCCCGGCCCGCAGCATCTCTGCCGTACAGATGACTCATAAAGAGGTGGAGCAGTTGGGGGTTATCTTGTAGAGCATCGTGCAGCATGCTGGTCCTGAACCCGAGGGGGGAGAGGAAAGAGTAACGAACGGGGAGGAGCGCAAAAGGGCGGGAAAACACACATACACACGCACGGGGGGAGGAGGGGGGCAGCGACAGATGGACGGGAACAACACGAAGGAGAGGACACATGTGACTTGGGACTCGTTAAAGATTCGTACAAAACTCCCTCCCCCTCCCCCTCCCCCTCCTCCGCCCCCTCCCCCTTCCCCTCCCCCTCCTACCCAAAGACGCCAGAAAGAGGTTTTCCGTTTAGCGATTTTCCCTCTTAATAAAACACATCCCCAGGATACACGGTGCTCCGTGCCAGCCGCATGTCCGTTAGTTCGTCGATCTACCTACTCGTCCAACCAATTCCCGCGGTCCAGAGATCCTCTGTTGTCCATTTCGGCCCCCCCCCCTGGACTACAGCCGTGTCTTAGACCCATGGGTCTCCAGTCCCCCTGCCCCACCTGAAGATTGAAGGACCCTCACGCATTCGCGCCTGATTCTTCTCCACGACGTTCGCAAAATCGTCCACAAGCTCCGAAACCGCCGCCGTCGAGGGCAAGGCGTCTCGCGGGGACCAGAGTCGGATGACGTTCTCGATACCGCTGGTAGCCAAAACAGGCAACGTCGGGTTGCACTGCATACCGCCCACAACACGACGGTGTTGTACGTTGTTGGGTAGTTCAACAAATACGACAAATGGACGAGCGTTGAACGGAACGGAGCGTAGCGTATCAGATGCAAACACAGCACAACAGGGGACACTTAACATTCTATAACTCATTTCACTTACGGCGAAAAAAGTTTTGAAAAAAAAGACAAAGAAAACTCCAGGGAGGGTAAAAAGATTGCAAAAAACACATTTCTCTCCCTCCCCTTGCGCCTCTCGCTCCCCTTGCGCCTCTCTCCCTCTTCAAACCCTTCTTTTTGAGATTTTCTGACGTACCTGCACGCAGTTGGCCACCTCCTCATCTGCCCCAATCACATGAAGTAAGGCACCCGTGTCAGCGTCGTACAAAAACACCCTGCCACAATCGCTTCCCGCCGCCACGACCCGGTCATCGGAGCCGATGAAATTGACCTCCTTAATGTCTGGGAGGGTAATGACAGGTCATGACCCGTAAGACACAAGTACGACAACAAAACAAATATAAGTCATAGAAAAATAAACAGCTAACTTGAGGGGTAGGAAAAATGCAGCGTGAAAAAAAGGAATAAAGACGCTTCCATTTTTGAGCAATTATTCGTATGGCATTTTAACTTTTTATCCCAAAAACGGATACCTTAATCAGAATCCTTATCCCACTCCCATTCCCCACTCCCCATTCCCAACTGCCCATCCCCCACTCCCCATCCCCACTCCCCATCCCCCACTCCCCATCCCCACTCCCCATTCCCACTCCCCAGCCCCCAGCCCCCAAACTTTTACCTGTCTGCACATTGCACTGCCCAAGGTATTTCTGCAGCATCCGCCGGCCACCAGGACTGCCGCTCCAAGCCCCAAGCAACGCCCGAGATGAGGCTGCCGCCGCCGCCGAGCTGCCGCCGCCGCCGCCGCCGCCGCCGCCGGCGCACTTGAGCCCGGGACGATCATCGGACGTGGAGCTACAGCCGCTACTGCCCGCTAGTTCCACGGCACGAGCGTAACTAAGGCGCATTGCGATGGCGAATATGGGAGACACAAAATGAAAAGAAGGGGGAAAAAGAGCGCGTTCGGACACGCTAGGAATGAGGAGGCGGAGGTCCTCCTCATTAAAATGTAAAATGCAAACTTGATTCTACTTTTCCTTCTGAAGTAATATGAAAAAAAGCAAATACAACGAGATATTGGAGGATTAATTCGAAATTATAGAAACGTAAATATAAAAATTTGGAAATGCAGCACTTACAACTGCAAGAAGGGCTCCATGTCGGGATCCTCCTCGCGGCCGTCGCCCTCCCTGGACGTGATGTCACCCTCCTCGTCGTACTCGCTATCCGACCGCCCCCCACCCCTCTCCTCTTCTTCCTCCTCCTCTTCGTCTTCCTCTTCCTCTTCTTCATGGTCCTGCTCGTCCTCCTCGTCCTCCTCGCTCTCCTCTGCCCCTCCTGCCTGCTCTCCTGCCGCTTCCGCATGCCGGCGCATGCTGTCGACTAACCTCATCCCCGCCTCCACACACTCCTCCATCTCTTCCTCCGCCGCCGCCGCTGCCAGTTCCAACGAGTCCTCCACTTCCCCCTGGGCAGTTGATGAGGCCAGCCTCTGGTCGGTCGCCGCCGCCGCCGCCACCGCCGCCGCCTCCGCCGCCACTGCCGCCAACACCTCATTCATCGCTGCCATTACCGCTGATGGCGGGACGGTATCTTCACCTGCCCGGGTTCTTCGAGCGTCTGCCGCCCCCAATCCGTTCGTCGTCGCCGCGTAGGTGATGGATAAGTAATCAGCGTCGGCAGCGTCGGCGTCGGCGTCGGCAGCATTTGTGGAAAGGAAGACTCGCCCCGGTGAGATACGGTCGGAGATTGACGCCGGCAACCCCCCCTGGAGAACGGCTGCATCCGGCCGGGGGCTATCAACTGCTATAGCAGGAAATGCACCGGTACCGGCACCGGTAGCAGTAGCAGTAGCAGCAGCAGTAGCAGAGGGAGTGCCACTCACGAGGATTTCGCCACCGCCACCGCCGCCGCCGCCAGTAGGGAGATTATGGCTCTGAGGCCCGTCCAGTTCTATGGCAGTACCGGACCCTCGCTCCACTCCCTCCTGCTCCAAGCCCACTTCAAACGCCGACGCCTCTCCCGCCGGCACAGGCGCCGCACCGACCGCCACTTCTGAGCTTGCGGCGCTCCGCTTCAATCCGGCGGACCGACGGACCAATGGCCTGGAGGGCCCCGCAGCAGCCTGCAGCTCCTGCTCGGGTTGCTCACGCGGCGGCGGCGGCGGGTCGGGCGCGGGTCGCGGCGAGGAGGACGTCATCCGCCTGGGCGTCCGCGCCAGTGCCTCCTGTCCCCGATGGCGGAGCACACATCCACACGCCCATACACATACCAGTTCGCGAAGGGAAGAATGACCACCACCACCCCCGAAAGGGAAGGGAAGGGAAGGGAAGGGAAGGGAAGGGAAGGGAAGGGAAGGGAAGGGAAGGGAAGGGAAGGGAAGGGAAGGGAAGGGAAGGGAAGGGAAGGGAAGGGAAGGGAAGGGAAGGGAAGGGAAGGGAAGGGAAGGGAAGGGAAGGGAAGGGAAGGGAAGGGAAGGGAAGGGAAGGGAAGGGAAGGGAAGGGAAGGGAAGGGAAGGGAAGGGAAGGGAAGGGAAGGGAAGGGAAGGGAAGGGAAGGGAAGGGAAGGGAAGGGAAGGGAAGGGAAGGGAAGGGAAGGGAAGGGAAGGGAAGGGAAGGGAAGGGAAGGGAAGGGAAGGGAAGGGAAGGGAAGGGAAGGGAAGGGAAGGGAAGGGAAGGGAAGGGAAGGGAAGGGAAGGGAAGGGAAGGGAAGGGAAGGGAAGGGAAGGGAAGGGAAGGGAAGGGAAGGGAAGGGAAGGGAAGGGAAGGGAAGGGAAGGGAAGGGAAGGGAAGGGAAGGGAAGGGAAGGGAAGGGAAGGGGGGTGACTGTGACAGCCCCTCTTCGTGTGGTAAGGATACCAAAAAAGTGGAAAATAACTTCACAAGTAAAATATTCACAACCACTCTTCACCACGTAAACACATACCTCAAATCCCCCACCCCTCAAACTCCGACTCCACCTTACCGCTGCTCGCTGCACCCGCCTTCGTTCCTGCTGCTGCCGCCGCACCTCGTACAGCCGCCGCCGTTCCTCCACGGCGGCTCTGAGCTGCAGAACCAGTTTGGACAAATCCCCGGAGCAGCGGCCGGGGAAGCGCTGGCGGTACTCATCCACGGCACACAGGGCGCACTGCGGGGTGCGGCAGCGCGGTGACGCAGCGGGAGCCGACAAGTCATCTGTGCGCCAAAGAAATCGCTCCTAGCTAAGCCGGCAGTAGCACTTTTAGTGGAGCAGTTTCAGACGATTGAGGTGCCTATTAGAGTACCTGGTACTGTTTCATTTCCCTGAGCGCCTGGATGCGGCTGAAGAAGGCGCGGCTGCAACGAGGGTCGAGAGCCACAGCCGTGTCGCAGTCGCGGAGGGCGAAAGCGGCGTCACCCACCCAGTTTCGCTCAAGCAGCGCACCTACAGGGGGGTTGGAGGCGAGGGAAGAGCTTGACGAGGTTGGGGGCAGAGTGACAGCACGCGGGAATGGGACCGACCGTACACTTTGTATGGGAACAGTGACAAATGTCATGCATAAAACAAACACTCCCTCTAACTCTTTCTCTCTCGCTGAGAGAGATGGAGTCTTCATCTCTCTAACTCTAACTCTTACGATGCTGTACAGTACGGCACGCACCTGCCCGTAGAGCGTACAATATCGGTACTGCGGGTGCGAAGTACAGCGCCTCTGTGAAGGCTTTGACCGCCGCAGACCACTTGCGTCCGAATGTGGCGGCATTTCCGCGGGCCTTGGCCTCCTCCGCTCTCGGCGGCAGGGGCGCAACGCCGCTGGACCAAAAGCACCCCGCCGCCGCCGCCGCCGCCGCCGCCGATGACGACGACGTGTGAGGCCACGTCACGTCATCATCGTGCGTTGCCGCCGCCGACCGGAGTGCGTCATGCATAATACACACACCACCACCACCACCACCACCACCAACAACAACAACAACAGGCGTATGATCAACCCACAGACACCGAAACGACGGTCGTTCGGGGAGTTCTGGTTGTTAGCAACGGCCAAACGACTAACCACCACCGGGGAGCAGGAGCAGACGGCGGCATTTATTGGACAACAGGTGGGGTTCGATGACCTTTCAAGGTTCCGGGGTTTTAGGGTTTTCAGGTTTTGAGGTTTCGGGTTTCGGAGTTTCGGGGCGGGGAAGAAATGAGTTTAGGGTTTTTAAACCCTAAGAGCTGGAAGAGATTGAGAGAGAGAGAGAGATGCAGGTGTTGTTCAAGAGAGAGACGCGCGCTAGGGTTTCTGGGTGCCGTACCTGCTAACGCCACCACCACGTTCCCCCCCTGCGGCCGCCCCCTCGCCTCCTCTTCCTCCTCCTGCCGCTGCCGCTGCCGCTGCTGCAGGCATCCAGGAGCTCATGAACCGCCCCGATCGTGGCAGGGGCCGCGAGCAGGCAAGTAGCCGTTGTGGAAAAAGCGCCGTCAGATCCCCAGCCGCCGTGATATCGAAACTGTACGCATGATCCGCATGGTACGTCGTAACCACCCGATCACCTCGGTTTGAGAAAGACACGTAGGTGGCGTGTGAACGACCTTGGCGGGCCGCTGCCGCCAGCGGCAAATGCGGCGGCGCCAAAAGCATCACGGCGGGCGTACCGCCGCGACGCTTCCAGGTGCCCGGGCTTAGCTTTCGTCTGTCGTACAGACGGATGTACGGGTCGCTGCCGGCGACTGCCATGAGATGTGGGTGAGCCTGTATGGCAGTGAGTGCAATTACATGAAGATATGATAGGTATGATTAATGTACCGGTCATGGGGTATGATACCGGGAGAGTGTGTTGCGGAGTGGGCGTTGGTGGGGTGAATGGAAGGGGGGAGGAGGGGGAGGAGAGGGAGGAGAGGGAGGAGGGGGAGGAGAGGGAGGAGAGGGAGGACAGGGAGGAGAGGGGTGGTGCGGATGGGCGACTTTTTAAGACCAACTACTGGTCCCGGTGATGTTAAAATCAGCTTCTCTTTGAAGTCCCAAACTATCCACCACTAAAAACACCACCACCACGATCACCATCACAACGACCACAGCAACCACACAGTGATATGCAACTTGGTGAGATAAGGAGGAGGAAGCCCAATAACACAACGGAGGGGGAGCAGAGGACGGTGCACTCTCCAGGACAACAGCCATGCCGAAGACCCCAGTCCTCGTCCCCGACCCCCAAACCCAACCCTAACATGAATCTCTCGGCCCATCCATCCCCCATTCGATGGGGGATGGGACCTCACCTTGTTGATGTCCAGGCTCTTCACCTGCACCAATCTGTGGCCGTCACGCACCTGCGGCAGCCGGCGAGTGTGGGGGCGAGTGGTCGCTGATCCCGACAGAGCGACGGTTCAGAACTACTCCATACATTTATATTTACAATAATATCCAGTTACAACAACGTGCAGTATAAACATCTAATTGGATAAGATGGAAGAGTAGACCACTTAACACAGTGTCTGGACACATCCGGTAAGACACGATGCTATGTCCCTGGAAGTTCCAGGATAGAATCCGACAGAGAGCGCTTTAAAAATCCCTCCACCGGTTAAGGGTGGATGTGCCCCGATGTTGATGGACGGGGAGGATGCCGACCAGGAGTGCCGGTGATGAGGGCGCCGTTGATCCAACAGATTCCACCGGATTCTGGTGGTGGTTGTGGTGCTGAACCACCTACCTATCGGAAAATCACTGGTTTCGGAGCAGTCAACTAATCTCTAGGGGTGAACGGATGAGGGTGTCCCGAAATACAGGCAGAGGAAGGTAGGGACTACTGCCAGAAAAACGTCAAGTTTATATTGGGATCAAAACAAAAAGAGGAGAGGAAAAGCGGTATTACGAGACGTTATACCATCTCGGCTGACCGTGTCCCTCTCACACTTCAAACGTCATGAAGCGCCTTGGCCAGTTTACGCCGATGACCCCATGCTCATGATGACCGCAGCCATGTTCCCTTCCGGAAAGTCCCCAGCCTGTCTCATCTCTCGTCTTTTGTTCTCATAAGCTGAGCATTCCGTGAGAACATGAGATACTCATCCTCGGTCGCTCGGCCCACTCACACATATTGGGCAATGACAAACAGCCCGAGCCCTGCCGCCCATTAGGGCGATTCACCTCAACAGCCCAGCAACATAGGCGAAAGCGAATAAGACTTGTGTGATGAGTGCGAGGGATGTATCCCTCCATGTGTTTCGAGTCTCCCATCCAATGGTGATATAACTACACAGGATGCAAGCAAGATATGTAAATGGTACACAATACAGAACCCATTCCTGCACTCAGCCCACCCCAGCTGTCCTACCTGCACTAACACCGTGGGACTCTCCCATTTATCCTGGTTGCGCATGCGGGTGTCGTACTGTCGTACATCCCCGTCCTCGCCGCCGGACCAGAAGTTGTGCGGATTCATCGGTTCAACTTTGACGTCCTGTCCGGTGCCGGGATCCAGGGGGGGGCAGGTGGGAGGGGGATGAGGGGAGGGGGATGAGGGGAGGGGGAGATGAATACACAAGACACGATACGGCTGTAGATGCTGCTGTAAAGCATCACAAACCGCGATGAGGAGGGGGAGAAGGGACAAGATGGGGTTTGTGAGCGGAATACACAGGCCTGCCCCTCCACCGGCAAACTTTACGTCCATCATGGGAAATCCTCCTTTCGTGGTTAGCTACCGCCATGTCCGCATCCATCACTCGCCGGGTTGAGGCGTATGCGATCAGAAATATTTCGACCCCTCCTTAACCACACCATGCAGCAACCTGTACGATAACCTGTACCCCTCAAAATCACTTTGTCCAATCAGGTTATGTTCCCACTTCCCCGATGGGGGGTAGGGAATGCGAATGAAGTACCCTAAAACAATCCTATGCCCCCCCCCCTCTACCCCTCCCTCTCCCTCCCAATCCCTCCCTCCCTCCCAATCCCTTCCTCCCGGTCCCTCCCAATCCCTCCCGCTGTCCCCTCACCTCTCCCGCTCTCTCGCTCCCCCTCGCTCTGCCTCTCCCCTCCCCCCGCCCCATCCCTGAAGCTTCATCATCACCTTGACCCGATCTTTGTGCGACAGATAGACCTTCGTACGCGGCATCACCACCCGCACAGGTTTCGGTGCTGCCACGCGGCGAGGAATCGCCATCCCACCGCCAGCAGCACCCTGCTGGCCTGCGCGTGCCGCCGCCGCTTCTGAGCTCCCCAACCCCGCAACCGTTGCCGGCGATGCTTCCAAGTCATGCAACTGCACCGTATCGTCCATGGCACCAGTCACGATTTTCCGGTCGCCAGTACAAGGCAGGAACTGCACACCAAAGATGTTCGCGCGGTGTTCGGTGGTCAGCGCCAGTGGGATTTGTTCCACTCCGGGGTAGCGCCAAATGATGGCCTGAGGGGCGAGGCAAGTGGGGGTTGGCGGCGGAAAGTTCGGAGACTATGGACCGGCCGGAGTGCGCCCATGTGGGTTATGTTGGAGAGACAGATACTTAACATGAGTTGTGCAACTTGAACAGCCATGACAGATTTACAGGGAAAAGTTCGTAAGACCCGCATGCGCAGCGGCTTCGGGTTAGACCCTTCACCGGAAAAAAAATTCTTGATAGTCGTAGGTAGTGTCCTAAAGACCTGCAACTCAATCCCAAATCTTACGGCCCTGAAGATAGTCTTTATATGAGTCCCGGAGCCAGCGGTTAGGCATGGACGTTCGGCTTGTCAAGGAACTTCCCGTAACCCTTTACAGGATCTGCTCGGCCCCTACTGAGCCAAATGTTTAACACCTACCCGTCGATCATCAGAGCCAGAGACGAGGAGGGAGCCATCCGCGTTCCAGGCCAGTCGGTTGACGCAACCATTATGCCCTTCATACACGCGTGCGATGCTCAACTTGTCGGCAAAGTGCACAGGAAAGTGGAGGCTCCGCTCAAAGGCTAGTGCATCCTGGCCAAACAGACGGGAACAGCGCAATAACACAGCATACTCGGGCATGACGCTTAGGCTTGAGGGATGCGGCTTCAGTTTTCTGACCCCAAAGCATAGGGCGATATGTAAAGGCTAATTGTTTGCACCCCTTTGGCAAGGCACGCAGTGCCAACGTTACGAAGGGCGATTGTATCGAGCTGCCTCCGCACACCTGGGGTCCAGCAACACCTCGCTCCCTGGCCAGTAGAAGTCGATGCATTCCAGATGTTGCCATGGACATCCCTTCAAAATGCTACCTGTGTATTCATCACAGCTTCCCACGAGAGGTCGTAATTCCTTCACAAATTATGAAATCACAGATGAAGACTAAACAATGATATTCAATATATGAATACATCTGCTGACCTAGTTCCGGATGTGATGTGATGTTACAACCTTCATGTGCTCATAAGGCCCGAACGAGCCAGGAGGCTGAAAGCACCTAAAGAGGTCAGGAAGTAAATAATATAAAAACGAAATCTTGAAAGCGAAGTATTTTCCAAAATAAAAAACTAGCTAGTATTTGCCCGTCGTTCGGCTCGCAAAATCTACGGTGATTGTACAACAGGTGCAACTGCTTGGCGTGCCCTCCCAAGTTTCGGACGTTGCGAAATGTTAAACAGATATGCATGGCGATGTCTTATGTTTTTCATCATTTGTCTGCTTCTGAAAACAAAAGTCCACAGCAGGTAGAACTGAACTATCGGAGACTTAAAATGACCTAAGTTTGGCAACAACACCATGAAAATGCGAATATTTGGTAGCAACCCCTCTAGCTTTAAGCTCATATTGGAGTATGGGAAGGATAGTTTCGTGGAACAGCCAGCCCTCCCTTCAGGCGGTCAAGTCCGTCTAACGAAGGCGCTTGCCACGCTTGAGTTTGAATTCAATAGCGATGAAAGCGAATCAAATGTTCTGGAACGCTTTACGCAAGCGAAAAGCAGAATCACGTTCGATCGACTGGAGGAGCGGGTGGTCCTCAACCTCTCACAGCAGCGCCAGTCATCTCAAAGTGTCGATGTCAAGCTATCCATTGCCTGCATGTCTCCGACGCTGCGATCCGTCCAGGTCGTGCGAACGTCGTCGACAGGTGGGTAGTACGGCCTGGGCGTGGCTCCTGAAAACCCAGGGCCCGCCGTCGCAAACCTCACAAATCCCTAAGGCAAAACGGTTTCGCTCCCGATAATAAGATACAAGTATAGAATTCAGGATTCTCTTACTTATCCTCAGCTCCGCCATCATCGCCACGGGCTGTACTTGCATGCCCTCTGCCTTCTTCCAACTTTACCAATCTCCACGCCCCTATCCCTTCAGGTTGGGCTCCCGAGGCGTTGTTAACAGCACTCTTCAAGCACTGCGATTTGTCGGGCGTCTGGAAGCTGCGTGGCGCAGAGGGCTTCGGTAATTTCTGGTGCAGGTATGTCCTGTTCAAAGGGAAGAGGTCCATTGGCTGCAGATTGCAAACGCAACTCCACAGCATTGGCTGGTAAGCGGTTATAAATCATAGCAAAGGTGTGATTGGAGGCGATATGTGGTCAACACACACGAACACAGCACCGGTCACCCCTCCCTATCCCCTCTGCACTTCGTGGACATCTGCCCTTGCCATCAACTCTTCGCAGTTCGTTTGATTCCTTATGTTCCTTGGGTTCCTTAAATTTGTTTTGGTTAGCTTGCAAACCCATCTTCGCGCATCCACCTCTTGCCAACTTCTTCCTCAATCCCTCCCTGGATACTGTACGGCCATCATCGTGCTGTGCGGCCTGGTCCCCACATCGGGTCTCTCTTCGTCTCTGTCTCTCTGTTTGTCCTCCCTCACATGATCGCATGCTGATGCACACTGACATCCGGAACCCCCATCCCATCCCTCAACCCCAACCCCAACCTCAACCCCAACCCACACGCACACGCGCACACAGCTGCTGCGAGGTCCGCAGCTGGTGCAGCCTGGCCAACATGAACCTCTCCAGCTGTGGCCTTACCTCGCTGCCCCCCGCGGTGAGCTCCCTAATGACCCTCCGGATCCTTCGCCTCTCACACAACCGGCTCACGTCGTTGCCGGTGGAGATCTCGGCGCTAACGGCGCTGGAGGTCCTGGCCGCGGACCATAACCAGCTGACGAGCATACCCGGTGAGGCACGGGGCTAGCGAAAGAGTGGAACGAGTGCGGCGCCGCTCTGTTGGATTGGGACAACTAATGGCCAACGTTGGTTGGGCGTCTGTGATGACGTCTTGTCCCGCACAATTCAACACGCTCACACCGCCGCTTGCTCCTCGTTGGGTCGGTAGGATTATCAACCTCATCCTTGCCCCTTGTGGTTATTAGTGGGCGGTGTTTCCGAGACCCAGTGCGGACCTGCGTTTTGAACTCCTATTTTAATATCCGTGTCCCAAACACCCAGAGTCCCCAAACCTCCCAAACCCCGCACTACCCCCGTCCCGCACAGCTCTCCGGTGCTCCTCACTGCGGCACTTGGAGCTGGAGGAGAACCGCCTCGTGCGTCCCGTACTGGACCTGCGGGCCTTGTCTAACCTGGTGTCACTGCAGCTGTACGGAAACCCGTTGGACTACCTGCCGGAGTTATCGCCCGCCACGGCGCTGCGGTCCCTCAGTTTGGCAAACGTGCGCATCATGGCGGATGCAGCGTACAGCAGGTGTATGGGGTGGGAGTGGGGGTGGGGTACACCTCGGTGGGGAGAGTTAGGAGGGCCGCTCCTTCCCCGATGCCTCGCGAAAAAAGGGGAGGGAGCGGCTTAGCGGCGGAGCAAAGAAAGTCGGCGGGGCACAGACGCGTCCACCACCAATTCCACCAATACCACCAACACCACCAACACCAACACTATCATCACCACTACCAACAACAACAACATTATCATCACCAACAACACCAAACAGCTCTGGCCTGGTGGTGATGTGGGTCGCAGGTGGGAGGTGGAGGTGGCTCCGGTGGCGTACATCTCCCGAGCCCACAAGATGGCCCCGCTGTTCAGGCTGACATTCCGCTCCAGCTGTCAGCACCCGCTTCTGGCGGGGGCGCTAGGTGGGTGAGTGGGTATGAAGTGGTGATGGGATGGCGCAGGATGGGAATGCTGGCAGCTGGATGATTGTGAGTCTGGCAACTCCGTACACGGGTCAAGTACTGGTGGTCAAGTCTCCCTCTCCCTCTCCCTCTCCCTCTCCCTCTCCCTCTCCCTCTCCCTCTCCCTCTCCCTCTCCCTCTCCCTCTCCCTCTCCCTCTCCCTCTCCCTCTCCCTCTCCCTCTCCCTCTCCCTCTCCCTCTCCCTCTCCCTCTCCCTCTCCCTCTCCCTCTCCCTCTCCCTCTCCCTCTCCCTCTCCCTCTCCCTCTCCCTCTCCCTCTCCCTCTCCCTCTCCCTCTCCCTCTCCCTCTCCCTCTCCCTCTCCCTCTCCCTCTCCCTCTCCCTCTCCCTCTCCCTCTCCCTCTCCCTCTCCCTCTCCCTCTCCTCCTCCTCCTCCTCCTCCTCCACTCCTCTTTCCTCCTAATAGGGTCTCACCGATCTCCCGGTCCGCGTTTTCCCATCCCCTTATTCGGTACTTGACGTGGCTGGTATCGCGGTGGTGATTATTACTTGGGGTACTTCTTCCCAACAGCAGTGCTAGGTCTCACCTATTCGGCGCCCCCCTCCATTACCCTCTTCCCTCCCTAACTCGCCCGACTAAACCTCTGAAGGCCGCATCGCCGAGGACCGCGCCAACTGCGAGCTGATGGACCGCGAGGAGACCGCCATTCAGCAGCTGGTGCTCATGGCGCTGTCGGAGCAGCCCGTGGTGGCGGAGCAGGCGTGTCGGACACTGGGGGCTCTGGCGCAGCTGGGCCTGGCCACAGCGAGGAAGTGAGAGGGGGGGTATCTGGGGACCGGGGCAGTGGGGTAGGCTAGAAGTTGGCTATTTGTTGGCGTGTATGAAAAGAGAGCGATGGGGGAAGGTTTGGAGTTAGGGTTGTCAAAGAATCGGTCGTACGGAACCCGCAACATGCATCACCGTCGTACCGTGATCAGGTGGGATTGTGACACGAGTACGAACACGGATACAAATACCCGCGCTACGATGCATCGCCGCATTGCTGCATCCCTGCTCCTTGTTGCCACATCATCCGCATTGTGCCGGCGCTTATTCCCTCCCTCCTTCCTTTCTTTCTTTCTTTCGCGCTGAATCGCCGCCACCTCTTCGCTATGGTGACAGGGTGCTGGCGCATGACGTGGTCTCCACCATCTTGTCTCTTCTTCGGAGCCCACGGAGGGCAAGCAAGCTGTGCGGCCTTACGCTGTTGGGCAGTCTGGCGGCTGCATCGGAGGCGGTGAGCTCACCCTGAGCTGGCGGTGCTTGCAGGGGGGTAAACGGAGACAAGGGAGGGACAAGGGAGGGGCATCTTTCAGAAGATCAGACCCACGGGTCACAGGAGCGAATGATGATTTGGGTTCAGCTCTCCGGCGAACGAACAGATACCCTGTGTCCCGCGGGGAACCCTCCTCCCGGCGGCCCGCTGCCCCCTCCGTGGGTTCAAGATCATATTAGGTGCCGAAAATATTTCTCCTAGCCCTCCGAAACCACGTGAATAGCTGCTCCTTCCTTTCGATATTTTGTCCTTCTGGATTTTGAATTTTCTTTGTTCCTTCGTATGAAGTAATTTGAAAATGTGGTAAAAGTATTTCAAAGTACTCAATTTACAAAGTAAAATAACCACTTTGAAATAAACCACTTTGTTATCATATTATTTTACGTATATTCTTCTGTTCCCTG
This sequence comes from Volvox africanus, assembly GCA_030268105.1. NCBI lineage: Eukaryota > Viridiplantae > Chlorophyta > Chlorophyceae > Chlamydomonadales > Volvocaceae > Volvox > Volvox africanus. Next base: position 1,313,793 of record BSDZ01000080.1, read on the forward strand.
CCCTCCTGGTGTCTCCACAGATAAGTGCGGAGCTGCTGACGCCACAGATGCTGCCGCTGCTGCAAACATGCATCCAGGCTGAGGATCGTGACGTGCGTGTCGCCGCTCTCACAGCGCTTGCCAACCTGGCCTTCTGCCGGGATAACAAACTCAAGATTCGGGCGGCGGCGGAGCTGCTGTCCACGCTGATTGAGCTGGCGGAAAAGCCCTCCGCTGAGAGCGCCGCCGCTGACGCTGCCGCCCCCGCAGCCCTGCCCGCCAGCCACAGCTCTCCCATTGACGGTCCGGCGCCACCGACGGCACAAGTAGCGGATTATGTGAGCCCGATGCGACAGACGACGGAGGTTGGGCCACCGACGGCGTCGCCGCCACTGCCGACGCCGACACCAACACAGCTTTCTTCAACAGCCATTGAGGCGCCGGCGGTGGTGCGAATGCCGTTACGCGCCACGGGTGGCGGCGGCGGCAGCGGAGCCGCTAACATCCACAGCAGCGCTACAGCGATACACGCAGCCAGCCAGCGACACAGTGACACAGGCGGTGGCGGTGGCGGTGGCGGTGGCGGTGGCGGTGGCGGTGGCGGTGGCGGTGGCGGTGGCGGTGGCGGTGGCGGTGGCGGTGGCGGTGGCGGTGGCGGTGGCAGCTCGCTGTTGTCCTTCTTTGTCGGGTCGCCGCCGGGTCCGTCAGGCTCATTTATGTTCTACGCTGGACAGGGACAGGCCCCGGTTTCCGCCGTACAGGCCGCGCCAGGCTCCACCGCTGGAAGCGTCGCGGTGGCGTCGGCGTCGGCAGCCGTAGCAGGAGCCGCCAGTCCTCACCGAAGCGCTCAGAGCGCCGTCGGGCCAGCATCTAAAGCTGACGTACTTATCTCGCCGCCCCCGCAGCAGCCACGGCCAACAAACCACTCATCAGCTCCCACTGCCGCCGCCGGCTTATCCGCCGGCAGCGCCGCCGCCGCGGCTGCACGTGGCTTGGCTCCCGTGCATATTGCCGCCACCGGCGGCAGCGGCAGCGGCCCATTGTCGCCGACGTCACCGACAGTCGGCGAGGGCGGCAGCGGCGCCGCTGCGGCACCCAGCGGCTTGCCGCCGCAGATCGCCCTGGCGCCTCCGCGTGAGGTTCCGGAGCCAGTGGCTCGTCGGGACCAGCTACGGCTGCTGGCCATTAAAGTCCTGTCGATTTTAGGGGAGAACGAGCACGTGCGGCGGGCGTTGGGGCAGCCAGCCATCGCCGGTCGTGGCGTGCGGGTACTGGCGCTGGATGGAGGCGGCATGAGGGGCCTTGCGCTGGTGCAGATCATGCGCCACATTGAGCGGCGGACAGGTGAAGGAGAGGGAAGGGGGAGGGGAGAGGGAAAGGTGCGGGCTCAGCGCCCAAGACAGGGACAGCGATACGAAGCAGCGGGGTCCGTACCCCACAATTGATTATGGGTACGGACCCGTCACGATTACGGGTACGGACCCGTGAACTGTTGGGGGGAGGGTAATCGTGACGGATAATCAATTGTTCAATTATTAAATTAATTCACCAGATAATATTGTGAATAATCTTATTGAATTGTTTGTTTCATTGCATATTGTTAAAGGTTGTCCGCGCGTCTCCTTGATTTCCCACTCTGCCCGTCCGCCCGTCCGCCCCCTTTGCAGGTCGGCCGCTGCACCAGCTGTTCGATTTGGTTGTGGGGACCTCAACGGGCGCCATCGTTGCCTTTGGACTGGGTGTGTTCCACTTCTCTCTGGATCAGTGCGAGGCCATCTACACGGGCCTGGGCCACAAGGTCTTCAATCAGGTGGGGCGGGGCTAGCTGTGCACCCACGGCACGCACGCGCATTCATACACATACACACACACACACACACACACACATATATATATATATATATATATACACGCAAATTTATCAGTTCATTCATAGAGGCTATATTAGCAGCAACTAACAACTTATATTTAATGGCAAAATGATTAGTTGCAGTTGTAACCTTCATAATCTCTAACTTGCAAAATGCTACTATAGAAGCAAATATATGGTTTGCTTGAGATCTTACCCTCTTTGTTGGAGATTTAGCTAGGCTTGCATTTTCCGACTTTGGCTTTTTTTGGATCCTAATTATATGAAGGATAACTATCTCGTTGATATTTAATTTAACACCACATGAATTTAACACCACCAAAGATTCTATATATATGGTATCCATATGGCCATTACGGAGCTTAAGAATAGAGGGGTTGAACAAATTTATGTTACCTGTGTTGATGGATTAAAGGGTTTTCCTGAAGCAATAGGTAGCATTTTTCCAAATACTATAGTGCAGCTCTGCATAGTCCATATGGTTAAGAATTCTGTGAAGTATGTTTCGTATAAGGATTTAAAAGAAGTAACTAGGGATTTAAAGAAAATTTATACAGCTGCTTACTCTTCGTCGTTGGCACGGCTTCAGTTTATCTTCCCTTCGCCTAAAAGGCGAGGGATTTTATATCCCCGAGGGGGACACTAATAAGCATTATCCCCTCAAATACACCAAGCAAACTTACATACACTTGCTAAGTTAAGTAATTTATTTACCCCTATAAAAATCAATTATATCCTGCATTTAGGTTATTTTCAAATATCTCAATATTTCTTTTCTTTTACATTTCAAGGAGTAAAAGAAGACGTAAAATTTTTTATAAAAACTTATTTTTCAGGAACAACTTTTCCAACGAAACAAATAAGTAACCCTTAGTTTGGTTGGTACAAATTATAATACTTAGGGATTAATAACGCTCCTAGCTTTTTCTCCTACTTAGTTCTTATCCGTAACTGGGGTTATTTATACTGAGGTGATAGCCATAACCAGTATAGCTTTATTTGCTACAATTGTATCATATCACGCCATTTACTGAGGTTTGTAGTATAAGTTCTTTTTTCTTTTTTACAAAAGACATCAGATTGCCATTTTTGTATTTTCCCTCCCTCGGGCCAATCAGGAGATTTTTACAGGAGTTTCGAACTTAGCATTTTTTCAGGTTCAATTCATGAGATTTTGTCATACCTATCAGGGTCATATCTTGGTTTTCAGAACTTTGTTCTGTTGTCGAAACTCTAACGTAAGCAAAAGTGCGGGACATAACTCGTTATAAAATGTATTGAAAAGGCTGTACTAAGTATTAGCCATGTTCTAAATTATGTCAACATGGTACTCCATATGACGTAGGATTTCCCCAACGACCCCTCGTGTTATAGAGGGGAAGGGAAGGGGGCTTCGATTTCCCTCGTACCCGAATGTTGCTCTCCTCAACCCTTCCATCCTGACCTCCCCGCCCCCACCCCCGCTCCCACTCCCACCCATTTGGCAAACACGCTCCGTTCGGTTCCCTCTCGCTGTAACCCCTCCGCCGCCAGCGCCAAGCTACTGCCAGCCCCCGTGAGGAGCTCCTCGCGGCGGCGCAGGCTCAGGTCATCGCTGCCGCCAGTGCTTCCTCCGCCTCCGCCTCCGCCTCCGCCGCCAGCGCCCCCGCGACCGGGTGGCGGGACAGCTTGATCCGGGTGCTGCGGGGCACATCCACCAATTTGCGTGTTGCAGTGTACGGCTTTAAACACGATGCCAGCACCTTCGAGGACCTGCTGCGGGAGATGTGCGACGTCAGGAGGCTGGTGTGTCTCTCGCGGAGGGAGGGTTACGAGGCGGAGGGGTTGGTAGGGGGCCAGGGTAATGGCCTACTGCAATAGTACGGCTTTTAAATGAAAATGTTTGTTATTTTATTTTTCTCACAGGGCTGTGTGAACAACCAATTGATTGACGCGGCGGCGCTGGGGGCACCCAAGGTGGCGGCGGTGGCCACGTTGGTGTCTAGCTGCCCCGTCACCCCCTTCCTTTTCACCAGCTACGAGCTCCCGCCTGACGTCAGTGCGGCGGCGGCAGCCATGCGGGCGTGTGCTTCCTCCAGCAGGCACCTATTATGGCAGGTGGGCAGGTTGTACTATACTAATATAAATAAATACTAATTTTTTATTATGCCCTTTCATTTTCTTCATTTTTTCCTTTACAGTTATAATAATATTTTATTTTATCTGTTATTTTATTCGTTTAACTACAACTACTTAAAGAGCTTTTTTACCGCGTAATGCCCGACTGGGGTTTCCCCTGGCGCGGATGAAACCCGCTCGTCCCGAGCAGGCTGTGCGTGCGTCGTCGGCGGCGCCGTACTATTTGGACGACTTTGTTTGCGGCGACGAGCGTTATCAGGTGGGAGAGTTCATATGCGGCTGGCTGAAGAGGGGGTGTTGTCCCTTCGTTCTCATTGTTCTTATTTGAATCCGTCAAGTTGTCGTACACTCCATCCATCCTTCCATCCTCCTCCCCCGCGTCCTCTTGGGTGGCCTTCGGTTCCTACTTCCGTGATCGCGTCCTTAATTTTTCAGGAGCACATTGTATTGGTGCACATTCTTTTCTCTCTCCCTCCTAGAGTAATTCTTCTTCAGCCGGCTCCATATGATGGTTTATGATGGTGTATGATGATTTACAGCATATTCCTGAGCACCCATCCCACACCGACCTTGCTATCTTTCTCTCCCTCATAAGCACACATATTACACAACGGCTTGGACGGCTGGGACGGCTAGGACGGCTCGGACCCTCTCCTCCCCCCCCTTGCGCGTTCAGGACGGCGCCGCGACCGCCAACAATCCCTCCATCCTGGCCCTCCAACAAGCTCGCCTGCTGTGGCCGGGAGTGCCCCTGGAGGCGCTGGTTAGCCTGGGCTGTGGCACCGCACCCCCCGTACGGCGGGAGCGGGGGGCGCACGCGGTGCTTGACACGGGCGCTGTGTTGGTGGACGCCGCCACATCACCCGACCGAGCTGACGAGGCGCTGGCGACCCTGCTGCCGCTCGTGCCCGGTGCCAGATACTTCCGCTTCCAACCGAATCACGAGAGCTGCGCAATGGAGCTGGATGATGTGAATCCGCAGCACTGGGCGGCCCTGCAGGTTGGGAGGGGGGGAGGGGGGAAGTCAAATAAAAGGAATGGAGGGAGGCGGGAATTTGGAGGGGAGGGATTGGGAGAGGGAGACACCCCAACTATTTACCCCCAACTATTTACCCCTAACCTTGTACCCCCAACCTTGACAGGCAGCCGTGGATGAGTACTGTACGGCACACGCGGCGCGAATCGACGAGTTGGCGGAGCTGCTGCTGTCGGGCCGCGGGAAAGACGGAGATGTTATGACCGGTTGTCGAAGCGCTGGTGGTGGCGGGGGCCCGGGGGGGCCTGGGGCGGCGGGCGGGGAGGTGGAGCCGCCGTTCGAGGTGCCGCCGGGGGTGGGTCCGGACGGGGCGCCGCTGCCGCCAGTGCCACGTGTCAGGTTCGTACAGTTCTACGGGTTGTTTGGGGTAAGAGGAGTATAGTCCGGCATAAGCTTGAAATGATATATACAGTCCCGCCAATAACCAAATTCAGATACGGGGTGGATGTGGTAATAATTTCGACGCACAATTAGGGCGGGATGTTAGTTGTTAGTTGTTAGTTGGCACTGGCAGACTGGTATCACCAGGATTCATCGGTATCACGAAATCACGACCCATCGGCTATCTGCCAGGAGGGCGCCGCCGCCATCACCGCTCCCGCCGCTGCCGCAGCCGTCACAACCATCATATAACGTTATTCTTTCCGAGAGATTTCATCCCCCATATCGTCCTCATGATAACATGTTTTCCATGGATATGATGTTGTCCCATGTGGCCCTCCAGGCTCGGCACTCGCCGGTACATCGTAGTTGTGGAAGCTCCGCATGTGCCGCTGGTGCATCATACCTCCGCCGCCGCCGGCGGCAGCGGCGGTGGCCGTAGCGGCCATCAGTTGCTTTTGTCTCCAGAGCAACTGGTGGTGGAGGCGCTGGCCCGGCGGCCACATACTATTCGCCGATGTGATCTCGCAGCCACGGCCGCCGACGCGGCGCTATCCGCGGCGTTGGTGGAGGCACACATGCGCCGCCTTGAGGCCCAGGAGCAACACCAGCAGCAGCAGCAGCAACAACAACAACATCAGCGGCGGCGGCAGCAGCAACAGCAACCGCAGCGTCATGATGCACCAGGACCCCGGGCGCATAGTACGGGTTCCAGCGCTTTCCTGTGTGAGCCGATCGCTGCGGCGGCGGACGAAGTGACAAAGGCGAAGGAGAACGCAAGGCGGGTGTTGAGTGACTTGACGCGTTCGACGCCGCCCGCTAGTGCATCCGCCGCCGCCGCCGCTGTCGCCGCCGCCGCCGCCATCAATGGCCTGGTCAGTCCATCTCGTACATCGACAACTCTGCCCCGCGCCTCCGGTGGCGGCGTACGGCCATGGGCTTCGGGACATAGCGGTCGGGGCGGCTACACCCTTGCGGCCGCCGGCGGCGCAAGTAGTGATGGCGGCGGCGGCATTATGGAGGTTGCGGGCGACGTTGTGGCCGCGGAGGCGGAGGCAGCGGCTGTGGCGGAGGCAGAGGCAGCAGGACTGGCGCAGGCGTTACCTGTACCTGAGCCGCAGCGGCCAGTGGCGACGGTGCGAGGGCCCGAGGTGTCAGCGGGAACATCTTCCGTTGCGGATGCAGCTGTGGAGGCGGCGGAGGCGGCAGGCGGTGCCGCTGCCGCTGGTGCCAGCAGCAGCGCCGCCGCCACTGCCACCAGCACCGCCGCGGCGGCAACTACTTCATTCCTGAATTACTTCATTTTCAGGACAACCAGCGCCCGGGGTATGAGCCTCGGCGGGGCCCCGGCCACCACCAACGCTACTGCGGCGGCAGCGCCGGCGGCACCTGTTGTGACGGCACCTGCCGTAGCCTCAAAGTCAGTAACGTCGACCGACCTGGCTTCCGGGACGGCACCCGCAGCGGAAACCCCTTCCTCGCGGACAGATGGCTCGTCTCTGCCGCCTTCCCAGAAGAACACTCCTAGCGATGATAGGAGTGTTCAGCCTCAGCCTCAGCCACCGATGATGCCGTCAGCCTCAGCCACCCCTGCCGCTGCCGCTGCCGCTGCGGCAGCAGTTGCTGGCGGGCTCGGTGGCACCGCCGCCGCCGCCGCTAGCCAACCGGCACGTGACAGCGACAGCGGCAGCGCCGCGGGGCTTCACCACAACGTCCAGCCCGCGGTGCTGCTGTCAGCGCTGCTTCAAGATGTCCAAGAGAAATGTGGACTGCTGCATCTGGGTTTGCGGCCAGTCTATGGATGCAGCGAGAGTAGCGGCCGCAGCGGCAGCGGCAGTGGCAGTGGTAGTGGTGATGGGGGGTGCGGCAATGGCATCAGCGGAGCACATCAAGGTCTGGGCGAAGAAGGAGAAGGCTGCGGGCTGGTAGCCCGCTGGCGTGAGGAGGTCATGGCGGTGGTGGAGCCAGGTACGAGGCTGTCCCTCCACCGCACCTCCTATTCCCCTCCGCCCTTAACGGATTTTTTATCCCGACAACCCCACCCTCATGCATCGGCGTTGCTGTACTGTGGGGAGGGGAGGGGAGGGGAGGGGAGGGGAGGGGAGGGGAGGGGAGGGGAGGGGAGGGGAGGGGAGGGGAGGGGAGGGGAGGGGAGGGGAGGGGAGGGGAGGGGAGGGGAGGGGAGGGGAGGGGAGGGGAGGGGAGGGGAGGGGAGGGGAGGGGAGGGGAGGGGAGGGGAGGGGAGGGGAGGGGAGGGGAGGGGAGGGGAGGGGAGGGGAGGGGAGGGGAGGGGAGGGGAGGGGAGGGGAGGGGAGGGGAGGGGAGGGGAGGGGAGGGGAGGGGAGGGGAGGGGAGGGGAGGGGAGGGGAGGGGAGGGGAGGGGAGGGGAGGGGAGGGGAGGGGAGGGGAGGGGAGGGGAGGGGAGGGGAGGGGAGGGGAGGGGAGGGGAGGGGAGGGGAGGGGAGGGGAGGGGAGGGGAGGGGAGGGGAGGGGAGGGGAGGGGAGGGGAGGGGAGGGGAGGGGAGGGGAGGGGAGGGGAGGGGAGGGGAGGGGAGGGGAGGGGTTCCCTCCTGATAAGCTGTAATGTTGGAAATATATCTGCCTAAGTACCTCTGAACAGCTCCCTAATCGCCGTGTGCATCTTCCTAGCTGAGGCTCAGAGCCCGAAAACAGGGTTTCTAGCTCCTTTTTAGGCAACGCCAATCCACCGATCGGTGAGTCGCGGATCCCCTCTCACCCCTAAATATGATCAGGTCCTGAGGCTGACCGGATTTTGGATGAGTTAGGAAATTGTGGCGGAAGCGGCGACGGCAGCGGCGGCGGCGGCGGCGGCGGCGGCAGCCGCAGCCTGGCGTCTCTGTTCGCGGCGGCCAATGGGGCGGCACTGGAGTCGAGCCGCTGTAGCTCCTATCGGCTCCTAGCTCGTCAGGAGGTTTGGCATAACGGTACGGCGTTGGCGACCCTGCTGCTTCAGGTGACCCGCCCGGCGGCGCTATTGCGGCCATGTGACTTTGCGGTGATGGCGCCGCAGCTTAGTGGGCTAGTGGTCACGGCGGCGGCGCCGCTCCCAACGGCCGTTACCACGGCCCTTCTACGCGCCGGTGCTGCAGCGGTGATCTGTCCATACGTGTCGACGGCGGCGCCGCAGGTGTCGCGAGGGCAGGGTGGCGCCGGCGGTACTGCAGCTGCAACAGCGGCGGCGCAGAAGTCGTGTGTGGTATTGCCGTACAGCGCTGACGGAGGCGCGCAGCAGCGGGGCGATAAGGTTGAGCAGGCAGGACAGCCACAGCCACAGCGCAGTCTTCTGGCTGCCTCTGGCGGCCGCAGTGAGGGCACGAGTGCATTGGGCATGGGTGACGCGATGGTGGGATGTTTTGAAGGGTTGGTGAGCGAGCTGGAAGAGGGGGCGACGGTGTTGGCGGCAATTGCAGCGGCAGATCGGCAACACCCTGCGCTGCGGGGCCGCATCGCTTTCCACCACCTGTAACACTGTAAGCGGCGAGCGGACTCGGGCTAGCATTGCTCCGCCACATGTCGTATGGGTTGGGTTGGAGGTGACATGCAAACCATGTACGTGCGTTAATAAGCGATTGTGGTTTTATCAACCGAATATACTGCAGGCGGGGTTACTTTGTTGCGGTCGTTATCTGATGTTGGCGGTTCAGGGCGCTGTGAGGGTGTCGAAAGCCGTTTGACCTAACGAACGTCTTATGGACGTTGATTCTGGAACTCGAGGCCCTTGAGAGGCTCATGAAGAGCAAAACAGCATATCCGTACGTTGGAGGGGGCCCTATGTTGTTGGGCGTTTCCTAATGATGGAGCGGGGCGCTGTGAATTGGAGGAGGGACAAACAACTCGGGAAACCCATGGGGCACAGGAACCCACGAGGGATAGGGGTGCGGGTGGGGGTCTTAGGAAATATGTGGAACGTTTTACAAAGGTGTATGGAACCGACCCACGGGTCAGTTGAGCCCTCTCACGGTCGCATATTACTTGGGAGGAGTGGTGGGGTGACTCGTGCTGTGGATGCGCTGTTGTTGTTGATGTTGGATTCATGAGATATGTTCTGGACAAGATTAAAATCGAAAATGGCAATGGACAGTGTTTGTCTTGTCTTTTTTATGAAGGCATGGCTCTCACACACCGGTACGGGTATCAGCAGCGTCATAAGCACCAGCCGCAGAACTGTCAGCAGCAGCAGCAGTATCAACAGCAGCAGGGAATTCCTCCCTTACTCCATTTGATGGTCGTGTAGGTACGTGTGTATGTGTGTACGGTATTTGACGTCTCAAACCGATATGTCTGGGACCAGAATCGCGTAATATGCGAGCGCAGCAGCGGGTATGTGAGTGTCTCCAATTGAAGAAAGTGATGTCTCATAAGCTGCAGTTGTTTAGGTGACCTGATAAAGAATATCGTGTAGTATCGTGCGGAGCTGTAGTGCCAGGCGGTGATGTTCATAGGGCTTTTCGGCTCATCGGCTCATACATGGGTGCCCTCACGGAGCGACCATTTGCATAATTGTACAGTACGGTAACAGTACAATCGTACATGTGTATGTACGTGTACTTATTTCTGCATACACTAAGGGCGGAAATTCTATCATCAGTCTTGCGCGGTACATGTGGTTCGTATTTTTGCCGACGAATGATGCGGCCACCTAGATCTCTCTTTAATGGCCGTACAAGTATTTGCATCACAGTATTGTATTACTCAATTACTCGGAAATCCATTCTCCGATTTTTACTTTGCCGTGGGATGTTTAGCAGTGCTGTGGGCGCAGGCCTATTGTTGGTAGCGTATTAACATGGCATATATGTGAAACATCACTTTAACATTGAATTCTCTCAACTTACGTAAGGATCGAGGCAGGCAAGGAACCTTGTACAGGGGAAACTTAACAGCTGGGGTAATGTACAGGTCAGAAAACTTCGTTTCTGTTGGTCATTATGGCTGCTTGCTTGAGCTCCGAATGTGGTTTTGTTTTGTTGCTGGGCGAGGTGGGTCCCAGACTCCAGGAGGCTTCCCGGCGCACCCATCCCGTACTCTCTATATTGGCAATTGAGGGAGAGGTTTCGACCCCTTATGGACACGATGTTGTTGTTGCCACGCCTCGGCTCCTCCATGCTCGTCATACCCTAAGCTAAGCACCCTGGGTCTTCAACGGCTTGTCGGCTGCACATGCAGAACTGCAGAAGGGAAAGTTAAATACACAATGGATTTCCCCGTCCGTTGGGTCTGTCCGCGACCCATGGGTCCTTCACGGGTCTTTATTCCCCTCGCCACCTGACAACACATCACCTGCACGTAGGCATTGGGGGCACACTACCAGAGTCAACATGTCGCCCTAGGACATGCAATGATGCCTTCTTTGACATTTTGGATACGCCATAGCCTTTTCTCTCGCATGCTCAACAAACCTACAAGACTGCGACGGCGCAGAGGCCCCCAGACGGTCCCTCAACCAACCATAAGGCCGCGGCCTGCCTACACCAGTGCGCGAGCTGCTCACCGGCCCCGCTGGCCCCAACCCCCACAGTCCATACCTGATCCCCCAAACACAACACGGCACGTGCAACTGAAGCTGCTGATTTACCCGAACCTCCCCACCTAGCACCTAGCTCACCTGGCAAAAGCCGACACGCATTAACGTCCTGCCGCTCCCTGACTCCGGCAAAGGGATCAGGAGCGAAGCAACAAGGATGACCTCATGCACATAAACCGTTTAAATATTACTTGGATTATTTGGTCTTCAAAGCAACAAGTAGGCTCCCGTTCAGCGTGGGCGCGCGAATTTACTCTTAAGATCAGGATTTCTCAAATCGTTAACAAGGCCAAATCCAGTCAGGATTAGGCAGCGAGCGACCCTTGGGCGCAACCGCCAGTGCAGAGTCCGTGAACAAGAAAGCTGAGCCACATCTGTTTTAAGCAACAAGCACATGACCGTATGATCCACCCCGCGGGGTTGCGCAAACGTCCATCAACCCTTAGAACGTGCGGGTAACAGAACGGGGGGAGCCTGACACATCGCTGGCGCGTTTGATAGTCACTGATCGCACGATCACTGATAGTCAGTGATCCTACGTGAAGGCTCCTCAAAAGTTATTCCCCCCGGATGGGGTAGCAAAGGGGCAGGCTGGAGCCACTGATCAAGCCAAAGCAGCTCCCACACTGCCAATCACAAGTGGTTGCGGTTTCGGCGCCCGACCTATTAACCAACAACAGCACCTTACAGCACTTATGTCTCGACTCAACAATGCGCGCGTTCATGTGCGTGTTTGCATGTGTGCATGTCGTGTGTACTCTGTACTCTGACACATCAACTAGGTTGGAGTCAGGTGCGGAGTGTATCAGTCTACTGAAATCTAACAAGTGGATGAAAGGACGATAAAATAGGCGAGCCTCCTCTCTCTTACGCCAACGCAAGCTATGTATGCCTCTTCCATTGCCTTGCTAGTTTGCTGCGTTCACCTCATAAACATTTCTCACCTTGTCTTCCTTAGCTACAAGTAGGCGCGTTCACCCATCATTATATGTATACGGTATTCAGTACAACAGCAATGAATCAGAATGATCGCACAATCCATCGAACTAGGGCTTAGGTGACCAGACTAAAACAAACGGCACTCAGAAATCAGTCAGCTACCTCCCCTCACAAACAAACAGACCGCCGTGCCGTGTGTTTTACGGTATACATCCATCTCGGGATTTAATACGGCATGCAGGTTATTCCGGAAGAGTTTGCAACGCTCAGCGTGCTTGCTGCACAAAATTTATTTTTCTGTAATGTGAAACGCAGTATCCCGTCTGGAGCAGAAATCGCCCGTCCGCGCTACATAAAGCTGACGTCGCGTACCAGGTCCTGCAACATCGCGCTCGTGTTGAGATGCAGAGAACCGCACTAAGTGCATACATTATGTACATCATCATATGGTTCATCCTGCGAACAACGCAAGAGGGAGTCCAGGGAGGGAGGAAGGCGGCCAATACCACCAAACACGCGGAGGAGGTAACCGAGCTCCCACTGGATACACAAGCCCCCCTTCTGCACACATACACATACATACACACGCGCACGCGCGCGCAAAGCACCATCAGGACCAGCTAACCCGCCCCACAGTGCGAACATGCTCAGCTGAAGCCGAACGCACATTTTTATATGAAATCGCTCGGCCCTTATGAACCCTTTCTGTCGCACGAAATCCACTCTTCCATGACCTCTTTCTTCAGCATTACCGGCCATCCTCCATTTCCTCAGGCTCCTCCAAAATCGCTTCCAGCACTACAGACCTCGTTTCAACGACCGCTGAAGGGCCAGCAGCCATCGCAGCGATGCCGCCGCCACGGCCTGGCGCCAGCGCCGCCGCTGTCAAGGCACCCCAGGCGGCCCCCAAGCTACACCCCGCCGCCGTCGCTGTGCCCGATCCCCCTGAAGGTGACGTCAAGGTGTTCCATAGGTCGTCATCGTCGCTATTTTGCAAAGTAATCGTATCTGACGAGGCGGCAGAGGACTTGCTACCAGCTTCCTCGGTGTCCGCCGCCGCTTCAACCCCGCTGCCGCCACCACCACCACCGTCTCCGGTGGTGGTGACACAGCCGGCACATCCCGGGCGTAGCGTGACTTCGGTCACGGATACCGAGCGGGAGCGGGAGCGGGAACGAGGCGACGAGGGGGTCATGCGGGACATACCCTCGGAGCTGGACATGGCGGCAGAGCTTCCAGCGCCGCCACGGCCGCCGCAGCCAGCAACTTGCCCGGCACCCGCTGCGAAGCCGTCAAACCCCGGAAGCGTCCCGGGATGATCGAAGCTGCTTGCCTTTCCCCGGTCTTCCAGACCCAGCACCTCCACCTCCATTCCTCCTTCCCCCCCAATGCATCCCATCGGCGTAGTAGTATCAGGCTGGACATATCGGTCCACAGCCTCATGGCCCACCACGCTGGGAAGGGGCTGCGCAGATACGGCGGGTGTGGCAGCCTTCACCTTCCATTTGGCAACCGCTTCCGCTGCCGCCACTGCCTGCACATTTCCGCCGTCGCGGTTCACAGCGCCCCCATCGGCCTTGCCACCGTCGATGCCACGAAGCTGCATACCAGCTGCCGCCGCTGACCCTGCCGCCGCCGCTCTAGCCAGTGCCACCTCGTGACCGCAACCGTGTTCAACCGCAGCCGAGTTCGTGTCCATCTCACAGCTCCGTCGGGCCGCCGCAACACCCGCCGTCCCTGGGAAAGGGGGGTACACAGCAACAGCAGCCCCACGGCTGACGCCGTCCCCGGCCCCTTGATGCCGCTGCTGCTGCTGCTGCTGATGTTGCTGCTGCTGCTGATGTTGATGTTGCTGCTGCTGCTGATGTTGATATTGCTGCTGCTGATGTTGATGTTGCTGCTGCTGCTGATGTTGATGTTGCTGCTGCTGATGATATTGATGTTGTTGCTGCGGCTGTTGTTGCATTACCTTCTGATGTTGTTGACTTTGTTGTTGATGTTGATGTTGTTGTTGCTGCTGTTGCTGCGAGCCCACCATCGCCGCTGTCCCAGAGTTCCTAGTTCGCGCTCCATGGAGAAGTCCCGCCTGCGGAAGGGCACCCAATCCCACTGCCACGCCGCCGCCCGTGGCCCCGGCCAGGACCGCCGCGGCCGTCTGCTGCTGCACCTTGAGCTGCGCCTGCACCTGGGTAGGCTTGTCTGATGCCAGGGGTTGCTGGTGGTACAAGGCGTACTGCAGCTGCTGTTCCAGATGTGGCATCATAGCCATCTGACGCGCGCTGCCATTGTCAACGCTGCTGAGGCTTAGTCTATTGCTGTGAAGTGTTATCGCTGGCATGAACAAATGGCGCTGTCCGGGTTCAGTTGGAGATGCGATGAGGAGGGATGGGGCGAAGAATACAAAAAAAGGATTAGATTATGTGCCTCTGTGTGTGTAGATACACTTATTCCACTGACAGCGCCTCAGTACCCTATGTTGTATGTACGATGCAAATATATCGCATACCAAACGGTGTGAGACGTGAAAAGAGTGATAGTGAGATGCACTTCAGGATATCTGCACTGTGCAGCAATATTCCACTGGTAGTTCGGCGCCTGCGACTGAAATAAACCCGCTATTTCACGGTTCAGTCATCTACTGGAAAATTTCCACAAATCGTTCGACAGAATACGATAGCTCGCTCGCTCGTCCAGCAGCAGAGCGCCGTACCCTGTCTCACTCTTGGCAGTATATTTCTGATATCCTGCCTGACCCGTGAGATAACTACTCCATATATGTGTGTGTATGGAAAAGTAATAATACTTAAATGACATCAAGAGGCATCCAAACTGCATGGCTGTAATCAGTTGAATGGAGTGATGGCGTGATGGGGTCCAGAGCCCGCTGCAACAAAACAACTTAAAGCAAACGGCAAGTCAGGGCCTTCGAGCCAGGATGATGGGAGAGCCCGCCCCTGGGGACGTACCAACTCCTTCCCAGACAAGACAGCATATTTTTTATTTAAAGCCATAGCCATCACCACTTACGAGTCACCGCGCACCCTGTACGGACTCACCACGCTGTGCACAATGGATCGCAGTCTCGTTGCGATATCGTCAAAGCTTGGTCGCTGCATGTGGTTAAGGTGCAGGCATTCCCCGACCAGCCCCGCGTACTCGCGGGGACAGTCCTGTGGAAGGAATGGAAAATCCGCGTGCTGCACGTACCCACCCGGGGCGCGGGCGTCCGGGACCCATATCTGCGTTTGGAGAGCCAGCAGCAGCGAGGATGAGGATGAGGACCAGACAGGGTTCAAGACGAACAGACGAACAAGTGATATGACACGTTATATGCTAAGTCAACGATGAGTGATGTATTCTTGTATGAGCCTCTACAGAGTTCGGAAAGTTCACCTCCTGGTGAGGTGATGGTGGCTTCGTGTACTGGATAAGAAGGAAAGGAGGGGAGTCTGGAATGACAAAATTCAACAGAAAACTGGAGGTGAAGTCCGGAGCTGGGAGGTGGTGTGTGTGTGTGTGTGTGTGTCTGTGTCTGAGTATATGTATGTGTGTGTGTCTGTGTGTGTGTGTGTGTGTCTGTGTATGTATATGTTAAGTGGGAGAGCGGTAAAACACAGGAAGGAAAAAAAGCACTGAAATCGTGGAAAGTTCACATGACGATGTTCTCTCCCGCTGACCCCTCTCTCGCTACAGGTTGCCCACTTCCCTTACCGGTCGGCCCCAATACAGCTCCCAAAGCAGCACACCGAAGGCGTACGTGTCGGCGGCGCGAGAGAACAAGCCCATCTGTGAAAGCTCCTGTTACGAGGGTTAGCCACGGCAAAGGGTGTCAGGCAGGGTGTGGGTAAGGAAGGGGAGGGCGTGGAAGTGGTGTGCTGCGGACGTCATAGTACATGTACGTGTATGTACACGGAGCAGCCGATGGAAAAATAGAACGGCCGAAGCAACAAAATGCTGGACATTTGAATGGGAGCGGTGGCAAAAAGGAAGCGAAAATACATATCACGTCGCGTTGGGGTGGTGTTGTGTGGATAGGGTGGCTTGGGGTAAGGAGTGCGTGATTGGGGCTGCCTCCGTCTGACCTCCCTCCCTCACCGGGGCAGCGTAGAATGGCGTCCCTTGCCGCAGCCCACTAATGTGACTATTCTCCAGCTTGACGCTTAAGCCGAAGTCCGCCACCTTGACGGCAAAGCCGCACCGATGCGCCAACGGGTAATGCCCATACTGCGATGCGGCCGCAGCCGCTGCGGCCGCCAAACTCCCGGCCGTGCCACTGCGATAGCCGCTGCTGGTGCCGGCTGCCCCCGACAGCTTGCCGGGCAGCAAGCCGCTGATGGCTGCAGACTTGGCGCTGGGTAGGGAGGAACTGTCGGGTAACGGCACCACCTTGAGGAGAACGTTCTGGGGGGGGAGAGGGGGAAGCGGCAAGCAGCTCAGGAGAGCGACAGCAGCGGTGGAAACAAACAAATGAGTGAGATGAATATGATAACTGTTTTATTGGTCAACATTCTATGACTTTCACCAACATCACTATTTTAATAGCATTCTCTGGAGGCCAACTGCTGATTCAATTTCAAGATGTCAGGTTTTTGATGGTCCCTTTTTCGATGGTTTGCTTCTTCTTTTGGTGCTTGCGCAGGAGTCAGTCATCAAGCTGCTCGTGTGGACAAAGGACGGTCCTTCAGCAGGGAGAGACGTCCCGGGCGGAGCGGAAGCGAGGTGGCAGCAGGACCGGACGGGTGCATTTGCGGCATGAACGGCCCAGACCTTGGGATTGAGGTCTCCGTGAACAATGTTCTTGGAATGCAAATGCGCCAATGCGGCCGCCACGCCTTGAGCAATGTCCAGGATCATGTCCTGATGGCAGGGGATCAACGAAATGAGAACAAGAAAATGATAATGGCGAATATGGGGCGAAAATGATAATGAGAATATCAGGTTTAAGCCCTTTATTCCGCTAATCCTTGCTTGGCAAATTCCAAGATTTGGACGCATTATTGTGATAAATTGTGATTGTTGTGCAATATATGAGACCTGGGAGAGGAGAGTGTGCAAGGGACAAGAAACGGAGGGTAAGGAGCTAAGGATGTGGAGGAGGAAAATGAGATGAGATAAGCGATCGCAAGGCCAAGAGAAATGGAGAAAGTGCCAAAGTACGTTACTACAGGTTTGATAATTCCACGCGCGTTGCCGCCAAAACAGACTCGGAGGTGCAAAAACAGCTACTGCCGGCCACCACCATTCACGCACCATTCTCGGGAGGCCCAGGTGCGGGTCGTGGAAGGCTCCTGAATCCAGGGCCCGACGGAGCGTACCTCCGTCCGCAAATTCTTGGATAATATATAGCCTCCACTCCTGAAGAGCAAGACGGCAGCAGCAGCAGAGGAACAACAGCACTATCAGAAGTAAAACGCCAGGGCAGGTCATGCGGGCGAAGGACCAGAGAAGAAGCTGAAAGGAAGCTGGCATTTGCAATGGAGCAGTGGGAAGGCGAGACGGCCTAGGGATGGCCCCTGCCCCTGCCCCTGCCCCTGCCCCTGCCCCTGCCCCTGCCCCTGCCCCTGCCCCTGCCCCTGCCCCTGCCCCTGCCCCTGCCCCTGCCCCTGCCCCTGCCCCTGCCCCTGCCCCTGCCCCTGCCCCTGCCCCTGCCCCTGCCCCTGCCCCTGCCCCTGCCCCTGCCCCTGCCCCTGCCCCTGCCCCGCACCTGTATCTCCGCGAGGCTGCGGCTCCTGGAGTCACCCGACCGAAGGCCGCCCGCCGTCCCTGCGGAGCTGACGCCCCGGCTGCCCAACACCGCCATGGGCTTGGCATCCACCGCATATGTGGCGATGATGTTTGGATGGCTGATGGACTTGGACAGGGCTGCCTCCTGCGGCGCAGACAGGCAGGACCCTTGTCGACCGAATTACCGACTGACCCTTGGGCTATAAAATCACCAATGCCTATCGTTAATAAATCCCCGGTGCATTAAATTGACCTATTTTGTATTATTTATAATAATGTCCAGACTTATTCTGTGTAAGTATTATTGGTTTGGATTGTATTATTATTGAAAGGCGGTCTAGAATACTTAAGTGAGCTGCTTCTGCTCATCAGTCGCGTAGAAGCGCGCGCATTGGTGTAACACTCGGGAATGCAGTTACACAGCAAATCCCTCTTGCCAGGTTTGGTTTGGCGTCCCCTCCCATTATCCAGATCCATATCCATATACAGATCCCAGGTCATATTCAGACCCAGATCCATACACCGGGGTTTTGTCGGTTTGTCTTCTCTTCCCTCATCGCCCTTTCCAACGACACTGCCTGCTCACCTGCAGCGCGATCCGCCGGTTGACTGAAGCCGTGGAGAAGAGCACGATCTTGACGGCCACTGGCAGGTTATGCCAGGTACCCCGGTACACCGTGCCGAAGCCGCCGCTGGCCACCACGTCCGTCACAATTAATTGATTATCGTCGATCTGCGGTAATGTGTGGGGGGGTTGTGGACAGTGGCGTGTGGGGTGGCGATGTGGGGTGATCAGTAAAGCAGTATTGTATATCCAGAATTGTAGCCGAAGGTACCGGGTATAAGTGTTTTGGCATTGCGGACGCTATCGCCGAAGTGTACGGCAATTGCGGCTTGCTTGGAGGCACGATAAATACACGCACCCAAGTCAGTAAGGCCCCAGCCCGGTTGAATGCCACCATGGTATGAAAGTCCAATGCCAACCGTTAAGGACCAACGCAACTATTTCCACATTATATTGTATTGTTTACGGGTTAAGATGCTGGACCGCACCTCCCCAGCTAGGTCCAGACTCAGCCGCAGCAGCTCCTCCAGAACTGGGCTCTGAGCCACCTGGTCGTGAACTTGGGAAGGCAAGGATGTGGTGGCGGGGTTCGCGTTGGCATTGGCGGCTGACCCTGCCGCCGGAGCCGCAGCTGCATTAGCTCCTGCCTCCCGGACCCCACCATTCCCACCAAGGCGGTCGCCATCACCATCACGTCGCTTGCCCATATTGCTGCCGTCGTCACCACCACCCTTAGCCGCCGCCGCCGTCGCCACTGCGGCTGGTGCGTTCAAACCCACTTGTTCCCCGTTCGTGTCCGCCCGGACCGCTGCTGAACTTCTCACAGCCACATCAGCTGCCGCCGCTACTGTCGCCGTCGTTGTTCCTGCTACTGCGGCCGCTGATGCACATGTACCTGCAGCTGCCGCCACGGCCGTCACCGCAGCACCCGAGTTCCCCCTGCTACCCTGAAGCTGCTGCTGGGGGCAAGCCTCGCCTTTGCCCTCGCCGCCGCCAGGCGCGATGCCCGAGCCTGACTGGCGAGCCGTACTTTCCCGCTCCCGGCTCTGCATCCCCCGAGCTCTAGACCTACGACTCCACCGCTGCAGAACGACTTTCGGCAGTGCCATAAAGCCCGACAATGGCTGCAGGGCGCCGCCTCCGCCACTGCCGCTGCCGCCACCCACACCGGGACTGCCGCCGCTGCCGCCGCCGCTGCCGCCGCCGCTGCCGCCGGTGATTGTTTTCGTCATTGAGCGTGAGCCACGGCTACCCCGACTGTCTATCATGCCGCCACTGTCTGCACCGCCGCCGTTTGTAGGCAAATTAGCTACCCCTAGAATGGTGAAGTGCTTGAACAGCTCAGCGAGTTCGAAGGCGTTGACATTCACTGGGATTCCAACATCCCCCGTCGCTGCCGTTGTTGGCGACAGCTGTACCGCCACAGCCGTCGGCGCAGCGTTAACACCCGCGCACTCGTCGTCGCCGCCGAGAGTGCCGAAGCAATTGCCTGCGGCAGCGGGAGCGCCTCCGCCGCCACTGCCTCCACCACCGCCGATACTAGAGCTTGCGCTGGCCCCGCGGCCGACGACGTCTGAAAAGCAGGCCTGGCTGGCTCCCGTACTGCCTGACGCAAGTACCAACTTCGTCGCCGCCGCCGGTTCCTTACCGGCCAGATGGTCCAGGATCAGCTTCGCGAGAGGGTTCCGTTTGCTAAGCTCCTCCAGCTGGTTGGCCTGTTTTGCCTGAAGGCCTCGCAGAGCCGCCTCCTGCTCCTCCTGACGGCAGGCGCGGCTGCGGCGGGCGCTGTACAGCATCACCGCTGCCACCAGCAATATGCAGGCGACGGCACCGCCTGCGATGCTGCCGGCGATTGCGGCAACGTTGGGACCCGAGTCCGAGCTAGGACTGGCATTAGGACTGAGGCTGGAGCCGGAACGCGATGCGTACGTGCCTAATTGCAGGGGACGTAGGGCGCGTCAGGAGATCGGGAGATCGGGGAGTGGGGTTTAGGAGGGACGAGACGGTCACAATGACCAGCCGAAACGAGAAGAGCTGGCCAGGGAAATGTCAACAGAGATCAAGGCACTGGGAACCAGGAAGGAGGGCGTTGGGAGTGGCGTTGGGGTGTCGGTGGATTAGATATTTTGGTGTTGGTGTTCGTGGTGATGGAGGAATCGTATCCAAAGCGCTCAAACAGAGTCACGTCTCCTGACCAGTCAACCCCCGGACACGTCCATCTCTGGGCCCCCTCTCCCCCTTGCTGTGCAGCCTGTCTCCGGTGGCCCCTAAAACACCATGTCTCTATCCCCCCTCTGAATCTCCTTCACTTCACTTCACTTCACATCTTCATCTGCTCATCTTCTCGTCACTTAACAATTGCCTTCCAAATCTCCTACCTTCACCTCCTTTGACATCACCCGCTTTCATCTTTCCGTCTCTTAATCCTACTTCCATCGGTTACAAATATCTTTCCCAATCTCAGCCCTCTCACCATGCGTTCATCTTGCCCTCCCCTTACCTTTCATGAAATTCAGCAGGTCTGGCCGCTGCAAGTCCGGGTCCAACATAAACACCAGGTCACTCGCGCTGAAGGAGCGGAAAGTCATGCTTTTGACCATGATAAGGCCCGCTTCACGACTTGTATTCGCTAGCTGTACGATGACGGGGATGAGAAGGCATCAGAGAAGGGAACAACAAGAGAGCGAAAGCTCAAGGTTAACTACATAACTGCTGCCCCACTACTTTTCCAGGAAACGGTAACTTTGCTTGCGTTGCTGTGCCTTTGCTCGATAGCTGCTTTGCAACCTGGCTTTGCCCCCTGCCCCTGCCCTAAACCACCTGAACCAACTAAACCCTAAACCAACTAGATCACCCCATTATCTAGCCGACCAGCGATGACGGGTGTTTGTGGTGTCTGTCTGTCTCTCAGTCTGTCTGTCCATGCGTTCGTCAACTGGCCTATCTGGTGTCACCCGTCACTAGGGAGCTGATTTCGCACTCGGGCCAGGTCCACCACCTAGCTCTACCTCACACTCTAAGAGGCACCAGCCGGCCCCAAACCCCTCCTCAACAGCCCATCTTTTTCAATCTTCTTTCATCTCCCCCAACCCAAGTTTCTTGCCACTACCATAAGCTGCCGCCGGCTGATATTTGCAAGGAGCCCGAACCTGATGAGGTTTCGTTACCTTTTTTCCTAATCGCCAGAACCTCCTGCTCCGCAACCCTCACCTGAGCGGTCTGGGGGATCAGCAGTGTGCACGTATTCCCCTGCAAGCCCGGCGGCAAAACTCTGCTGGCCGCCTTCAACACGCTTTCCGAGCCGTTGTCGGTTCTGGAGCTGGCTTCCGACGGCGCGGCATTGGCCGGGGTAAGGGCAGAGTTGTTGGAAGCAGAATAGCTGTCCAGGCAGGTGAACAACACATTGAGCTCTTCAGCGGATACGAGAAGTCGGGTCGATTTGAGCTCCACGTAAGTGACCCCCCTCCTGCATCCGGTTTGGAAAGGTCAGGAACGACGGGTCGGCAGCTGGTGGTTGGAAAACGGAACGGAAAAAGAGTTTTGCTGTCGGTGCGCTGTTGTCCTCAACCAGTGGAAGATTGGTATGTAACAACATAACCCATTATGAAAAGTAGTAGTAGTAGCAGTAGTTGTAGTAGTAAGTAGCAGTGCACAACGTGTAACGAAGCCGCGCAACAAGCGCTATCTTTCACACCCGTACCTAGATGACTCGACGACCCACATGCCAGTCTGGAAATATTCCAGAGCTGGCAGCTGCTGCATGGCGCTACTCGCCGTGTAATCAGAAAGCCACCCCGCGCCCCGCAGCGTGAGGTATCGGAACGACACGCTGCCACCAGGATCAGTCGCCGACAAGAGTCGAGTCTGTCCGCCAAAACTCAGCTCGATGCCTTTGAACGGCTTGCCCTGAATGATTACGCGACGCCGTACAGACGGTGCATTGACGCCGGTGGGCCACAGGTTAGGGTCCAGCGTGAGATTCCGTTGCAGCAGCAGAAGTACGGAGGCGATATTCCCATTCGTGAGCCCATCCGCCTCCGCCAGTCGCGTCAGGCGGGCATCAGGGTACGACAGAGTACGGTATAGCTGTGCGGCGGAGTAGATGGCGATGGTGTAAGGTGGATCGGTTAAGGCGATATCCGAACCAAGGAGCTGGTCCACGCCGGTAAGGGGCTCCATCAGGCTCTGGGCCGAGCCGACAGGGGACATGGTGATGGAGATGTTGACGCAGGTGACCCCCATGCCGCTGATGTGACCGAAGCTAACGGTGTCGTTGGTCAGAGTGGATAACTGCGGGAAAGCGGAAAGGCGCGAGAGAGGGGTTTACACACAGCATCAACAACGGGGTAAACCCATGGGTCACAGGATTTTTGTCTTCGGGGCCGGGGTTCAGGGTTTGCGGTTAGAATAGGCAAACACACGGACCCACGGGTCATAGAAACCCTCGCATGGACTGGGCGGGATGGGAAAGGCGGATACACAGACCTGGTACTGCTGTAAAGGAGCTGCTAGAAGTACAATCATTCTAACGGCGATGGTGGACAGGAGCGAATGGCCTCGTCGAAGTTATGCAGGTGAAATTGTTGATGAAGGTGAAACTAGGTAGCCGCCAAGGGCGTGAGTGGAAGCCGAAAGGAAAAGCCATGGAAGCTGTGATTAAGTGTGCTATAGTCCTTGCTGCTGCTGCTTATGGCGGCGAAGCGGTATGGACACACGGGTCAAAGGTTGGCCGCCGAATCACGAACGGTACGGGATTTTTACGCGTTTGGGTTGCGCCGAGCAAAGACGACGAAACTACATATCCATTTCAGTAATTTCCTAGTTTCCTGATATAATTTATCCATCGTCATCCAGCTTACTTTGGCAACGTTGGATAACCCCAACTCTTTCCCTGAGAGGAGCGGCGGCCGTCACTGCATGCAACCAGTGCCGTCCTTTGCCAGCTGTCCCAATCGCCGAGCCTTGCGCAAGGCATGTACGGACGTAGAAACACACAACGACACACACACATACACATACAAGGAGACACACACGAACACAGTCAGACAGACAGACACACTGCAGCACCCCGACTAACACACACACACACAGGTGCAAGTTGCAATGTCCACCTGGGGCGGTATTGCCGGTCACGTACCGTCATATTGCCAATAAGATGCTGCCAGCCGGCCAACGCTGCTACGGTCTGCACTTTGTTGGTAAGGATGGAGGTCCAGAACTCCAGCCGCCTGTATTCGTCGCTCGCGATAACCCCTGTCGTGTTGACCATGTGCAGCCGGCCCTCCTCCGAAACCGTGAGGTCCCTTGTCAAGGAGAGGACAGAAGTCGCGCCAGTTAACAAGCTTTCGACGAAAGGAGTCATTAAGAGTAAGAGCACAACATAACAAGCTAGAATAACGCAACAGAAAGGTAATTTATATTTTATATTATATTTAAATGATGTAAAACGATGTAAGGCCCCGCTGAGAAGCTCGTGGTTAAAAGCTCGCGCCGCACTAGATTGCGCTAATTATACCATCAGTATCTTTGTTAGCTGCGAAAGAAGAGGATGAAGTTGTGGACTGTGATCCCTACCTCTTGGCAGCAGCTCCTGGCTCCCTCCCACTACCTGACAACCCGCAACCCTAACCCTTCATGTGGGTTCCCGTGACCCATGGATCTGATCTGTTAATCCTAGCAATCCTCTGTACACCCAACCCCATAACCTTTACCCCGCCCCCCCACGTGAGAGCGCTGTCTCATGACCCTGGGTAAGCTGTTTATCACGCGCTCTCTTCCTCTCCGCGGTAATGACAAATAGCAACGGCAAAAATAGGAACCCCATCTGTTGCTATTACGTTTTTTTGGTGATGTTGCTGCTCCCTCACCTTTCGAAATTGAACGCCCAGATTGGCACCGTGAATATTCCCACCGGCGCCATCGCCAGGTTGGTGACCACCAGGTTATGCATCCGAACAAACGCCGCGCCGCGTAACTTGAACAAGTTCAGACCTTGCGCGAAATCCAACACCAGCTGCTGATCCGGAGCACACTCGAAGGTGACGTTGGAGGTAATAAACAGCCCGCCGCCGCCACGCGGCCAGCGAGCTACGTCCAGTGTCACGTCACGCAGCAGGTGCAGCACGGTAGTGTGTATCTCGCATTGCGGTACATGCACCGCCTCCATCTGGGTCAACGCGGAAACCAGGTCGTCGTGGCTGGAGACGTTCACCACCGTCGGCTCCCGCGGAACGCAGGCTGCCGGGGTGAGGTCCGCCGCGCAGGAGATTGTCAGATCCTGTGCGATCAACCCGAGAAGCGAACGAGATGGTTGGGAGCTTCGGGACATGCGGGGGTGCAGCGGCAAGGCCGCCAGTTGCTGGTTTCACGGGTGTAGCCAGGGGCAGGGACAGGGGCTTGAGGGGCAGGGGCTTGAGGGGCACCTTCCCAACACCGACACGGCAAATCCATTTGTGACACCCACCTCGACCCATATCGGCCCCAACTGCGCGTACTTGATGAAGAGGTACGGGTACACGAACTGCAGCAGCGGATGTGGTCAGCGTGGAGAGAACTTGCGTAGCGTATGTGCATATGTGTATATGTGTATATGATTGTATGTGTGTATTTGAGTGTATGTATGAAGGGTGCCATATTGTGGGCAACAACTCGCCCTGCAAGGATGAGCATCGGGGGCCTCTGGCCGGGCCGAACCACAGCGCAGGGCATCCACGCGGCTTCGTCAGTTCATGTGTGTATGGATATGTGTGCGCGTGTGTGGAGGCATCCTTCTTTGGACTTCGGATTTCTGCTACAATCAACACACGTGGATAGACGGAGCTCATTGGCATCAGGATGTGCAGCGCTAGCTTTTCAGAGCCAGTCCTGACATCAGGGCTGGGATTGGAAAGCTAGCACTGCATATCCTGACGTAAGATGGTAGAGCTCCTGAACCACCTCGGCACAAACATCAGCTGGTGTCGGGGCGAGCCAGCGGCTGCTGCGGGATCATAACATCAGACCTAGGCTTCCCGGGGATTACCAGTTACTCCAAGAGGCCCGCGCCCTGGTGCTTACCCGCAACACGGGTTTGACGTTGTTTCCGATCTGGGTCAGGAAGTTGGTGCTGGTGCTGATCATGTTGAGCCCCTCAAACAGCGCTTTGAGCCCACTGCATGGCGCACCGGTAATGACCGATTGCAGCAGCTGGAGCCTTCCAGTGCCGGACAGTTCGACATACACCAGGAGCTTCCCAACGAGTAATAGTTGCAGCTGTGGGTAGTTGCTGAATGTGCTATTGGAGGGGTTTAACACGCGGCCGATCCTAGGCTGCGCCCCCCAGTTAAGATTGAACCCCAGTAGCAACAACTCGGCGCCTGCACCAGGGGTTTACATGCGTGTTTTTGTTGGCAAAGACCTCGATGATTAAATGCAAATTATTACTTTGCGATCCAGATAATGATTTGTCACAACAGCACGCACCGTTTCGGACGTCAAAGTAAGCCGGTACGTATGATGTTCCGTTCTCAACCTCCCATAGCGGAATTTGAGAGGCTGAAAAGACACTGAAGAATGATTCACCAACGACAGCTTTCCTTTCAGCAATTGGAAAGCTGTGCGTCGTTGAGTTATATTCGGGAAGTGTCCGAAGCTCCTGGGAGCTCCCCACTATGTAGGAGTCGTTGGGACTTTGTAATAGAGCATCCAAATAGGGATAGTATGAACCATCATCGCTTGCCAGCGTGAAAGTAAGGGAGCTTGCCCCGTCGAATAAAAGAGCAAGAAGCAATCCGATATCCACCAGCAAAAATACGTATCTACTTTTTAATATTCCTAGAGGCCTCACAAATCTCAGCGCAGACACCATATGTAGGACCTATACCATATGCAGGCTGACGAATATGAACAATTTTTCTGCTTCAATAAGACAAATTCAAAGACAAATAACATACAGCATTATCTTGATTGATGCAATTAGGGTCGCAGTGCATGTCTCAGGGGCAGAGCCGTACGACGAACCATTACCGTGCATGACCAATGCCGTGCTGCTGAAGCCTCAACATAATCCATACGTCAGAGAACATACAGATGCTTATGTGCTTATAAATTGAGTGGAATTTTATGAATGAGGTTGGGAATCTGTCCAGAACGGCTGGATTGACTAATTCCGGCGGTTGAGCTTAATTGGTGCTGTTCTGCTGTACAGGCCCGGCAGCCAGGATATAATTCAGTATTTTTAGGCTCTTACCTCGTTTTCCACGGTGAAGTTTCACTGTATTCCGGCAGCACGGCCTTCCAAAGACGGGACCCACGCTTTACAAGCAATTTTTGGAAGGAAATATTTCGCCTACTGGGCACCCACCTCCATATGAGCACAGCCTTCCATCCACAAACATATGGACAAACAGAGCTGCTGAACCGACTTCTGGAAGATATTTAGCGGCACTATATCTCACCCACTCAGGATGACTGGGATGAGCACTTGCCGTTGCTTGAATTAGCAATTCAAACTCAACTCAACTCAAAACAACGTATGACACCATTTTCTTTAAATGGTCTTGCACAACCAAGAGTTCCGGTTGGCTTGCATATACCTTCTAAGGTGACAGCCGCTGATGAGTGTCAAACCATCATGTGTAACGAAATAAAACACGGAGAAAATTTTGGACTTACCTCCTGACTTTCACCTACACCCGGTCTTTCCTGTGTCACGCCTAAAACCATTTAAGGAGGATGCTAAGTACGTGAGGGTGAGCCTAACTACATGGTTGAAGCATTTGTAGACCACAGGAATGTCTTCTTGCGTGGGGCAAAGGTAACACTCGTCGAGAGTACCTTACCAAATGGGAAGGATATGATTCCACCTATAACACTTATGAACCCGAGGCATCACTGAAACAATCCGCTCCTTTGGCAGACACCATTTGATGAGTATGAGCGGAAACAATAAAAAGGCAAAGCACGGCCAAAACCCACCGAAGATGAAACCCCATCTAAGAGATGATAGCACTCCCGGGACGGTTAAATTCAGGGGGGAGATGTAGTAAACTACATACCTTTAGGCTACAAATGTTGATAGGTAATCATGCAATAAGCATAATGATACTTAAAAAGCTCGTGATATGCAAAAGCAGATCGTCGTATATCTTGGAAGTTGAACCAACATTAAAGTCACCCTGGTGGAGTGCTTTGGCCAGACAAGAAGTATCACAATACTAGTTGTTCGGAGTGCAAGACTCTGCTGCCACCAGACCCCATCAGATGTACTATTTTGTGATATTGTCATACTTACGAGCTCTGCCAAAGCCAACTAAGGCCACGCTTCTACATAGAAAGTCTAGAATCGTGAAGACAACAGCTACCTTTGTGAAGTCGTACTCTGACCACATGGCAGAAGCTAAGCGCCTGCTCGAGGCTGCTTAGCAACGTGCGACCAACTACTACAAACGTGGCAAGAAGGAACTGACCTTCAAACCTTCAAAACTTACGGCAACTTGCCACAGGTCAGCGAAAACTTCTCCCGTGTTGGGTGGGTCCTTACCCTGTGAAGCGCTTGGTTGGTCAGGCATCGGCCACGCATGTCCTTCTGTCTACTATGTGTATTCACCCCGCCTTCCTTCCATGTGTCGTTGCTGCGACCTTACCATGTGACGCCTGATTCATCGGATACCAATGGATCCAATACTTCCTCTGGAAACCCCTGGACCAGACCTTCTGGGCGGCCCCCGGTGGATTGGATGGAAAACACCTTTTTCACTCTACTCGGTTGAGCGTATCCTTGACTACCGTGCTCGCCGTATCGGGAAGAAACCTAAGCAGCTAGTGTGTGAGTACCTTGTCAAGTGGAAAGGTTACTCTTCTAACCAAAACAGCTGGTAACCTGCTCACAACTTTACTCCGTTCCTGATCCCTGACCTTGAAGCGGCTTGGGCACGTGCACGAGGGTGTCGTGAGGACGCTGTGTCCTAAAGAGGTAAATAGTTGTATTACGGTACTAACCTTAGCTCCTCGCCAAGTAAGTAGTCGCTTGACTACACCCTCTATGCGTAAGCGTATTGGCTATGGTTGCATGCCCTTATGTAACCATGACCCTGACACTGGTAGGCTCACTTGAGTTGGATCTCGCCGGTTGATCATAAGTATTTCCTTCATACATATTCATGTATACTCTTCCTTAGAGATTGCAGCTCTTTATGGTGGCTTGCCGTACTGAGCGTAAGGGTACTTATGCCCTGACTTTCCTATCAGCCGGTAGTTATCACTGCCACTAGTTTGGGAGTGATACAACACTTTCCTTCGTGTTGGCCAGGAATGCACATTTCTTAAGGAAGCATACACCTCGGTGATCCTCTGCACCTGACTTCAAGATGATGCTGATGTTTATGAATCCGAGCTTGTTTGCAGATGAACACATCATTCGTGTGTGTGGGAGAGGTGCAGGTGCAAGCACTGTGGATCACCCACGTACATGTGCCTGCCCCAGGATGAGGTCATCGTACCAGCTACATGTACGTTTTTGTAAGTCCGCCTGGATGCTGTCGTACTTATCACATATTCTGGGACCTGATTGATCGGGTTGTCCTGCCTGGACAGGGCGAGCATGAGGTCTGCACACCGTGTGACATACTACATACATGTTCCTTTACTGGATGGAGTGGGGGTGGGGGGGTGTGCGGGGAAGGGGAGGCGAATACACGAGAAGCTGCTGTAGCGAGGCGTGTCGGGATGGGAGTTACGAATCACACAATTGCGTACATAGCACATCAGTCTTCAAGACAGTGGAACTGTACGGAAGCCCCCAAAACGTAGGCCGTCACACGGCAAAAGGGGGGCCCCTCTTCAGGTTGGTTTAGATTTACGCGAATGAGTGAATTCGTTGCACATATACACGTCCATCGTACAAACCATACTTTTCCCGCCGCCTTCTCGTATCGTGTAGCGGTACGGCACTCTGGTGCACCCAGACGACATCTATCCCTGCCATGGGCAGAGAGGCCTTTCCAGATCGGCAACAGCCCACGAGCTTAGCCTCCGTTCAGTTTGTTAACCTTTCTGTTAACCTTTCCGGTATTCCGTTATCACCCCTAAATCACAATCCCATGCATAGAAATAAATAGTCATAGAAACCCCTGCTGCCCCTGCCGTCGCCGGAATCCCGTCTGGATGGATGCTCAGCGCATCACAATAGAAAAAGCATCCTGTTCCGTATTTCTTCCGACCTGCCATGATGTCATGAACGCACATGCGCTTCAACTCCTATCGTGTCGTGGTACGGGATAGACGTGCATTACGTAAGCAGTGATCAGACTGCAACCCCGGAAGAAAGCCCGGACGAATGCCCCATTTCAGATCATTGGAGAGCTGAAGTGAAACTAGTTCACAGTTACGAATTAGTTAGTTTCTGTTACAGAAGAGACGAAGGCGCACGTGGCTGGCCCCCGACCTCTTTTACCGCATCGCAACCTTCGCTCTATATCCCCCTTGAGAACCCAAGTTACCCCTCTCCCCCAAAACACATGCATCCTGGCCTTTCACCTGTTGCGGCAAATCCCCTCCTCCCCCTCCTCCTCGTCCGACCCCAATTATCCCCACTCCCTTCTGCTATAAGCAGCTCGCCGTACAAACCAACCATCACACACGCAAAACAGATTCACTTTTTTGCACAAAATTATCATCTCCCACATATATCGATGTTCTATCGGCGTGGGGGAGAAATAAAATGACACACAGGCAAAAATCTCAAAAATGCAAAAGCGCGACTAAGACATCCCCTCCCGTACATCGCTTCAGCAAACCATCACGACTCCTTTCGACGCGCCCTAATTCCCCTTTCCTTGCGAAATCAAGGAGATCAGTACGACGGGCAATACAGCTTTAACTACAGGCTGTCGTACAGGCTCGTCCAATACGCCTGGACGTTAACAGCCGAAAATGAAAGCAGGCCCTGTTGTGTATGTCGTACGGAGTTTAGAGGTTTAGCTGGCGGCGCCGGACACGGCAACCGGGCCGCCAGGGCTGCCCCAGCTGACCACTGACGCCAACATCTGCGGGGCAGCTCGCCCCCGCTCCCCCGCTACTGCCACCGATGGTGCTACTGCTGCAGCGGCGGGCGCAGGTTTCCCTAACATGTCTCCGTCCGCCGTCCCCAGGGCGCCCCTGGCGCCAGCGTACCCCGCCAGCAGCTGCACTGACCCACGGGTCGCGGCGGTGGGAGAGCTCGCTGCAGCGACCATGCCCTTGACCTCTAGCTGTAGCAGCAGTGAGTTGGTGACGACCGCAAGTGAGGACAGACCCATAAGGGCACCACTGATGGAGGGCGTCAGGCAGATGCCGGCGGTTGGCAGTAGCACACCCGCCGCCAACGGAATAGCCACTAGGTTGTAGCCGAATGCCCAGATCAAATTCTGGTTGATTTTGGCCAGTGTACGACGAGCCAGGTGGATGGTATCGGCGACCTGCAAGGAGGGAGAGCAACTCGTAAATAAACAACAAATCAATAAAATAAGTAATTAATAAAGAAAGAATAAGTCTGATTATTACACATATAAACAGCGGTAGCGGTAACGGCAGCAGCAGCGGTTAGGAGCCTTAACACACCACCATCATGCACCATCCCAATGACGAGATCCAAAATTTGATTCCTAAGATCCAATTTGAATCCACATACCTGGGAAAGCTGGTCTCCCATGAGAACCACTTTCGCAACTTCCGATGCGGCGTCGACGCCACCGCCCATTGCAATACCGACGTCCGCCGCCGCCAGGGCTGCTGTGTCGTTGATGCCATCGCCTACCATCGCCACCACACGTCCTGATGACCGCAACTGCTCCACAACTGCCTTCTTGCCCGCTGGCTTAACGTCAGCATAGACGTCATTGAAGGCAATGCCCACCGCCGCCGCCACCTCCGCCGCCGCGGCGGCCTTGTCGCCGCTGAGCATCACTGTTCGGATCCCCTGGCGGTGCAGCCGATCCATTGTCTCCCAGGCGTCAGGGCGTACGGCATCGGCGACATCGATGACGCCAGCGACGGCGCCGTCGACAGCAACGTACACTCGGCTGTGGCTGTTGCCGACGCCCTGTACGGCGGCGGCGGCGGCAGCGGAGGCCACCGCTGGCGGAGGCGGCTCCGGGAAATCCAGATCCTCGGCGCTTAAAGGCGATGTCGCGCCAGCGGCGCCGGCAGCACCGTACGCCGCCAATGCAGCCTCCGCCGCTGCGACGTCAGCTCCCTGGCGCTGTAGCCAATCCAAAGTGCCGACAGCCACTCGCCTCCCGCCAACCATCGCCGCCACGCCGTTGCCAGGCTCTTGTACGAACGAACCATCCTTTACAGAGAGGTCCATCTGTAGCGGCCCTACCGCACCATCCGCGCCGCTACTGGTGCTACTGGCGCTACAACTCGCAAGGCGACTTCCGGTCATTGACGAATCCGCCGCCGCCGCCGCCACCGTTGCGACAGAGCCGGCTGCGGCTGCGGCTGCGGCTGTAGCATTTGTCGCCGCCGCCAGCGGTGGATGCAGCTGGTCAGCGGCGCGAACAAGCGCCTGTGCCACCGGGTGTGTCGTACGCCTTTCCGCTGCCGCCGCCAGCTGTAACACGATATCAGCTGCGCTGCCGCTAGTGCTGGCGGCGGCGCCGGCAGCGCCGACCAATGACTCCAGGGAAAGGAGTGAGTGGACGTGCGTGACCTGTTAAAGAGTCGGCCGTGTGGGATAAACAAGGACGCTCCCTTCAGTACCGCTAAAAGAGTTAACGGTTGAAATCCCAAAACACATACCCACACGCCTCCACACCCACGCGCATATAAAAAGGAAAACACGAGGCCTCTTACCCCCACAAACAAACCCGCCAGTCCCCAACCTTCACACACATTCACGCACATACACACCCGCGCGCGTGCTGGGCACCCCACCCCACTGCCCACCCCACTGCTCACCCCACCCCACCTGCGGCTTGCCGACCGTCAGTGTTCCTGTCTTATCCAGCACCACCGTATCCACATGTGATGCGGCCTCCAAGATGTCCCCGCCGCGGATTAGCAGCCCCCTACGCGCCCCTGCGCTCGTCCCCACCAGCACCGCCGTGGGGGTCGCCAAACCCAGGGCACACGGGCACGCGGTCACCAGCACGTTGCAGGCCATTTGGAGGCTGAGCAGGAGGGTGCCGGCTGGCCCCGTGGCGCTGGCGGCAAGAACCTGATGTTTGGTTGTCGTGGAGGGAGGGGGGTAAAGGTCGAGGAGGAGTTTGAGTGAGTGGAGGAAGAATGGTGTGTATGTGTATGTGTATGTGTATGTGTGTGTGTATGTGTATGTGTATGTGTATGTGTATGTGTATGTGTATGTGTATGTGTATGTGTATGTGTATGTGTGTGTGTCAGGAGGGCCTTTAACCCCTTCGCAATTGCTCTGGGGGTGTATGGTTCTTGCGGATTCCCTCTAAGGAGCATTCTCAAACACACATACACACACGCACACTCTCTCCTCTCCTTCCTCTCCCTCCCCCACCGGATGGTGAGCCCTCCAGACTGCCGTACCTCTACTTAGACCTTCCCCCGAGACACATACACACATACACACACGTCCTCTCCCTCCCCCCCTCCTACTTGCGGGAAAACTCGGGTGCCAACAGCTGCCCAGAAGGCGAATGTGGCAGCCGAAAGGCCCATCACGCCGTACGCGAACTTCCCCGCCACCGTATCCGCCAGACGCTGGATGGGCGCCGTACGAGCCTGGGAATCATGTGTGTGTATTTGTGTATCCGGACGTTTGTAGGCAATCAGGGACAGGGCTCAAAGGGCATTGGAGTGCAGATGCCCGATAAACAGTACGAACATCTATGGTGTTAGATGAGACATTTAGTTAAAGTATTAATCTATGTTAAAAACAGTAAACAACTAACAAGTTGTGATTACTCAAAATAATTTACGAAGGGACATAAGGCCCCAATGTCCTAACAGCGCCGGCCCCAGGACTCTCCGCCAAACCGCTCAATGACACTTTTGAGAGCCGAAATATTTATTACTTAAGTTTATTTTATCGAATATGTTATTAATTGATGCACTTAAACATGCAAAAATACTTCAAAATTAAAGTTGCTATTTATTAGCTTCATTCACAGTTTATTATTCGGCATTTCTTTACCTGCGCCACCTCCACCATCCGTACGATGTCCGCAATGACGGTTTGCTGACCGCTGTGTTCCGCTCGTACAGTCAACGCTCCATCACAGTTCACTGTGCCCGCCGTCACCTTGTCGCCCTGCGCCTTCGTCAGCGGCAGCGGCTCCCCCGTCAGCGCGCTTTCGTCCACCGAGGACCTCCCGCCCACCACCACCCCGTCCACCGGGAGTCGGTCCCCGGGCAGCACCAGCAACAGGTCACCTGGACTCACTGCCTCAGCGGGGACCTGAGAAGGAGGGAAGGGAGAGGGAGGTACAGAGAGGGGGGGAGGGAGGGAAGGGGAAGAGAGGGAGGTACAGAGAGGGGGGGAGGGAGGAAATACGAAAGCTGCTGCATTGTGGAAGAGCTTCCTTGTACTTCGTGTCATCCGTACCCCTCTGCTAGTTGAGCCTTCTCAACCCCTACCCCCCTACCCCCCCCATCATAACCCACGTCACCCCCCCCCTCCCACCTCGCTGTATTTCTCTCCGCCCGTCAGCAGCAGCCTCGCCTTCGCGGGTACGAGCTCCTGAAGAGCGGCCATATCCGCACTGGCCTGGAGCTTGGCGCGCTCCTCCAGGGCCCGGCCGGCGAGGACGAAGCCTAGAGGTCCGGAGGGAAGAGGCGAAGACGCATCATCATTACATGCATTTAGTAAAAGATATCAACATATGAACATATAAACATATATTTACATATTTACATATGCATAATTTATGTGTGTATACAAATATACGCACAAACATAACCGTTAACTAATTTTATACATTGCAACCGACCTACACAACTACGTATACCTACTTATCGCCATCCCTCGTCTTCAGCGACGTGACAGCCCACTACGCACAAACACACACACATACACATGCACATACACATACACATACACACATACACATACACATACACATACACAAACACACACACACACACACACACACACACACACACCAACTCACCAAGCAGCATCGCCGGCTCTTCGAAGAATGTCTTCCAGCCCAGCTTCGGCAGCGCCGCCGCCACACAGCTCACTCCGAACGACGCCCCCGCTCCCAGCCCCACCAGCGTGTTCATATCCGGGCGACCCGCAGCCAGGGCCTTCAGCCCCGAAACCAGGATGTCGCGGCCCGGACCCAGCAGCGCCGCCGCGCTGAGGGCGGCGTTGAGGGGTACGGAATGCAGTACGTGCATCCAGCTCGGTGCGAAAGGTAGCGCGTGAGCCAGGTGGCCGAGGCTGCATACGGCTGCAAGGCTCCAAGCCACCACGAGGTCCAGGGAGGCCGCGCGGAGGCGGTCCACCTTGGCGGCGCGCTTGGCGGCTAGTGCAGCGGCGAGGGACGAGGAGGTGGTGGACGGGTCTCGAGGTTTGCAAGGGAAGCCGGCGGCGGAGAGAGCCTGCCGGGGTGGAGTCAGAGGAGATGGAATCGGAGAGGGTGGTGGGGAGGGGGTGGTGGGGAGGGGTTGATGGGGAGGGGATGTGTTGACATAACGATGTTCACGGAGATATCGTTCATCAGTGCGAAGCGAACTAACCAAGTCGGTTTGGTGCCGAGTCATTGTTTAGTATGTACGAATGACTAATGCGCGCCAAATCGTGCAAGTGCGTAGGCGGACGATTGTGCTACCGGCGCGTCAACCCGAATGATGACCAAATAGCTGAGATCGCTGATGACGAGGTACGAGCCGCAGCCCATAGAGTACGTACAGTCGTCGCCTTTGTCGATTCTAAGAAGTATGGCTTCAGGATGAAGCTTCGTGTGTCTCCTTTGCGCCTGGAATCAGTCAACAGCCCTGGCTGCCGATTTCAGTTAACAAGATGAAAATCTTTTTTAAGATCAGGAGGAGTAGTTTATGTTTTATGCATTTCTACGACAGCGTAGGTGATAAGGTGTGTTTGTGTGTGCACGTGCGCGTGCGCGACGGTCTGTGAACCG
This sequence comes from Volvox africanus, assembly GCA_030268105.1. Lineage (NCBI taxonomy): Eukaryota > Viridiplantae > Chlorophyta > Chlorophyceae > Chlamydomonadales > Volvocaceae > Volvox > Volvox africanus. The sequence continues at coordinate 1,349,022 of BSDZ01000080.1, forward strand.
AGACACGAGCATTACGGCTTATGATGAAGTACAGTGCACTGTTGATCGTGACCGTTAATGCAACTGATTTCGTTGTTGGTCCCACAACGCTACTAATGTTAGTTATGCAACTAGTGGTGTGCTTCCCCCTGGAGCTCATCACACAACAGCATGTAATGGCACTCATCGTACAGCGCACATGCTTCTTTCCTTCTCCGCTTCAGCTGTGAAGATCGAAAAACATTTTGGCACCCGAGCTACCGTATCTTCGCAAATCGCCACCCCCCCCTGGATGTGCGCCATGCAATGCCGTATTATTAGGACTTACCATCGCCTGCGTACCCGGGTACGGCGTTCGTTGTGTTCAAATGTCAGTTATCGTAACGTTCGTTTCGTTATTCGTTTCGTTACCTGGTGTGTGCTCACTGGATTCGTTGGGTTCTTTTTCTCGTGAGAGTGTTTGAAGGTGGGCCGTACAAGGCCGTACAAGGCCGTACAAGGCCGTACAAGGCCGCTGTGTCCCACTGCAATTCCCCCCTGACCCCCCACCCCTATCCCCCGCCCCACACCACACGACAGCCAGCTCCGACTGTCAGGAGCGCTGCTGCTTTCGGCGAAGTTGTAGGCGCTGATATATTGTTTACACAAAAACCTCGACATACACACATGCATCACCCCCCACCCCCACCCCCACCCCCACCATCACCTTGTAACACCAACACCAATGGGGCCACATTTGCGTCCTCCAGCACGCGCATGATTATTATAACCATGTGGGTGGACACATCCAAGCAAGCCCCAAATCCCGTAGCTTCTCTCGCAGCTTCAGCGTCACCCCTCTGCTTCCCCAATCACCACGTCCGTGTGTCCCCACCTCTACGGCATTACGACTGCCTCAGCTGCTACTGCGTCCTCCGCGGCCGCTCCATCGCCCCTACCTACTGCAACAGCCACTCAAGCCAGCCCCTTACGCCCTCCAGGTCGGCTGCCTCTTCCGCACCTCCACATGCCGTACACATCTACCGAAATTTTGTACTTCAGATCTACCACGATATACCCCCCCTCCAGCCAGGCAACCTCAGTTCAGTCCCATCGCGCTCCAGATCAAGCCCCATCGGAGGAATCTCCGCTCATGTGATACAGTGTTGCCGTACAGCGTTACGGTGAGTACATCACATCACATCGAGATCCATGCCGTACCGACTTCCGTATCGATCTCACTCCTCGGACTTCCCGTCGTTAGGGGAACGATTTGCCAAGGGAGGGCCCTATGGCTCAACGATTTGCCAAGAGAGGGCCCTATGGCTCAACGTGCACACGGGACTGAAAACCGGCATTCGATAGCGCCTACGACCGGAGACCGTGGCGGCGGCGGCGGCGGCGGCGGCAGCGGCAGCGGCGGTGGCAGAAATGCAAACAGGTCAGTGCTTTTGAAGACAAGTGACGGGGGCCGGGGGGACACAAGGCCTCATCATCACACACACACACACACACACATACACACACACACACGCACACCTCCTCCCCTCCCCCTCCCCACACGAACACATCTCCTGCTCTTTCCTCCACCTCACATACCCTCAGATCTCTTCACGCAGTACAAGGAACTGTGCTCGGCCCCCTCACAGTCATACCCCCGCCCCCGTTCCCAGCTGCGGTACCTCCTCCAGCGTCTCCCTCCCTCCCTCCCTCTCTATTTTGCTCTTCGCTGACCCCCCCTGCGTCATTCCGCATTCATTGAAAATCTCTCCTAGGAGCATTTAAAAAAAACATGTTAGGCGAGCTACATCGCATCTGTTTGTTACCTTGTGTGGTACTTGGGGTTTGTTAGTTCATCGGTTACTTTATCCGTTTGTTTGTTTGTTTGTTTGTTTGTTTGTTTGTTTGTTTGTTTGTTTGTTTGTTTGTTTGTTTGTTTGTTTGTTTGTTTGTTTGTTTGTTTGTTTGTTTGTTTGTTTGTTTGTTTGTTTGTTTGTTTGTTTGTTTGTTTGTTTGTTTGTCCTATTTTGTGCACCTTCTTGCTTTGCAGTGCGCACACAACAGCAACGACTGCATCAAAACCCTACACGCACTACCAAACTTCAAGGTGCTCGGGTTTCGGAGCACTGGGGTGTCACGTCCGGACCGCCAGCACCCGCACCGAGTGCCACAAGCACACTCTCGAAACTATACTTCCAAGAACTTCTCAATCGAAAACAAAATCGTAAAAAAATTTAATTAGGATAAAAAATTACCAATACTGGTGAAACCAAACAAACAAATTCATACCTTGAATAATACTTTTATTTGATGAGTAATGGCCGGCGTTCCTCAATACATATAACCCAACATACAACGAGGCACATTCCCATGTCCTCCCCTTCCCACCTGCGCAAGCTTCTCCCCCAGAGCCGCTAGCGCCCCGCCAGGTGTCGCCCTGCCGCCGCCGCCGCCGCCGCCGCTGTCACCAGTCCGTACTCCTCTTCCTCCTGCCCCTTCTCCCCGTGGAAGCCGCACCCTCACGAGCGCCGTTTCCGTGGTTAGGTTGACGGAGGCGCTCGTGACCCCTGGCTGCGCCTCCAGGATCTTCTTAACGTGACTGACACAACCTCCACACCTCATGCCTGCAGGGTTTTAAAAGGTGTGTTTGTGTTTGTGTTTGTGGTTATGTGCGGATAGGGGTGAGAATACCCTGTCAGAGAGTGATGCCAGCCTAAAACCAGCTCTGCCCAACCCCCCCCCGGCAACACTGCACGCAGCAGCACGCACAATCCCCAGGGTTTCGTTCTCCATAAAACCCTACAACCCTACCTTTATAACAAAATCCACCTAGAAAATTATAAGGATAAAGGAATTGATAACGCACCTCCAACATCCAGAAGGACAACTTCTTCTACGAAGTCGCTCCCCTCCGCGACATCCCCGAGCACATTCGCCGATGACCCCGGTCGCATCGAGGAAGGTCCGTCACCGCCACCTCCGCCACCTCCGCCAAAACCACCATATCCTCCTCCAGCTCCAAATCCCCCTCCAACATTGGCATTTGCGGCCTGGCTGGCTGCCACGCAGAATTGCGCTGTCGTCGCCACGACCGTTGAGCGGAGCAGCTGCCAGCCCCAGACAGTATGTTGAGCATGTAATTTTGGAGCGCTGATATTTCCTGAGCTTGCTGCTGCGAGCGGCAAGACCATAAACCGGCATCGCCTCGCTGAATTGGTTACTGCGTGCGCCGCGACGGGCCCGCGCGAGGCAGGCTGGCGCTGAGGAATTTGCGTCATCCTAATTTTATAGTAATGGACGGTACATGTTTTAATTTAACCTTGCGCCAGACTCAGGTTAACCAACAGAAAATATAACACGTCCACGCAAAACTGACCAGTCTGCAGAATCCTGTGTAAATATCCGATCCAATAGCATAAATGAGAAACGCCTGTCTTGAAACTTTTGTTAAGGCTAGACCATGGAAACGGTAGATCAGCTTTTAGGTTCCGGAGCGACCAAGCAAGAGGCAGGCCAGCTACCCAGACTGTAACATTTCACTCTCAGCCGAAAAAAAACATCTTCTGAAGCAATTTTAGAATAAATAATTCATTTTCTTATTGGCGTTTTTGTCACATGCTAGCTAACAGCGAGTTTGGATAAGGCCTAGGCATGGTCAACGTTCGACGATTACACTGGCACACGAACGGCACCCGGCCAGTCCATTCACTTATGCGGTGTGGCACGGGATAGCACGGTCGCAAGCTGGCGAAGATCCTCGTTATGGCTGCGTTCTGAAAGTTTCTGCTGAACCTGGAGGCATTCGATATTCCTACATCTAAAAGACACATGACGCCTTCCCATTCCCCAACTTCCCATCCACCTCAGCCCCCAAACCCGCACGTGCAACTCCCGCACACACACCTCAGACACACGTGGCTCCGAAACCCGCACCCGCGCAACCCAGCTCTATTATGGCGATGGGAGGGAGGATGGGGATTGATAGGCATTCAGAGTAGGGCCCGGGAAGAATCCGAGAAGGGAGCGCTCTGCCGCTATTGCAGGGTGAGGGAGAGGGAGAGGGAGAGGGAGAGGGAGAGGGAGAGGGAGAGGGAGAGGGAGAGGGAGAGGGAGAGGGAGGCCACTGCGTGTGACCTGTCATGCTGCACACACACACCTTACATGCGGCCTTTCGGGCTCTGACTCCCCCTGCCCGCCTCACGAATCCCACAATGGGGGCGTTCAGATAACAGATATAGAGACGTATCCGTACACAATCACATACACACACAATCACACGCACGCACGTGCGCCTCTATGCTTTCCGTGAGCTCTCCGCGTACCGGAGCCCAGCTCACAGCACCAGACATCTAATGGCACTGCCTCAGACATGGCCGTGTCCTTCCTCGAAATCAGAAATCCCCTTTTCCTCCACTATTTCTCTCTCTTTCTCTGCCCCTCTCTCGGCCCTCCACACCACATATGGCCTCAATCGTTTCTCTTAAGCTCCTGTCTCCCTCGTACAAGATTCGGTACATCAAGATCCCGTACATCGTGACACTTATATCGTGACACTTACGTGCTTGGACGAGTAGAACTCAATCGGAGATCTGGAGGCGGCGCACTGGATCAACCGTTTACAGGTGCTTGCAAATCGTACAGAGTACGAATATGTACGGTGAGGAACACGTCAGCGTGGAGGCAACATGTGGCAACATCCAGATTGGACCATGCTAGCAGGGAACCACCGAAATGCCAAACCATGTCGATTTCAAGTTTTTACGTCGTACTACAGCATAGCACAGCACGGGAAGCACCGGAACCATCCCGCATCCCGCATCCCCATTCTGTGGCTCTGGTGGTCAGATAGCGATCGCACTGCTCCTTCCACTTGTACCTGATAATGTTTTTTTAACCCAATTCCCGAGACTCATGCGAGTGAAGTACGGCAGCTATGGGAAACAGCAGCCAGGCACATACCTCTCATGAACGTCGTGCAAGCAAAGTTTTGCAGCCCCACCTATTCGTGGAGGATCAAACCTCTCACTTCTCAAATGGTACGGGAAGTGTTTCGCAACCGCACGTTTCGGAATGGCACGTTTGATTACCGCGAACTGAACTGTACGGCACTTCGTTTCGTTTTGGGAATCGGGTTGGTGTCTTTTACTTTCATTTTCGGTGCTGTTCTGATGTCATGATCCATTCTGTTGTGCATCCAGACAATACCTCTGCAAATATATGCTTGTACTGACGCCCAACCATCAACCACCAACCGATAAGAATTAAAGAGAGCTCTAGGGGAACGGGGTTACATGAGCACAAACCACTTCGAAGACATGACACCCCTACCGAAGATCCTTAGTTTCATCGCAATTTTGAGAAAATGCTTCGTCGCTCCGTCTTCATTATCGGCACGTGAAGCACATTCCCCCATCTCCTCCTTTCCCCCGCCCTTCCCCCAATACACACACACACACACCGGGTGTGGTGTTTTAGCACGGCCTTCTACCCGCTCCGCAACGCCACTCCTCTCACTTTTTAACCGATCTGCAAATTTCCAAATAAGGCAACAGTGGAGTCAGGCCGCGAGTGGCTTCAGGCAATCACAGCGAATCAGGCAACGGGCTTCGTCAGGTTACCGATGTTTCTTTGACATAATATAATATAATATAATATAATATAATATAATATAATATAATATAATATAATATAATATAATATAATATAATATAATATAATATAATATAATATAATATAATATAATATAATATAATATAATATAATATAATATAATATAATATAATATAATATAATATAATATAATATAATATAATATAATATAATATAATATAATATAATATAATTTAATATAATATAATACAATATAATACAATACAATACAATACAATACAATACAATACAATACAATACAATACAATACAATATAATATAATATAATATATAATACAATATAATATGCTCAAGAAGGCTTAGATGCGAAATTGTGTTGTTTCGTTTTGCGTTACGTTCAAGGGTCGAGAATAATGGAGGTCGTGCGACTCGCAGATGCGATGCGCCAACGCAAGTGCACGGTCGGTATACGGCATACGTAACATGTACGAACCTGAATCCACCGAATTGGCTGAAGTATGACTGCGTGCCGTCTTTCGTGTCCAGGTCCATTCCGAAGCGCGCGGACGGGTTTTCCAACTCAATGCCCTGTGTGTGTATAGTGTGTAGTACACCAAGTGTAGTACAGTGGGGGATGTTACAAGTCGTATTCCTGTTAGCAAGAGGGATATGACTTAAAAGCCCAATCACATGCTCACACCACCGCGTGTATTACGATAAAGATTATTATAGTACAAAGTACATATTATAGTACATATTGCCATCCTTCCATTTACCGTTGTTTCGCCATTCACTTTTTTGTCCTGTAGCAGCTCCCATGTACGGGGCCTTATGAACATGAAGTAAAATTGTGACCCATGGGACTCCGCAGATGCAACTAAGAACCCTGATGCCCGTTTTCATATGATGCTACATATGTTTGTTTTCACTTTATCGTAAAACATTTATTTTGATTTCTTTAGTTTTTACCCAGTATAAATGATAGGGCCCACCTGCACCGGCGTGAAGGCTAGCGACGAGGACAACCCGGATGTAGCCCCGCTGCTGCCGTACATCCGTGCCTTGAACTTCTTTTGCGCCTTAGCGCTGAGCTTCTGTTTCTGCTGGGAAGCGACGATCCTCAACCGACCGCTGCCCTCCTTTCCCAACACACCCAGACCGATGACCTGCAATATGATTAATGTAATGTACGGCATTAGTTACGGAAATATTTTAAGTTGTGACGAAACCCCAAGCGAGGAGGAGGGGGATGGGGATGGGGAGGGGAAGGGCAGTCCTAATAAGCAGGGGGCCAGATAAGAGTGTGTGAAAAAGTGAATGTAGGCCTTACACGCACACACACACACACACCCCACCCACATCGTCTCCGTCCACCCACTCCTCCTCCGCTTTGTTGAACATCATTCGGTTGGCGGCCTTCCGCATGTCGGTTAGTCCGTACCGCTCCTTCATCTTCCGCAGCCGCCGCCCGCCACGACGTTTTTTTACCTGGTGGGTTTCGGTACCGGTGGGAAGCGGGGGAAGATGAGGAGGATACGGCGCCCGTGATACGGTATCCACAACACACAAGGATAACAATACAGGACTCATGGTACGGCAACCCATGAACCCGACATCAGGGATCTGACGATTTGGTCGTACGAATGGCGCCGGACCGCCTAAATCCCATCTCACCCATACGTCGTACACGGAGCTTCTTAGAGCGCCGCTGCCGGTGGTGTCGTGTTCGTTGGTGATTGGGTAATGTGTTTTCTGTTTAACCGCCCACCCCCCTTTCCCCTTTTGACCTGCTCTTCCCCGGCTCTCCCCCCCCCGCCTCCCCGCCTCCGGGGATGAGCAAACCCCGTTCCCCCAGCCCCCGGCCACCCACCTCTGCATCTGGTACCGGCAGCGGCTTTACTTGCTTCGCCGGCGGGGGCTCCTGCCACTTCTCAATCTTTCGAAGGACCTCGGCCCTCATTTCCGCACCGTAGGTGCCCTGTAGCAGTAGCAGCAGCAGTAGCAGCAGCAGTAGCAGTAGCAGCAGTAGCAGCAGCAGTTTACTTAGGTAACCAGTTACTTTTCGTAACCAAAAGCATTATTTGGACTTCAGAAGCCGTAACCAGGAAAATTGGCCAGGACTTGGGATGGTTACTCGTGGTGGATGGTACAAGGTGTACGATCCTGCTGGGATGTGTACGGGTAATAATGATAATAAAAATGGCCTAAGAGCATTTCACCAAATATTTGAAAACCTTCCAATGGGTAATATTTGCAGGTGGATTTTATAGAGTACAACGATTGTATTGAGGGGTTCTCAAGATGTCAGCCCTGGTTCATCAAGGAACCCCTCCCACTGCTGGGGCATAGGGCCCAAATCTCGTTCTCAAATCGTTACTTGACCTGTACCCAAAACCAGGCTCCCAAAAATGAAGAATTATCACAGCAGCAGTAGCAGTAGCAGCAGCAGCAGCAAAAGCCACCGCAGCCGCGAAGATGCCGGCCGAAAAACCAATAGAAACACAACGTGCCCCTTGAAAAACTAAAACTAAAACTAAAACTAAACAAAATGATATGTATTTATGTACGTACTATATGTACCAGGAGCATACCTTAATTTTCAGAAAAGTTATGGAATGATATCTAATTATATTTTTTATATTTATTAATATGTTATGAAATTATATAAACATCTTACATTCATAAATTGTCGTACTCACCGTAGGATCTTCGCCGTACGCGTCCTTCCGTGCGAGCAAAGTGCCCTTGGCTGCAATGAGGCGCGCCGCCTTGCTTCTAAGGGAGGGAGGGGTTTGGGCGAGGATGGGGCAGCTGCTGATGAAGCCCTGATGGGGCTGCGCGGTGCTGGCGCTGAAGCCCGCCAGCGTCTTCCGTTTAGCGCCCAGCGACTGAAGTGGCGCGCGCGAAAATGGGGGGCGGGGGGGGGAAACCGGGGAGGGGACGGGGAGGGAGTGTGTCTGTCTGCGTGTATGCGTGCCTGTTAAATGCGTTCCAAACCTACTTATAGGAAACAGAAAAACACAAATTACCCCGGGAAACCCAGGAGTAAACCCTCTGCGGGAAGGGGTGAGGAGCAGGGAAGGCGGGAGGAGGTGGGAGATCCAGGGAATGTGCAACACGTATGGAAATAACCCCTTCAATACACACACACATACACACACATACGCACTTCATGCGCTATGTCATGAAAGAAATGGAATTGGGGACCCAACCATCAGGACAGGGCCACACGCCGGGACAGATATGCACATCGGTGAAAGAGAGAGAGTGAGTGTGTGTGTTTCAGCTGATGGCCGTACGGTCACGCACGGTGCACCTTTCAATCCCACTCACACCTGCATCAGGGTCTCGTTTATTCCTCCCAACATCCAACTTCCTCCCTCCCTCCCTCCCTCCCCCCCTCCCCCTGACGGCCCCCCGAGAGCGCACCTGAATGTTACACGACGGCATTCGGGACAGCGCCAGCAGGCCCCCCGCCACACCCATGAGCTTGGCAGCGATCTCCGTACCCACCACCGCCGACAGATTCGGAGCCACCTCATTCATCTTGCTTTCCACAAACTGAAGGACCTGCGAGAAGCGGTTGGTGGTTGGAGTTTGATGGTTAGGATTAGCAACGGAGTAACCGATGGGATCCTGACGGGCGTGATTGGATGGGTGTGGGGGATTGGATTATGAAAGGCAACCGGCGGTTATCAGTCCCTGGTACGACATACCCACCGTTCTCTTGTCTTCATCTAATTGAACTGCCATCTCGCAGCCCGCCAGCACCCGGGAGAGCGCCTCGTCGTCCAGGGGCTTGCCTGTCAGGAGAGCGGGAGCCGCGGGGGTGGTGGGGTGGTGGGGTGGGGAGAGGAAGAAGAAAGAGGGGAAGGCATCCCTGCCATTCCAAGGCTGCCGTACAACGTATAATGCGTAATAGTGTCCGGTAATGTCCATAGTGTTCCTGTCTGCGGGAAGATCAATTATCGAAGTAACCCACAAAAAATGGAAATTAAGTATTATAATCGTTCTTCGCTCAGAGGAAGCATTAACTCTTAAAGCTACAAAAAACAGCTTGGGTAATTTTCATTGGAACGTTTCCTGAATCCACTCAAACAGAACCTAGAGGTTCCCGATACATTTAGTTTTCTTCCACGCTACATTTCCCCGCTTTCAAGATTTCCATCCCACCCGCACATTTCTCCCCCTTTTCGTCTCACAACCCTAGACGGGGGAAAGCAAATACCCAGTCACCCACCCGACGTGGTGGTCGCGGTGACGGTCACGACCATCACTGTGGCCGCCGGCAACATGTCGTCGAGGGGCACCAACGTCAAATCCATTTCGTTTCCGATTCGTTGTACCACTCGCGCGTAGTCCAGGGGGTGGTGCACCAGCGACTCCAGCTCGGGGAACTTGGGCCGGTACTTGTCCCGAATGAAGGTGTGCACAACCGCAATCTCGTTGTCGATGTCAACTGCCAGACGGTTGCACTCCACGAGCAACCTGCGTGCGTGCGTGTCGGCGGTGGTCGGTGTGCGTGTATGTGTGCGTGTATGTGTATGTGTGTATGTGTATGTGTATGTGTATGTGTATTTTTGAGGCGGAGGGTGTTTTGAAGGGGAAAAAGGGGCCGGGCGTTGCCGTGGGAATGTGCTGGGGAAATGAAGATAAACATACGCAGAGACGCCATGACATCCGCCACCACGCCCCCCTACAAAAATCAGTACAAGGTCTTCTGTATTCGCATACCCCTCATCTCCCCCCTCGCCTTCGCCCCTCCCCTCCCCGGGACGGAGACGTCATCCTCCACCATTGCCGTCAGGAAGTGTATACACACTTGGTAGCAGCGTCTCTACAGCGGCAGTACCAGGTTTCGTGTATTCGACTTCCTTCATCTCCCCACCATTCTCCTAAGCCTCCAAACCCTAAGCCTCTAAAACCCCCACCATTCCCCTGATCCCTCCTTCGCTTACTTGTACGTCGGGTCATCTTCCAGCGGCCCCGCGGCTCTCCGGTCCGCCCCGCCACCCGTCGTGGAGGCAGCTTCCTCAAGAGCGGTCCGCACCCGCTGCAGAAATAGAAAGTAGCAGTAGCAGTAGCAATATTTGCAGTAGCAGTAGCTGTGCCAACAGCAATAGCAACACGAAGGGAACAAAGTTTGACCCCTCCGTTAAGGACACTCCCTCCACACCCCTAACTGGCAATGACGGGGAGGAAGGAGGCCCGTGGTTATCCAGCACACCACACCTGCAGCACTTCGCTGTACCGTGGTTCGCTTGTTAGCTTCGCCACTCCTGAGAGGTCGTCAAAATTCAGCGCTTCGATGTCGTCCATCTGTATGTAAGACCCAAGGGGATTTGGGTCGTCGCGTAAAGTATATACAGGTCGCAGGGGAAATGCGACAGAGGGGACGCGGACGCGGAGTGCTTGGCAGCGGCTCGCGGCGGGTAACCAGCAACAACAAAGATGTGCCGCAAGCTGCAATTGTATGCGCACAATGTTACGGTTTGCAAGCGCTAAGCTAAACTACAATGGAGCAGTCTCGTCGTGTCTCTATGTATAAGGGGTGTCAAACTGCATGTTCAGTGAAAAGGTCAGGAAAGGCTGTTCAATGTTTTCTGTAAGGTAGATGCTTGTTCTCACCCCGTCATCTGCCTCCTCCTCTGACTGCTCCGACTCGGGCCCAGGTTCATCCTCGGAAAGGTCTTCCAAATCGGCGAGGAAGCTCTCCGCCAAAGTTGCCATCTCGACTGAATCGCGCGAGGGAAAGCCGGCAACGAAATAGTCGTTTTCTTTTAACAATCCCCAAAGAACAATAACGGATCTGTTATTGACAAAAGCAGCTTTAATAATCAGTAATTTTAGGTCCTTTAACAACTGCTTCCAATCGTCAGTGTCAAAAGTATGGTGGTATTCGAATGAGCTTCAGCTAGCAAGCATATATCGCTCAATGTCACTTAAATTTGTAAGGCAACAGCCTCTATCTGCGGCCTCTGTCTTAACGTTTCCTTGGAAAACGGTAAACTGACTTGTACAGCAAAAAACTACCTTCGTCCAGTTCTCCACTTCTACAGTCCTCAACACTTCATATCTATAACTGCGATTTGGGTCATCCAGGGCTGCGTTTGTGATCTGGATCCCATATTGTTAAGCTATTTTTCGTGTGGTTCGTAATTCTTAACACGATGAAGTGGCAATCTGTGCCCGGGCCGGTCGTGATATTGCTCTGTATTTTCTCGTTCATCTTTGGACGCTTTACTCAGCAAGGTACTCAGTTGCCTGAGCCAACACCGGTCCAGGTAAGATTTCTCGTCTGTTGCCATGCTGTTGTCCAAACCTTCCAAATCACCATCCACTTTTAGCGGTCAGTGCTTAGCTCTACCACCTTACTTTCAAACTTTCCTATATATATCTCTCACGCTAAGAGCGCAAAATCCTGTCTGACGCTGGTTTGCTACTGCCTGCTGTGAGCGGACGCAGCTGACCGGGGCGGTGCGCAAGCTTGGCTCTGTAGATGCGCGTGTGTCCACCATCTCCGAAATCTCCCAGCCGCATCAGGAGCAGCAGGCTGTGGCGGAGGGCGCCACCGCCACCACCACCGCCCTTCTCCCCGCTGCAAAAGTCAGCATTGACCCCCTGGACCCCGTACAATTAGAAAACTGGGTTTTGGACACCACAGGGCTGCTCAAGATTAGGCCTCCCATGTCACCCGCGGAGACAGGCTCTGAAAACGTGTACGTCATTCCCTTCCAGGTAAGCCACCTGTCGCGTTGCGGGATGCGGTGGCGAATACGGCATTGCGGTCATGAACAGCAATACACAGTCGCACGGCAGTACCCGAACCCACACCCGCACCCGCACCCGTTTGATTACAGCGACCAAAGCTGTTATACTGCAATTACTTAAGAGTTTATAAATTCATGGACTTTAATATCATGAACGTAAATAAAATTAATGAGTTTTTAAACCTGCTTTATGTAATTCTTTATTGGAAAAACGTTTTTCAAAAGAACCATAACACTGGGAACCTGCATTTCACCCCGGTCACGGCCCCAACCGGAGTAAAACAGATACTGCGAAACCCGACGTGTTTTACGCGGACCCCCAGTGCGCGGGGATTCCCCCAGTCACCATGGACATATTAATGGGGAGCGAGGAAGAGAGATCTTTCCACCCACCCACCTCAAACCCGTCGATTATGCACAGGCAAACAAACGACAGACGCACCATCGTCCATCGCAATCACCTCCACTACTCCCACGTGGTATGCATGTCTTCTACTCGCGCATTTTCACTCATCTTTGTTCAATCTGTTATTTAGATATTATTTAATAAATCATTTCATCTTTCGTACTTGGATCCAGTGTGTTGTTAGGACCCCGTTCCTGATGTGCTCTTATGGTGTTTTGTGTAATCTTCCCCCTCTTCCCCCCCTCCCTCTCTCTCTACCCCTTTCCCCCCCTTTCCTCGTACCCCTACAATCTCACGCAGATCCTCTCCTGGTATCCCCGTATTGTCGTATTCCCCGGCTTCATTGACAAGCCCCGAGCCGAGTACATCGTCAAGCTGGCCTCCAAGTTCATGTACCCCTCGGGGTTAGCGTACAGGTGCGGTATGTCGTACTGCCGACCGAGGGCTCGAGGGGAGAGGGGAGAGGATATCTTTTTCCAGTGTCGGGTTTTCTCATGTGTTCGATCAATGGAGGCGGTGCTGCCCACTCGCGAACCGGCCCGCCTGCCCTCCCTGAAGGCCCGGCGAGTCCGTGGACCCCAGCCAGCAGACTCGTACCAGCACCGGCACCTTCCTGGCTTCCGCGATGGATCCGGAGGGCGTGCTGGGCTGGGTGGAGCAGCGCATTGCGGCGGCGACCTTGCTGCCCGCCGATAACGGAGAGGTACGGGGTGGGGGGAGACTCGGAGAGGGCCGGGGTGGGGGGAGACTCGGAGAGGGCCGGGGTGGGTTGGGGCAGGATATCCTCCATTTGTTCGCGTAGGTGTGTATTTATGACTAATGTTTATGTTGTGTATTCGTGTGTGCATTTGTCGGCTTGGTTTGGGCGATCCGTTGGGGTGGGGGAAGGGAGGGACGTGCGCAATGAGGGGGGCGCTGCGGCCTTGACTCTGGCTTTAAATGTCAACTCAACCCCACTTCATACCCCACATCTTACCCTGCCAGCCCCCAACCCTCCCTCACCCCCCCCCCCACACACAGGCTTTTAACGTGCTGCATTACGAGAAAGACCAACACTACGACTCCCACTACGATACCTTTGACCCCAAAGAGTTCGGTCCACAACCGAGTCAACGTATTGCCACCGTACTGTTGTACTTGAGCGAAGTCCTGGAAGGCGGAGAGACGGTCTTCAAGAAGGAAGGGGTTACAGGTGCGTTGGTGGCTGGCCGAGGGAAGGCGAAGAGGTTACTGTTTAAGTGCGGAGTACGGCAACGAAAATTTCCAGCAATTATATTTGGTTGGGTGGAGTAGAAACGAGGGCATCCTCCCTTCCCTTCATCCCTCTCTCTCTCTCTTACACACACACACACACACACACACAGACACAGACACAGACACATATACAGTACACTACCCCGACCGAGAGCGGGCCAAAGACCCTAAAGTTAAGGGCAGGGTGCCCCCATGTCGATGGACGGTGACGACCCCAATTAAAGTGACCTGCGAGCTGACCAGGAGCGGAATTGACGCATTAGTTGATTCGGCAGATTCCGCTGGATGCTGGTGATGGGTGCTGAACCTGGGAAAACCACTGATTTCGGAGAAGTCGGCATGGGAGACTGGATGAGGGTGCCCGGAAACACCGGGTAAGGTAGGGACTGCCAGGCTAGTGGCCACGGGTGATGTACCCCCCTATCCTACACACATTACAGACACAGACACATATATACACGCGAACACGCGCAATTGGACCCCACCTCCACGGGACTCCTTGCCCATTTCGTCGGGGTGGCAGTAATTTGCGCTTCACAACAGCAGCGTCGGGAATCATCCGTCCGTCTTGTCCTCTTCCCCCCTACCCTCTCCCTCCTCCCCCCTCCCTTCCGTACAAATACAAACACACAGGCGAGAACCGGGTCATTGAGGACTGGCGCAATTGCGATGATGGCTCCTTCAAGTACATGCCCCGAATGGGCGACGCGGTGCTGTTCTGGGGAACAAAACCCAATGGCGACATCGACCCCCACGCGCTGCACGGCGGTTGCCCCGTCAAGAGGGGGGAGAAGTGGGTGGCCACCAAGTGGATTCGCTCCAGGGGAGCGCGGGGTTACTGAACCTAGAGCCGCTACGTGCCGTCCAAGTCCAAATCTAAATCCAAATCCAAATCTAGATCCAAGTGATTAGGGGCCATTAGGGGCTAACGGAGCATCAGAGCGTGATTAGCAGAGTTGCAAACAGGGCTTAGAATCCGGATCCAGATTCAGGAAGGCTTTATGTGATAAGCTATAGACCCATGGGTCACAGGTACCCACAGACACAGGGAGGGGTGTGTTTGGAGATTAGGATGAGCAACAAACCCATGGGACACGGGACACCCCCACTGGTGGCGGTCGGGTGTGCGTGCAGGGTGTGTTCTTATGTCTAGGCGTGTGTGGGGCGTCGGCGTATTCTTTAGGCCTTTGTTGTTTCTATGTGTTGAGGGAATCGCATTTAGGTGCAGTGAGGATGTTTGTGTGTATGTGCGTCGAGTGGGTGGTGCTGACGAGTGTGATGCAGACGAGCGACAGCGAGCAGGCTTACGTCTCATGTACGAGGAATGTACGGTATTACGTTGTATATTGTACAAAAATATCCTTATCTAAAGGTGCCAAACTATGACTCCTATATATGCATGGGATTGTGATTTATTTCATCGCCTTCTCCGTCGTCATGGGGGTACTTTGGTGATTGGGGAAGGGTCTTGCATGATGAAGACCCATTCTCGCGTTTATTTTTAATATAATTTCCTATCATTATTGCAACCTGTTGCCTAGTCAAAATGAAGGCTATCAGTAGTGAAATGATGTACAATAAAGATTAACAGATAACTGAGAGCAACATGACTAGTTCTGTTTCACCTAATAATTTTAAACTGGTACGTCATCGAAAGTGATGTATTGCGTTCAAAAGGACATAGTTGCATTAGGAAAGTTTACAGTTTTTGTAGAAAGAAATGTAATGGCACAAGCGGATAAACAAAGTCCGAGCATTTCACGACGGCGAATCGCGGAAGTAATGCGGCTTTTCATGGCATGATCGAGCATGAAAATGAGGCTTAGGAAACGTGGATAATAGGTTTGGCAAGACGGATGCAAGAGAATTGGAGCATTTTTATTTATAAATGCAAGCGGCCGTGCAATTTGCGACGGCAAGAGTTCTCAGGGGCCTCACATGGCTAGCACTCCTACTAGCACTAGGAGTGGACGTCTAAAAAAAAGATATAGAAATAAAAAACATAGTAACACTAAATGAAAATAAAACAATTAAATATTTTAGAAGCTGTTAAAAGTACAATAAAAAACTAAAACAATAAACTATTACTAGCTCAGCTATAAAGCGGTGGCAACAATTACTAGATTAGGTGAAAACAGCGATAGCAAATAGCCCTCCAGGGGACAGTCCGATCGGTAAGAAACACTATATACACTGCTCAAGGCATTATTATCAAAGCATTAAAAGCATTCACTTTGTTGAATCAGTATCTGCTTACGCTTTGCTTGTACTCGATCTTGCGTTGCGCTTAAATAGATCATACATATGCTGAGCTGAGCTGGACCTTTGCGAATAAGCTATTAAACGGGATTTAAAAGATAGGGATAATTCGCTGATTTCTTTTGCTTCTATATTCATTCAGTCGCAGTCTCAGGTCCAGCCTTGATCCAGGTCCAGCTTGTGAGCATCGCCGCCAGGCTCCGTGACCAAATAGAAACGCCGCTTGCTAAGCCTAAGCATGACGGTCTGGTCTTCCGCCTTACGCCGCATTCGCCGTACAGCAAAACCCTCCCACCCCAACCCCACCGGACTCCTTACCAACTTGGTCATGGTGGCTGGTAATTTGCGTTTCACATCAGCACATCGTCAAATCAGGTCTTTGAGACCCGCTCTTTCATCCTCCCCACTAGCCCACCCCACAACCCATCCACCCATTAATGGTGGGGTGTGTTTGGAGATTTGGACGAGCACGGAAACTCCCCAGGTCACGTGTCACGTGTCACGTGACACCCACCCACCCACTGGTGGTGATGTGGTGTGCGTGCAAAGGGTGTTCTTGGCTCAAGGCGTGTGTCACACACACTCGGGGGCCCCACTCTTCCAATATGCTCAGCACCTTCGTCCACCCGAGCCCTTCGTCCACCCTCGCGCTCTGCTGAGGGCTCAGCCCCACTTATCCAGGTAGCAAGGCGCACAGGCGGCAAAAAGAGAACATTTCACATGAAAGAGGGTGAGAGATGAAGAGGATGAAGCCGCAGGCGACAAGGCGCAGGCAAAGCCAACGAAGAGGGGCGAGGAAGGGGAGGTTCACTTCGCCGCCCTCTCTTGGCCCTCATTGTCTGGCCAGAAGCTCCTCCACCTCTGCCCGAGACGGCAATGACGGCATGGCGCCTTTACGCTGTACGCAGATAGACGCGGCGGCGGAGGCGAACCGCAGCGCCTGAGGTGCGGCCTGGCCCTCCAGGACCGCCACCGCGTATGTGGCAGTGAAGCAATCACCAGCGCCTGGTGGGGAGGCAGTGGGCATGGGTGTACTTGAGCGGGAGGAAGGTAATGATTTTAAACGTGCTATAAACATCCCTCTATCACCGTACTCCGTACAGCCGTACCCGTGGTATCCACCACCTCCTGTGCCTTGATTGCCTGCTGCCGAAGGGCCGGTTGTCCCTGACCCGGCAATAGCAGGCTGCCCTCACTGCCCAGCTTGACGAGGACGGCCTTCACGCCCGCAGCCATGAGCTGCTCCGCTGCCGCCCTCACCTGAGAGACAGAGGGCGGGACAGAGACAGTCAAAGGAACAGAGACAGGGACAGGGACCATTCCCCTTACGACCCCCGAATCCCATGTCTAGTCCCAACCCCCAATTGTTTTTTTGTCCAACAAAATTACTTTTGAAACAGCAATCTTACTCCTGAAAAGTAAGTACCCGATCTCCTCTGACACCAGTTCGCCTTCCCCACTCTGAAGCCGCTTTCCCGGATGCCTGGAAACCATAACCAGCCCGAAATTTGAGTTAGTATCCTCCCTGGACACACTGACCTGCTCCTCTCCGTCGGTCGGCAACCCGGTCAATCGCGACAACTCAGTCTCATTGGGACTCAACACAGACAGACAAGAAAGTAGTTCCGGGGCGATAGGGCCCTCTACACCGCCGGCATCCAGGAAGACCGGCACGCCGGCGGCTTGCGCCCAGTGAGCGACTTTGATATTGACTGACTCGGGTATCTCGCGCTGAAGGAGCACCGCGCCGGCAATGGATATCAGTTGCTTCACACTGTCGCTAAGATTCCATGCTGCTTGATTAGCACCCCCAACGATGATGATGGAATTCTCGCCGCCGGACTGCAGCAGGATGAGCGCTGTGCCGCAGGGTCCATCGACATCTTGAGCATGCGAGAGGTCGACGCCGCTGCCCTGCAGCGCTCCACGAAGTAGTGCTGCGTTGGGATCGTCCTTCCCAAATTGACCTATAAAAAAGGTGGGGTAGCCTGTGCGTGCGGCTGCGGCGGCCTGGTTCGCACCCTTGCCGCCCGGGACGGTCTCGATAGATGCGGCCGCAAGCGTCTCGCCGGGCTTGGGAAGACGGTCGATTGGCAGTACGAGATCGGCGTTGACGGATCCAATAACTACCAGAGGCTTTGGTGGTGCGGTGGGCATGTTTGTTGCGGTCCCGGCAAGGCTTGCGGTGAGACTTGCACAATGACGTTGTAAACGTGCAGCGGCAAGCTTACGGAGCTGATGCCGAAGGGGTGTCAGGAAATAAGACTGGGGGCAACTACTGATATGCATTGCAATTTGTGATGAGTTGTTTGTCATGGGAATGGGTTCACGGCATAAACGTTTCACGCCCCACGGTCTCGGAGCCCAAGACGCCAGTAAAGAGCTGAACGAGGGAATGGACCATAAGTTCATTTTTAAATCTTCATCGAAGTAAGAGTGCTGCTGGAAGATGTGCATTTTATTTGCAATTTTCTTGTTAGGACCAGCATAAACTTTCATTTCCTTGCGCTCATCAAAGCATAAAAGGAAATGCTTGCTTCGTCCAGTTATTGGACGCTTTACATGTTGTCTCATTTTTCGGGATTGTCCATACGGAAGACCACTACTTCAAGAGAAGAGAGAGATCGGCAGCAGGAATTTGGTCGATCAGGAATTACATCATTTTGAGGCACATTCCCCTCCTGTTACGTTCGCATTGGCTGCATCGAGGCTACTGATTAGCTCATGGGTTGCGAATTGGGATGTGAATATCGGCACCGTTGCCGCTCCGAAATCCTGTACTGACCAATTGAAAGAACACAAGACAGGTACACTTAACTTCACTCATATTGCTCCCCGTAGCTTAACTTCAACGTCTAGCTCAAACTGGCAGCGTATCACCAAAGCCACTTTACGCACAAGCCCTTTCATTCATGCTGCTTGGTGAAGGCATGCCGGTTGAGTAATATTTTAGATCACGAATATAGTTAATTAATACTATGGGACTCGTTCACAGCAGGGCGGATGAGGCTAAGCAGCCCGCTGCGGCTAAGGCGGATAGTGCTCCGCCGCCGATGCCAAATTTCTCTTTTGCAACTTCGGCTTTAGCTGTAGCTAAAGAAATTAAGGAGTCAGAGCGACCTAACTATCTGAGCCTTCCGCAACCGGTGCGCTATGAAGACATCCAGCGAGAGGGCATCATGGCGCTTAAGCCCGACACTTTCGAAGGCCTGCGCTTCGATATTAACAAGCCTCTTAATCAGCAATTTTTCTTGTCGCATAGCCTTTTCATGGGCAATACAGAGTTGCAGACTGGCGGCCGGCAGATCTTGAAGACGCCTGTTGGCACCTACGAGTTCGGCGCCACCGTGATCAACGAGGCCCAAACCTTTCTTATGCTAGGCCGTATCGGTACCGATGGCCGCCTATCGGGGCGCGTAAAGTACGACATCACGAACTGGCTAGGCCTCAAGGTCCACTGCCAGATTGCCAACGCAGCGAACCAGTCACAGGTTATGGTTGATACTGATTTGAAGGGTGGTGACTGGAACGCACAACTTAAGCTTGGACCTGGCTTCATCGGAACGAACTATTTCCAATCGATCACCCCCAAGCTCTCTGCTGGCGGCGAGTTCTTTTGGCTGCCCTCTAACTTCAAATCCGGCGTTGGCCTTGCCCTTCGCCACCAAGGTGACAAGCACGTCGCCACTTGCCAAGTTGCCACCACCGGCATCATGAACATGCAGTACACACACAAGGTTTCGGAGAAGGTTACCCTGGCGGCTGATTTCTTGTGGCATACTGCAAGTCGTGACGTGACCGCGACGGTCGGCTACGACGTCAGCCTGCGCCAATGCCGTCTGCGTGGCAAGGTGGACACCAATGGCGTAGTGACGACGTTGCTCGAGGAGCGGTTCAGCCCCGGAATTAACTTTGTGCTTTCCGCTGAGATGGACCACTGGCACAGCAATTATAAGTTCGGGTTTGGCATCGTGGCTGGGGAATAAAGGATGCGCTAAGGGAGGCGGCATAAGGCGAGGAGGAGGGGTGCGGCGCGGGTACGAGCTGTTGCAGGGTGAGGAGTTCCTAGACGGCGTTGCTTACCAAACCTCTCCACTGACAGAGGGCACACGGGGCGGGAAGGAGGTTGACGGAGGGTGGATAACTGATACGGAGGACTCCAAGAGTCTTCATGGCGTTGGTTCGCAAAAATAGAGGAGAGCTGCACACTTGCGCGCAGGAAGCGCTCAGCTTTCCTGTCTGTGCTGGTTGGTCACACGCCCCAACCAACCTTGCTTCTCGGACAGGCTGAGAGGGCACTTGTCTTTTTCCGCAGGGAGGTTGAGCCTCGAGCGGGTGGGTTCCTAGGATGTCAGTTCTGATGTTTAGCTGTTCGCAGATGGAGACCCCAAGGGGATTTGAGGATAGGTGCAATGCGGGTGAGGAATGAACTGGAGTGCAGGACAACAAACAAGAAGCAGCATGCGCCGCAAGTCACAATAGTCGATGTGTCAGGGCGAGCGGTATCTGTTGGCGGGGCTGCTATACCGTTGTCTTTGTGGGATTTAGGGCGTCCTTGTGGACTGGACTGTAGTAGTCAGTCAGCTCGACTTGAGCAGCAGCAGCGCCGCAGGCGTTTCCAGGGTTGCGTCATACTCTTGATATTGACATGGCGATGACTCCCATACTCGCATGGAGGCCTCGTAACTTCTACACACGAAGCCCAGTAGTGCGTTTGTTGCCGCTGCCATCGTTACCGGTGCTATTACGATCTGCATATGGTGCCTCTATATAATGCCTATGGCTCCTCGACTGTGAAGGCGGCTTGCTTTCAAGGCCTTTGCATTGTGTATCACGGCTACCTCGCAGTTTGAGCGGCATTTAGATCGAGAGTGATTTTAACACAGGCAGAGGTGAGGTGTGAAGTCCGGACTTTCGGGCATTTACCATCGCACCGCCGTTATGTTGTTTGGAGACGAGGCGAAAGGTGCAACACGCATGCAGCGATTTTTGCGTTTTTGATTTTTGTGTGTTTAGATGAGAAGAAAGGAAGGTATAGTAATAAAGTATCATGATGGAGAAAGCGCGCTTGTGAACAAGCGGGGCAAGTCGTATGGTAAGTTCTGAGCTGGAGCGGTTGTGCACTGCACGGCATCTGTTTCCAGATGGGTTTCAAAATTTTTGCAAAACTAAATTCTGCACGTCTCTTTCTGCAAAAGTACAACCGACGGCGAATTTTGCAGCAAAGCTGAGTCTCAATCAAATGCTCACGTTTACAAGAGGGTTCGATGCCGTTTGAAAGGCACATGAAACCTCCGGTAAAATGAACAATATTGATATAAAGTGTCCTTGGTTTCTTTACACATATCAGTACACAGAACCTGTGTCTACATGTGAATGTATGTGCGATTTCCGTTGCATTATCGCACCGGACTGTGTTTCCGTAAATCCAAGATACACAACTCATCGACCGCCGCATGTACACGCCGCCACAGTCCTCCTAAAATCGAACGCAAACCTAGCCCTGCCAGACTAAGAATTCACCTACAAAGGGACTGCGCAAATGCACAGCGGAGAACGCCTAGCGTTTTCGTTCGTTATCCTGAACCCGCACCAGTGCAGCACCCCCCAACCCATGGGGAGCAGTCTTCCTTATCGTATCCTGCATTTCCACATTCCTGCCTTACGACACGTCCATCTCTTCGGCAACGCCCTCTATCACCTCGACGCCCTTCAGCGAAAGCACACGTTGTTTGACAATTGCTGCGAGGGATGGGGCGCGATGTGTGCAATTCGAAGGGTGGGTAGGGGATTCGCAAACACATACACGAATAACAAGCCAAGAACCGGAGGGGAAGCAGGGGACCCTTCTAGGTGCGCTAACAGGAGATTCCAAAATCAGCGGGTGGGCAGGTCGTGTATTTAGTGAACAAAAAGTGACGTGAAGTCCTAATCGGAGAGGAGGAATGCACGCAAGGCCGTATCTGGGTACATAGACAAATAATGTGTATATAATTTACATTGATGCCTATACTGGAAAGGGTCCGATCACGAACCGGCGGGGATATATTAGACGAAGACATTTACAAGCCGGCGTGTTTGTACACGTCTGTGCAAGTGGTCGTCCACAAAGTAAGCAAACGACCACCGCACCCCACATACGCATGCCAAAAGACTGAGGCAGCGCCGCGTTGCACTTACTTGCTGTTCCCGGCGGGTACTTGACGGGGAATTGGCGTGTGTACGTCTTCGCTTGAAGATACTCGTAATTTCGCAGGTAGTCAACCCCGTCCTTCGTTATGACGCACAGATCCACATTGGAGCCGGAGCCCAGGTCGTTCATCACACCGGACCTTATTGATTGGGATTGGATCATAGCAAGGGGTTTAAGAAGGGCGGGGTGCGTCGATGAGCACTCGTCGAGTTTACGACGGGAGTAACGACGCGGGGAACCGCACGGACTTGAAACGTAGTGAGACTGTAAAAGAATTGCGCGTGGAGAAAAGGGAAGGAACGGGCACGCAGTGCGAGTGCACTTAAGAAATAAATAGCCATGCCCATGACGCCCGTGAAGCCCGGATGGCAAGACAAGGCGAGGCAAAAGAGGTACATGGCGTTTGATCCAATCGTGGAGCATGGATGGAAACGCCGGTCAGCGGCGTTTAGAGAAGCTCGCGGCAACAGCGGCTAAGCGAAAGCCACCTGACAGGCCGGTGGGTGTCAGGTTCAGAGAGCTCGCCAACAGACATATGGCCCAGGACATGGGCGCACATGGAAGCAAAGAGGCCTTGGTTTCCTTTTTAGCCCAACTTCATTCAGCTCAGCATTGAATGGCATACCTCTCTTACCTGATCGCACGCGCAACAAGTGCCATCGCTTCCGGACGGTCCAAGTCGTCCTTGTAGTACGCCTCAAACATAGCCATGGCGTTCACCGAGCCTGAGCCCATCGTAGCAAAGGGCAAGGAATCCGTAGAGCCGTGTGGGTAGATCTACGCAGGGAGAGGTGGGCGCGGCGAATATATGACACCTGGTACTGATGTAGAGAAGCTAGGTACTAGGTAAATGTACAATCATACTAGCCGTGGTGGTCGAAAATGGTGGCTGGAGTGGAGGGGAGGAGAGGAGGAGGTTCCTGAAGGCGTAAAGTAAACTGAACGAGGGCCCAACCGGGAGAGAAGGACAAATACATTTTGCTTCATGCCCTAAAAGGCATGGCCTGCAACCCTTAAAATAAAAACACCGAAAATAGAAACTAGATAGGGGGACCCAAAATGCTCACGACACACATCACCCCCGACCGGGCTCTTCCAACCGGACTCGAACCGTATGTACCAGCATATACCAGACATACAGCGCAGCGGACACTGCCTTTACACATCCACCCATGTCCTTGTGATCTTTGCGTTTGGCTGGCTGTTTCTACTGCGCACAGACAGGCTCCTTGTGCTGCACTGGAATCTGCTCCTGCCCCGGCCCCCCGGCCCCAGTTACACACATAACTGCGCACACACAGAATCTCGCGATGTCCTTACTGTAAACAGGTGTGGGCCGTTGAGGTCGTAGCCTCCAAGCACCAACGCGGCACCCACATGGCCTTGGTACCTGAACACCCGCATTGAGGAAGAGGAATGAGTGGAGGAGTGGAGAAGGAGCGGAGTGGAGGAGTGGAGCCATGAAAGAAATTTGAATACGATCCAAAAGGCGTAAGAGGTTCGGGCAAAGTCAAGGGCCGTTTAGGCATGGCCCGCCCATGGCTATGGCTCCCTGCCAAGCCTGGTGATGTACAGTGTCGATCAATTTTGGTCCCGATTTGGGTCGATCGACCAGGAGATAGCAGATCCGCATTTAACTTGCATTATGGGTACATGCAGATCAGAACCGAGCTTGTAAGGCTTGAACGTAAGTATGGAGATAGATGCCGTCTATTTTCAGCTCCTGCCAAAGTGAATCTGTGTGAGCGCGTGCGTGCAATACAACAATTTTACGACGAAAGGGCGAAGCGACACGTCTCCGTGCCAAAAACCGTTGTTACCCCTGCTGCTATGGACTATGCCTCGCCCCAGTCGGTAGGCAACAAGCCATTTTCCATCCGCCACTTACTTAAAGAGGTGTTGCTTAAACATCGTCATCGCCGTAATCACGCGTGCTTGGCGCCCAGTCGCGTATCGATGCAGAGCAAGTTGCCCTGACACCATTTCTGCAAGGTATGCCGGACCTAAGCTTCAGAGCCGCCGTGGATAATACGTATGCGTACAGATGAACTAACCTGTTACATGCTCCAAGTCAGCTGCTGTGCCAGCTCCGCAAGCGTAGATGTTGGAAGTAATGAAGTGGATCTTGGTGCAGTTTTTGTCCGCGACGGTGTTACCTGATGTCGACCGGGTATCTGCTCCCAAAACGACTCCATCCTACGATTAGTTGACATATTCATTGGCAGCTGACGTAACTCAATGCGCTCTCGTCATGGATACCTTGTAAATTAGCCCAGCGATAGTTGTTCCCGTCTTCCACGCCTTGGGAAGAGTCATTCCTTTGTTCTCTAGCATAGCATTTCGCTTGCATAAGTCGAAATCGAAACCTCCCGCGTTGGACCCCATCCTCCCGCGCGATCCCGGTTTATCTTTTTGTCAGCGAAATCCTAAAGCTTTATCTTACATAAATCCTCGGAGTGAGGAAGACGTTGAACAAAGATAGGTACATTGAAATGTAAAGCTGAACGCTGTTTGCTTCCGCATGTACGGCGCGGATGCTTACGTGAGGTTCGTGCATTCGCCTCACTGATATGCTACAATGGCATTGTTGACTTATTCGACATCATATACAGACGAAGTATTCCTCTTACAAATGTCGCTATTAACAGAAGTCGCCTCAATAGTTTTAGCCCAGAAAGTTTAGTCGTATACATGCCGATGGTGCAG
The DNA here is from genome assembly GCA_030268105.1 of Volvox africanus. Classification (NCBI taxonomy): domain Eukaryota; kingdom Viridiplantae; phylum Chlorophyta; class Chlorophyceae; order Chlamydomonadales; family Volvocaceae; genus Volvox; species Volvox africanus. The sequence continues at coordinate 1,374,178 of BSDZ01000080.1, forward strand.
TTTGTACGAAAGGTAAGGGGGATTCCACGAGTCGCTGCCATGGGGTTCATGAGGCTCGAGTGAGGATGAGGGTTGGGATGAGGAGTGCAGACGCACCCAGGGTCAGGCCACATCATCTGTATCTATATAGTGTTGCATCACATAGTGCTACATCACGCCACGACAAACCATTCACAATTCCTTTCGATTTCCTGTATTGGCTCTGAATCCAGATCCATAAGGAGTTCTTCCTAGAGCAATGCACCGCTCCTCCAGCTTTGCCGATAGCCACGGTTCTGGACAACCCAGCAGCAATGCCATAATGGACGATCCAAATCCACCCCATCCGTCATCTTTCCCTTCCCATTTCCCAAATTAGCGATCCTCGTTCCTCTAAAGGGACTGATGGGAAAGTGCACGTTCCACATCGGCTGTGCGTGCTCGTTGTTGCGTTGGAATATTACCGAACGGAATGCTAATATGCGACCCACAACCCTCCAATTTGCCCAGCCCCTTCCAAGGGGCTTCTACGTCTTAGTCGGTGCACGTGCGGGTACGGGTGCGGGTGCAGGAAAGGTCGAAGGCTGCGGATATTGTCCATCCTTGTTAGGACGGGCCATATCATACAGCTCCGTGCACCTCGCATAAGTGATGCCCCCGCAGCGCGCCACGGGCGCCAATCGGGTCATGTCCACCACGAGCTTGCCAGAAGGGCTGCGGCCGGCGACAGCAGCAGCGATGTGGAACGCCACCACCTGGCCTATGACAATCGACGTCGTAACGGCCCCCGAGCTGCACATAATAGCGCAGCAGAAGATTTGGATTGTATCGGGGAGTAGGAAGAACAATAGGGGAGGAGCGCAGGGAAACAGGTCTGCATCGAGCTTAACGTGTACAGCTTGTCCTCCACCCCCGCCATACATGGATGAAGGGAACGAACATAGTACATGTCCCGTGTCTGTATCCAGTGTCCTGGTAGCCCTCTAGGCTGCCGAAAGGACGGTGAGGGTGAGGGACGGTGATGCCCATATGATGTCCGTGCTACCGACCCATGGGTCCTTCACTCACGTATCGTGCACTTTGTGGATTTCCCGCAGCTTGCATTCCAGGTGGACCGCTGACTCAGCCACTCGCGGCGGCTTCACCTGAGTCGGATCGGGAGGCGGCGGGGTGGGCCGAGGGGACTAGGGTAGGGTAGTAGTACCCAGGCCGGGAGAGGGTGAGAGGAAAGAGATGAGACCCGATACAGCTGTAGGGCCGGGTAGGGTACTGCAGCCACTTCATCCCACCAACTGCCGTAAAAAACACGCTGCCCTAAACACATACACATGCACATACCATATATACGTCTATGTGTGCAAATAAATAAACATATATGTGTTTCTGCAGGGACTTTGCGTGGTGTTGCATGATAGTTATACGCACCCCTGCAACCCTGCCTACCTTGGTGGATGGGAGCGGGTTGAGCCCCGCCAGTTTCATCTCGTCCACCTCGGGAGGGTAGTCCCCGCATGTGTGGTTAGCCGCCTCCACGAACCACTCGCTGATTATGTTAACCACGAACTCGCTATGCGCATCAGCTCGCGGCAGGGGCCGGATGAATCGAGAATTAGTATAAATCCTTGTGCTATAACACGTCCTCACGGACGACGCCCCAAAAAATGGGCCAGACTAATGTGCGCATCCTTCCAAACATGACGCGATAGCCATATATTATGGTGTTCCTTATCCCAACGGAGCACGGCGTAACCCACATGGAGCAACCCAACGTGTTTAAGTACTAGATGAGAGAAAGAGAAACAGGCTTCAAAGTTTGCGCCGCATGAGTCGCAAGCGTGGTCCGGGCAAGTTAAGGCGGGGCGGAGCGGTGTAAGACAGGACAGGACGGGGCAGGGCAGACCTTACCGAGTTAGCTCAATGTTGCGTAACGTGTCCTTCTTGCCTTCCCGACGGCTAGCGGAATGGCACAACCCAATAGCAACCGTAGGGGGATTAAAGCCTATGCGGGGTGGAAATGGCCATGACACCCTCCGACTGTTCATTCGCATAATTTTACTGTCATTTCACGTTGTCTAAAGAGAAAAAATTGTCATCAATAAAGCTGGTATGGAAATGTGCACACACTTTCGGGAAGCCCAAGGTCCTCGGCCTGGGGATGTTGCTTACCCATGGCGTTGAAAAAGCTGTATGGCGCTAGATTCACTATCCCCAACTCGTCCACGGTTGAGATAAAAGCTACAGGCCTAGGCACTGCTGCAGAAATTACGAGGGGATACATTTCGCTTGCTGGTGTTGTGTCAGCATCTACAAGATGGAATTCCGATGCGCCTGAAAGCGGACAGGGTTGTGGATCTCCAGGTTTCCAGTCAGGACGTGGTTGCATAACAACTTTTGAGGGCTGCCAGGCCGGTTTATCAGCTGGCGATGGCAACGAGAGCACCCCATTCGCTTGCGTGGCATCCTCAAGCTTTCCTTCTTTCCGACGATTATTGAGTAAGATATTTACACCTTCCCTAATTCCAATAGCAACTGCAACGCCAAGAGCGAATGCTCCGAAGAGCGGTAACGCCATGTTACTCCGTTCGGCGCGCGCGCGACTCTTCTCCGTATGCGACAAGTGCAAACTGCAAGTGGCTGACTTGAAACGTTTTCTGTGGTTATAGAGGTATGGCAAGACCGCAACCATGCTTTGCCAGAGCGTGTCATATCCGACGGGCATACTCCACCGTTACCATGACGCAGCTATACATACCATACTACCGCACTTCAGGGCATAGCGGTACGGCGCAGGTACGGCGCAGGTACAGCTCACATATTAGACAACGCCAAAACTTTATGGTTTAAAATAAGGTTCAATGTTTTCAATTCCTTTCGCGGAGACAATCCTTCCAGGGAGGCATCATAAAATGCCAAAAGTACAACTTTCCTCCAAACCCCCCGAAGCAAAACCCTTTCCCGCGGCAAACGTGACCACATATACACAGCACATAGTAAATATGACGTTCATCACCTATCAACCTCCTTCAGCTTCAGCTCCATCCTGCGTTCTGGTGGAACAAATCCACATCAATCCTCATCGCCCTACAGTTCAAGATCGTAAAAAAGTCCATCGTTAGCGCCAGACTACCCGAGATGACCCACACGCTCCGTACGATACGCCCGCCACTACACCACACAACAGAGCTACCTGAGGAGGAGGAAGAGGGGAGGGGGAGACGAAGACGAATGAAGCGAATCCGGAAGGTGGGAGAAGCTTCCCTTATAACTTCAGAAAGGAGCCAAGGAAGGGTAGATCTTTTACTTCGTTCAGGGTTGCAGGAATAGTCCCGGAAACAAACGGTCGCACAGCGCATCGGTTGATACGACCGCCGCGGGAAGCGTCTGTGTCTCCAGGCCCTGAGTCAGCGCCAAGTCCGCCAGAGTACTTTGCTCCGAAGCCGCGTAAAGCCGCCGTCCCCCTGGAGCTGCCCGCAGGATAAGCCAGGCGTCGTGAGCAGTACGGACCACTAGCTCACAATCGCCGCTGCTGCTGCGGCCGCCGCCAGCATCATCGTCATCATCGGTGGCGGCGGCAGCGGCTATCATGCCCTCGGTTTGGTCTGCAGTATTGGCTGGTGCCGGTGCTGTTGGTTTGCCTGTGAGGTTATGGAGATGGTCGCGATCACATATAAAGTGGCATTTAACAGGATCAGGAAATAAATGCATGCATTGAAATCCCTTGACCTGATTTTTTTGGGTGCAGAGTTGAGCTCGGGACTCTCACTCCTCACTCCTTCAGTAATCGTACAAAGACCAAAAATAATAAACAATATTGATACATATGGTAAACGATAATGACAAATCAGCATTAAAACGTTATACTGAAAATAATTATTAACACAATAAAAAACATTTGGATAAATAAAAAATAAAAAATAATATATAAAACATAATATATATAATATATATAATAAATAAAATAAATAAATAATAAATATATATATATATATAATAAAAAATAAATAAACATAAAATGGACAATACAATAATTTGGATTAAGGGAATGATAAATAAATAAATAAATAAATAAATAAATAAATAAATAAATAAATAAATAAATAAATAAATAAATAAATAAATAAATAAATAAATAAATAAATAAATAAATAAATAAATAAATAAATAAATAAATAAATAAATAAATAAATAAATAAATAAATAAATAAATAAATAAATAAATAAATAAATAAATAAATAAATAAATAAATAAAATTTCCCTAGCCGCCTTATATAATCCGGATAATAGCCCTCACATTTCCCCTCCGTTTACTGTGAACAATTAAACAGATCCGGAACCGGACTCCTACCATCTGGGCGCTGGACGTTCCCCTCCTCCTCCCCCTCCGCCCGCTGCGGTCGGCCTGGACTTCGGCCGCCGCCGTCCTCGCCGCCGCCGTCCCCACGTCCCTCGCGCGGAGCTTTGCCGCCGTTAATGTAAGCGCTGCTGCCGTCGTCCCATTCGTCCATTTTGCTCCGCAGGTGGGCCAGGTGCCGCATCGCAGAACTTGACAGCGTCAGAACCTTCTTCAGCGGCGAGTACCTTTCACGGATTTTAAAAATAAACAAATATAAAAATTTGCTAAACCAATAAAATAACAATATGATTAATTGTCATATTATAATTAATTAATAAGGTGCAAAACAAATCGAAAAGTTTTCACGGGATTTGTTTGAATGGGGCCCCCTATGCGCCGACATCCTGTGGCGGTTTGATAAGTGATCTGGGTTAAGAGGACTTAAGCAAGATACACATACAAATATATATGTACGACGTACGTACGATACCTGACACACCAACCGATAACTTACCGAGTCACATGGCAAAGTGAGTCCGTGTAGCAATAGCGGTTGCCCTTCTCGTGCCAGATGCTGCGTGCTGGCACCTCCGCCGCCAGCGCCGACGCTGCCGGGCCAGCACCGCGGCCCAGCACCGCCGCCAGCGCAGCCAGCACTTCCGTACCAGGCGGCGGGCCGTCATGCAGCAGCGACAGGACGAGCAACTGGCCCCGGTGGTACGGCAAAAGCTGTGCCCATTCGTTGGTGCCCTGTATATATGTGTAAATGTGTGTGCGTGTGTACGTGTTGGTGTATGGAAGGGGGAGACAAGGAGGTATGAGATAGAACATAAGGCCCAATAAAACTAGCAACAACAACAACAAGAATAACAACCAAGTACTTAAGAATGAAGGTAACGAAGTTGGTGCCGTATGCGCAATGTCAAATATAAGCAACATACTGAACGCTGCCGCAAACCACTGTTCTTTTCAAAGAATGTCTCATCCTGAGGCCATGGTGGCGGGTCATTGTGTCCTGGGCCGTCGGCTTCCATATCCAACCTATCTCAAAAGGTCTCTTCAACACCGGGGAGGGAGGGTAACCGCATTTCGGTTAGCTAATATATATTCCTCACCCTGAGCCACACATTTGCCATCGGAAGTACAGCTTCCAAAGGCAAACCACTGCTGGTGGCGGCGGAAGTGTAGAAAGAGGGACGAAGTCGGGGACGCAGAAAAGAAGAAAGGAATGGCGGCAAGGGTGCCCCCACACCACTGACCGTGACACCGCCGCCGCTGCTCCCGCCCCCAACGCCCCCACCCCCGCCACCAGCCGCAGCTCCCGTTGAGGATGAGGAAAAAGACGACGGCCCGGCCGCGGCGGAGGATGACACTGGCAACGGCGGTGTACCGCTGCCGCTGGCCGGGGGGCCTGGTGATGACGCCGCTGCCGTCGCCGCCGAACTACCGCCGCCGACACCGAAACCAAGGATTCCCGTCAGACTTATGCCGGCCAGAGTTGACGGTCCAAAGATGGCGGCAGCGCCGCCATAGCCGCCGCCGCGGCCGCCGCCACCACTCGCCGCGGTGGTGCCGGATCCAGCGCCGCCGCCGCCGTTGGCGGCGGTGAAGGCAAGACCCAGGCCGGCCACCACAGATGCGAGTGAGGACGAGGCTGGCGACGTGGTGGGCGGCTGGATGCCGCCGCCAGCGCGCCACTGCAGCGGACTGAGGAGCGTCTCGAAGGCCGTCTCACCCCCGGATCCGGGGGCAGCGGTGGCAGAGCCACCGACGCCGCCGCGAGCGGCGACTGCCAAGCTGGATCCCACGCCCACAGGTCGGCTCTGGTACGAAGGCGAAGCAGTGGAGGGCTCGCATTTCATTCCTCGGCATTCCCTACCCCAACCCCCCTTTTGTACGGCTTCGTTCTATACAGATATACACATGCAAGCATATACATACACATGCACATGGATAGCGGCAGGCCCACTAAAAAGACCAAAAAGCCGATCTTACAAAAAAGAAGAAACATTATTTATACATATAAATATGTATACTTCATTCACTATTTGAATTATCCTTAACCCCAACAAATCCCAAGAGATATTACCTATAAATATGTAATGTAATAAAACAAATGAATATATATACATACATATATATATATATATATATTACATGTACACAAACAGCATAATGTATGTATTATATTATACGTATACTGCATGTGACTAAATGAAATGCGCCACCATCATCATATGACACACGGGAGCGGCAAGCAAGCCTACCCGCTGCACCGCCTTGGCCGCCGGTGCCAGCGCCCTCGCCGCCAAGGTGACCAGTGCGGCGGTGTCTTCGGAGCCCAGAGTGCTCCACACCGGCATGCCACCCCACAGCACCAGCACTCCGCTTACGAGGCGGGAGCCGTAGAAGGAAGCTACGAGAAGCTGGTTCACCAGGCACTGCACGGCTGCGACAAGGATTAACACGGGAGGGATAGGATTTACTAGGGTAAGAAGAGAGGAGGCGGCTCTCTGATATGTACACAGGATACCCACGTGCTTCCCTTAACCCCCCAACTCATCAGGTTCCTTTCTCCCTGCTCGGTCTGTCCCTCCCTCCCTATCCCTATCCCTCCCTGACCCTCCTTCCCTCCCTCCCTCCCCCCTTCTCTCTACAAGTTTGGCCTCACCTAGGACACCTAGGACATGTACGACATACATCTAGGACTCTACGACTAATGATATAAATGACACGTGCGACATACGACACTCACACATATACTGTATACTACACATATAGCATGTACGACATACTTAGAAAGGTCTGGTGTGAGGTGGTCAGCAGCGGCACTGCCCCGGGGCAGTGGGGCCCAAGGGGGTTGGCCAGCAGGCCCAGGTGCCCGGCAGCCTCCCTGGAGGCGGCAGCCTCGGGACGCAGCAGCCGAAAGCCCATCTCGTCCAGGAGAGGCTGCAGCACCCTCCGTAGTGCGAACCCGGTAGGGTCCTGTGTGTTTTAGGGGGCCGGGGCGGGGTGGGGTGGCGGGATGTCCTGGGGAACGCGCCATAAAATGAAACACACACACGCCATGTGCCATGTGCATATGGGTGAGCGGTTTTAGGGTTTTGGACGAAAGCACATCACGACATCAAAGCGGGCAGAGAAGGAAAAATGGAAAAGGGGGCAAAGGAGGGAACGGGGGAACGCGGGAAGAGGGAAAAAGGGGAGGTACAGGCGGGGTGATGGTGCGGGAGGGCAGCGACGGCGACGAAGGCCGATTTGACGAAGCCTTCTTTTGTTACTCGAGATCCGGGGCCCTCCCCCCTCCCCCCCTCCCCTTATCATCCAGCCCCGCTCCCGATCAACCCGCTTGTGTACCCCACACACAAAGGTCCATCAGAGACACACATACAATCCTTCCCATTCCTGCTTTACCTCTTTCTACCTCTTCTTACCTCTTTTTACCTTTTTTACCTTTTTACCTCTTTGTACTGACTTTTGCTTAGCCGTACAAAACACACACATCGACAGGCACAAATTCCTCCACCGTAGCCGTTTTTGGTTATCGAGTTCTTTAATTCAACCTCTTTCTTCACCTCGAACCTCCCCTCAGCAAACTTCTAAAGGCCTCCATCCGCCCTCACCTGCTCCAGCAACGTGGTCATTCTGCCGTGCAACAGTACAAACACGTCGTACGTTGATATCAGCAAGTTCTTGAAGGCGGCGTTAGTGCACGTGCTACCCGCCCAGGCTTTCCGTACAATCTGTTCCCAAACGCCCGGGATACACAGGGAAATTACAACGAAATTAATGACCAACGAGACCAACGAAAAAAGCCGCAAACAAGCGGCAATGTAGTCTTGTAGTGATTTCTGCCAGAATCGTACGAATCGAGCCACTTATACCCTTCGCCAACCGACCTGTGTACCCACCAACCCTTTGGGCGCACTACTTAGCCAACGGACCAGATGCGAACTGATTCCGTTACCTTCCCTTTAGGATTTTTCTGGGTTTTAGTGATTTTACACCCGCGCACACATACACACACCCCCACACACCCATATACACACATATGGATTTTACTCACCGCGAGCAGCCAGATGGAGGGCTCGCATTCGTACATGACCCATTTGTTGTGATCAGCGACCATGCTCTTGAAGCGGCTGCCATCCTGGAAACGGGAGGGGGGGAAGAGTGGGACATCGGTGGAAATGGGAAGGAAAAGGAGGGAGGGTGTGGAACGGGGCGGGGGGAGGAAGTACAACTTCGCGAGGGGCTGGAAGGAGCTCCCGGGTTTGTGTGAGATCAACCAGAGCCCGAGATGACATGGAGATGAAGCCGGGTTGCGGGACTCGGGACTCGACCTCCTCATTTACCCCATTTTACCAAGGGAGAGAAGTTGGGGTATAACACCTTAAGGGCAGATTGGGTCTGGAAAACAAAAGGGCAGATCTCAGGTGTCATAAGCGGAGGCTCGGCCCCAACATGGGTAGGATTGACTCCGGAAATGAGTAACTGATGGACACAAATTTCATATGCCCGATGTTGGGCGTAATGGTGGTGCCTTGGTAATGTAAGCTATACCTGAGAAAGCGTTACCGCGAACGATGTGACAGCCTGCGCGAGGCCGACGATGGACGTTCGCACGTTGATGGGCGCGATGGTGGGAAAGAATGACAGGACCTTCTCCGCCTCTTCGCCCTCGCATAGACCGCGCCTGGTGTCGTAAACTGCAAATGTAAGATTTGTTGCTCTAAAAAATGCCGCAACTGGGTTGGCTGGTGGTTGCTGCGGAGAAAAGCTGTACTGCATGGCTCTGAAGTTTTGCGCGTCACGTCAGGCTAAGCACAGCTATTTTGTTTCATCATGTTGCATTATAATCACTGGGATTTTCTGCAATCACTTCATCTAAGATGTTTGATTGTGAAGTTCGGTAGTCAAGGCTCCATCACGCTAGAAGGTCTTCTTGTTACCTAGAACCAAAGGAAGAGACATGATAAACCAGTAAAAATATATAACATCTCCTGGACAGCCACTTTGGTGCACGGCGCACGAGCTGTGGTCCAAACTGACACTAACTGCATCTGTCCTGATGACTGTACGGCACCATACACGCGCGTTCTCGCAAATCTATGCATGTTCCACACATACACCCAGATCTACAGACTACACGCACACACGCTCGCTCACAAACACAAGCGAGCGTGCCGATTACACTCCTAAGACGTGTTTCATCCTCACCCTACGTGGATTTTTCCTGCTGTTCTAAAATCGCCCTAGGGCACTGAAGAACATGTGTGATTTCACGGGTGCTGTACTAGCTCCCCCGTAATCTGGATTTCGTAATCTGGATTCAGCGCCGTGGATCTTAACCCGATCAGGATGTAGATCTGGGATCTGGGCGCCCCGGATACCTGCAGAAGCGCTGCAGGGTCGTACTAGCACCCTTCATACACATACACACACATACACGCATTCTCTTAGCCCCCAGTTCTGCTGGCTGTCAACGTTTCGATAAGGAGCTCACCCTGAGCCATTTTGCTCGTACCATGTACGAAATACGAAGCACGTCTATCCGAGATTCGCCCTGAGCTGTCACGTTCTTTCGCTCCAGGGGGTCACCACTTTAAACACGTCAGCAGTACCGTATGCTCGTGCCGTACGCACGGCATGGCAATACAAGTCGTACGGTTTACCCCTCTCCGGGTTCATTTTGTTCCCGGGTGTGTGTGCGGTGGTGCTGGGGAGGGTGGGTTCATGGCCATCTTGCTCATGCAGCTGTGTTAGATACGAACAACGATCCGTGCGTAAGATTGACGCATGCTGTGTGTCTCACAATTTGCAGTCAGTACTTTTTACAGCTGAAGAAAGGGGGGCCGGGCGCTATTCATGTCGCTGAGTGACGAAGAGGAAGAAGTTAAATTGTACATATGTACTTAAGCCATACAAAAAGAAATACGATTGATGGGGGGCTGCGGGGGCATGTCGTGTGAGTTTTGAAAAGTTATGTTCAGTTTTTGTGCCGTACCGTACCTGTCTTATCAGTATACCGCCTTTCCTCATAAGAAAGAAGAAATAACATTGAGATGTCATTGCTGAACTTCATACGGCCCTCCTTGTTATGGTGGGGCTGTACGGGTCTGTACTGGACTAGAAGAGGATGAGTGTATGTGTGGAATGTGTGTGTGTGTGTGTGTGATCAGTGCCCAAGTTTCTGTGCAGGGAGAGAGGGAGTGGATAACCATGTGAGTAGTTGAGTCCAGGTAAGGGGTCGTACAATGTGCTCTGTTCGACACCATTGTATGGTACTTCGGAGCTGGGCAAATTGCGCTGCCGTACTGGCACTTCTTGCTGCAAGCCGTATAGCCTGTATATAGGCTCACACTCGATCGCATACTGTTTCCAAGTTTCATTTCAAGTTCTAAATAGAAAAATATTATTTATCATTTGTATCTAGCATTCCAGGATGACGGCTGTCGATATACTCGATCGGGCCATCGCGCTTGTCGACAGCCTACTTGCGGCAGCAAAACAGGGGGCGCCGGCGGCTGTCACCAGTAAAGGTATGTAATGAAACGGGATTGAAATCTACCTTCAGGGAACTCATTAATTCCAGTTTTCCGGTATGGCAAGATGATAGGCTACTCCGAAGGGTTATGTTAACAAGTTCGTGCCGTTATTTTGGATTTCTCTTTGATAACCTAACCTTATCCAAAATAATTCCTTTGATTGCTGCACCGGCCGCTGCAGCTCCCACGCCGGCACCGACTGCTCAGCAGGCGCATGCGGCAGTGCCTGCCGCTCCGAAACCCGTCAAATCCGCTCCGGCAGCGGCGGCACCAGGTCCAGCCGCTTCAGGAGACGAGGGCCTCTTTAACCGTGTCCTTATTAAGGTACGGCGCTGTATGAGATTGTACAATACGGAGCGGTAGATCACAGGCCACTGCCGCCATAATTGCTCTCTCTGCGCGCGCGCGCAACCTTCCTCCCCACACCCACACACACGTATACGCACACCCACGTGAATACACGCTAATAATCGCAGGTGCACTCCTCATGAGGACCTTGAACATGATGGTTTGTTGTGATGGGGGTTCATGGGGACGACATCACATGTACGATACCACCACAAACACGCCGACTGACTCGATATTGCAAAGGTTCAAAGGGTGTTGAATTGTCGACCATTTTTATTTTCATTTATATTCATTTCATTTATTAGTTGACATTAACCGTATCTATAACTGTTTGTTCATGTTGTTGGTTTATGTGGTTCATGTGACTCACTCATAGGTGGCTCGGATCGCCGTTGTGGAGGAGCTACCAAACAGCGAGAAGTTGTACCGGCTCCAGATTGACCTTGGTGCCGGAGAGACTCGGCAGGTGCGGACTAGCTTCATACGTACGGCGATAGTATAGCATTCAGGAAGCTCCGAATCCAGGACCAGGAATCCAGGGCGGATCCAAGGACCGCCTTGGATCCATTGACGTTATGGATTTATGGATCTTGTGGATTTATAGGTTTCGAGTTTGAATCCAGGGATGACCTCCCAGTTGCATCATACGTCGTCGCTGTCACAACCAAGTGCACATATTTGACCCCGAATGTGACCCTGGGGGGTTGGGCGCGGGTCAATACACAACATGTCATCAACGTATGCCATCTCCGCAATTTCAACTGTACGGCATCGCGATCATGTATTTGTGGTCGCCAAGAAGCGCGCGTTTGGACCCGGCTCCGCAAACGCCGCGCCGCGTCGTCATGACTGCGGAGCCTCTTTACCAACTCTCAACCCAGGCTCTGTCTCCCGCCGTGGATGTGGAGTCTTCTGTGGAGTCTTTGTCACAACTGAAATGAAAGCGGCAAACAGAATAGGTGCCTTCATTTTACAAGACCCTCCAGTTTTCTCTCGTCCTCCCGCTCGTCCATGTCGTGCTGGTCCGCGTGTACGTCACAGGTCTGTGCGGGTTTGCGGCAATTCCTGACAGCATCCCAGCTCTCCGGGGCATTGGTGTGTGTGGTGACCAACCTGAAGCCCGCGAAGCTGGCTGGGGAAGTCAGCGAGGCCATGGTGTTGGCGGCAGGTCCGTGCGTGTGTGCGTGTGTGTATGGGGGAAGGGGGACGGGAGCCATGGGGGGGAGGGAGAAAGTCAGGCCTCAGGGCTCAGGATGTATGTCTGTTTCTGCGCTTTAATATATAAGAAATTTATGCATAAGTGGAAATAGAAAATTAGTAAGGAAATGGTGAAGGCAGCCAAGGGTGTGGTACCTACATGTGTGGTGAGAATGTCAAAGAGTCCTTCAGTCAGCGACATCCCATGCCGCCGTGTCATCCAGTCATTCGTTCAATCAGTCAGCCGTGCGGTTTTGCACGGAATCCTCGAGGACTAACTACCGAGTTTTTCCATATGCCGTTCCATTCAGTTTGCCTGCTGTCGGTTTTTCGGTTTTTCCCCATCCAGAGCTTGCGGCGGGCGACACTCTGCTGGTTCGTACACTTATTCCGCCAGGTGGGGCCTTATATGGACTTTTGGGCTTTTATCCATCTTCTTCAACTTCATCACTCAAGTCACTTCACACGCGCACCCACACATACACTTTATTCAACTTCACCTCATTTCCGTACACTACGACAATCCCGTACACGACATTATGTTATATACGCTTCCCGCTTCACCTTCTATAACACCCGTATCACCGCAATTCATACCTTTGCTGTGCTGCGCTAAGCTTCCGCCCGCCCGCCTTAAACCACTCCAGCTCCTAAAGCAGCTCTCGATCCCCATCGCGCTGTCACAGTGTCATCGCTCCACCGCGGTTTTATTAACATCCGCTATTCCCCTTTTGCTTCTGGCCCTGCTGCTTGCGTGTGTATTTGTTGTCACAATCAATATCATCATCATTGTCACCATCATCAATATCATCATCAATGTTATTGTCACCATCATCAATGTTATCGTCGACATGACGCCATCATCCGTCGCTTGGGGGCTCCCAATGACTTCGGGACGCAGTGGGAGCCGCTCCAGGTGATGTGGTGTATCTGGAGGGCGGGGGCCCCACCACCAGCCCCGACAAGGTGCTCAAGAGCGATCACTGGAAGAGGATTGGTGCGGGGCTGCGGGTGGCTGCGGGGAGCCGGGCAGCATTCAACGGCCGGCCGCTGGTCACTGCAGCAGGGTCGGTGACGCTGCCAGCCGAGATCACGGAAGGCTGCGAAATCCACTGAGGTTGAAAAAGTGGATCTGGATCATAGTACAAATCGTAATACGAATGAATAACTTGGGCCGGAGATAACTTCATTACGGAAATGGGTTCCACGGATCGTTGGATCCCGTTGATCGTAGTCTAGATAACCGAGTGCAGATCACATGTTCGATGCCGCATTAGGTTTCAAAGGATCGGGAATTGGATCCGGATGTGATCCAAGAATGCGGGCGGATCCAGTGAAGTTGCGTAACTGGTTCTTGCAGGAGGTGTTAGCCGTGTTGTGTGTGTATATGCGTGCGTATGGGAAAGATGGGAACTTGCTGGAATCGAAGGGGGGTTGAGGTAACGAGCTTCAGCTTGCTTTAATTTCGCCGAGTTCATTGTGGTAGACACACAGAGATCGCGAGGTCGTGGATACCGGGGCGCGAGCGCACTCGTCTCAATGAGCGGTCAGTGCAGGGACCCAGATCCAGGGAGTAGAAAGACAACACCGGGTTCCGCGTACACGTACACAATCTTCCCTCAGACGCTTTCTTCCCTTTCCCCTCCCAACATCATTGCAGTCAGGAAGTGTATACACACTTGGTAGCAGCGTCTCTACAGCGGCAGTACCAGGTTTCGTGTATTCGTCTTTTTTAGGGTCTAGTTAAAAAGTTAATAAACCCTAGTAGTAAAACCCTAAAACCCTAAAAACCGAAAACCCTAAAACAGGGGAAATCTCTCCACCATTCCCACACAGACATTTCGTTGATATCAACTGTCAACTTCCTCCTGTTGAAAGTGACCAGCCTACATTTTATTTGTTTACGTTGGTCCATCGATCAACGTTTCCAACAGTTTCTAGCGGACATCAATTTGACGTCAACTTCACGCGACTCATTCTTATCTCACGTGGTGGAGTTAGGTTTCAGGACAAGGGCCTCGTCCACCCCTGCAAGAGCCGCACTACCCTTAGCGAGGCCTCCATTCCCACAGCCGCCGTCTTACCACCCAGCATCCCTCCCTCAGTCAACCCTGCATAGACATGGTTATATCCTTTATCTCGCCCCCCCCCACACACACATCGGTCAGGCAATCTTCAGTTCCCCTCCTCTTCTTCTTCTTCCAACCACGTCCGCGCACTACGTCCCGCCAGCCTCACGCCTTGCCCCCTCTTCTCCCCCCCTCCCACCTCCTCCCCCTCCCCATCCTCTATTATCACTGCGCGCCTCTTCCTTGCCTGCTGCTGCTGTCCCTCCATCTCATCTTGATCGTCCTCCTCCATCTCTACATCCTCAATCGCCCGCCCCTCTTCATCTTCCAGATCCGCATCCCGCAGTCCCGTCCCTTCCTCTACAGCAGCAGCAGGTCCAGGCCGCGGCCGCAGAGGAGGCTGCTTCGCCCAGGCTTGCGCCAGTGTGCCCTGGTCCTTGGCTGCCCCCGTCCTCGCTATTGCTGCTGCTGCTGCGCCATTCCCACGTCCCCTGCTATGTTCCCGGCCCCGACTGCGCCCACCACCACGGCCCTCTGGAGCTTCCGGCGCCGCCGCTGCTTGCATCTCCACACCCTCCGCCATCTCCACACCCTCTCCCCCTGCGGTCTCCGTACCACCCGTAGGGCCGTCAGCTCCGTAAATAACCTCCGGGTCTTCAGTACCGCGCACGCCGCATGTCGACAGCGGCCGCTGTGGTGGCGGCGCCGCCACCCGGCCCCGGCCACGTCCCCCTGCGCCTGACTTCAGCGGCGCCGCCCGGGGCTGCCGCGGCTTTTTCGCCTTCCCAGCTGCCGTTATTACAGTCGGTTTCGGAGCAGCATTCGTCCGTAGCTGCTGTGGCTGGTGCTGCTGTAGCGCCGCTCTGGGGCCGCGTTCTCCCGACACTGGTTGCGGCGGGCGCGGCGCTGCCCTAGCGACGGCCTCCGTTTCCACCTCCTCGCCCTCCTCCTCGTCGTCGTCGCCTAGGACACCTTTCCGGTTCAATGCACCCTCGGCCCCAGCGGCCCCGGCTGCGACTTCCCCATCCATCTCATCGCCATCGCCATCGCCGCCCTGCCCGGGTCGCGGAAGTTCGCTCATCTCCGCTTGCTGCATGCAAGGGAGGTAGGCGGCGAAGAAGCCACCAGGCAGGCAACCCTGCGCGGATGTACAGGGGACGGCAGAGTTGAGAGTTTATCTGTCTATATAGATAGATAGACACGAAACATAGCGGGAGAGGGGGGAGAGAGGGAGAGGCAGCAAAGCCATGAAGGCCATGAGGGCCCTAAAATGCAACATCTCACATCCCGTTTCCTTCTAAACAGTGAAAATAGAGATTTATGAACATTAACACATAAATAAAATAAATAACCAACCAGTATACGACACGAACACGGAGGTCACCAGACCCACCGGGTTGATGACGTGGCAGCCATCGTGGACGAAGTCCTCCTGACCCGCTGTCGCGTCAGCTAAGATGACGGCGTCGGGGAGCGGGTACAGCGACATCGCGCTGTCGTACTGCCAATACACAGGTTGCCCTAGCAACGGCAGCGGCGCCAAATGACCCTGTTGCAAAAGCGTCAGCGACAAGTGGCCCCACAACGCGGTGGGGGACGGCCCGGCTGCGGCAGCGGGCGCGGCAGAAGGGGAGCCAGAAGTTGTTGCCGCGGCGGCAGCAGTGGCTGTCGTTCCATCTACGGCACCTGCATGGGTCGCCGGGGGGGTGTTCCAGGAATTTGTCCATCAGCATTTTTGGAAGTGAAGGGCGAAGTGAATGGCAAGTGAAGGGGTAGGCCGGGGAGAAACGCGAAACACACGGGAGGGGGGCGGAGGGGCTAAGGGCCCGTCCACTGCCATAGGCTCATTACTAATACCTGCCAGCGGCAGCAGCGACCTCCTCCTCAGCCGCCGCTGCAGGTCATGTCTGAACAGCACGATACGTTGAGTGGCGTAGCGCAGTCGTACGGGGTTACTGGTGAATACGGCATTGGGCAAAACCCGCCGCAGCTCCCCCGTGAGGCAGCGGGGGAGAGGGGGCTGGGGCAGGATGGCTCCCGGCCCAGGGTCGTCTGGACCCGGTACGAACACGAACCGGCTCTCCGCCTGTCGCGAAGAGGGGGGAGGGGGAAGAAAGGTAGGAAATACGGATTAGTATGGATAATTAACTACGGAAAATGTAGCTTCAAAAATGGAGGGGGAGATTACGAAAATGAGGCTGAGAAGCGCAAGAGGGGAGTGGTAGACCAATTATATGGCATAACATGAAGGGTACGAGATAAGGGATACGAGGGGAGATGTGATGAGGGCGAAGGTAGGGGGCATAACTGACTGTTACGAGTGGGCGAGTATAGAGTTTCAGGGTTGACAAAACCCTGGCGGTTATCCTCCACTCCACTCACCCTGAGGCGGGGGTACTGGTCAATCAAACCCGCCAGTTGCCCGAATAACTCCCTCATAATGCCGTAATCCACATCGCAGCCGCCAAGCATCGCGTCGCCGCCGCCGCCAGCACGTGAATGGAAGTTCCCCATTAGTACGAACATAGCGGGTACGGTGGGCACCCCTGAGAACCCTGCATGCATTGTCGCACGCACGGAGGGATAAGTCGAAAAAACTGGATATGTCGTACAGAATACAGATACGTCATCATATATCGGTATCGTGAAGTGGGAAGGCGTCTTAAGTTGTTAAGCACACGATTGGCACGTTGACCCAACACCAACGTACCCGAATACGTACACCCCCTCCCCGCCCACCAAATCAACCATCACAACAAACCGCCGCTTCCCCCCCACACACCAACCACGATTTTCCGTTTTCTATACGAGCGTAAACCCCCGGCGCAGGCCCGGGCTGCTCCCACCCAGCCGCCCCCTCCCCCCTACGTGCAAATCGTTTGGATTTCAACCTCCCCCCCGGGGAAGAGACCACACGCTCAAAACCCTGTGACACCCGGTAACTTCCCACCCGCCATCAGCGTGTGAAGGCTGTCCAGTACTTCTTGTCGATCCAGCCACACATTCGCCAGCACCACAATCCGGTCCATAGGGCCCCTCTGAGCCTCCTCCAGGGCCAGCATCGCCCCCGCCTCGCTGTCGGGCCCCACCCCGCCGCCGGCGCCGCCCCAGATATTCAGTCGTTGCGCCGCCAGCGGCAGTGCGGAGCGGGGCTCGGTGGGGGGGAGGCCCAGAGCTCGTACGTGGAAGGCCCCGTCATGGGCCATGGCCCCCTCCGCAATCACCACGCAGTTCTCTTCCGGCTCGCAGAGGGGGAGGGACGGGGCGGAGGCCTTAGGCGGGGGGACCTGGTCGGGGGGAAACCACCAACTACCCTCCAAAAATAATAATTCAATAATTTTCAAAATTCTATCATTTCATCAGGAATGGACGGTACGGCGCAGGAAATGGAGAGAGTGAGAGGGGGAGAATAGGGGAGAGGGACAAATAGAGGAAGACAAATATATCCCCCCGGAATTGCGGGGTACATACCACACCTGTAAAAAAACCTGCCGCAGTCTCCGCCGCAGTCAGGTCCAGGGGAACCGCCCCAGTGGTGTCCTCGAGTACGTAACGCCCGTCTTCGGAGCGGCTAATGCAGCCCAGCACGTAGCGGGTTACGCCGAAGACCCCCATTAGAGATTGAAGGTCCGTCAGCTGCAGAAGACGGGGGTGCATACACGTGTGTTTATGTTAAGGCTTTTTGAGTACATGGTGTCGTACATGGTGAAGGTAACTATATGCATCGACATGATAACAAAACCACAAGCCCAAAACATTGAGGAGTACGGCAGAGTATGAAAGCTGGAAAATGAAAAAACGATATGATTAGGGAGAATGCACGGCATCTAACCCACAACTTCATTCCCCCGTTCCATATCTTTGATCCCCTCGGCTCAATCCCGCGGGCCTTATCGAAACCGCAAGCCTCTTGCTTCTTTTACCTACGTACACACGAGCGCGCATGCGCACACATACACATACACACAAACACATACGCACGCATGTAAAAACAACGCACACACACCTGCACAGATGGGGCCCTATTTATGGAGTCTGGCAGTAGCAGGTGATTCTGTTGGAACATTCGGCTACGCTGTAGACGCTGTTGTATGAGCAGTAGCCGCTGCAGGTACACCTGGTGCTTGGACTGCAGATGTGGTGAGTGTGCATATCGCCACCGGGACGGGGGGGGAGGGGGAGAGAGGAGGGCGGATTGGAGGGATCGGAGGAGCGGAAGTATTAAATAAAGATGTGGATGCAAAGAAGCCGTACTCCTCAAGTTGGTAATGGGCACAACGAAGTAGTCTGACCAAAGTTGAGGAAAAGGGAGGAAGAAAGATGCTGAGAACGTTGAAATCGACGCGATCCTGCGCGACCCAGATCAACGTACCTCCGCTGACGCGTGTATGTGTCGGGTTTTGGAGTTAAGATAGAGTTTGCGCTGCACGGGGTCGAAGGCTAGCCGTGGCACACTGAAGGCGTCCGTAAACTCTACAAGCTCCACCTGCTGCACGCCACCATTGCGCGTCGTTGAGGCTTGCACCGATGCCACAGTGATTTTGCCATCGGCGGACAGATCTGCATGCACCACCGTGACCGGGGCAAAAACGTGGAGATGTCGGAACGAGTACATTATCCATCGTCCATCAGCAGAGTGCACCGGAGCCTTATTGGCTCCGAGAGCGTATTGGACACTCACCTGAATTACACGAGCGGAGGATGTCAAAAAGAGCGTGCAACTGTCCGCCATATTGGTCCTGAAGGATGTTCGCGAGGGCTGTCACAGCTGGTTCCTCGACTTTCCCTGCCCAATCAGAGTCAAGTAACTCTTTCTTAATTTGTTTTTTTAATGCGAAGCTCATCTTTTTCAATTATTATTGCTGCGCATCAATTACAATAAGTGACAGCCATAACAAAGGCAAACATGACTGCGTACATAGATGATGATAAGTTGACTACCACGGGAAATGCGCGACAGTAATTCTTGGCTTAATTGCGTGTATGAGTAGCAGAAATCCCGTCATCAGGATTCGGGAAGGCCTGCCTGCCTCCCGCCAATTTGGCTGGTTAAGTCGGTAACCGTTTGTTTATTCCCAACCGGAATAATCAACGACAACGTAAAAACATTATGATAAGTCTATTAGAGAAGTAAGTATTGTCTGACGCATAAACATGGTTTCGGAAAGGCCCAATGTCATTCAGAAAGATGTCCCCTGGAAGCCATGCGGTGATAAGCTGTTAACAACAGCGATGCCGCGTTTACTTTGTTCGTTTTCCTGATTTTAATATTTACAATGCTTCGTTGTTTATTAAGTACATAATATGGCTGGTCCTCAGCTCGTTATACAAACAGGGAACAATCCAGAGTCTGGATGATAGTTTCAGCGGTCTGGCTATGTCGTGTATGCGGAACTGTCAGACTTGGAAACCCCGGGGTCGGGGCCTGGCCTTGCATGCAGCAGACCTTGCAGCATACCCCTGCTGGTACCCACCCCCACACTCAAAATCCTGCTGCCTCCGAAACCTCGACCCCCTGATAACAATCCAACAACATGCCATCCTAGCAGTCACTCTCCAATCACACTCAGCAAGGCGCAGGTATGAGTTCCTGATGAACTACGCCACCGCTCCTTAACACACGCCAGGAGGCTACGGCCCGCGTATAATAATAATAACGATGATCATGATCATGATGATGATGATAATGAAAATAATAACAATAAAAAAAATAATAAAAATAACAATAATAACAATTGTTTTACTACTTTACTTATATTTTTCATTATTATTGTTATTATTTTGTTATTAATTCTTTGTTATTATTCCTCATGAACTTGGCTGTGCGCACGTGGTACTTGCGAAAAAACCCATGTGTATTTAGATTTCCACCAGCAGGTGAATGATATAATAACAGCGAGCCCGTTCAATAATCTGTATATGTCATCTATGCATAACTTCATGCCCAACTTCCTATTGATAGCCATCTCTTTCTCTTTCTGTCCAGCTTGTATTTGCACAGCAGGCGACGGCGGTCCAGCCTCTAGTTACAGTGCATTAACAGTGCATTAATTGACGGACGGAATGACAATCCAGCTTCTGTTGCTGAGGGGTAGCACGTACTCCAGGTAATGATGCTGCGTAATGGCGCAGTCCTTCAATCAGCGACAGTACAGTGTGGAAGGCTTCATCATCTATCTTTATATAGCATATCTCCTTTCCACCGACGCGCGCACTGTCATGCGTGCCCCCCAACCTCCAGGTGCCCTATCTATCCATTACTTCGCCTTGCACCAGCCAAGCATCCCCTCCAATGCTCAACAACGTGCCAGTTACTGATGCGGGCCCATACATACTTTGCCCGTGCGTGGAGCCCGTGGAGCCCGTGTGTTATCGCTACGGCTTGTATATGCCATGCAGGAGAGTATAGACAGTGATGTGGCTTTGCTAGGTAGATGTGGCTTACTGGCTGGACTACATGCATGGTGGAAGTACGTGTTATTTGCTGGATCTTTTACTTATTCTAGGATTTTTCGGACTCGGCAATAAAAGTATAAAATGTGTTTGCTGCGGGGCTTCTCGGGCTGAAGTGATGGAGCGAGGAGGAATACGTTCGGAGCATTGGGGGACACGCATCATAAGGTATCAGCGGGAACTCATGATCACTCGATGTGTGCATGGTCAGGCAAGCAAGTGTACTTCCTCTTGCCTAAAAACGAACAGCAGCTGTTGCTCCTATACGTGCTCGTATTGAATGCAGTGTGATATGTACGTAGCAGTTCAACAGGTCAAAAACCCTATCTAGCATTCAATACCGTTACGTAGAGTTCTTTCGACCCGCCCCGAAAGCGCTCGGAAGCCAACCTGCCAGCTCTTTTTGGCTCCAATACTGTTCACAGCAGAGAAAGGGACTCGAGCCGCTAACATTCATCTGAAACCATTCTCGATTTAACTGTGCGTGATATTTCGCGCATGGGCCGCGCTAATTAATTTATTTTAACAGTTGTGCGGAAGCACGGCATAATTTGGAAATCATTTGAGCTAATAGAGGAAAAAGGTGCCGTACATATCCGCCTCTTTGCCCGTCTTCACCCGTTCGCGGACCCTTTCCCGCCCACATCCTTCATCTGTATAGTATGCCTCGCATTAAGGTACCATGGTGTACTGATTTTCTTGCGCCTGGCAGGGCCTGGCCATCAAGTGTGTCCAAGTCTCGGCCCGTTCGGGCCACAAAAAATCCTTCGGGTGGTTTGGCTGGTCCTATTTCTGGTTACGGATATCGAGTTCTGTTTTCGGGGCTTCTGTATAAGCGTTTGCCGATCTATACAAGAGGTAAAGCGAATGCGGCTGATGAACTGAACAGGTCACAAGTTCCTAATTAGTTTTCACGAGAAGCACCTTTCCTAAAAATATTTGGGTTATTCAGGAAAATAGTCTTGGAGACGACGTGGACAAGAAACCGCCCTTGGACGGTACGTCCCAGGTTACGCCAAGCAGTTTTAGGCTATGGATCCGCTTTCTCCACGTCCGCATCAATAATTGCGGGATCAACATAGCACAAATCCATAAGTTGCAGTCCCCAGGATATCACAGGGGACGGGTGGCCAGCCTTAACGGCTATCGTCATTGCGGCCGAGACCACAATTACTGAACACCATTCCTGACTCCGGGTACACCATAGCTGCCCGGACCTGCATGAGGAACCAGCCTCCTAAACCTCCACCGTTCCGAGTCAAGCACATTACACTAACCTAATACCTAGTACCCAGCTAATTACCTCAGCTCGCTCGACCGATCCGGATAAATTATCATAGGGCATGTAGACTCCCTGCGGTCAACTGATGAGCCTTCAGATCTAATTTGATTCGGGCCTTATTGTGAGCTCTCCGAAGCTCGCCATCGTACTGTTATTCGTTGTCCGCTGAAGCAGCCAAGTGTACGACAGTAGAAGTAAGAACCGCGTTGCGGGCTGAATTTAACATTCCCATGACATCTCTAGAACTGAGTAACGATGTAATCGAGCCAACAGCAAACACCACGCGGTCACGGCAGTGGATGGGTGGGTGGCTTGCTGGCTGGCTAGCTGCTGGTTGGCTAGGTGCATCATCTGTGAATCCCCCAGCCAGCCCCAACGCTCCCCCCTTAGCCAGTTATCCCAAGTGTGTTTTTTCGCTTCGCCACTGCATAAGCCTTATCATATACGGGGCCCAGCCTCTCGAAGCAAGGGAAAGAATGCGAGCCTTATCAGGTCGTAACCCCCTAGCAAGGGGGTGCCAGGGGCTACAAAAAAGCCAAATGACGCAAACGCTGACCTGAAGATACAATGCTGTGGAATTCTCACAACCAACCACGCAGTTTTGAGAATGCCTAAGAGTGTCAAAACGATACACAGCAGGGTGCACAGATACAGTTTAGCAGCAGTTCTTCACCACTCTGTACAACGTTATGCTGCCTCAGCTGATACGGTAACCCTAGCTTGTATCCATACTTAAAACAGAGACCGATCAAGTAGCCATACAACCAAGCCGAACCGTAAAATCCCTTGTATCTCTACCTGGCCAGCTCCAATGCTACAGTTCCGGAAGCCTAGCTGCAAACGATGGCACTGTCAGGGCGCACCCTTGTGTGACACGTGAAGCCGACTGGCATGTAGCCCATGCTGGCTTGCATCTCCGTTCCTGGCTAGCCACCGTGAAGGGTTGCGCGCGCGTACGACCAGACCGACCCCACGTGCATAATAACGATGTGGGTGCTTGTCGCCAAACCGAGCCGCGACCCGCCAGCAGCACGGAAGCGCATGTGCATGCGCCCGTGCAGGACAAATAAATCCGAGCACTTCCCCAAGCGGTTTGTCGCCTTTCATAGGAACTTAAAGAGTCCTTATACTACTTGTGCCCAAAGAAAGTATTGAAATAAAAGCGGGAATGAGCTATCCTGCGAAACAAGCCTTCCGTGGCATAACATAATTACGGAAGCCCTGGTGTCCATCACAATTGTGTTGGTTCGAAGCCGCCAAGCTACGCAAGCTACTCTGCAGCAAAAGCTACCTGTCCCCATGCTTTCGGGCCCGTTCAGTAGCCCGCGTCTCATTTGCCGATTTGGTTTCACCGGATGTCATACGCCCAACATCTAGCACGATGCGGAGGACGTGGCCCTGTTCGCCTGTGCGTGTTCTGCTCCCCCCGTCTGCTGGCCCTGGCCACCCCAGCCAAACGATCGATAAAAAGAGAATGCTGAGAATACGAGAGTAAGCCCACACTGGGTTAACTCTCCAAACGAGTTAGTGGCCCTGTACTGCTGCTCTATCACACGTTTTCGCCGAGCTTGGCATCCACAACCACCACTTTCGTGGTGTTGCACATCATGGTCTGAGCGCCTGCCATAGACCCCGACCCCGCCTGGTTGAGCTTGAATTCCACCTGCTCCAAGTTGAACGTCCACACCTAATGGGCGCGCGAGGAGATATACGGGTTTTCGGAGGAACATTACAGGTTCCCGATACAGGGGCAACGTGTGACACAGCCGGAATACGCCATCCAATACGCCACATGGAACAAAAACCCTAAGTCACCCGACCCGAGTCGTCCTGATGAGGAAATGATGGATAGGGTGCATGCAGGATGCCATCCAGCGTGAATGGCGGCAGTAAACACAAATCGTGATGAACTCATGCCGCGCCACCCCATGCCAGCCAAAAGGGCGCGAGGAAATGCGCAGGAAAACTCCCATGCGCACAATTACGCGTAGAAAAATGCAGAAGAATACGCAATCAGGACAGGTACAAGCCACTATTCAAGGAGCGTTATCCTTTCCTCATGCTGCATCTGGGGGCTGTGGTAACTGTGATGCGCAGAGCAGCCACTTCATAGAGGCTTCCTGCTTCAGCCGCCAACGTACTGAGGAAAAACAGTCCGGGTTCCCGACGAGTGAGCCAAAGGACGGCGGGTTGGATTCCGCGGCAGTCAGCCACAAGGGCATCTAAACTAGACCAGCCTTTGCCCCACAGGAAGCAGCACGTATACACAATACCCAAGCCCGACGGATAACCTGATCCTGTTGTATACGTGTGTTTGCAAGGAAGCACGGTGGCAAGTTTGCGAGGCAGCCTGCCACACGTTACCTCCATGGCACGCGCGCCTACTCACGTTATCGTAGTAATGGTACGTTTTCATGTTTGCCTTCATGGTCGCCTTCCCAGTAACAAACTTTTTGATGGCTTCAGACATTGACTGTGTCGTGGCAGAAACGCACAGGTCACAGCCAAGGAAGGGGGTTCAACATGGGCTGTGGGTCGCTGGGCCGGCTCCTTTAAGGCTTCTTGTCTTGGCACCAAATATGATTTCTACAGGCTTATACTAGAACAGGCAATATATATGGATTTCACGCGAGTGCCGAGGCCCCGGCCCACCGTGTCGAACTGCTTCAGGACCGCAAGGGCCAGTTCTTCCGGCAATTTTCCTTCCTGTGCAAGCTGCTCAATCGTCTCCAACAGGCTTTCGCCAACGGAGATATTGCGGTAGATCTGAAATGACATCTTCGTGACAACTCCTTCCGCGACGGCCCGCTCAGCTGGGGATCTTCAGGTTAGGTTTCTATTTCAATACATAAAGCCCACTAAGATTCTACGGGGGAGGCCGTGCAGCCCTATTGCAGGCCGCAAGAAGGTGTGAGGTAACGAGCGTTGGAAACGTTGAAATGTGGCAGGTCAATCATCAAATTCTTATATAGAATTTTCAAGTACACACCTGCAATCTTACAAGCCAACGTAATTTAATCAAGTCATTGAACAAACGGAAAAAGGCGCTGCCGCTGTACTGCATTGAATGGCCCACTGCCGGGCCAGCCAAAGCCCTGAGGTGGCACTGTTTGTTTCCTCACAACCACGTCTACCCAGGGCTGCTTTTGTGGACTCTTTCCAACGAAGATGGCGCTAGCTCTCCGCAGCCTGAGCTCCTGCGTTGCTGGCCGGGTACGCGCCCATGCATGGTGCCGCGTTGGTCCGTAAGATGCTGCGTTATGTGATTCTGAGCGATTGTATTTGTCCATCGGCAGGGCATCCGCCAGGCGCTGAGCCACTCTGCGCGTGTGGTCCCGGCCCCTGTGACGTCAATTCGCGTTCGCTCTGTCTCGACGAAAGTGAGCGCGGAGGTGCCCCTCTACACCACCGTGGAGAAGGTTCGTAGTTTGTGAACAAAATTATTTTGCATCTTGAGTGCGATGGAGCTCGGTTTGTGGGTTTGCCCCCTGATTGATCGCCGACCTTATCCTTAAGCCGGCTTTCCTGCAGGGCGAGAAGGACACGCTGGACTACCGCATGTTCTTTAAGCACGGATGTAAGTTATTTGAATGATAATTGCCTTTTGCATTTAATGGTGAAATTATCGCAAGGTCGTTCTGAGCCACATTCAGAACCGTGTCGTTCGCGTGTGCCCTGCAGCTAAGGATGTGTCCTGCTGGCATGAGATCCCTCTGTACGCTGGCAATGGTCTCTTGCACTACATCTGCGAGATCCCAAAAGAAACCTCCGCGAAGATGGAGGTTGCCACGGTGGGTGCCTCTTCGCCATCACCCGTATCACCCAATTCCTCCCGCCCTCAGGACATGGGCCCTGAGTGCATCCATCCATCTATCCATCCATCTTTGTAGCGGTTCAGGCTCTTGGGTCTGTAAAATACTTCTTTTCAGCGTTAAGGCAATTTAGATATGGGGTTTCGCGGCATTTCGATGACCTTCACCACCACAGGGATCTTCGAAACGTTTATGGTCGGTGGCCCTGCGAATAACAACCATGTGTGATCCCGCATGCATTGAGAAATCGTGTGTGCTGACAGTTGTTGCTGTCAGGCCATTCTTCAAGTCGTTCCTGAATTTCCATGACACTGCGGTTGAAATATTGACGTAATTTCGTTATAGTACTTGAAATTCCATTGAGGAGCCCAGATAGCGGGCTGGAACGAATGAAAAGCTAAGAAAGCTTTAGATCATGCATGAATCCCTATTGTCCACAGCTAGGTGACAAATGTTATACAGGCCCCTCAACCGCCCTATTGCCATTTCCAGATGACCCATTTGTATACGCAACTCTGTTCCTTACCTTTGCGACCCCGCCGAATCAATATCCACTTGCCTGTGAAGGTGACGGTGACAATCCCAACGTTTCTGACGCCTTGACACTCATGCTCAAAGCTTGCTCCCTTGCCGTTGCTCCCTTGTTGTTTTGGATTTGGCCTGCTCAGGACGAGTCATGCACTCCGATCAAGCAGGACGTGAAGAAGGGCAAGCTCCGCTTCTACCCCTACAACATCAACTGGAACTACGGCATGTTGCCGCAGACCTGGGAGGACCCCGGCGTTACAAACCCCGAGCTGCAGGCCGCGGTGAGTTTGGGTTTGTCGCATGTTAAATCCACGATAAACGATCTGTGCTCCCGCAAACAAATTTTAGACTTAACTAACTTCACCGGTAAACGTGGGAGGTCTATGGATACGAAGCTCAAAAGTCCATATGTCGGCTCTCCGGTGCTCTAGGCAAACGTTCCGGTCATCTGCATGCCGTGTTAGTGCCGAATGGTCTTCAATGCGCTCAACAGGTGGCTGTCATTGACTGCGTGGTTAGCTGCGTGGCTCTCAACCGCCTAAGTTTTTACATGACAGGTTTGCAAGTGGTCCATAAATTTGCATTCCTGATGTGTTCGAGTGTGCCTCTGTAAAGCTGCATTGACCGTCGTCGATGTATCCGCTTCATTCGCGTCAATCAGCTTATTAGTACGCACGCTGTCTGACGAGAGCTTACATTCGCTGATTTGTGTGATTGTCATGTAGGGCGACAACGACCCCGTCGATGTGGTTGAAATTGGGACCGCCAGCGCCAAGCGTGGTGGTGTGTACAAGGTCAAGCCGCTTGGTGTTCTGGCCATGATTGACGATGGGGAGCTGGACTGGAAGGTCATCGCCATTTCCGCCGACGATGCCAAGGCTGACCTGGTCAACGACGTGGAGGATGTGGAGAAGTGAGTCGGACCCAAAGAGACGGTAGAAAATACGCATACCTTAGGGATGATGGGCTCCATGCCTTGAAATCCCCGCCAACGTGCCCGCTGAGGCCCATCCTTTCCTTGCATTCTATTCGCACCAATATCGGCACTCAAGCGGTGCGCACGTCTAGATTTTGCTTTGTATCTATCTCCTGGATTTGTTTTCGGGTACATGGATATTGATGCAGATATCAAGACGCCTGCAGAGAAGTTGCATTATATGGCTTTACCTGACCTGCCTCATGTTTTGCTAATCCCGTTCGGGCACTGGCAATGATGACATGGCGTAAACGTGGCCATCTGCCTGCTTTTGCTTTGCACTGCACTCCACTACCACAGGCACTTCCCTGGCGAGATCAAGAGGGTGCTGGAGTGGTTCCGGGACTACAAGATCCCCGATGGCAAGCCTGCGAACAAGTTTGGCTATGACAATAAGTGCATGAACAAAGAGTTCACAATGCACGTGATCCAGGAGACGCACGAGAACTATGTCAAGCTCAAGTCGGGCGCACGCGCCAACACTGAAGAGCTGTCGCTGATCTAAGCGGCGTGAAGGTCTGAACCTGAAAAGAGATGTGGCTTAGGCTTGTGCGCAGACATCGTGTACAAAGCGCGCACCGTAGTGCCAGATATGAACGACGCTGAGATGTGCCTAGAATCAGTTTCTTGCGGATTGCAAGATGGCGCTGGTGTGCAGTATATAAAATTAGGCGTGCGTTAGGTGGAATGCTTTTCGTATTTAGCGTATGCCGTTCCTTTGTTGCCGTCCCTCGTGGGCGTGCGGCTGTGGAATTTTGACCGGCAACGTTCGACGTTCGATTCGAGGAGGAATCAGGTAGGGTGGTGCCTAGCGGGGGCAGTTAACCCCAGTAGTGGTGATGTCGCCGTCAGCCCTCGTGCCCTCATAAGCTTACGGACCCTCATGCGTGCCCTCATAAGCGTGGGTGCAACCTGCATGACTTTCGCTTTCAGCAGTCTGCTAAATCTTCTTTAGGCACTGGCCTCATTTGTTCAGAATTGGTTTAGAGCCCCGTTCCGAGCATGTTCCTCGTACCTTGCTGCGAGTTATTCAAAACCATATCCTCCTACGACACAGTTACGCCGATCTAGTAGCCGTTACAATGCTAACGTGAAATAGCAAATAAGGCGGCCATGGTCTCTCGGTACATATCTTGCGCTCTACATCAGGGACACTCGTGCCATCATACTCTCCCCCAAATGCTGCACGCGTCCCCCTAGCGTGAAATTGGCTGTACAAAATCAACCTGAAAGCGCTATTAATGTGATTTAAGTTGTCTGTTTCTGAATGGTTTGGTCGAGAAACGGTGTCAAGACGAGGACCGAGAGGGATTCGGCAGTGAACATACATGATGCATGGTTTCAGATTGGCTGAAGGCTAATGGGGCCGAAATGTTTTTGACAAACTGGGGTCCATGCGCTGTCCGGATACATCAAGAGACGAAGAGGTGAATAGTGCTTCATAGGTGATGGGTCCATGTGCCGACGAAATCCATTTTATCGGTTGCGGTGAAGCGATAGAGAAGGGAACTCGATAGGGTTGTGAGAGCTGGGACACCAGCCACGAAATCAACATCAGGCTATTGCAGATGGTGCATAAAGGACGCACCTAAGGCACTTCCCAGTCCCAACCGACTGCAACAACCTGCCACAAAAATGTGTACAAATATCTATTATAGCCAATATTGAATGCTCTCCTGCGAAATCAATGTCTGTAAGGGATTGTACACAACAAAGGTGTCATGAGTAGGACGTTATATCATTCACAAGTGTCT
This sequence comes from Volvox africanus, assembly GCA_030268105.1. Lineage (NCBI taxonomy): Eukaryota > Viridiplantae > Chlorophyta > Chlorophyceae > Chlamydomonadales > Volvocaceae > Volvox > Volvox africanus. The sequence continues at coordinate 1,403,458 of BSDZ01000080.1, forward strand.
CACCAACCCCTCTCAAAATGTCTTTTTTCAACATAGTTCTCATCACCCCTCACCGGCCCCCTCAACTCCCACACCACCCCATCCTACTACCGCCAACACCATCACCATCCTCCCTCTCTCTTTCTCTCTCTCTCTCACACACACACATACACACACAAATCATTTTTACATTTAAACAACTTCACAATTACACCTTCGTATATCTCGTAAATCGGATGTAGCAAATTGGCAGCTAGTCCGTCGCGATCTTCGGATCATCACGGCGATGTGAACCGCCCATAACGCTTCACGTTATGAATGACGGCCGTCAACCCGATGGACTGAAAGGCCTCCATGGCCTCCCTGAAGCCCTCGCCGTACACCTCGCTCGTGTCCGCACGAATCTGGTACGAGAAGAAGCTCGCCAGGCGCTGCTCCTCAGGATTCTGCGGCGCAGGGGCGGGGTAAAAATAATTGGGATTGCTTTAAATGCAGTATGTTACCCACCCCCCACTAGCTCCTCCATTCACTGCTTTCAGCAAACAACAAGGGCCCTGGGGGTTTGTGGGCCCCATGAATTAGTTGTTTTTTCAAACTCTTGCTCACCCCTCGTTCACTTCTTCTGAGTCGTTTGTTGAGCGGCGCCCCACTCACCTCCTTCAGCAGCTCGTGCTGTCTGTCAAGCCACAAGCCAGCCATCAGCTGACACAGCCCTTCCTCCACCTTGCTCGATAAATCCACCACTCCCTCCATTCGCAGCCACGCGTGCATCAGCTCGTGCGCTGTGATGCTACCGGACAGCAACCGCGGCAATCCGTACAATAGCAGTAGCGCCTTGACCTCGCAGCGCACGCGATTAGGCGTTGTTGGGTTTAGGAGCTCCCGAGTGACTGTACGGATGAGCCCGTTGGCGCCACGTACGATGGTGGAGATGTGGCTGAGAGTGAAGTGGGAGGGGTCATAATGAAGAATGCCGCGTAAATATTTGAGAACCTTATTGGGAAAATAAAATATCTTTAATTATAGTATATTAACTTAGGTTTATATGAAATATAAACGGAGTATTCTTAACATAATCATCATTTGACTGAAAAGGACCGCGATTCCCCGAGGCATAGGGAAATCCAAAAATTAAATTAAAAAAACTACTTAAGATGTAGAACATCTAAAAAGATGTGGGAAATTTACAAATCAAATGTTTAATTTCCTGAATCAGCCAGATTCCAACGAAACTCGCAGTGCTCGCACGAGTTTCACAGTACCTGTAGACGTGGGCGACGCACAGCCCCCGTACGTGGAACACGGGCGCACTAGCTGAGTCATCTCGGCCCTCCGCTGCCGCGTGCGAATTCAGCGTGGCGCCGTCCACCAGACACAGAGGCGGCTGCGGGACGATAGATTGAAAGCGTAACGATAAAAGTCCAAATTCAGTCGGTGATGATCGGAAATTGGGAAATTTCCAGTCAGGGCTTGGGAAGTTTTACGGTGGAAGTTTTCCGGCAGAAGGCAGAAGGCCCCGAGTCACCAACTGCTCTTTTCTAGTCACTACATAACATGACAATTTAATTCTCATATTATAAGACATAACGTGTAACACAATCCTTATATAATATTGTTTAACTATGATAAATACTGCACTGTACTGTAGTATATTTCATTTATTCATTTTGGTAACCTTCCCTCCGCCTCCCCCCCTCCCCCTTCACCTTGTACGCATGAGGCAGGTTCATCTCACGGGCGAAAAACGCCAGTACGTCATCGTACAGCGGTTGAGCGTCTGGAGTATCCAGCACCACCGTGGACAGGCACTGCAGACACAGAGGCCGTCCGTCGGGCAGAGGCGCCCACTCCGTACCTAGGGAGGGGGAGAAGACGGGGTACGGCGGCAGGGGGTACGGGAAGGAGGGTGTCAGAATGTACAAACAACACATTAACCAGAAAAAATAACATTGAATACAATAAATGATAACCTTTAGGAAATGGAGGCCGGCAAAGTTTTAATTAGAGTCTTAAAAAAGCTACATGCAGATAGATTGATATATCAATAAATAGATAGATAGAAGGTATTGGTATACTGAAAAAGGGGGCTTGATGTTGCACAAGGGGGAATCCGAAAGTGCAAATGCCACAAAAGGAAGGGAATCCGAAATCATATATAAATACCCCTTCTAGGGTTTGGGGGGATGCTCAACGAGTAATCGAATCGAAAAGCAAACAACGCAGCGATGCACAGATATCTGTTCAGATGTCTGTAATCAAAAGGATACTAGTACAACTGACGTATATGTTATGATAATGTTAAAATTGATATAAACTAAGAATTGAAGGGGCGTGCGATGTGATTGCCGCATTTTCTTCTCACCGTGCTTCTGAAACCGCGAGCAGGCGCAGCAACGCGTCAGCTCCGAATCCTCGTGCGTCGTACAGTATCTTTCCCGCCAAAATCCGTTTTCTCGGTAGGAGATGACGCCCTCGGAGCTGGCGGCAATGTACTGCCCACAAACATCGCACGAAGGGTGATGCAGGTGACGATAACAGTCAGGGTGGTACGGCAGCGGGTCACCGGGATGCATTTGGTAGGAGGACGGCCCGCGGCCGCTGCTGATTGGTTCTTGGCAAAAGCCACACCTGTAAAAAAACGAGTTGGTTGCGATGATTAAATAAAAAAGGATTTGAAATCGTTTTACGTTTCAAACTTTTACTGGTACACGATCGTCCTTCGGTGCTGTTGGTAGTGGGGTTGGAAAGTGGTGGCGCTCACTCATTTACGTTCGTTTCATAACGAAAGTTCGCCGAGCTTCCCTTCAGCCACATGCAACAAATTATGGACGTCACGAATCGTACATGCAAAGTGGGACGGACCCTGTACAACGAACCCGCAGGCCACATCGAAATTGAAGAGTACCATTTCCCGAGTACGATGTGTACGACATACCCACGGCACCCCCCCTTTCCCATAACTCACTTGAAGCAAGCCGCGTGCCATTTGCGACCCAGACCAGTCACCCAGGAGCGAGTAAGCAGTCCAAATCCGCGCCCACAGCCCGCACAGGCATCCAGATCTGAATGAAGCTGTTGCGATGGACGCGACGCTGGAATGCTACTACCGCCGGCCGCCGCACCGTTCCTTCTGCCACCGATACCGTCACCTTCTCTGCCGCCGCCGCCGCCGCTGCCGCTGCCGCTGCCGCTGCCGCCGCCGCCCCCACCGCTGCCGCCAGCTCCGATGGAACCGAACATACCACCAGTAGACTCTGCGCCGCTTTTACTCCGCGGAATTGCAGGTGGCGAAATCGGTGGCAGGTACGACTGCGATGGCGATTGGGGCTGTGAGTGGTGATGCGGGGGGTATATTGGCGGCGGGTGTACAAGCGGTGGCGGCGGAAACCCAGATCCGGATTGCGGAGGGTGGCTGCGCTGATAATACTGCGGCGGCGGGTACTGTTGTTGTTGTTGCTGTTGCATGTGTGGTGGTGGGCGGTTAAGGTGATGGGAAGTGGGAAGTGATCTGTCCGAGGGAGCTGGCGCGAGCTGAGATGGAGGCCGAGGGAAATGGTGTGCTGCAGCTCGAGGGGAGGAGGAGGAAGAGGGGCCGTCCGATGGCCATCTGTTACGCGGAGGGGAGATGCTGGTGCTGTGGCGGTGCGGCAAGAGGAGGTTTTGGGGTCGCTGAAGGAGCGCGTTGGCGGACGACGAAGCGGCAGGTGACGGCCGCGGGGGTGCCGCTGCAGGGACAGTGGGTTTCGGAGCGGCTGGAGGAGGTGGTGGTGGAGGCGGAGTTGGAAGTGGCAATTGTGGGTAGATGAGGGAGTTGTTGAGTTTTAACGGGAGAGTCAGGGCCGGGATATGGGTCGGGGTCGCATGCAGATTCGCGGGGAATGGCTGCGGGCTGCTTTCGTGCTGGTCGGTCCTGCCGGTCGCACAATCGTTCGCCCGTAATTGGTCGTTTCCACTTGACTCGCTCGCACGCTGGTCGATTCGTGCCGAATCTGGCTCGGGTAAGGATTTGCCTAATCCAATGGATGGATGAATGGGCCAAACGGACCGCAGCAGGGCTGCAGGGAAGCCGCCGTAATGCCGCAGGACGCATCGCTTCTAGAGCGCGTCCCACTTACGACATTGCAACGGATTTCATAAAATGTCATGATTAAGGATACCTTGTGCACGGGCACCTGCGCTCGACGCTCTTGACTCTACCTGAGGCCGTACTCAACGACGCGGACAATGCTAGCGCAAGCGCCAACTCCTCTTCCTCCGGTGTTGTTGGAGCATAATGCAAAGTCATAGCTGATTATCGATAACCCTTACAGCGCAAAACTATATTTGAAAGGAATTAAATGTAATCTCTTGTAAGCTTTACGATGCAAACGAACTTTACATTCGAAACTGGTTTGAGAGTAAAGATTTGAAGCTTATTCATAAATGTACGAACGATGCGAAGGTTATGCATCTGTCAGGAAATCCCCAGAAATATAACGTCATTCGAAACATCTGGAGGCCTTGTGGTCTTATGGCAAAAAGGATTATACTTTCATTTCAGTTCTTATACCGTCAACCTTCTGAAAACTCATTGCCGCAGCATCAACCAAGCCCCACCGTAAATGCCATGTCGCGTCAGGGTAGGACACCAACGGCCACAACGGGTTGCACACAACAAGCCTGAGGTAAAAGCCCATCCTTCTCTACGATCATGGATTTCCACCACCCAACAGCGCTTTCCAACCAACTCAACGTTTGGCAAGCGATCAGCGCCATTTGTTCCCTCCCGCTGCACGCTGTATCCGAGCCAGAATGCGCTGCCGCTCCGCCTCCGCTTCTTCCTTGGCTTTTCGGAGCTCTTCTACCACAAGCGCCCTTTGCCGCGCGTATTCCCGCTGGATACGCTCTGCGGCATTTGGATCGGCCGAGATCTCCATTGCCGTTGAGCCCCGACCAGCCCCCAGTGGTTCCGCCCCCACAGGGACCAACACCAGACCATGACTTGCCCCGGGTAGGTGGGTCAAGCGCGCCGCCTTCGGCGGGGCTACTGAATGTAAGGCGCCGATGTTGAACGGGTTGACACCCAGCAGCGGTGGCGTGCTTGGCTCAGACTCACCCGCAGCTGCACCGTACAACGGCGTTTCCGGCTGGCTCGTCCTGATGTAAGATTCGTACAATAACGGATCGACGTACGTCGATGAGACATGTGGTTGCTGTTGTTGCCGAGCGCGCACCGCTGCTGCCTGTGCCGCCAGCGACGCCGCAATATCTCGGCTGGTGTCGCTCCCACTGACGCCGCTGACGTAAGTGCCGCCTGACTTGGATGAAATCAACGGATCTTTGATATTAACTCTGAGTGCGGCGCCGTACAACGGCTGCAATGAGGAAAGCGGCGGATCACTGGGGCGGGTCCGCATGGGGCTGGGTGCGGCACGCCGTACAGCAGCGACGGCTGCGGCACCGCTGCCGCCGGGCAGCTGGTCCTTCATCGCCCGCGTCCAGCGGTCAGGGAACTTCTCCGCAACGTGCCGCTCGATCTCAATGTAGTACAGGTCGGACGTGGGGTCCACGTGCTCCACATCAACCAGACGGTCATGTACCTGGGAAGACCAATGAATCACCAACAAAGAAGGCTCAGAAAGGAAGCTGCCAAAGAAGGCCGCACTCTCGCTCACATATGAGTGATGAAGCTGAACAAAAGGTGGACCGGCGTACTTCACCGGTCCAGGCGTGACTTATCCAGAAAAAGAGAGCATGGGAGTAAAGGGACGCAAAGGCAAGGCGACTGCACATCAGAGAGCATAGAAAGGGACAGCTCGCGGCGCAAAGAAACTGGAATTTGAACTTTAGCTTGGCCCCCTAACACCGGCGAAAACCTGTCAAGGGTGGGGACGGGGAGCGAGCTAGGAGGTAAGGCAAGGAAATCGTTTTAAAAGTCAATTCCTGTTGCCGTACCTGGTAGGCGTATGCCGTCATGTCGTAATCGGTCCCGAACCATGCGTTCCTTTCCGCCCATTTGAGCGCGCGGACATCGGGTCGAGGGCCCCCGGCGTCCTCAGCGTCAGCCTCGACGGCGGGAGCCGTCACAACAGCGGTGGCGCCACCAGCGTTACCGCCGCTGCCTGCAGCGACGCCGGGCCCTGACCCGGGTGGTACACGCGTCGTTGGCTGCGGTGCGGCGGCGGCGGCACCGCCACCGTCCGCCAATATATTTTGGAACTCCGCCTCCATAGCCGCCAGCTCCGGAAACTCCGATAGCGCTGGCGGCGGCGGTGCCACCCCGGGTGCCCCACGGGTCGGTACGAGGATCGGAAGTGACATGGTGCTGCTGTTGCCGCTGCCCGGTGGCGGTAACGGCGGAGGGGGCTGTAGAGCATTACTGTAGCCAAACAGCAGCGCGGCCGGATCTTCCGTCAGGTATGTCGGTCGGCCACCGCCACCGCCACGTCCCACAGACTTCGCCCGGGGAGACCCACCTTTACCAGCGGCAGCGCCCTGCTTCCGACCGTTGCGTCCGGCGCCATCCGACATGCCGTACATGGCCTGGGGGATCCGGCTGTTCTGCTTTCCACGCACTCGAGAGGGTAGGGGTGCGCTATAGCTTGGACTAGGGATTTCCGCTGGCGGCGGCGGCGGCGGCGGCCCTGGCGGCCCAACGGCACCACGCTGCTGGGACTGCGGGTACGACTGGTACGATGGGGGCTGCTGGGATTGCTGGTACAGCAGGACGCCACCAGAGGTGCCATAACTGCTTGAGGAGCCGTAAGACGCACGCAGCGGCCCCGCCGTACTGCTTTGGAGCAGCGGTATCTGTTGCTGTTGTTGCTGCGATGGCGGCGGCGGCATATACTCGCCAGCGCTGCCACCGCTGTTCCCTACCGCACCATTGACTGCTGCGACGGCCTCCGCCATCGCCGTTACGAATGGTTGTCGGCCCTTTCCACTCGACACGCCGACTGGCTGTAGCTGCAGCTGTTGCTGTTGCTGTTGCTGTTGCTGGCGCTGCGGAGTTGACGGTGTGCCCGGTTGGTCCGGCGGGCTCGGCGAAGCCGCACCGCTGCCGGCGGAGCCGGTCGAACCGCCGCTGCCAGCATGGGCACGGAGCCCCTCCGGCAGCCCCGCCAGTACGGCAGAGGCGTCAGCGCCGAGGGATAGCTGTTGCAGGGCGCCCGCCAGTTGGCGATTCTCTTCACGGAGTTGGGTGATTGTTTTCCGCAGATTTAGTACGAGTTGGTCCTGTCGATTAAGAAGTTGTGACGAGTGACGAGTGAGGGGTAAGGGGTGAGGGAGGGGGGCATGTCCAGGTGCGTGCAGCACAAAATTACGGATCTATACACCACATCCCGCGCCCTAAAGGGAATGAACGTAAGATTTAAATACTTTCCACTTCCGCACTCACCATGGTACGGCGGTTAAGATAGACAGGTCGCATGTATATGACGATCCAGCAAGCGTTACAAACACGTACACGCATAAGCACATAAGCACATAAGCGCGCGCACACACACACAGACACCCAACTAGCGCACATACACGAACACATGTGCATTCGACCACGCAACATCCCACCCTAAGCCAGGGTGCTCTATATTCTCATTGCACTAATTATCGTACCAACTCGCAAAATCGCCACTAATCGACAGCTTACTGACCTGCGGATCCAGCAGTACGACCGGCTCCGCTTTGATCCGCGTGGCCATTGTGGCGAAGTGCAGTGTATTGAGCGACTCCTCGGCAGCAGTGCGCATAGGGCCCAGACAGGCCAGCATCAGGCACCTGCCGCTGCCCCGCAACCCATCCCATAGGAGCTGGGTCAGTTTAGAGTCTCGAAAAGGAACGAAGGAGTTGGCGTTGGCGTTACCGTAGCTACGGGCGGAGAGCGACGCCAGCACCTGCGAAGAGCACGGCGGTGAAAGAACGGCGGCAAGGGTAGCGCTTGTGCATGAAGAAGGGGTAGCTTTGGGAGTTGGAGAGGAATTTGGAAGACGAAATACAACACCGTTTCTATGCGTAGGGTCAAAAGCCAAAAACGGGGAGGAGACAGGAAGAAGCAACAGAATCTATTAAAAATGACTCCATCCCTCTCTCCCTCTCTCCCTCTCTGCCTCTCCCCCTCTCTGCGTCCGCTCACCTGTCCTAGGGTGAATAGGCTCTTGTTAATGGCTCCCGTCTCCCGCACCGCCCCCTTCTCCGTGTTCCCCGTATCCTTGAGCCGCTCGCTACCAGCCAGATCCACCAAAACCAGCTTTCCGTACCTGCCGTACCGTATCATTACGGAAAACCATAGATATAAATCAGCATGAGAAGTTTATGTGCGTGTATATTGAGCAAAATACGGTGAAGTAGAGGTACGGTAACATTATTACGGAATGAAACAAGAAGGGCAGGTTGTGTACACCCCATGATGTCTATATACCTTCCTTCCCCTCCCCTTCCCTTCCTCCCCTTATGTCTTACACACACTATGTGATGCTTGAGAAAAGCCTGAAGTGTCCGTTAGGTGTTGCGCGCTCGTGTTTAGGTCCGTTGTTCTTGGTTACCCACCCGCCTTCTCCCCCTCCCCCGCGCCGTACGCGGCCATATACACACAGACATAAGACCCAGACACCCGTACCTGCGTATCCCTCCCTTGGCGCCCATCTGCTCCCCTGGACCTGTCTCCTTGGACGCGAACACGAACGTCATCAAACAGTGTGATCGACTGCTGTATTCGTTGAGTCTATGCCCCCGGGTGTGGCGGTACTGCAGTGCCCGTACCATGTACCGCACAGCCGCCACGTCAGTGGGGCAGCTGACCTGGGTCAGGCCCGTCACTGCGAAGCCGTCCCTGGAGTCCTTACGGACCTGCGGACCGCCCAGCCGCCGTCCGAGGAGGTAGGGAAGGGTATGACAAGAGGGTATGAATGGAATGCAGATCGCGAAGTAAACTTACATTTTTCTCCGTCTCTGGTCCCTTCTCGTTCCCTCTCGTTCCCTCTCGTTCCCTCCCTCTCAAAGGGTGCTCAGATCTTTACTACTCTCTCTCTCTCTCTCTCTCTCTCTCTCTCTTACTACTTTCACTTAATCGTCTATAAGCTGCTGTCGACCTGTGGCAGACACGATGTACGATGCCACTTGTACCACCAATACACACGTTTGCAAGTTATCTCCCACCCCTTTGTCCTTCACAACACGCACATACCTGCAGCTGCTTCGTTTTATCCAGCGCAAGAAGGTCCGTCACAGCCTCGTTGTACAGCTCCACCACGCTGGCCGTCACCGCAAACTCTGTTGTACCCGACCTTGCCTCAATGGACCGATACGCCGCTGCGATACACCGCGTCAGGATTCCATCCTCAGGGTCAACCGTAATGCTATTGCCACTACCGGCGGCGGCGACGGTTCCGCCGCTGCCGCTGCCGCCAGCGGACGCCCCCGAGGCGGCGGACCTAGCGGAGGTGGCGGATCCGGGCAGCGCTAGTAGGTCGTCGCCGGCAGTGGCGCCGAGGCGACCAGTAGTGGCGGTCGAAGGCGCGCCGGCGGCGGCGGCCGCAGTGGCGGCGCCACGACTGAGCCGCGGGCCGATGATGGTGTGGGTTTTTCCAGATCCGGTCTGGCCGAAGGCGAAGACCGTGACGCAGTAACCGTCAAGGGAAGCTTCTACCAGCTCCTGTAATCCGCATGTTTCGTAGAGCTCCTCCTGATGGGAGGGGAAAGGGCGGATGGGAACACGGCCGTCAGAGCAAGATCGGAATACCCAGATGGGATCCAGATCAGATCCAGATTGGTGAGTAAACGGTATAAGGTCACGGATCGGATCACGCTGACGCGCACATGCATAACTAATGTAGTACAGATACGCATGCATACACGCCCAGATTGGTTTTTAAAACCATTAAGACAAAAACACACGAGCACGCGGGGCAAGGCATGCACCATGCAGGGAGGCGCGTTCGCACATAAGGTCGTGGCGACGTTCATTGGCGCCATCTTAATTTTCCCACGCGCCGTGTATTCGGACATTCACCGTGCCGTACCTGCGTAGTGTGTCCCGGCAGGCAGGCATCGAATTCGTACGACCTCGCCCCGCTCCGAGTGGCCCCAGGCAGCAGATTGGCGCCTCCCGCAAGTCGGTCGGGCAGCAAAACCTATGGGACGTCGTACGGGTCAAAGTAGAAGTCAATGCCAACGTCAGGGTACTATTCCGCATGATTTGGCCAATGTCAGGGTTAATATAAATGCACGAAGCTGGGAACCGTATATGTTCGGGCTACGCTTTCACCACTGTTCCCAGCAGCAACCAGCGGCGAACAATATATAGGCCAGGGCGGGTGTGCTTCGGGCGGCTTGTCCACCAGCCCACCAGCTCTGCCCGCTGCCCCATACCCGGGCATTGCCCTGAATAACCCTGCACTGCTGGTGAGTGCGGCCGCTCACATGTTCCTTCCCTCTACCATCTCCAGCATGTAATTCAACTCTCAGGCCGTTTGACGGCATGCATATCTGATGACCCCGAGTGCAGAAACCTCTTCCCTTAGTGCGGGGGTGTGGCCTGCACAATACCCTGCCTGCCTCCTCCCGCCTAGGTGCCCTGCTGTTCATTCAGATTTGCAGCCCTCTCCAGCTGATAACGACAGCGTCAGTGACATGAACAACATCCATGCAATGACCAGCAAGTTTTAACGGCATTTGATAGCTGGCGGTGCCGCTGGGGCTGGGGCTGGGGCTGGGCCCCTTCCTCTTTGTCCTTTCCTCCTTCACACCGACCTCCCTTCCTCCCTACCCGCCTCCGGTCCTCCTTCCTCCCTTCCCTTACCTGTAGCTTCCTCGCATCCGGGGAGCACGTCACCGCCACTTCATCTGTTAGCTCATGGGGTAACACAGGCCGCACTCGGACGACCACCTGTGAGCGTCGAAATAGGCGCAATAGTATCTAAGCTCAAACATGAATACCGAGATTGGCAGAAAGAGTAACTCGTATAAGAATTCCTGACCTGGATGCGGTTGGGCTGCTCTGCGGCGTCACTAGCCTGCATGGTAAGAGCTAGTTGCAACGTCGAGTCCCAACCACCATAAGTTGGGCCATGGCATATGCCATGACCCAGTATTCTAACAGTTCATTCTATCCCATGTGATGAGCAAGCAATGATCGGACAGAGGTTTGGGTTATGGGAACAAATGGCAAGTCACTGAACAACGTTACGAAGAATGTGGAGCGTTCTGTTGTGATGGAGAGATTGCGAAAGATTATATTTATGATACGCTATTGCAGGCCCATGCGCGGTCCAGAAAAGCGAGTTGTGGGCCGAGCAAGTGCCGTAACCTGGCATCCGACGTTCTTCGAGGCGCTCTTAACGGGGCTGGCCCCATGATGAGGTTCAGAAGTTAACACAATTTGCAACACAAATCAAATCTTTGGTGGACAGTGCAATATAATATTTGAAAGCGCTTCACTGTTAGCAGGCAAACCTCGCCAACTATGAATAACAACAAGCTTGATGAGCCAGCCCTTCTGGCCGGATGCAAGGGTGTCTTTTCCAAATCGAGTTACATTACCATCGGGAATGAAGGGTGAGCGCGGTTGCTGCGCATACAACTCAGTCCCGCGTTGCACGCGTCACGATATAGGGATCTGCGTCTAAATATTCAAGTTTTACTTGATTATGTCCTACCTTCGTCCGTGCCTGCGAATGGTGCAGGAAACCTGAAGAGTATGGCAAGAAAATCCAGATGCGCTCGGCTTATGGGGGTAAGCATCTGAGCACGGTTCCACCGAAAGATGGAAAGACTGTGGACGTCTATTTTGAGAAGAAACACAACTGGATTAGCTCGGTAAGTTCTTGCTTGAGGTTGGCAACTTGGCATGCCTTTGCATGGCGATAGGGCGCATCCTTGAAAGAAGATGTGGCGTAACCCCGAACCGAAGAAGTGAAATTGCAACTTCTCTTTTTGCAGGGTGACCCATACCTCGACCGCATCCGCTACAAGGACATCCAGACGGAGAAGAAACGGGGGTTCCAAACATCCGACTTCTCCAAGCGTGATGAGTTCACAAACACCATTCGTACTGAGCAATGGCGCGAGCAGCTCAAGGTTGGTACAATTATGACGAAGCCGACTAGCAAGCCGCGCACAATACAGTCTTGACCCCGCGGGCTGCGGCCGCGCTGGTTTAACGTCCTGGGAAACTAGCTGTATTAGTTCTACCTTAATATACATGAGCTTGGGCATGATTTGGGATGCAGTCCTGTGACCTAGCTGTCACCTCGAAGGACTGGTACGTATGGTTAGGCACGTGCCATACGCTTGGGCCTATTGAAGGGACTAATACGTGCCTGCATAACCTGATAGTCGATAATAAGGTCTTTTGTGCCAAATAATGGATTATCGGGTCTGCTTCGAGACGGCCAACGTTGTGCCGTAACCTGCCGAGCCACTGGAAGTTTCGCCATGCGTCGCCATGTTCTGCATTACGTTTTCCTGGTCATAGTAGAGCCCCTGCACACTATGGCCTTTCCTGGTCCGTTCGCCTTCCTTATCATCCACTCCGGGGTACATGAATACCCATGCACATTGGCGATCTTCCCGTTGGGGGGGGGGCAGGGTAGCTGCTCCTGGCTGGCGTAAGGAGGCCCCATTAGATATGTAAGCTTCCACACAGTCTCAGGCACTCGCATTACCCCATCGGGAATATATCCATACAAAATCACAGACACATGCAAACGCATATACGCGTCAGGGTGACGCCTTCAAGAGCGGTATACAAAAGTGGTATATGTGTCTGTGCGTAGATCTTTCGAGGGAAACACGCACTTTGTTGCCCAGAGTGGGGGTAGGGGGTTATTGACCAGGGGCACCAAGTCGGTAGCCTGCTGGGTGCATCCCACTCGCCCGTTGAGGTAATGCCGTTTATTAAGGTGTCTCACGGCTTTTGTTGCCCCCTCCCGTCATCCTGTCGTCTCGTGTTCCTCACAGGCGGAGGGCCAACATGCAAAGAAAGCGCTGGACATATTTGCGGAAGCGACCGGAATCACGTCAGTGCCCACATCTATCCGGAGAGCAGCAGAGGAAGAAACGGTGAGAGTGGGGGAGGGCTGCTGTGCTGCGAGGACCCGTGTGGACTCCCGCTATGCGGCGCGCTCTAGGGTAGCGGCATCGCATTCTGGCACCCCCATTTGCAAATGCCTTTGCTCGTCGGCACTCGTCATCTTCTCAACTCTGCCCTCTCGTTTCCCACCGTCTCCCTTGTTGGGTGACAGTACGCATACGATCAAGTATACGAGAAGGAGGATCCCACGTTTGATGGTGCGAGCAAAACGCACCGAGATACTAAGAACCGAACGATGCTCAGTCGGGAGCGGGTACAAGGCGAGCTTATGACAACGACGGGGCTTGCCTTCCAGGCACCCGACGACCATCACAAGCCAGAGCACGGGCGAAAACCAATTGTCCGGGAGACCTTCTACCGGAAGACGAACATCTTCTTCCCCGAGGGATGCGCAGCGGACCCCTCCACGTAAAAATCCCTCGCCCGCTGCTTCAAGCAGCAGCAGCGGCGTGGCGTGGCTTGGTGCGGAAGATTTTCGCAGCTGTGGCGTTTTGTTTGCTCGGGGTGTTCATCCCTGTACTTAAGAACAATGTAATTTCGGTTCCACTGCAGCTTAAGGTGGGGGTTGATTAAGCTGCAGCGCGTCATGTCTCTCCCTTGCATGATGCAGGTGTAGTGCTATGTAATGTGATGTGATTTGACAGGCGGGATGTGGCGGGATGTATGGTAGGTTTTTCTTCCTCGGTGATGCCGACTTGGTGATGACTGGATCTGCAATAAATGCGAACGGAACGGACTTGGCAAGGACTTCTTTACGGCCCGTCCTATCTTTCGCGCCCACAACCGTGGTCGTTCGGCACAATGGAAAAAGTTGATGGCAGCCGCCGGACCGGGCCCAGAGATAGTTCGGGCGTTGCTGCAAGCGGCAGCGGCGGTGGGGGTAGCCGCAGCATCACGCTGGGGAGTAGCCACAGCGACCCTAAAATGTCGACTCGGGAGCTTGTCAGGAATGCCCCACCGCGACAAGGGCAGAGAAGAGGGAGGATGGAGGAGAAAAGTATGTACGGCGGGGCGAGGGCATGGCACGCGTGAGCTTGTTAGGTTTGATGATGAGTCGACTGACGGGCTGGTGCTGGTGCTGGTGCTGTGGGAGATAAGTGCTAGCAAAGGAACTCTGAGGCGATCACCGCTGAATGCGTGTCCTCACGGCTGTGCGTGAGTAGCCTTTCCCCAGGTACTAAAGATTCTAGGTTCCCATGACGGGTTCTGTGGGTTACATGACCCTTTCTGCTGCGATGCTCGGGAACACGGTACGCATATGGGAGTAAAGGTGACAGTGGTCCTAGTGGTCTTGGATGGATTGATTCCTGTCGAGCTCCGCTTCCTCACAGACTTGACTGACGTACGTACGTACGTACGGAAACATCCTGACCTTGCATTATTGAGCCCAAGCTACCTGCGTTGTCCCGCACCCAGAAAGATGTAGGTCATTTTAGCTTTCCCCTTGCAGACATAGCTCATCGTCGCTTGCCCACATTGACCCTCAGGTACAGTGAAGATGAATTCCCGTTCTTAGGTGATGATGGTGATGTTGACTTGATGACTTGCTGACAAAGAATGCGCCTCGAGGCTACCCTGCTTCGGGTGAGGGAAAGCGGGCGCGTTGCGGCCCTCCGGCCTGTCTTGAACTGCTGCATGGTGATGGGAATCTAGGCGGCGGCAATGCCTGGTGCCTCCTTGGACAGCCTTATCGGAATTCCCGAAAAGGGTTGAGACCTTGTGAGCTGCATCCGGCTGCCAACCAAACTTTGCTGGGTGTCAGTGTTTGCAAGGAGGCATGAGCACCTGGTGCAGTGCTGACCCGCAGTGCAATGCAGCGCAGCACGATGTGGCGTTCTGTGCTTTGTATTTTTGCGCCAACGCGCTCAGTGCTCCCTGATCCCTGATGGCGCTGAGATAATATTGATGTGGGGGTGACGGAAAGATGGACTGATGTGGCAGTGGTAATCCTGGTGGTGGTGAAGACAATGATGACCACCTCACGAACATGTGGTTTCCCGGCTGCAAGGGAGCAAGCTCCTTGGGCCGTAGTGGGAGTGGGATCTCGGCAGGGACGGTTGACCTGCTCGGGGGGCCCCTCGGATAGGGGAAGGGGGGGAAGGGATACGGGAAACGGAGGGGTTGGGTAGTTGGATATGGGGGTCCTCGGGAAGAGGAGATTGGGATTTCATAGGTAGCATACTGTAATTCGTTGGAATGTCACCCGTGCCCAGGAAGGGGACGGATGAACTGGTTAACAGTAACGAGTACCTGGTGTGGGTACCTGCTGTAACGGAACATCTCAGGCTTCAGGAATGTAGGTAGTGAAAAGATTCCTCAGGATGGGGTGCTTAGATCATTAATAAGAAAGTGATGTAAAAATGGGAGTATATATAGGAGTATGCAAGCAGTGAAACCAAGGGTCCGAGGGGTAGGCTACCGTAACCAGGGGAGACCATACTCATGTACCATCGCTCCGGATGAGACAGATTTTATATGTTGGGTTTTGGGATTCGTACGAGCACGCACCAAATAGCAGCTTGCCTTATACTCTACTACGCCTTCTTCCTGCCTCAGGCCACAGCGGTTCCTCCCATGCGAAAACACACTATACTTTGCTGCAGCAGGAAAGCCGTATTATATCCACCAGGTTAAATAAAAAGCTTTTATAGGAGATCAAGTACTCGTGGAGAAAATCCAGGTCGCCTAGCCCGTTCTGTCGGAGTTCTGCATTCGTCTCTGAGGGCGCCTGATCCATATGAACGAACTCCGAATAACATTAAAATATAAGCTGGACGACACAATTTATTTATGTGTAAATCCTTCAGGGTGAAAGTCTCGACGGAATGAGTAAAGCTAGTTCAAGCTTAATGCACGGGAACACCATCACGAGCGAGACTAAAGGCATGATGCTCCAACTATATCTAACGTGAATAGATGAGCAGACAACTATCGTATCTGATGCTTGTCATGACTATATGACTTTTCGAGATTCGTATGGTTACGTAAGCAGCACGTGCCAGTTTCGCAGGTTGGCAGTTTATGTAAAACTGCTCTTAGTAATTAGCTGTCCGGCGCAATCGGCAATCTCCTCGACCCCATGCTTCTTGCCTGGGCCCTGCTCGGCTACTGAACGGACTAGTTGGTATTTCCTCGTTCTCGTTCTGACTGCCGAGGTGGAAGAGGGGGACGGGGGACCGGCGGGGTAAGACAGAGGAGGGTTATTAAGGAAGTGGGTAAGCTCTAGGCAGCTAAGCGGCAGTCCCAGCAGCCAGGGCCCTCCCGGGGCCGACCGGGGCCCCACCCAGCCCCTGGACTATTGCCGGAGCCTCTTCAGTTAAAGCACCAGCCGGACCACATAGTGCAACGAGTTCGTACTACGGCAAGGCTCACGTGTAGTGCCACATCTTTGGCTCCGCTACGCTGCCACGGATCCTGGTTTGGGGGAATGCTTGCATGCGTTATTCAATCCTTTATGCTCCGACCATCAGTCAAGCGGAGATTTCGTTCTGCATGGCTCTTACTTCAGTCAGATGCTTTCTCGGGTTGTACGCACATGCCGCTGTCGTAGACGTGCTGCCCCACGGCGTGGAGCCTGAGCAGCAGCCTGGTGCACACGTGGACCTGCTCCGAATGCGGACACCGCACCAGGGCGAAGGCGCCGTTAGTCGCAGCCGGACCTCCATGTGCGCAGGTTCAGTTGCTTCAATAGTCAGGAGCTTGCAAACACATTCGGTAAGGCATGGCTCGCCTGCAGTACAACCCGCAGTGCGGCATAGGTGGAGCGATGTATGGAGTGCTTCCGAGTGGTGATACCCTACTCTTAGTGCCGCCCATCTATGCGTGGAGCTGGCGATGGTTTGGATTCAGGCTTGGGTATCCCCTCTTACTGGGTCCATGTCGTGCATGTTAAAGCCTTCAGCAGCGGCCCTGCTGCCTGTGCCGGCGCTGGCGGTGGTGATGGCAGACCACTCCATGCTGACCTCGTCAGACCTATGGACTGGCGCGTCATCATCGGTGGTGCTGCGTGGCACCAGTAAACTGCTCGCGTTCAAAACCACAGGGTTTAGAAAGTCTCTCATACAGTGCCTCTCATGCCGCCTTGCAGTTTGCAACATGCCACTCAAGGGGCAATTTTCCCATTGTTTCGGGAATGAATGCAAACTTGCAGTGTGGGTGTGGTATGGTATACCGTATTCCCCTGGGGGTATTTACTGGTAATATCCAGGATGATCAGAAAACATGGATCATCATCATCTTCCATCATCATCTTCTTCTTCTTCATCTTCCGATCAGGCTTTCTGTATCGTGGATATTACTACAGGGATTACAGGGTTCGCCCCAATTCACACCCCCCCACACACACCAACAGAACGGTGAGAGCGGTCGGCTCCATCACCAGGCTGTGGGGGATTGCTGTTCAGAACGCCCCCGCCCTCCCCTCCCCAGTTGGTGTGTGTAGGATAGGGGGGTACATCACCCGTGGCCACTAACCTGGCAGTCCCTACCTTCCCCGGTGTTTCGGGGCACCCTCATCCAGTCTCCCATGCCGACTTCTCCGAAATCAGTGGTTTTCCCAGGTTCAGCACCCACCACCAGCATCCAGCGGAATCTGCCGAATCAACTAAGGCGTCAACTCCGCTACTGGTCAGCTCGCAGGTCACTTTAATTGGGGTCGTCACCGTCCATCGCCATGGGGGCACCCTGCCCTTAACATTAGGGTCTTTGGCCCGCTCTCAGTTGGTGTTGCCCGCGGTGTTGCTGCTTTCTTTCTTTGCTTCTTTCTGGCCTAGGTTCTTCGTCCCAGGCCTTTTAGTGCAGCATATTTGTAACAGAAATGGCAATGGATATTCGTCCGTGAGCAACAACTAATTACGGTTGCCATTAGTCAGGCAACACGCAGCAGTCTGCCTGGGGAAGATTACCCAATCTTCGCCATAAACCGATTTCTTTTGACAATTATAACGATTTCGTCAGCACAAAAACAGCGAAGAGCTTTTAGGCAGTTCTATGTGGCATACCGGAACCCCGCTCGATTCGTTGGGACAGAGGGCATCACAAGCTTGCCGCATCTCGCAAATGGAGAGGAGGTACCTGGCTGGCATCTAGCTTGAAGCAGCATCTAAATACTTTCCTAGTTTATGGAGACACAAGGTCAGGGGCATTTAGCACCCACCCAATGCGACACACAACCTGACTGCTGGTTGGCTGGTTGGCTTGCAAGTCGTTGTTTTGTTGCCCTGTCCATCCTTACCGTTCCCCCCCCCCAGTTTTCCGCGTGGACGGGTGAGAGGGCCTTTCTCGTTGGCGCGTCTATCAAGGGCGGGCAGCGTTAGTACTTGTGTAAATAGCTTGGCCGCCTGGTGGAAACAGCTGTGTTTAGGGTAACAGGGCAGGTGAGCGAGTGGGCGAGTGGTTGAGGATCTCTGGGGGAGGGTTGAGGATCCTAACAACACATCTGCATTTCCGATTCGGGTTTTGGATGGGTGTCCATCGCCCGCTCTGTGCACCGTAGCCTATTTCAACGTAGAGCCGACTCTGTCTCTGTCCCTTACGCGCATGCAGATTTCCGTGTCGTGAATCTCGCCCACCCACCACCGTTTGTACAGGAACAGGGAGGACAGTCCCAGCAGGGGTGGCAGCGGCCGTGCCGCCGCCACAATAGCTGCTGGAATTGTCTGACGCCAGTTTGCCTGTGTTTTTCCACGGCAGCAAGTGATTCACATCATTGCATGCGATGTGCTGATGTATAACAGCTTGATTAGGCTTCTACCGACCACCTTGCCTAATGAGTGCGTATGTGTGTTTCAGACCTGATGTGCATGTGTCAGAGCAATACTGTCCAGCATATTATACGCTCAACCAAAACCGATTTTATGCACCTTGACAGCCCCAGCTGTACGTCGACCTGTAATGGTCACCCACTGCCATCTGATCGAAATCACCGACCAGCTGAAGGCAGGGCTTTGTGGCCTTTCTTTTGTGTGTTCCTACGAGGTGTTCCCACATTTCCAGAATGATTTGGCATGTCTCCATCGGCGCAGAATAAGTTAATAGCTAAATATAAAGATGTATATGCAGGTTGTGCAAAATTATATGAGGTTATGGACCGGGTGAGCTGGATGTACCTCCTGCCCATTCGTCATTCCCTTCCCTCCTGCCGCACAGTCCACGGAACGTAGAGAGATCCGTGATCCGAATCGTGTCAAGGCTACCCAGGTAATGCAATCATGCAGACGATGTGAAGACAACGCGCTTTACCACCCTATACCACCCTGTAATGCAGATATCTCGCCGCCGGGACCGCTATCGCTTCCGCAATTGTGGTCCTCTGCCTCCTTCTGTGCCTCAGTCCATGTCCTCAAATTCCTGATCCTGTTGAACGGCCGGCAGTGTTGCCTCCACCTCCACGTCCTCTGAAACCAACATCTGATCCAGGAAACGGCGAGCCTCACTAGAAGTCACCGCCCCACCATCGTCCTCAAATTGCACTGCCGCGTCACCGCCCCCAGCACCGCCGCCATTTCCGGAAGCTGTGGTAGCAGCAGCTCCGGCGACCCCCGGTGGCTTATACCGTTCCATATCCTCTGCAGAAATCAAACTCACACCCCGGGCAGCTAGCTGCGACATGAAAGCTGCACGGTCCTCAGACTTGCACCTGCACGAGAAGTGTAAGGCATGTGTACGGTAAAATGTGGTAAAACGCATCTACAAAAGAGTATTTTTTTATTGGCCTGCGATCGGCTCCTCGGGGGGAGCCGTGGAATAGAGAGAACGAACGTGTAGCAGGCACGAGCCCTCTGACAACTGGGGCATTGGGGGCGCGGATGGGTATGTGTTGTAGCATCTAAGAAGAAATAAATGGAAATTAACTTCGATTAATTGCGTGCATGAGGTTTTACCTAAAGATGGTCAGCCTAGTTAGGAGCTGTAAGATGAAGTGACCAGGCGTGACCAGGCGTAGGGGTGAAACGCCAGGATATTAGAAAGACTCTTAGCTTTTGAGGGTAGCCCCCGAAGCGAAGGGTAACCCCACTAACCCCCTACAGCAGTCGTTTCGGCCTCCTAAGCAACAAGGGCATTTAATGCTCTTGGGAGGAAGCAAGGGGGATAGAGAATTTTTAGATTGAAGCCTTAGGTTGACGGGTCGTAACCATCCCGAGATTTTGCAACATATAAATCAACCTTTTTTTTTCAAGAGCTAAATGCTCTAACAGTATGACAAACAACGGACAACAGACCCATGGGACATAGGAACCCATGTGATACTGACACATATCATTTAACAACCGCTGGAAATTTCCTTCTTTGCCGAGACGTACACACACCTGCAAGGGGGCCCTATGGCCACGTTTAGTCTGATATTGTGAGGGGGCCTTGCTCTTGAACCCGTAAGAAAAGGTTGATTTATATGTTGCAAAATCTCGGGATGGTTACGACCCGTCAACCTAAGGCTTCAATCTAAAAGTTCTCTATCCCCCTTGCTTCCTCCCAAAGGCATTAAATGCCCTTGTTGCTTAGGAGGCCGAAACGACTGCTGTAGGGGGTTAGTGGGGTTACCCTTCGCTTCGGGGGCTACCCTCAAAAGCTAAGAGTCTTTCTAATATCCTGGCGTTTCACCCCTACGCCTGGTCACTTCATCTTACAGCTCCTAACTACATCATCATTTGTAACATCTCAAACACGAAATAAACTTTGGTAAATTTCTATTTATTTCTTCTTAGATGCTACAACAGATATAGGTGCCAGTGCGTGCAACATCCCCATTTTTCCCTGCCCAAACGCATACACACACATACACACACAGTCCGCACGTCACCAAAGCGTGTATGACCCGCATCCCTGGAGCGCAGCATATGCAACAGCGCTCCTAGCTTCCTTGTACGGCAGTGCGCTTCCAATACGGCTATGAAAGCCAACAGCAAAATACCCGCTTTTTCTGCATTTTTGCCGCCTTTCCAGTCCATCACTCAGCCCAGCACCCACCAAGTAACGAGGTCTCGAAGGAAGCTGTTGAAGGCACCCGGCCTCCCCGAGGAAGCACATCCTCCCTGCAGCGCCTGGACACACTGGGGACGGCAACAAAAAGGGCGCAGGGGGGGCAGTAGCAACCAACGTTTTTCAGTGCCGTTTGACGGAGGGGCGTGCCCATATGCAGGCGCTGACACGTTGGGTTAAGTAGGGGTTAGCTATAGGGGTTATAATAGTGGTTAATAGGGCTTAGCTAATTAGCTGATAAGTGCGTCTCGCGCTGCCTTACCTTGACCGCTTTTTCGTATAGCTGGTCGCCGATGGACCTGCTTACCAGCTCCCGTACCAGCTCCTGCATCTGCCGTACGGCTTCGGAGGCAGAGCTGCGCGTTTCGAGGAAGGGTTTTAGGGGCACGGAAAGGGTTTATAGTGCACTTTTACTGTGCACTTATTATTCAGATGCTGTCCAGGCGTACCAGTTCCTGAATATCCTGAACTTACCAACTGACGTCACCCTCCACATCCACTCACGTACGGTAGGGAAGCAGGGCCGTGGAAGGGCTAGAGAGAGAACCAGGGTCTTCTACCATAGGAGGTCCTAGGGCTCCAGGGCATTTCGTCAAAAAAAGCTGCGTGAAATTATTTCCCAGGCACGGCACCGACACCATCGCTCCTCCAAAAGCCCTGGATGGATTACTTCGAGCATGACAGCTGATGATCAGAATCTCGCTGCTTTCAAACCTTTAATGCTATTCACATGACCCTCCATAACCTCCCGCCAGCACTCACTCGCATCCCTGAGCAAGCATCGTTCGGAAGTCCTCCACAGCATTGAGCTCCGAAACCTTTCTGACCCGCGCCGCCGCTGTGCCGCCCGCCGCAGTCGGGTCAAACAGCACCGCTGCCGCCGCCGCCGATGACATGTGGTCTCTGTCGCCGATGCCAGCGGCAACAGCAGCGGCCGCAGCGGGGAGGAGGGCGTCAACGCCCTCCTCACGCCGGGCCCGTTTCACTGCGGGCTCACTGTCCTCGAGACGATCTACAGGGAGGGTGCAAATACCGGTATTGCCAGTACGGCATATCGCTAAATCTCGCAGGTGGAATTTCACGAGGAGGGCGCTCTGCGGCACCCTGCAGCTTTCTAAGCTTCCGCAGTGCAGCGGCTCGTGGCTCCGCTGCAGCTCCCTCACATATGTGCCACCTGCCACCTGCTACATGCCGGGGACACACCCGCCCCTTTTTAGAACCGGCATCTTCCATCCGTCGACTGAAATGCCGCCTCACGCCGTTATCACCCTTCCGACTCTGCCCGCACAAACCAAAATCAGCTGAACACCCCAAAACAGCTGAACAGCCTGAAACAGCTAAAACAAAGAATTGACTGTTCCTCATCCTTGTCATGTCGCATTTTAAAAGCCTAGAAGCCTAAAGATTATAGAAGCGTACCCCCGGTCTGCAGCTTCTCCTCAGCTCGCTGTATTGCCTCCTTCGCCCCGGCCGGCCAGTACCGCCCGTGCGGCTGCAGCACCAGCTCCACCAGCGGGTCATCCTCCGGATCAGGAAGCTGTGGGGTGGTTGGTTTAAGCTAGTTCGTTAATGGGAGGTAGCTGGTGGTTCAAACAAAGACGGCTGGAAGGATGGAAGGATGGACCCCTTTGACCCCTGGTCGGAGGGACTCGCGACGTGAGGAAGTGGGTCAGGAAATGAGGTCGTGGGGAAGCATCAGCCTCAGGCCACAGAAACTCATGTGCCTGGCAAGCAATTGGCGTCACATTGCTTTTCGCACGGATTACACGAGACGTAACGGGATGTGACGGGCTGAGAAGGCTACGTCCGACCGAAAAGACCGAAAACAAGGTGGGCCTGGCAATTGCAGTGCCCAGCGTCATAGGGTCATGGAAATTTATCATTTGTATACTTCAAACACGTTCTACGGGTCCACGGACCAGAGCGCATGGCACGCGCATTGGGGTGTGGAAGGCCTACAGGCCCGCCGGTGCTTGCGCTCTGCTTTGCTTTTCAAATAGCGCTTAGCCTAGCATGCGCCATCAGCGTCTTCATTGCGTATTACATTTAGGGTTTAGGGTTTAGGATTTTTCGCATGACATTTGATTTCATACAGGACGCCTTGTTTTCGCAGAGCATGGGGCTGCAATTGTCATCGCATTATGCAAGGAGCTAGCGATGCCGGTTTCTTCTTCGGAAGTTTGGAACTTGGGAAGTCGAAAGGTTTCGCCTCCCGCCAGTGTGGCAATCGATTAACGACCTGCGCCCGACATCCGTGTCCATATCCAGTAGACGGACGTTTGAATTCTGACGATTTGGCGCGATCACCGTGCCTGAGAATTACGCGCGCTTCGTTACCAAAAGTTGTTCTGTTTGAAAGCAACATCATCGAATAGTTTAGACACTTAACAATTTTTCACCACGCTACGACTTTCAAGCATGGCCGGTCCAAGCTCAAATTTCCCGCCAAATTTTTTCTGAACATCTTTCCTCACAGATTCGCCTCTCTTCCCCGCCCCCCATCCCAACACACACACAAACCTGTGCCAATGGATCCAAAGCACGTGAAGTCACCAGCGCATAAGCCCGCTGCAGCACTGGGTTCGGGACGACCTCAGGTGCCAACGCCTCCCCATGGACCTCCCCTTTCGGAGTCGTCCCGGGGCCAACCCTGGCGCCGCCGCCGGGCAATGGTGCGGGACCAAGGTCCAGAGCACGGACAAGCGTGAGTGCCACGTCCTAAAAACGGGTTAGTTGGATACACGGAAGAAATATGAACGGGGTTTCAGGGGACCAAAACATTGGCGGAGCTTCGATTTCGTATATGTCCAACCGTCCATCGGCCCAGAGCCACAAAGAAACACATGGGTGTTGCGGAGTACGCCCTTCCCTTCTCTTGTACAGCGTCCCCTGGGGCATCGCGGCGTACCTGCTGCTCGGCGTCCGGCTGCAGCCGCTCAAACCGCAGCCCTGGTTCCGGAGCTGTGTTCCCCAACGACAAAGCGCTAAGGCTGCTCAGCTGGGACGGGAGATCTCCAGCCGACCGCGGTGGCGGCAGTGGCTGCGGCGACGGCGGCACCACCTCGCCGCGCGCCTCCGCCAACTGTATGGGCAGGTCTCTCGCCTCCTGTTCATTCCGGAAAGTGCTGAAGGTGTATGTGCGTATGTCCTCAGCGAACGGAAGGGGGCTGAGTAGCAGTGCGTGCGGCAGGTCGGGAGATGCGCTCAGGTGCGGTGTCAGGAGCCCCAGCTGCGGCGACTGCTTGCGGAATATGAACCGAACCACTGAGGGGGGCATACGAAAACCAGGGAAGGGTTGCAGGGAAGGGGCCTTACGCAGGGTTAAAGAGGGAGAGAGGGAGAGGGAAAGAGGGAGAGGGAGAGGGAGAGGGAGAGGGAGAGGGGGAAGAAGGCTATAAAGTCTATTCTCGTCGGTTCCGGACGAACGCAGGGTCGGTGGACAACCGGGCGGGTAGATGAAAGCATCTATGAGCGCGTGTGCGTGTGTGTGGGGGGGGGGGGATGCGCGGAACCAGCCACGAAACCGCACTCTTGGACCCACTTTCTTCGTGGTGCCCGGCCCGGTCCCCACTCACGTCCGGCCTTGTTCTGCTCCTTGAGCGTCAAGGCCAAAGAGGAAATGGCCACCGCTGAGGCGGCGGAGTCCCCCAGAACCACGTGGGGCTCCTACGTGATTGGGGGTTACGATCAACAACCAACCCGAGAGGCAGGGACTGCCACGAGTAAGTATTTTAGGCATTACAACTCCTTGCATCTCGATCAGATGAAACCGTGATGATATAAACATCTAAGAGTACATTGTGATTATAATATACCGTGTACCAAATAAAATACTTCGTGACTTACACATATAAACATTGTAATGATGTAAACATTATATATACAGCGAGGTGGAAGGAGGAGGAAGATTAAAAAGTTGGCAATAACGGGAAAGCGGTGGATGCAGCAGCAGCAACAGCAGCAGCAGCAAAGTAGAAGTGGAGGGCGAAAGTGAAAGTGGACGCAGAGAAACGGAAATGGATCTCTCGATCGGGTTCCTGAGCCGTGGCCCCCATGTCCTTGTGGGCCTTACATCGATCAATCTGTGGTGCGGTACACTGCCCGCGTCCACAAAACCCAACAAGCTGAAATCTTTCTCCTTGAACTTGCGCATCTGCTCGTCCGCTTCCTCTCCGTACTCGTCGTACTGCGGGATGGGTACGACCTGCTTGCCGTACGAGAAACCCTTGATAATAATATCTTCCCGGGAGAATTTCTGGCCTGTGGTCGGGTCCTCATACTCCACTTTTCGTACAAAGCCCCTGTCGATGCCACCGCCACCGCCGCCACCACTGCCGGCGGCGCCAGCACCGTCACCGGCGTCATCACCACCGCCCCCGATCCCCCCGCCACCGGGCCCCCCGCCACCGCCTCCTCCTGCGAGAAACGAAGTTCAGCGGCCCAACAATTTTCAAGGTATTGCATTTACTTTAAATTATAATGTATCGATGCTTCTTCGATCTGCTCCAGGTGGCGTTATACGACTAGGGACATGCAATGGAGCACTCTACGGTGCAACGATGAGCTTGCCTTGTCTGTCTGTCGGACTTTCTGTCCGAATTCGTTTGTCTCTTCCCTAGCCAGCCAGCATGTCGGCCCCTCTATACAGCTACTCCTGGCCACCTCCCCCAATTCTTTGGTTCGGTCGCCAAAGCCCTACTCGTGGCTCCCCAAGCTCCCTTCCATTTACCCATAAAGAAGCCCTAAAAAGCTTGACGATACTACACCCCTCACGAACCTTCCCCCGCAGCCGCGGCCGCATCCAGCTTGGCGTCCAAATAAGTCCTCCACTCGTCCACAATAGTACGGCGAATCTTCTTGTACAGCTTCACCTTGGAGGAGGTCCAGGGAAAGGGAGTACGCGTGCATGGATTGCAGTAATGAAACCCCAATATTGAGTTGCAGAAAATACCAAAATTAAAGATGAAATCTACAGATTGCCTCCAAGGTGACAGAGGGGAGCGGGGAAGGTGGGAACGCAGAATGGCAGTGGGCGGGAAAGTCGTACAACGTGCGAGTTGTTGCTTTTAGTATTCAAAATATAGAAGGAAACCATTAAATTAAGAAAGAATCTACATATTTCTGAGACATATTTTTTATCGAAAAGATACTATTTGTGCGCTTTGAGCCATGAACCCTAACGGCCACCTGAACCATGGTATATGTGAGTGAGAGTGAGAGTTAGGACGTGAGTGAGAGTGAGAAAATGTGGGAAACGTGGAAATGTGGAAGTGTGATTTGAATAATTTTCATAATGACCAATCGTATCATTCAACATCTTTTCATGACCTTGCATTCTCTATCATTAACCCGATCAACCGCCGACTAATTCCACCTTTCACACCCTAAGACACAAACACGCACACGACTGCACGTATATACGTCCACAAACGCTCTTCTAGAACCCAGCCCAGCCCAGACCTCCTCCCGCACATTTCAGAGACATTCAGATGTGATCATTCAACAGACAAGACACACATGCACCTCCGCCTGCTCCTCCTCCTTTGCGGTCCTTGGCTATTCTTTCCCCTCCAACCCGCAGATTTAGGAAACAATCTCCCATGAAAGGTTCTCGCGCCTCATAGATCCGTTGCTTACCCTGACCGGGCCCCCCCCCACATCAATGCGCAGGCCTCCTCTGACCCTTCCGTGAACCCCTTCCCTGGACCTGGACCTCCGTTTTTCGTACCCCCACCATTACGTATCCGGTCCTCACGGTCACTCACATTTATCTTCAAAGGCGGCGGCAGCAAAGTCGCGTCCTGGTCCTCAAGTGGCGGCGGGCTCAACCTGTATGCGCGGGTCGGTGTCCAAAGCGGATGGTAGAATGAGCTTCTCTGTTTCCACACTGGCGGCGGAGGCAACATGAGAGGAGGCGGAAACGCGCATGGGCGAGGTCTGGTGGAGGGCCGTTCAGGAGTTTCACCACCACCACCACCACCACCACCATCTAATAACTACCACTACCACCATCACCACCACAACCATCACCGTGACAACATTGATAAATTGTATTCTGGTACGGGGTGACGTCGCATCGGATGCCCTCGCCCCGTCAAGGTCGTATTCGCCTCCTTGCCCCTTCGCCAGATTGAAGTTAGGCACGATGGGATTAGCGAAACGCAGCTATGTAGCCGCAACTGCTACTGCTGAAGGCTCACGGATTACTATCCGAGGAATATTTGTGTGTCTATGTGTGTGTGTGTTTGGGGGTGGGTGGGAAGGAGATGTATTTCTCCGCCAAGATTCTTCCCCCCCCAAACCCGTCCCCCCGCCGTTGTGCTGTGATTCCGCTGCCGACCCAGTAAGCCGTCCCACTTACATGAAAACGGCATTGGATGCCTGGTACGAGACCTCTTTAGAACGGAATAGACACAGCAGCTCAGCCGGCTGGCGAAGGTGCCTGATTAGGAAATGGCGACCGAGGGAAGGGGGGAAAAGGTAAAAGCAGTAAATACAACGGGAATTCCAATGTTCGCTGTTCTCAAGTGCCAAGAAACCAAACAACCCGGCATAACCTGTCTTCACCCCATGCGCAGAGCCACGCGTCGAGAGTCTTGATTAGGCAGCGGCGACTAAACCAGGCCGTTTCTCGTCCAGGACCTTTGACTTAGGGGCGTTACGAGATACCCCTACCCCACTCACGTACCCACCTAAAAGGTGCAGGTCCCAACTCCGCCTTCAGCAAATGCAGCTGCTCCAGATTGCTTCGCCGCACCGCCGCCAGCGCCGCCGGCAGCAGTGCCAGCGGGTCAGCACCCTCCGTCGCCGCCGCCGCCGCCGCTGCTGATGTGGACATCAGCGGCACGTAGTGGTCCAGGCACGCGACCTCAAAGAGAATGCCTCTGCTGTTACACGTGTCCACCAGTGCGCTGCGGAAGTCATCTTCGAATGGCTCCGACTGGGGGTTGGGAAGGGGGGATGGAGAGGTGGAGGGGGAGGAGGGGGAGAAGTTGGGGGAAAGGAGGGGGCGGGGGTTGGGTGGGGAGGAGGTGGAGGGGATTGAGAGGAAAGCCCAGAGGCTCACAGCTGGTCAAACAAACATACCACGGCCACGAAGGGGAGGGTTGTTGTGTCACAACTCACAACAACCCTCCCCCTCTTTCTTTTTTTTAATACAAACACCATCACAGACGCACCTGACCCAGCAGGTTGGACACCAGCATTATCTTTAGTTGCCCCAGCTTATTCGCCTCCTTCTTGCTCGTGTCGAATCGCTCGCCCAAGGCTGAAGCCAAAACGTCCATTGCCACCACGAGCCCATCAGCCCAGTCGGATTTCGGTCCCGGGGCCCCGAACAGCCGCACAGCGCGGCCGCACGCCGCTGCCGCGTCACGTCCTCCGAGGCCCGCCGCCTCGACACGGCCGAGCAGCGACGCCTCCGCCTCCGCCAGAGCGCTTGGATCCATGCCGATAGGTGCGAAGGCGGTGAGGGCAGCGCCGTGCTGCTGCGGGTCCGTGGCGAAGGCGAAAGGCTCCAGCTCTAAATAGGAGCCCAGGTTCTGGAGCGGACGCAGTACGGTGACGTGGTGATACGACGCCGGGTCGGATGGGTCGTACAGCTTGTGGCGCGTGCCTGGAATATTTGGTTTCTTATTAGTTAGAGCCGGGGTGTTTTAGATAGGACGAGGAATGTAAATGCAAAGATTTTAATACTCCAGAAACGGAATAGACCAAAGAAGGGGAAGAGAAGTGGGGGAAGATGGTAGTGGAGGGGCCTTATCTGATGGACAAACAGAAGCAGGGAGTGTGTTTGCTGTGCCAGAGGCCCCGTATGAGGGATAGAAATCCGGTGTGCCGTTTGGAAAAACCACCAACCCTAGTCCCTTCCTATAGCCGTACCTTCCGTGCCGTACAGTACGACAGCCACTTCATGGTTGGGCTTGCTAAGCAGCTGCGTGGATGACAGGTCAGATCGCCGCCACAAGGGTTAGGTGATGGGAAGGGGGATTGTGTGGGACGGTGCCGCCATCCTCAGAAACGCTTGTGAGCACCTCAAGACTGAGTATACTGTTATCGAATCCCCCCCTCTCATCCTACATCCCGCATCCCCGTCCCATTCTCCCAGCTGGATCTTCTGGAGGGAATGTCTGGCCCAGGTTCTTCCCACTTACCTTAACATTTAGGGCGCCAAACACCATACGGTGCAGTAGCGGCAGGTAGGGCTGCATGTGCTCTCCTACATCGAGTATTAGCACCAGCAAGTCCTGAGGAGGTCACGTTGGAGGATGAAATTAAAGAGCCAGGGGAATGTGAAGGCCAGTCCGCTAGAATGGGGCTGCCAGGAAATGAACAAGCTTTCGGTGTATGGGTTGACTTATGCGACGGGAACAGAGCCAGCCGGGACAACGGGAGGTGACGGAACAGATGCTGAGGTTGGCTGACAGTTGACAGTATTCAGAGCAAGAGGTGACAATCTTTTGGTACAAATGCGCGGGTCGCCCAGGAACCGCAGCTTGGTGAGGGCCAGTGCTGAGGGAAGAGTGGCTGGGCAAATTGCATCAGGAGGTCAAGGGCGGAGCATGCATGTGATTGAAAGTTGTGACGAGTTTCGGATGATACGTCTTATTGAGAGGAGGCCACACAAGCGCTCTGGATGTGAGAGCTTGTCGAAATGCGCTATAAAAAATCGGGCATAAACTGTAAACCGACGAACCTTCTTTGTTGCCATCTATTTTGAACGCTTTGAACCCGCAGTTGGCTTGTAATCGCCAGTCCACCTGGTGTGCAGCGCTCAGTACACGACTTGTGAGATTCTATCACACGATAAGATATTTTAATGTCTGCACTTCACTATGTCAAAAATATTCTATTGTTTCCGTTGTAAATTAGTTACATTGTTACTTTTACTCATGGTTAGTAAGTCACAGCATACCGCGCACGGTGTGATGGGGCTTCGGAGCTGGATGTGCGCACCAATAGCTCACACGAAGGAGTTTCTTACTAACTGTCTTAAGGTCCTAATCACAACGTACAATTTGCTCCTTCTATGCACCTTAATGTGTGAAATAGTGTGTGCGATATACTTCCCGCGTTCCTTACGGTCGAAAAGCCTATCCAGTGGAACTTGCTGGACGAGTAAACCAAAAACTGTTGACCGAATTTAACCTATGTTCGACTGAGAGTTAATGCGCTTGGCAGCAGGAATGGTCAGACCTCAACTACCGACGCGCTTTGCTTTGCTTGCATGCATAGCAGCGCTGGCACCGGCGGCAACAGAAGGGTATCAAAATAGGCGACTTCTAGGTTGGTGTTCAATTGAATCTTGCAACAAGCAAGGAGGCAGTGCAGTAGCGTTGACGGTGTCGTATTAAAATTCACGTTCTCCGCAGATACCCTTTATGTCCGCTTAGTACCTAGTGGCGTTCAGGGTCGGCTGGAGGTGTTTCTAAATGGTGTTTGGGGTACCATATGCGGTAAGTAATAGCGTATGGAGTTCACGGCGCTGTGAACTTTTCGACTAAGGCCATGCTGATTAAAGACCTGAACTTGAATTCCAATATTCACAGAGTATGGATTTGATGATCGAGATGCAAATGTCGTCTGCCGGCAATTGGGCTTTGCGGGCGGTCGCGCACACTGGGGAGCTTATTTTGGAGAGGGCAAGGGCCCGATACACCTCAGGGGCGCAGGCTGCTTAGGACTTGAAAACAGCTTACAGGACTGCCCAAATCTGCAATTGAACACTACCGATTGCGACCATTCCGAGGACGTCTCTGTCGTATGTTATGGTTAGTCTGCCCGCTGCGACGTAGATTCGACCCCTGCCCGCCATGTCACTCGACTCTGCGGCAAAGTAGATATTTTCCACTACAATGCATACCGCCTTTAGTAACATACTAGCAAATTTTACAAGCTCCAAAGCATTCCCGCGCATTTGCAAAGCCTCTCTGTCTGTCTGTCAGTCTATCAGTCTGCCAATGTTATGTTAAGTGAGCATGACCTCCCGTGATACTGTTTACCAGCACCGACGCCCTTATTGTGATTTGGGACCTAGCAACTTCAGCGCTTCTTTCCCTCGCTGTCGGTCTCTCGGCACAGCTGTGGGGGAGGGGAAGTAAGAGAAATGCAGGAAACCCAATAATAACGTACCCAATGTCCTGAGGACCTAATTGGCTACCTTTACCGTTATTCTTAGGGGGAAAAGTTAGATCTTAGATCTAGATGCACCCGACGTTTGTTGCAACAACAATGGATCCAGCAAGAGTGGATCACCAGTGAACACGTGTTCCGCCAGGCAGGGTGTCATCAACTCATAAATATATTTAAAATAATCAACTGCGATGATGCCGTGTCATTTTGCCTGGTCATAACATGCGTTACCTGCTCGGTGGCCTCTCCCCCTGCATCACGGCGCCGAAGTCCATTGCCTTCCTCCGTGGTCCGTATATATCCGCTTTTGTCCATTCTGTTAGGTACGCTAGCTGCACAGCCTGTCAGGCTGGTGGATGGCCCGACGCCTGCGCAAGGCCGGTTAGAGATTCTGGGTCACGGTACTACGCAATGGGGCACTGTCTGCGGTGAGGACGGCAATCATTTACGGGAATCGTGTATTCCTTAATTACGAGTCATTACGAGTCATTAACGCTGATGTATAAAGAGAGCTATCAAAGATGACTCGATCCCCCGGCAAACCTTCATAATGGATGATCCATTTAGCGGCGGCTAGCAGCATTTCCTAAAGAGCGTAAAGGAAAGCGAATTTGGTCGTTGTTTGGAAAAACAGAGGTCAACTAAAATCTGGGATCCAGAAGCCCAGAAAGGATCATAAATGGCATGGCATTTCTCCATGGATATGGATAACTTGGGGACCGCAGCCTGTAACAAGAACAAGGTCTGGTGCGGGCCCTCGTATCGTATCGTTAGTTGTGAGGTCAGAGGCAGTCGGGCAGGAGGGTGGGTTCTTACAGGGCTTCCCGACGGGGTGGAGGGGATAGGGGATCCTCGGGCATTGAAGGGGAGGGGACTTGCGCGATCAATTTTGAAAGTGAGAAGGGGCTCTGAGACATACAGGCACACAGACAGACAGACTAAAAAATACACAGACACAGAGACAACAGAAAGAAAAATACAGGCAAGCCGCTGGTTGAACGAGTGGTAATTAGAAGCGATGGCGTAGAGGCCAGACCCGTTGTGAGGTTCAGTGAGGATACGATATGGTCCATGTGCGGAGGTATCAACATTCGAATCCATTACAACATCCGAAAAGCACCCCTGCATCGCTGAATGTCTGCAAATGCACTTTGCTGCTGGTCTGCTGCTGAATCCACCTCCATCTTTGTTTTCAGCACCCCATGGAAAAGCAACACTATCGCACAACTGCACTACTGCGTTTACCGGCTCATGGTGTAGTTTTCGTCACGCCGGGCGTTAAATCCAATCACTGTAGCCCTCCGTTCTGCCCAGTCCCCCGAACCCACATCTGGCTCACGCCACCCTGCCATGTCGGCCCTCGCCTGACCCGCAGACAGCAAATGGCAACCGGAAAACACCGCGATGGTGTGCAAGTGGGTCAAGTAGTGCGGGGATGGAAGCTTTTGTTTTATGACCGATCTCCCCTCCCTGCGTTTAGCTTACTCGGCCGAACTCGAGGGGTGTCAGGAAAGCCACAGGCCCGTGGTACTTGAAGGGGGGACAGTGGACATATAGAAGAGGAAGAGGGGGGAAGTTGAATGAAACGAATCCTGGTGCTGGTACTGAAGGAACGAGAACTTAGGAAGAGGGGGAAGAAGAGAGGAAAAGAACAAAGGAGAGGAAGGTGAATGGAATCGGTGGCTAGGGGCAATGGGAGGCTGCAGGGGAGGCTAAGAGCCCTGCGCGATGCAGCAATAACCCAAATCGAGCCCTTCATGTCCGGCCAGCTCCCTTTCACGGGTTTTGCGGTCTGGTTCTGTGTTGTAGGCAGCTCGGCCTGGGATCCTCTTCAGGCGTGGCCGCGGCAGTCGGTGGGAGCATGTTTGGACCGGGGCTTGGAGACGTCCTCATAGGTGAGCATGTTCTGAATAAGACTCCTCGCAACACAATGCAAACACACACAGTGAACAACAACATCATGCTGCAATGCCTGGTCGTCTAACCTGATCATCGTACCGTGAGATGCATTACTTTCGGGGGGATTCGTTTAAAATTGCCGGATGGAAATCGGACGCATAAAGCATGGCATAACATAGCATGACACTGAGCGAGTTAAATAGATGCAGTGTCTGTGACTAGTTCTGTCGTTTTTGCCTAACCTCAAAATGTAATCCTCACAAGTTGAGCTCCGGGACGACCACACAACAAACCGCCCCGAAACTCCGTACGTGGGGTCGCAATTGTTCCCACTGTCCTATATTCCCCCTCCGTCATTTCCCGTTTCGGACACCATCACAGATGGCCTCGCTTGCACTGGCCTTGAGAAATACATCGCTGCCTGCCGCTTTGACGGCTGGGGTGTGTCAGATTGCAATGCCGAGACCCAAACAATAGCGATCGACTGTCTCGGTAAGCCATCTCATTTCGGCGAGCAAATCACCGCGAAATAACAAAGAACTTGTGAAAAAAGCAAAAGTCGGCGAATAAACGCGTGTTGAGTTTTGTTGCTGCCACGTGGAAGCTAGAGATTTTGCCGGATGTGCGGAAGCCCGACCTAGCCTGACGCTTTTAGTTAATCGCTACCCGGTGCGCTACTGTCATTCTTGCATTGCCCGCCATAAATCGAATAAGAGGCGAGCTCGATTGCTCGTAGCTAGCGGTAGCTGCTAAGTCGTAGCTAGTTCGTAGGTATCTCGTAGCTAGCATATGTGTCGCCAAGTGCTACAGGGCGACGGAAGAAATCCTCGTAAACCGTGTCGACAACTGTTCTACCCTCGTGTCAACGGCACACCAGCCACTATGCACAAATTTGCACATCTACTTCGCTTTTGTTTCAATGTCTGCGATATTCGATGTTGTTTACAACTTGTCTAGCGACGAAGTAATTTGGGGACGTATGCGGGCGCAGAAGTATGTGCTTTGTGCCGCGAAAAACGCACCCCTTAGCGCTTCAATCCGCCGAGGCCACCCCGCCAGCATCGGCATTTGTGGCTTTCAAATACCACTGCCGGAGAGTCGCTTGCGTGTTTGAGAGTTTTGTCGGGCCCGGTTCTCGTTGCTTGTGGAAACCAAATGGAACTCATAGCTGCGCTCAGCTGGGCCATCCGACCCCCACGACATTGCTCGTCAGGCGCCTGCTACCTCCGCGTTACGCCACATGTACCTTACCACCACCACCACGAGGATTACGGCGGAAACGTACGAAAGAAATTCCTCCGCCCTTCTGGGAGTGAAGGATTTGGTTGAAATTTCCGCTGGTCGGGACTCACATGGATTGTAAAAGCGAATGCGAAGGGCGTTTAAGTGGTACAAAAGTTGCACGTCATTACGTGCGTACAAAATTCTAGAGAAATATGGGAAGAACAGTCTATTCCCCCTTCCTGCTTATCTTGGGCAATCTGGGCGAAAAAGAATGCCACTTCCAATTGCACGAGAACGTTGTATAGGAAATGTTTGCGATCAGCACTGAGTAACGGGCAGAGGATCAAATTTCAATTGACCCTCTAGGGTTGTCAAACTTGAATAGTTGGATTCAAACTCTTCTTTTTAAGTCCTGTATTGGTATCCTCTCGTACACGTCCCACATCCATTCACGTCCGCTCACCGACCAATCGCCGGTGATGGGGGTAATGGCCCGTGCGGAAGCATGGCTCTGGAGAGAAGAGAGATGAAAATACAAGTCGCTGGGTAGATGCCTCGACAGGTCACGCAGGATGAGCCTCCTTCATCTTATCCTAGCTGATAACCCCAAGGCGCTATGTGACTGAACCGTTAAAAACCAATCCTTAGTCCATAATCTCGCCGTACAGATCGGACAACGACACTGTTTCAGTCTTTCTGTACCATGTATCCCACGCGTTTTGCAGGTACCCTCGTCAGCAAGCCGCCAGCCGAGTTCACAATGCCTCCGCCGGAGGTTCCCATAGCGCCACCCCCGCCCCACAAAGAGCCTCCCTTACCGCCGCTGTACCCTCAATCACCTCGTGGGCCGTCCAGGCCGCTGCTCGAAATGTTGCCTCCACCTTCTCCGAGCGATAACCGCGCCCCGTTGCCGCTGTGCCACAGCTCCCCTCAGCATACGTCCGAGGCCTCGCCACCCGATTGGAATGAGGTGTGGAATCCTTGCCCGCCACCTTCATCTGTGCCACCACCTTCATCTGTGCCACCACTTTCATCTGTGCCACCACGTCCGGCTGACGAGCCCGGTTGGACGGGCCCCGAGCCTCCTTCCCTAGACCTGCTGCCGCCACTATCGCCAAGTCCAGAGCGGGAGCCTATCAAAATGAGTCCGCCATTGCTTAGCCCGGACCCGCCACCCAAAGTGCCATTATCACCACCATACAGTCCGAATTTTGAGCCTCCTGTCCCTATGGATCCACCGCCCCTTAGTCCCGACCCTCCAACTACGCCTTTACCCCCTTCCCCACCTCCACCGGCCCCACCTCCACCGCCCCCACCTCCACCGCCCCCACCCCCTAAAGGTACGTATCTCCCGGACTTACATACTTCAAGTACTTGTAGTGCCAAGGTCGTTACAGTGGATCAATCTACAAAAGATCGTGTATGAACTGGTCACAAGGACAACTACTCGCAAGGACAAGTCCCTGAGGGGAGTTTCCAGGGTTTTGCGCTAAATACATCTTCACACACACTGTATGAATAGCTCCGCGTGCTTGGACAACGCGCGCCGACGACCATATGTGTTCGCGTTCTGCGACATATTTGGCCCATACCAATCCATCCACCATCTCGTAAGCCTGCAGAACACGTAGCATATGAGAAAGCTTGCGATTTTTTCCGTGAGGGCGACGGAGCGGGAAGTGAGAGGTTACTCCATGGAACGAGGTTACTCTAGGATTGGGGAAGAGCACGAACGGGGAAGGCCAGGGAAGTCCGCATCTGGGCCTGCTGAAAGCGGCTGCAAGTGTTGAAAAGCCTATCAGCTGATGATGATCGCGTGTGAGGATTTACCCTGTGAGGTTTCTCGTGTTGCGCGGATGCCAAGAACATACGATGTGTTGCTCCCATGCTGTTGTGCCGCGCGCAGAGCCGCCAGAGCCACCACCGTCGCCGCCTGTTGTCCCTGCGACGCCTCCCCACCACCCGCCATCATCGCCGGAGCACCCAGAACATCCCTACCCACCGCAACCTTCCCCACCGCAACCTTCCCCACCGCAACCTTCCTCACCGCCATCTTCCTCCCAACACCTCCCGCCTACTCGCGCGTACCCCTCCCCTAAAACCGGGCCTTCTACCAGATCGCCGCTGTCACCTAAACCACCTCCACCTTCACCCAAGCCGCCAGCACCCGGACCACCGTTGCCTCGACCGCCGCCAGCACCTCGGCCGCCGTCTCCGCCACCGCCGTCACCACGACCACCAACACCGCCGCCCCCACAGAAATCTCCACCAAAGCCGCCTAAGATTGTTATCTATGAGCCAAATAATCGGACATACTTCAAAGCAGGCACGATTGGCGACCTTGCAAAGGCGCCGTTTCAAGTCGCCATGGGGCGCATGTTCCTGCGCCTGCTCTGCCCCAAACAACAGTACGCTGTTGGCTTAATAATTGGAAGTAACTTTGACGTCAGCACGTGGAAACTACAGTGCAAGGAATATCCCCCCCTTGCACCGCCACCGCAACCTCGCCAGCTGCTGTACCTGCAGTACCAAACCGACTGCGAGACGAAAACAGTCGCCATCCCGTTAGATGGCACCACCAGTAGAAAAAGCAGTGGCGGCAGTCGGCAGTGGCGGCGGCGCGCTCAGGCAGCTGGCTTCCTTAATAATGGTTCAAATATATCGAGGGTCCTTGGCATACTTCTTGACCCGTCAGGTTACCCTGTAGAGTTGCGTTCTGTGATCCTTGGTACTCCTAATAGGTATTTGGCATCGGGCATTGTTCAAAACGCGCTGGTATCCGCGTCGTCATTTTCATGCCCGGACAGTGGCTACGATGCGGTTTGTGCGAAATACGGCGGCCTGAAACTGCCGCCGACCCAAATGGCGTTTCGTTGCGGCAGTAACTGGACATCGCCATTACTGGGGCATGCGAACTACGGAGTGGATGATGAGCCACACGTGGTGCAATGCCCTGACGGGATGTTGGCTGCGGGCATTGTCGCTACGGCACGCGAATTCGCACCTTTCGTGGACACCTTAAGCGATAATGGGGAATGGCGTCCTATGGTCGTTGAGGCAATATCGTTTTACTGTGCATATCGTGCTTAGAATGTATGCGTATGTGTCAATTGGTACTGCGCGCATGGCATACACATTTCTTGGCAATTGACCAATCGTAATCAGAGAGAGGAGCAGGGTGGGATGCGGCATCGACTCCTCGACACCGTTAATAGTTATGCAGTCCCTGGTGCGAACCGTGGGCCCTAGCATGTGAACAGTTCAAGAAGTTTGGATGGAAGGGGTAAGAATGACCTTTACCTTGAGAGTAAATAAGTGCTTGTCACAGCGTGCTTTGCAAGCCTGCATGATTACGATGCGTAAAAGACTAACGGTCAACGCGAGCTCCCTTTCTTGCATAATTTGTACAATCGTAGAAGTTGATTATGACGATGTTGCAAGTGATAATATTATATGTGCATCATATAGAAGTTGGACTGGACCACTGTGCTTGAACTACGACGTCTGGCGGTGCTAAGGCATCCTTAGAGAAAATTTGCAAAGCATGCAAATATGTATGTAACGCTTTCATTTTCAGTGAAGATTCATACACTTGTATAAAGGAGTGCAACAGCTGTCTCGGGAGTTTACAGCCTTCTTCTCGTGTGCGCTGGAAATTATTTTCATGTTTTAACAACAGGGGCGTGGATGCCGGTAGGGCCGACCAGTAACAAAGATGCTTTACGGAGCGGCGGTGAGTTACACGTCTCAGCGCCACAGGGACTGACAGGCATGACACGAGTTAATATTTGGGATGCAGGTGTGGGACCCTTTGCTAATTATTGCCCAAATTGCGACAATTCAATGTCTCTTTTACCTGAGCCTTGGGCTCTGGCAGGGCATCTTGTTAGGTGCGACCTCGGAAATCGCTCAAACATTTTCGGATAGAATGCAACTTAACTTGCATTTTTTCTATGAACACCGAGCATTCCGTCATGCAGGTTCAAACGTGGCTCATCTATCCATACAACACCTTTTCAGCTGGCGGGCATACAGCCTGGCCAACTACGTGGGATACATTAGCGCCATGTCGCTGCTAGTCACCTCTGTGCTGGGGGCGGTCTTCTTAATGTGGATCGTAAGTCTGGGGTGGTGTGTGGCCGCCTCGAGGAACTGACACGCACGGGACTCACACGCCACAGGGTCGTCCAGCCTTGCTTGCATGCATTCGTTTGCTCCGTCATCACGCCCCAAGTATTGTTTTGAGTTGCGCTTGGTGGTCAAAGAAGCACTCAGTCCATACTTCACGCGCAGGTTGAGCGCGCAAAGAAATGCCTGGACTTTGCGTCAACGTGTTTCATGTTTCACTTTTTCTTCTGTTGGCACTATGAAGGCTTCCCTACACGCTTCGAGTGGTAAGCCTTCGACGCAAATGTATGAGTCATAAGCCTTCGAGGTTATCGTTCTTGCTATTAGTCATCGCAATGAACCAATACACAAAGGTGTCCTACAGATTTCAACCCACACCCGACTGCTTCGTAAGCTCATCAGAGAGCGTTTGACCAGATCTTACACCGGGCCCCGACCCTCTAACCCGTCCCCGCTTTCACAACGCCAGGTGGCTCGTGAACGGCGTGGGCCTCATTATCATGTCGCTGTTTGGCGAATGGCTTTGCCTCCGCCGGGAGATGCAGGAAATCCCGCTCAGTGAGTATTACATTACCGTCATGGCGGTGTGCTGCATTGTCGCGTTTAGAGCAGCGCGTCATTTCCCCTCCTCTCGTCGCGCCTTCAGCTGAACCCATCTTAAGATTCCGATATTCCTCAGCCGTTACCTCTCAAAGGATAATGCCCCTCCCCAAGGCTTTTTGGCTGTTTGCGACCGCTAGCGATGCTATGCTTTCGTGTTACGTCTTCAATAAGAAAGGTTGAGCGCCTTCTTTTTCATCTGGGTCTGGTTATGTTTGCACTTAATTGCTTGTATTTTCACTATCGAGCAATTCATTCACCGAGTCCACGCCGTTTCAGACCAAGTGGCCGTACTCTAGTTCCTGCCCGCCAAAATTTTGCGCACTTGCGTTCATTTTGCCTGGCTGTCTTCCTCCTCCACCGTCGCCCGTCCTCCTTATTGCCCTCCCAATCCATTGCTGCTGCTTTCACCGCCACCACACTTTCATTCCTTTCCTCAACGCGCGTTTGCCCGCCTTGTCGTCCCGGCGTTTGCTGCTGTGGTCACCTCTTGGGCTCCTCTGGTTGCGGATACCAGGTGAGCTATCAGGCACTGACGGTGTTGCCATTCCGTCGCAAATGTCTCTTTCGGGCGTGGCGGGCGCATCTACGACGACAGCGACTTTGCTGTCCGCGATAACGCACTCCATAGGTTCATCATCACGGTATCAGGACGGCCGTTTGCTGCGGCCTTTCGGAGCGCTGCACACGGTCCTGAAGAGGTACATCGAGTGACTCATTGGCGCGTGTGTGGCAAACACACGGACTTGCGATTTCCCACGCCCCACCTCATCCGCATGATCCTGTGATGTTGACTGAATGGCCCTTGCCATTCTGGAACTTCTACATCAGATAGATGACCAGTCAACTGTCAGCGTGACTCGACTATCTTCCGATGTAGCCTGGGTCACTCGCTTTCTTCCCTAACGCTATCCTTGACCTTTCGTCCGACTACCTGCGGCGCCTGCTCTATCCCGCGCTCTTCGGCTGCTTCGCCGTCGCATCCTTTTCTGTGTCCCCATTGCGCCCTTCCCAGATACGTTGAGAGGGCGAGGAGCTAACACAGGCGGGGGGCCAGCGGCTGCTGGCGGCGGCGGGACAGCTGGACCCGCCGGTTCGACCGGCGGGCTGGCCAGCGGCAGCAACCCTTCTGCTGTACAAATGACTGCTGGCAAGCAGCAAGCCATCCGACAAGTCGGCGTCTAAGGCTCGAAGTGGGCAGTAGGCGTTGGCCGGTACCATGTCATACTGGGGTGCGTTGGTGCTGGGCTGTGCTGTGTGAACAAACCAATCGGCATGCCTCCTGACAGAGCTGGTCTGCATGCTGGTATATAGTGATGGTGTGTGCGTGTGTGTAAGCATTACAGAGGCGCATTCCTCAGCAGCAGCCCACTATCCTGGGCGAAGCCCTGCTTCTTCCTTTCAGAGGAACGACCCCATCCATTCACCTCAAATCAACTTCAACGTGTATTTGTTGGGTTCACCGCTCACCATTAGCGTCCAGCAGAACCTAGCGGAGCAACGGCGCGATGGACTCTGCTCCCTGTCAGCTTGCAAACTAATTAATTGCGTCCTACACGATTCATCGACCAGGGATTGCCCACTAACTTATCAACCCTCTGACACTTAGGGGCTCGTAGAAGAATTTGAACCCTGAACCTCCGGGGGCGTTGCCCGCACCATAACTTCTGCCTCGACCCCTACCTAAGTGCGTGCATGGATTTGGAAATTCGGGACAAGCACTGGTTGACCATCATATGACGAGATACTGAGCGCTGGTAGTGGGAGCTGTCGAGTTGAAAACGAAAGCGCGCTGAAATGAAAGAAGACCAAAGACCCGAGTATTTTGGGGATTCAATTATCATATGGAGATCAGTGCGCTGGCTGTAGGGAAAACATCGCTGTGAACCCCGCAGGCAATTCAAGTACATGGCAGGAAGTGGCAGATAGGTGTATGTTACCGACCTCACCTTGTGTCTCCGCACGGGAGCCCTTGAGTCATTCACTCGGCAGCTCATGTGAACTGTCTGGCTGGCCAACTGTCTATCTGCATGTCTGTGTGTACGTATGTCCTAATCGCATGTGTATTGGCAGGTCTTCCGCACATTTGTAAAGAGCTGGAAAATGCAGCGGATGGGCAAAAGCTGATCGTCCATTTGACAATCTTTTGGGGGAAGACCTCCAGAGTCGTAGCTGGCGCCGTCGGAGCTTCTACTGCACCGTCGCAACCAAGCGAGATGCAGTGAGTCGCAAATGGAGGAGAG
This sequence comes from Volvox africanus, assembly GCA_030268105.1. Classification (NCBI taxonomy): domain Eukaryota; kingdom Viridiplantae; phylum Chlorophyta; class Chlorophyceae; order Chlamydomonadales; family Volvocaceae; genus Volvox; species Volvox africanus. The sequence goes on from BSDZ01000080.1 coordinate 1,444,705, forward strand.
AACGGGGTGGCGATGCGATGGAACATGCATACTGTGCAATTTGAAGCATCGCTTGGGCAATCTTCGTCCGTCCTACTGTGGCATTTGCTCGTTGCTTGCTGTCACAACGCTTTTGGTTGGCGTCGGCTTCACGACGAGCCTGGCTGACACCCGCAACCACAGCTGTTCAAAAACAGCTAGCGCATTGGGGTGGGGTGGGGATGGAGTACGACTCAGCCACCAGCCCAATAGACCGAACGTTATCAACACCAGCAGTGCCTTAATCATTTTCATGGTCTGATCCCGCATCATGTCCTGTCAAACATCCATCACCATGACTATCTGTAAAAGTGTATGTAAAAGGCAATCGGCTCTCATTAACTGTGGCTCAACGCCGCCGTGACAGCCGCAAGCTGCTCCGTTATGGGCGCTATGGATTGGCCGCAGTAGGACAGTGAAACGAGTGATACCTCCCTACCAGGACTTTCTGGGCACTTCAGTCCCCGTCGCACATGTACCCTACCATGCGCGCACATACATATATACACATACACACACTCGCGCGCGCAGAAATCAAGCTCCAAACCTGCATTGGGCATTGAACCCCTCCTGCTCACAATGGCGCCCAGCTCTGATCCGATGGCTTCTTCTTGTCAAGAGTAAACGAATATACAGCTCCATAGCGCCAGCCGCCAGGTATGGCGGAATGTGCCGCTAAGCGCCCCTTCCTTTGCACCCCCCTTTATCTTGTGAAAAAGGAAATGAAACCCATAAGTATGATCCCACCTTGCACTCGCCCAACTCATGCTTCATTGTGGCCGCCGCTGTCCCGCGAATCGAAGTCGAAATCAAAAAACATTTCCACCCTGCCTTTGGGGAGGAGGATGACGCATGGACAGACGGACGCGTACAACAGGAGCGCAACGGAATTCCCTGCCGGCTATGATGCTCAAAAATGAATAAAATCCATCCATGTCATCCATCCCAACTCCTTGACCCGTGGGTCATCATCCCCATCGCTTGGCCATGGCGGCGAGCCGCACCTCATCCCGCTTGCTCTCCTCGAACCGGTCGAGCGGCTTCTTAGGGCCCCCCTTGCCGTTCACCACCCGCCCCTTCTTGGCACCATCCGCAGGTTGTGAAAAACGTGATTGCACATGCGCGTACGGATCCGAACCGTCACCCGGTGAGCTTGGGCCAGCACCTCCACCACCGGCAGCTGTGCCCCCGCCGCCGCTGCCGCCACTCCCACCGGGACTTCCACCAGCGGCGGCGCCGCTGCTGAGAACGCCAGCTGGCGGTATGCCCGGTCCCATACCGCCATATAATGCCAGAGGCATACCCGGCGGCACACCGGCCCCTGGGTAGCCCATTCCGGGACCTATACCCATGCCCATACCCATACCCATGGCGCCGCCAGGCATCATGCCAGGCATCATGCCAGGCATCGGCATCGGCATCGGCATGGGCATGATAAACCCACCTCCACCGCCGACCCCCGCACCACTGCCTTCAGTTCCCATCTGATTCCCCGGTGCGCTGTGCCTTGCACCTCCGGACAGCGGCGGCCCCGCGGGCAACCCCACATCCCCCAATAGCGCCGGCAGCGGCGCCGGCGGCGGTCGGGAATTTACCGGCGGTAACTTAGGAATGTTGCTGTGCCCGCCGCCGCCGCCACCGCTGCTGCCGCCGCCGCCGCCACCAGCACCAGGCCCCGGCGGCGAGTGCACCGCCGGCAGCAGCATCGGCATGCGCGGGCCACCACCGCCGTGCTGCACATGCGCCATGAGCATCGCTGGAGGCATCAACCCTCCCACGGATGCCAGACCGCCCGCCATTGGGCTCACCTGGTGGCTGATGTGGGGACCTACGCCTGCGTGTTGCGCGAAGCTTTGTGCCGCCGCGATCGCGCCGCTGAGCTCCATTCCCCGCTCCCGGCCGATGTACAGTTTGTCCAAAAGACGGTCCATCTTCTCCTTGGTTGAGTCCAGCTCCCTTTTGCGCTCCAGAACCTCGTTTTTGGCCTCCATGACGGCGGCGGCGGTCAAATGCGCCTGCTGCTGCCAGCGGGTCATTTCCGTGGCCATCAGCTGCGTCGTGGGTTAAACGCGATTTAGGAAATCATTTGGACTTCCATAACCTACAATGACTAGTTACCTACAAGTTTAAATAGTGACCCAATATCAATAACATATACGTATATCGTACGTGGTGGTGTAATATGGACAGGAAAATGGGGGTACTTGTCGTGATGGAAGATTTTTTCGGGGTCCAGCAGCGATTACGCAGAATGTGCTTCGGCAGATATTTATGCGGGAAAGAGGAACTGGAAGATGGTTCCCTGTATTCGTCTGTCTGTCTGCCTGTCTGCCTGTCTGTCTGTGTATGTCTGTGTATGCGTATGTGTATGTGTATGTGTATGCGTATGTGTATGTGTATGTGTATGTGAGTGTTTGTTTCATCCGCTGATGTTCGGGGTGATGAGATCCACGCAATCTTTGATTAATCCGACGATTAAAGGGCCTTATCAACTTTGAGACGACATGTCGCTGTGCGTACACACATATCCAGGTCGCGCCAACCCTGACCGGTCAGGAGCGAAGAAACAAAGATCCATATCCCACAGCAATCATAGCTGAATGGCGGCGAACCCCAAGGTGGAAAGAGAAGGGCATCTGGACATACTCATCATGCACCTGCGTTCGGTACGACAGCTCGTCCCGTAGTCGCCCAATCTCGTCCTGCAGCGAGCTGATCTTAGCCTGGTACTCCGACTCCAGCCGCGCACGGTCCACTGCCTCCGCCGCCCGAATGCGATCTTCCGAGGCCGCCAACGCATCCTGCGCCTTGGCCACCTCGCTACGCGCCGCCTGAAGCTCCGACTCAAACTCCTGACGCATGCTTTCCAGCGCGTTGCGTTCCTGAACCGGTGAGAGGATAACGCAAGGAAGCGCCCACGGTAAAGACAGGACGGCGGCGGGGAGTTGAGGAAAGGTGAGGAGGGGCCCACGGGTCGGGTGTGAAGAAGGGTACGAAGAGGACGAGGTGCGGGGAGCCGGTCTCAACCTCCCCGTGTTTCAGGGGCCCCGCGAACTGAGCACCCACACACACAAACACGTGCACATACACATTCACATACACGTACACACGTGCACGCACACGCATGACTATGCTTCCGTCCCGATTTGTAGATAGTTAAGTGCGGCTGTTTAGAACACACATCCGCTCACCCGCTTGATGCCGTTGCGCTCCTCCTCCAGCAGCTTCTGCTCCTCCCGCCTCTTCTTCATCAGGTCATCGAGTCGGTTCTTGGCCTCCAGTTCAGCCGTAATAGCGGCCTGCGGGAAGCGATAGCGGTTGGGCCGAGAAGGCGCTCGTACATGGATGTCGTATTTATATCGTGTGTGCGCTGGCGTGCCTTTCTTTACTGCTACAACGTACTTATACTAAAAGCAAATGTTACAGGGTGGCATTCCTTACCAGCATTGTTTGAATGTGTATGTGTATGTGCGAATTGGCGGGTACGAACATGGGTGTCTTTGCCTGGGAGTCCGTAGGTGCATCATCTTTTGCAAGGCACGACGAAGGATTGTCAGAGAGTGAGAACCGCAACGTAGGGATACCCCTGGCCATGTTGGCTCCTCTTACGAGGTTGGCAGATCGCTGGCGGCATGCGAGGATTCCCTCTCAGTGGTTCATGCGAGCTAGGATGTTGAGACCCAGACCGGTCATGTACGCGATCGGGGGAAGTACGCGAGCAGGAATGCACACACGCACACACCTGCAGCAGCTCCTCCGCTTTCTTACGCGCCGCCTGCTCCGCCTTGAAATGTCTTTCAATCCGCAGGATCATGTCCTCCAGCTCCTCCCTCGCGCGAGCCTCCATTTGTAGCTGCAGGGAAAAGCGCTCGCGCTCCGCCGCCAACAGTGCCTCCGACTCAAAAGGTTGTAGTGGTGATGGCTGTAGCGCCGCCGGCGACGCAGCATTCGTGGTGGTGTTTCGGTGGCTGCCGCTGCTGGCGCCGCCGTTGGCCATGGATCCGCCGCGACTGTAGCTGCCGCTGCCATCGCCGCCAATATGGCCGTCGCCAAGCCCGCCGCGGCTGAAGCTGCCGTCGTCATCGCCGCCAGTATGGCCGTCGACAAGCCCGCCGCGGCTGAAGCTGCCGCCAGCATGCGACGCGGAGTCTGCGTCTGATATCGCGCCCGTTGGCAATCCCTGTTTGGGGCTGTACACGGGCCCTTGCTCAGACTGCCTGCGCAGAGCCTCTGCCTTCGCCGCCGCCGCCACGCTGCCGCCGCCGCCAACGCCGTCCATGCCATACATGCCGTCCATGTCCGCTTCGCCGTCAGGGCTTGAGCTGAAGATCCCGCTGCCGCCAGTCATCCCGTCCGCCACGGCGAGGTCGTCCCGTGCAGCTTCCTCAGCTTGCTCGCTTTGAACCTGATCGTCGCGGCAACTAACTTCCTGTCCGTCGTACTCCTGCTCTTCTCCGTACTCTTGCTCGTACCCAGCGGCTTCTTCTTGTCGCTGCTCCAAATCCGGGTTCTGTCCAGAGTCTTGAACCACCTGACTATCCAGGTCCCCAAAATCTAGATCCAGATCCAATGGAGGATTGGGATCCAGGTTTAATCGAAGCGCCTGCTCCTGATCCCGCTCCCCTGCGCTGTGCGGCTCCGACTGCCGTGCGTTTGTTGCCTGGTGCCTCTCGGCACCGACCAGTAAAGATCTCCGCGCCTGCTCTCCTTCCAGCGGCTCCGCCTGCTGCCCCTCCTGCCCCTTTTCAGGTCCCTGCTGCTGCACCCGTCTCTGCTGCGGTTGCTCCCTCTCCGGGAGGCCGCGAGGACCTTCCAGGAAGAGTAGCGCCCCCTGCTCCCCCTCTCCCTGCTCCTCGTCGCCCAGTGGTTGCAAAGAAACGCCTCCCGAATCTTCCGGACTTTCGTTACCGGGGTCTCCGGTGTACGGCACCCCCGACTGGCTATCCCACACCGACTGCGCACCTTGAGACGGCGGCGGCGGCTGCACAGCCTGCAACTCAACCTCAGGTTCAAGCTCAACCTTTTGCCGTTGTTGTTGCCCCTCGCCCTCCTGCTGCTCCTTCACTTCCTGCTGCTCCTTTCCCTCCTCCTGTTGCTGCTGCTCCTCCTGCTGCTGCTGCTCCTCCTGCTGCTCCTGTTGAGCCTGGAGCTCGTCTTCTTGAGTGTGCGGCTGGGGACGAAGCTCAACCTCCTGATGCCCTCCTGTCTCCGGTGGGTCAGAGGCCGCGTGCTCGAGCTGCCCCAGAAGGTTGAGCTCCAGCAGCGGAGGCTGGCCCTCTATCTGTTGTGCCTCCGGCTGGAACGGCCCAAGATCAGGCTGTAGCTGTGGCTGTGGCACCTCGAGTCCGGATTGCGGGAGCAGCTCCGAAGCCGGCAGTAGTGGTGGCTCTGGCTGTGCCAGCAGCTGTGACTGAGAACCCGGCCGCTCGATCAGCCGTGGCTGCGGTTGCGGCTGCAGCTCTGGGGAGGGCTGCTGCTGAGCCTCAACCGCAGCAGGCTCCGTCAGTGGCGACGGCGACGGCGGCGGGTGCGCTAGCACGGCTTGCTGCTTCTGCACGAGCGGAGGATTTTCAGGGACTGGTTCGACGTCCTGGGCTTGGTTTTGCGGTTCGAACCCGGCCCCCTGCGGAGACTCTTCTTGTGGATCCTCTGGGATCTGCTGCGGTAACCCTGGAGCGTCACCCTGAAGCTGAGGGTAAGTTGAGGTAGTGTCGTCAGTTGGCAGCGGGGCACTGCCCAGCTCCCCTCCCGGATGTTGGGGCGGTGAGGTGCCTGGATGCGGGTCCGACAGCTCCCGCTCCTGCTGTGGCTGCTGATCAGATTTGGTTCCGGAGCGATCTGGGTCAGGCGCTGTTGCCGCGCCAAATTGGCCTCGCGCCGTGGGCAGGGAGGTCTTATCAGCCTGGCTTTGATTTGCCGGCGGTCCGCCCTCGTATTCAAATAGTCCCGAACCGGGCGCACCTGGAGGTGTCTCTGCCGCTGGTACGGAGGGCAGATCCCGAAAAAGGGGCGCAGCGGCTGACGGGTTTGGCCGTCCTGACGCCTTGACGAATTTGTTCAAGTTTGTTAAACGCCCCGGATTCTGGCCCGGCGCTGGCTTGGGGGCGTTCCCTGGCGAGTTGAGTACTGACTGTGGCTGCCTCGATGAGCCCTGTGCCGCAGCTGGCGGTGTCTCAGCTAGGGCGATCACCGACGGCTTGCTTTTGGGCCGATCCTCCGTGGTGGGGGGGCTGCCGGCAGCTGGATCGGCAGCAGGGTCTATGCGCTGGTTGTCCCGAGCGCCTGGCTTCACACCTGGCTTTCTGGATAGCGCTTGAGTTCTTTTGTTACTTATAGATGGCTGACCTGGTGAATTTAACTGCGCGCCTGATGGGAGAACCGAGTCAGTTACGTCGGCCTGCAAGGCATCGGTCAAACTTTTTGCAAACTGGGTTGGGTTTTTGCAGACAAGAGATTTGTTTTTGTATCTTCTTAATGTGAAGCCAATGTCATAACAGTAGCTAACGAAAAGCCATCTCAATAACCTTGTCCGCTTCAGACGGTCGCGCCCGACTTGGGATAGTGAATAAGCATACACATCTCAAAATAAATAAATTAGCTCACCATGTGGCATGCCCTCCTCTATTGGGCCCCTCTTGCAAGGGAGCCCTAACTTCGAAGGTCCCACGACTTTGCGTTGATGTATCAATCAGCGCAAGTAGAAATTTTATTTTCGCTTTAATTGTATTCTATTTGGACATGTAAGTCCATGAGATGCGCTCGTAATAAGTGCGAAGGCAACGTTGGGGAAATTCGGCAATTCCATGCCGATGCACCGAGTATCTTTCTCCTTAGGTTTGTTACATTAAATGTAACATGTCCCGCAACCATGAATTCACGAACTCGTCGCCTGCGTCAATCGCTGCCGTAGTCCCGCACGTCGGTTAGTCTATGCTGTACGGACTATCGGTACATACGCCTTTTTAAACTTTCAATTGATACCTGCTGAATTTGCTGACTGCCCATTACATATATTATGCAAGGCTCGCACACCATCTTGGAACGATGTGCGCCCTGAACTGCATGAATCGCGCGCAAGCATTCGTCTGCCAGGGAAGTCGGCGCGTGTCCGTCACGGTCGGCTTTAACGGAAGAAGCACTGGCATATGTTTCAAGAATGTGCGTACATGTAGAGGAGTACCATCGCTTAGGTGATTTGGCCAATTTCTCTGACCCCCGCCGCTGTCTTCAGAATGTCCCTGAACATTCTCACAGCCCTGACAAGCAAACACGTGTATCCCCTTCTCCACCAAAAGCGCAAAGTGCTATAAAAACTTCTTATTTTCTTTGAGCCCTTCCCTGGCTTTTCAAGATGCACGGCAAGCAGGGGACATCAGCCACTATGCGTCACCACCAACGATACCAGAGCGTTAGTTGTATTCGCGCTGATTTGCTCCATCGCCTTGATTTGAGACCTATGGCCGAAGCCATTAAGGACAGACGATACTTGTCCATACATAAGTAGAGCATAGTGTCCCCCTCACATATCATTGTCCATAAGCACATTCTACACGCCGGTAGTCAAACAGCGGAGCACGACTCTTTAGTAGTACGTATGTCGTATGCTCATCGCATCAACAGTCGGGCAGAGAGAGCACAAAACATGCGGCATATCATTGGGCATCACGGTCGTATAAGCAGGCAGGATCCTCACTATGGATCGTACAGCCAAGTTCGACTTCACCGACTACCCTTCCAATAAATTTAACATACGGGAACGCTCACAGCAATGAATATGCACCCACACCCTTTCATGACCATTTCTTTCGTACTCGTATATCAAAAATAGCAAACTCTGACCACTGTCCCACACGACTAGACCCGCCCGACCGGCACTCCATTACACAAATCATTAGTCACCATCGTACAACGGGGAATATGGAGACACGTCTCCTCTCTTACCACCATCGTCTACCGGCAGTGACCATGGAAATTAAGCCCGTTACCACCTTACTTGCCACTGCGCATCTACTGCCGTTAAGCATCCTTACTCCGATGCCAGCACCCATCATAAGGGTCATCCATGGTTGTGATGACCGAGATAAAGACCAGCGGCTCATTGCAATGATAGAAAACTTAATAAATCCCCTCTGACTCACTTTTCAGGTGCGCTAGCAAGATAGATAAGGGTAATTACCGTTGTCGTCGTCTTAGAATTACGTGAATGACTACCCACGGCACGAAGGGTGTTGTTGCAGATGCGGACTTAAGCCAGGCACGGCGGATAACACACATACCGAATGCGAAATTCATGAACATCGCAGGCGCGGGCAAGGGCGCAGGTGTCGGTGTCGGCTAAACCGCGTGCGGTGGTTTAATCCTTCTTGGCATGGACTAGAAAACCTACAAAAGACCAACCCACATCCAGAGAGATCACGGTCTCAGGCCTTCGCTTTCGCTACAATGCTAAAATGTCATCAGCACACTTACAATGGATGTGCTCACGCACAGATGACAGACCTTAAAGATGACAAGAGATGCTATGCGCCCGAATATGCGAGACGTGACCGCAGAGGGTGTCACCACGCAAGGGTGTCGCAGCAGGGACGTTCCGCGAGATTCCGTTTACGGACTATATGGGCATTGTGTCTTCCTAAACATCCACGCCGTGCTGCTTTTGGCACTATGTGACCTCCAGGGCCCGCAGATTTTACTCCACATGCAGACGTCAAGCAGACGTTACACGGGAGTGGACATTAGCAAACTCCCTTCTAAGCCCTCCACGCAGCACTCCCCGACATGCTCCAGGAACACCTCCGGCTTGTGCGCATCCGACGTGTTCCTTTGGCACCGCGCTAATTCCCTGCACCCCAAGAAAACAAGTGTCAATATCATTAGGAGTACTAACTGCTGCCTGATGCTGTGAGGAGACGCATACAACGGAGCAGAACATACAGGTGCCAAATCAGGAACCAAGCCAGCAGTCACCATGGTAACGTACTATACAGAACGCTGCCGCAATGCAGCGTTTCACTCGCTTTGCAGCGAGAATAGGAATAAAGTCGGAATAACATCGCAGCGACGGCACCGAATGTGGTGCCAAATATGTGTGCGGCATCATCCCATAAAAACCAGCATGTGCGTACTCTGCGACCACTCCAAACCAATCAAGAACATCAAGATAAAAGTACCCCATTCCATCCCATCCCAACTGGGACGCGCTTAAAATCAATCCCAACCTGAAAATCATATCACAAGTGCAAATCATTCACCGTTGGTTTCATCGTCGTCATCACGGCCATGATCATCAACGTTCAAACTCCCAGGCTCTCCGGATGACACCCGTATAAATCGATATGAACCTAATGGTGTGTGGGAAGGGTTGATGCAGTATCGTGACGGCAGCCATACCCCCAGGACGTTGCGGATTAAGTGCTGTGCTCTGCGCGTGCTTGAGGCTGCATGCTCCTTCCTCTGAGCGAGGAGTCTGCGTTACTGCATCTACATTTCCACTGCAGACTCTCGCTAACCGCTATCCACTCCCTATCGCCCTCGCTCCAGTGGAGGGCCCGCGACTCAGTGATAGGTATATCGTAAGGTGGGAACGGGTATATGCAGGAATATAAACCCTCAAGGTATCGCTCTCCTGGTGCGTATGTGTGTGAATAGATTCAAATTGGCTATTTAACTCTTTTAGAGTCCTATAGCACCCGCCCCGCCCTATAGCACCGCTGACCAACAGCCCCGAGAAGCCCATTGCCCATGAGCCGGCAAAGACTTGCACCCGGGACATGACCTCCACCTCCACCTTCCATGTCCCCTGGGCTAAGCTTCAATACGGTATGGTGGTCGACAACGTGCTAATCCAGAATAAAAAGGTTAATAATTCAGCAAACGCCCCGAGATCCATCCACATCACCAGCCTTTTGCCTGCTCCACTACTCATATCGCCTTTTCAAGCCCTCTCCGGTGCTAGCCAAACACACCCAGGTTGGGCACAATACACGCATAACGCTCCTCCAGGCCCGTGGTCTAGTAAGGCATAAGATGATACTTCTGAGTTTAACGCATACAAAAATCACGCGCACTTGAATTGCGACCCAAAACAAACGATTTGGTTCATGGCATTTAAATTTCATGGATTCTTTCAGGCGCACTCTTTTCATAGGCCTAATTAGTCTCATGCTTCAGCATCTGAGGCATAGGAAAATTAAACAGATATTGGGTATCCCGCTCAGCTTCGAGCCCGGCAGGTATCCTGCGTGTGGAGTTATGTGTGTTTGATCTGCCTTCTGGCACTACCTTCATACGTCGATTCCAAGGTTGCCTCCCCTCTCGCTTTGAGTCCTATTCTCCTCCATCCCACCTTGCTGTGGAGTGTAGGAGTAACAAACTTCATTCCTTTAAGGCTCCCTCCGTCCACATTAGCCGTACCTCGCCCAAACCTTCTCTCCTGCACCTTCTCTCCAGCCCTTTCGTCCCAATCCAGCTCAGCTTCGAAACCAACTTTGACCATTTGAGATCACTGAGATGTTTTCAGACACTGCCAGGATGCGCTGCTGCCGCAGGAGCCAAGCAAGAGCCTTTTCGATGCAGTGCTGCTGCGGTGCTTGGTCCTGTCCGTGATCCCGTTGCCACCGCTGCAAGCGTCGCGCTCTGAAACATCGAGGCCACCTCCGAAACCGGCACACCGGGTTGGCTGGCATCTAGTCCCACAGCGCAGACAGCTGCCTTTGGAATGCCACATTTCCGCACAGCTTCCATAAAGGAGGCCTGACGTGTAAACCCACACTCATGGTCGCCGCCTCCGAGCTCAAAGCCGCCGTATCGATATTCCAGCACGCCCTCCTCCTCGTCATCATCGTCATCATCACTGGCAGCGTCATGTGTCTCATACAAGAACTCACTGCGAAGTAGCACATTCAGTACCCGATTGCGGTACTCGTTCCCTACGTCGTTGTAAATACCCATCGAGCCATCAGCCTGCAGGCCCTCAATCTCGGAGCTGAAGCCGTGGGTGTCGTTAAATAACGGGCAAGGCTGCACTATGTATCTGCCGCAGCCACCATCACCCTCGGCGATGTCGCCATCACGGCCTTCATCACCATCGGGGGCGGTGCTGAACCGCTTCCTCAAGATCTCGCCATCAAGGACAATGCCCTCGCCATCGGGACTTGTCCGCTCGACGCCAAAGCCAGCATTACACCAAAAGCCGCCGGCTTCTGGGCAGTCGGTGAAGTTTACCCCGACGGGATCCTCACCCTTAAGTCTAAGCGCTGCTGCCAGCGTCACAGACACATTAACTGATCCAGCCTGCGTGACCCTTCGCGACATATGATCATCGCCGCAGTCCTGTGCCGCGGGGGACGCCCTTGGGCTGCTCTCAGGTACCAGGGAGATAAGCGACGTCGAGGGACCGCAGCATGGACCCGTGCGAATGCCGGCCGTCCGTGAAGCCCTCGCTGTCGCCGTCCCTGCCGTCCCCGCGGCCGCAAAGCTCAGGCTTGGTGCCATGCGGATCAGTGCCATATTACTTCCGCGATCACCGCCGCCAATGCGCGCCAGCCGCTGGGAAGGATCCACGCCAGTCCTGGGCACTTCCGTACTGGTGCGGAGCCAGAGGCGTTGGCTACGCATGTCGCCCTGTGCCACTGCTGCCAGGCAGGCCTCCTGCAATCGGTTGAGGGCCGACGTCACGTCGCGGGCCTCCGTTGCAAGCAGCGACTGGCCGACATCCGCGCCGTAAGGTTTCATGGGCTCCGCTTGCGGCGGCACTGGCGGTGAACTGCCGGCAGCGTCGGCGCCAACAAGCGGCGCAGCCGGCGCCAGGCCAGCGGTCATCGAGAAGACTGCCGACGTTAAACAACCCGGCGTGCCGGCAGGGCTGCTAAAGGCGTCAGCCGTCGTTCCCCCGACCGTGCAAGGTTCAAGTATCCGCCTGTAGTTTCCAGTATACAGTGGATTATTGGAATGCATAGAGGCCGTGACTGTCACGGCACCGGTCATATTCCCATGCGTTAGCCTGCTGGAATCACTAAAACGCGAGGGCGCGTACATGGAGCTACCGCCCCAGTCGCACCGCTGCCTGCCTTCAGAGGATGAGTTGGCGATTGCCAGTGCTTGCGACGCGTTCACGTGGGCTCCGTCTTGGCAATTGTTGTCCTCTTGCGGACCCTGATTCAGACCGCCGGGGGAGGGGCCCTGCTCGCTCCGTTTCTGCTCCCGCTTACCCTCATCCTGCTGCTGCTCTTGCAGTTTCTGTATGCCCTTCGAGTTTTGTTGTTGTTGTTGCTGCCCCTGCTGCTGCTTCTGTAGTTGCTGGCGCGGCTGCTTCTCTTCCTCTTCAAGGAATCCGCCTAATTGCGCTTCCATGGTGCATCCACCCGTGGGGCAGTCATGAAGGATCCCCTCTGCAGTCATGAACACGGTATTGGTGCCGCACGACATGGAAACGCCCGCGCCGGGTAATGCCTTCCCGCCACCGACGCCGACACGGCGGCGGTGATGTTGCCTCAGGTTGCTCACGGATAAACCCACATTGGAGGCGTTGGTGCAGCGGCTGGTGCTCCGGTCGATACTACGGCTAAGCATCGTGAATGTTATGGGCTCGTGCACGCAGCTATTACGGCTGCCACTAAACGCAACGCCACCACCCAAACCGCCAGTTTGTGAGCTCGCGCTGTCAACAGATCCTCCACCCCGGAATAAGGCAGAGCATAAGATCGGCGCCGACGCGTCAATAACGGCTGTGGAGCCGGCGCCAGTGCAGATCATGGACCCTGGCATATCCAACCTGCCCCGCGGCGCGCGGCCCGCGGTTAGGCAAGAGGGCGGTAGTCCCGTCACCGTCACGTCGCCGTCACGGGTGAAGAGAATGCTAGGCCGCCGTGGCAACGGACGACGTACGGTTCCAGTCCTCTGCGCTGGTGTGGAGGACATGGTGAACTGATTCTGGCCTTGAAACCATGGCTGCGCCGCGGAAGCCAGATCCAGTGGCGACGGAGGCGATGCCGGCATCGTGGGGGCGCAGGCAGCGGTACTGCCGCTCTCCGTCTGCAGGCGGGGTCTCCGGCCTCTACCGCCGCTGGCAGTGGTAGCGGCAGCGCTGGGGGGGTCCTGTGGCCGGACTGTGGCACTGATGAGACCACCGCTGTCTCCAAAGCTACTTTCAACCGGGGCCTGACTAAGGTCATTGAGAGAGGTGCTGGACGGCACGGCACCCGATCTTGCAGCTATAATAGGGAGGGCGGTGTGCGCGCGGGAAATCGCCCTGGCTGATGGCGCCGGAAGCAGGTAAGCAGCAGTGCTGGGGGACATGCGGTCACTGCGGGCACGGCTGTTGTCAAGCATGGGCATTCGTGTTTTGTTGGTGAAGGGGCTCTGCGATGAGACGTGAGGCATTGAACCCGTCCTTCGAGAGTGTTGTGGAGGGGCCAGGCCTGGCTGGGCCTGGGGTGGAAAGGGGGGCCAGTCCTTGCCGGAAGAGATGGATGTCACAAGTGCGTCGGAGGCGCCGCGTCGATGGCAGAGCGTTGGAACACGTTGGCTACTGGAAGCCGGCAAAGACGCGAGCGGCGTGAGTTGTGGCTGGTTGTTGCCCGCCAGGCGCGATGGCTCTCGGCTGGCCCTGCCTGTAAAGGTACTGGACCGGCTGACCTGGATCTCCGAGGCTGTTCGTGCGGAGCGTATGCTATCTTGAGCCCCCCGCATCTCAGATAGCACTGTGGATGTCTCGTCCTGCAAGCAGACAGCCCAGCACCTGTCAAGCAATGATATTAGCGGTACCAATGTGACGGTGTTGCTCCAGAGAGTTGGCCGGTGCAATTCCTGACGACAGCGCGTGCTGCCGAGGGCAACGGACGAGGGAACTCCGAATACAGGCACCGGTACTTGGCTGAACACGCCCTGCTTATGGGGTGACGATAAACACAAACGCCAAACCTCGCGCTTACGTTTTTTGGAGATGCCGCGAAAAGTTCTATATATCGCGCCGTCGCCAAAGTTACCACATCTCCGTCTCCACGCGCGCGTGCATGTGGTTTCTGGGTATCGGTCCCACCGTAGTCCCATGTTCCTGTAAGAAGTCGATTAGCGCATATCGTGCGGTATACATTGATCCAAATGTATTATTCAAATCATCAACGGCAATCAGGCGAGAACCAGCTACAACAACTCTAATGGCGCCCTTTCACCAACCTCTGCTGCAGCTCCTCCTACTCATAAAGCTATTGAGAAAGCCGCTGAGGACGGTACAAGATGGCCCTGGGTCTTTTCCCACGCTGAAGTGTGACGACTCGGTTTCCGAATGCGATCTGCATTTACCAAAATGCCCTTTATAAAAATAGGTATTCATAACAAGATAAAGGATTATCCCTTACCGAGCACATCCGCCAAAGCACCCCGCCAGGCAGGACGGTAGTTTCATCCTCTAGACGTGAGGTTATACTAGCCCGTCAGATGAGCCTCAATCTGACTCAAACATGCAGCGCTGTATTACTAGCTCTAGCATTTGAAACCTGAAGGCCCAACCGCAGAGTACCGGCTTTTGTGTAGCCGCAAAATAAAGAGCGAACCTATAAACAATACCTCCAGGTAGTAATCTCAGCTGCAAATCATGCCATATCTAGTTGCTAAGCAATTTTACAGGGCACCCAAAGGCAACGGGAAGGTAGGATGCTTCAAAGTTATGCAAAAAGGACGTCAACAAATTTTGTTATCATAAACAATTCGAGATGAAATACAAATGCCTCAAATCGTTCGCCTGAGTTCTGCGATAAAGGCATGGTTATCTTCCTTACTATAATGCCGGTACTGCTGTTCGCACAATTTGTCGTGCAAGGGTAAAGCACACAAGGAACCCTAAGAAAGGCCCTATGTATTGAACATGTATATAGGATGAAAATTGTCCCGTAAGATCTGTATGCATGTCATTAGTTTGTCCAAGCGTCGTGAGAAAACGTAACCAGCGAAAGCTCGGACAGGCGACCTCTGACCAGGCTTAGGCGCTCTAGGCTCAGCCGGATGATAATGGTGACTGTCAATACATCAATGCATCAAACTCATAGATGCTTGATTATAGGCCCTTGGCCGGTACAGTGACACCACAGCGCTTTCTATTATCTGCGTTGCCCTCGCCATCTGTTGGTCAACAGGAAACTGTAGAATACAAACCACAAGACAAATCATATCAACATGGCAGGCAACGGCAATCCTAAATTCGGCTATCCTTAATCCAGCTTGGCATGGTTCAAATTCTGGCACCCAAATTACAAGTTCATTCAACAACCCTATGATTTCAGCTCCGTACATGTCCCGGATCGTGAATTCCAGCATCTCTGTTGTCGCCAGCGCCAGCAGTCCTTCGTCCTTCCATGCAATCACGCCCGCACGCTCAGGGAAGCTAGGAATTATGGACCAGCGTCTATGGTGAACGCTCATCTTCGAATTCAGGCCTACAGAAACTTTACGGGACGCTAGTTGTAGCCGAGTTCAAGATGGTTCAAAACTCTGGGCCCAAGAAAGCCCAGGAAGCCCCAGCAGGGACAATCGGGTAAAGATCAGCATGTGTATGTGTATGACACACCCTTGCAATTCGACATGGGATGCAGAACCAGGTGGATATCAACACGTGGATAACATGTGGCCACTCACACCATGTCGAGTTGCAGACGGACCATAGGCTTGAGACTGCTGTCTCAAGCCAAGTAAGAACTGAGGGCACAAGGCCCCAGCACACATATGTACCGAAAGTAGGAGTCACAACCATTAAAGACCGCCTTAATGTATGTTACTTCCAAGATCCCCTTCCCCACGCCCCCTGTGCCCGCTCCCCCCAAGCTTTTGCTTCGCACTTCAGCACCAATTCTCTCTTTTCTTGTCCTTCGTTCCTAAATCTCACATCTGACCCCACTCCTTAGAACGTCCCTATCCGCAAATAAGAAACATTCTGATGTACCTTCAGCGGTACGTCTCACAGCTGGAGAGGGCGGGAGGCAGTCTCTAGTCAGCTGCTGCTGCAGAGAGCCAGAGCCAGCCCCGCAAGCTCCAGTGTCCTCAACCCAGGCTACAGGCTGGCCTTATGGGTGGGCCTCCGAAACAACGACCGGTAACGTTCTCATGAATCCATCGGGCCAGCCTGCCACAAGGGCGCTGGGTATGCAGGGAGTCCTGTATGGCCATGCTCTGCGAAGGCAGAGACAGCAGCTCCCTCCAAGTACACACAATCAACCGTTTAAGCATGAAGGCCTTCGGGAACCGTAGTCACCCCGCCCGTAGCCCTCTGTACACCTCGCCGTCTCTTCCCAGCCACTTTCCCGGGCCCTCTCTTTGTCCGGCCCTCCCCTTCCAGTTCTGCAAGTTCCCTCCCCGCCTCCTTCCCCGCATTGCCCCTTGCCTGTCGATGCCAATACGGATGATGTAATAGGAATACGGTATCTGTCCGGCAACACGATTCAGCCGAGCATGAATTCTGTAAGTTCAACGAATATGTTGATATATGTTGACTGAATAAACTGACTTCTGTGGTGCTGATCTATGCGTATTCGGTTGCTTGGGATTTTGCTTCCGTGGTTGGCATGCTGGCAGATCAAGCGATATATAAATCGTTTTTCGCATAGCCATTTCCAAAAACACAGTTGTGTTGAATTCAGGCTTAATCGGTAAAGATGGTAAATTTATGAGATATTCAATAACAGGATAATCTTTCCTATTAGGAATACTCATGGGAATGAGCATCATTTGCTGGACAATAATATCCTTGGCACCAATTGAAAAGTTCATGGGAAAAGAAGATAATGCAATTTGTTATATTGAACGGCAAAACGCTATATATTTTTGAACCCCACATAATTTATAATAGACCATTATTAGTGAACCACCCATGATTTAAATAACCTCAAGAAACGTCTTGTAGCCTTGGAAACGAAGATGGCACAGGATGGTGCAGTACACACAGGAGAATATTTGTTAGTGGATGCTTAAAGCAGGGCTCATAAAGCAGAGATAGCTCCAATTGCTCCAAAATTTCAAGCAATTGTTATGATAATAAATTCTAACAACAAATATTGCTGGATTCAAAGTTCAAATATTTTAATTTATGTTTCAAACATATGAGTTCTACCTTTCCTAGACTTAGATTCGATCTTAGCCAAATATTTGAATTTAAACCTGGTTTGTGCATGTGTGTGTGTTTTCAGATGCCAGTGTTGATGAGTATATACGTAACAGATTTTTGATTTTTGAGCATCCTTTGTTCCCCATTAAAATGAAATAACAAACCATCTAAACAATCATTTAATACTGTTTATCTGTACAATACATCCATGCCGACCAAATACGGCCGCCAGCAGCTCTCACATAACAAACACACGTACAATCAATCCCGCTGCTCTGCTTCACCTCTCTATGCCCACACACCTACTCCATTTCCTTATCCATCTGCTCATCTCAGCTCACCACAGCTCTGAGACTTGTTGTCAAACAATTTGAGGTGATACTGAACCGCCCTTTCGACGAGACCTCATACCGCCATCTTCATCTTGATGATTTGATGGGGGTTGTAATCAATTAGCTCGAAGTCCTCAAACAGGAACGAGTCTATGTCGGTCTTGGCGGGGTTGATCCACAAACACTGTGCAAGGGGGATAAGCATAATTCATAGCGTTGCACGTGGACACATCTTTCTCCGTGTTTACGAACTTGGGCCCCCCCCCAGCCCCAGGAAGAAGAGACATGCACAGAGGAGAGATGAGTTCGTGTGTATAGGCGAGTCTATGTGCTGGGTCTGCTGCCTCAGTAAATGTGAAGGAGCGAGGACAGCCATCAACCACATTAGGACTTCAGGACTAGGCCTTCCCAACATGGCGTGCAGGGGAATGGGGGAAAAGGTTTCACTCGTTTACATACCGGGAAGTGTCGCGGTGTTGTATCTCTGTTGTGTCAACCCAGCAAAGGCTCGATCGAAAGATGACCATCTTGGCTCCATCTTTGACACTACCCGTAGATACCCCAGGATACCACACGCGGTACGTTCTTCAGCTGCTCATTAAGGGGCTCCACGTGGTTGGCGTACACGTGGGTGTCTCCCATCACGGGAACCAACTCACCAGCCCACAATCCGGTCACCTGCGAGTAGCGCAGAGCAGGGGATTAGGCAGGATTGGGAAGGAGGGGAGAGCGCGGCAAAACCAAAGAAGAGGGGCGGAGAAAGAGAGCGACGATCGGAAAACAGGTCAGGAATCAGCTGCGGCAGCCGGAATCTGTACCACGCTTTAAAAGAAGCGAGCTGGCCTCCCCTCCCCTCCCCTCTCCTCTCCTCCGACTGGCGGGATTACCTCGCCGAGAAGCTCTCCACGACGTCTCCATCCCAGACCCTGTCTTGCCTGTTTATGTATTGATCCCACCCCCTTCCCTTGGAAGACAGACCCCTCCCTCCTTCGTGGACAAACACACACATACATCCAGTAACATCTCACTTGGGCCACCAGACGGGTTAGCAGTGCGTATGAGGCGATGTTGAAAGGAACTCCCAAACCCACATCACAGCTGCGTTGGTACATAAGACAGCTGAGCTCTCCATCCGCCACGTAAAACTATCGAGGGGAGAGGCCAGGAGGGCGAGAGTGTGCGATTAAGGGTGAGGAAAGGAGGGGAGGGGACGAGACTAGGAGGCCGTGCAGGGTGGAATGGAGGGGAGGCCAAAACAGGTAATAGGGAGATTGAGGGACAAGGCGGAACAGGCTGAGCCCTGAGTACGGCACATCATAATCCAACAAAGCAACGCAGCCTCTTCTGTGAGCACGCTTGTTACAGGGCCCTGTCATCAAATAAAACCCTTAGAAAAAATAAATCACAACCCTTACCCTCTGTCTCATTGCAGAGACCCCATCCTATTCCCTCACACCCCCTCATCCAGGAGTTATTCGTTTATTCGTCTTCACCCATCCTCCCTCGTTAATACATCACACCCGCACCTACCTGGCAGATCATGTGGCATGGAGGCAGCGCCATCTCGTGCAGTACGGCAGGATTCCACGACATAATCATTCGGCGGTCGGTGGGGTCCTTCCGGATTTCTTCAATGATACTCCTCAGCTGGTCAACCCCTTGACCTGAGGTCGGGCAAAACAAAAGGAAACACAGCACAGCGCAACGTAAAAGCGAGGGTTACGGACTGGATGCGAATTCAACACGCGGTTACAACGTACGGCAGCTGATATCCTGTGAACTTTACGACAGACTTCTACTGCAGTACTAGTACATTTATTGATACGTATGGAGATATAAGCGAACCAGGGGCAGGAGCGCGATGCAAGACGGCCACCATCCTGGCCCCCTAAACCCCTCCATGTCCCACTCGCTCCTCCCGTCCCCAACTTGGCAATTGAACTCCCTTTTATCCGCCTCTCGAGGCCATTCCCTAAGGATCCGAGCTAGCGACCACACAGTCGCCAGCTCGAATTTGGGTCGGGGCAAAGTGGCGTAGGGGGAATGCAGCTTGGATTGCCTGAATCTACGGAGTTGGGTCCAAGTCCACGGAGGGTTAAATGCATAGCCCGTGAAGTGCGCATCTGAGGCCCGTAACTGGGCTGATGATGCGGGGTGGTTTGACACCCACCTAATTGCCAGTAGGTCCGAAGGGGCTGGCACATGGATAGGGGCCGTAGAGAGTAGGAAACTCTGCGTAACCAAAAAACAGGTGATCTCCAGCGGCCTCAGATGAAGACGCTGAGGTACGCGTGCCCATTCGGTTAAAATCCCGGAGATCCCCATAATACACGCCAGCCCGCAAGGGCGGAGTTACCATAATAATAATAATAACTCACTGGTATAGTCCGCATGCATATCCTTATACACGGCTCCGAAGTGACGCCACTGAAAGCCGTACACAGGGCCCAGGTCACCGACCTCTATGTGATGCGTGAAAGCCGTACACCATCCAGATATGATGCGATTAGAGATGTGAAATGTGAAAGAGAAGTTTCACAACCAGGCAACAGAATCGCGATCCAATGTAGAGGGAACCAACCACACAGCGCCTCCACCACATCCATACGACACATGTATGACATTTAAGACAGCAAATATGCCCACATATGCATGCACGATCCCACAGCCAATGATAACACGCTTTCCCTCCCTTCTGCCCTACTGGTGATGGAGGCCGCGTCCGTCCAGGAACTCCCGGGTGCTGTTTCCGTCCCAAATGTGGATGTTCTTGTCGCGCAGGAGGTTGGCATTGGTGGAGCCGCTGATGAACCAGAGCAGTTCCTCGGCCACACCTGAAGCGACAACAGCAGGGAACCAGATGTCACAGCGGCGAAGAAGAAAACAACACCGGTGGGTGCACCGCGTGCGAAAGACGTCATTGTAAAGACATCAGGTCTACTAAGCAGCGTGCACTTCACAAGGCGTCGATACTACGTCAATTTTTTTAAGCCGCCGCTAGGTGCCTGAAGTGCCAGAACAGACATGACGCCGCAAAAAAGAGAAGTGGATTCCTAAGTGAATTTGAAACGTCTGCATGTGTGTGCAAAAGCGAGGAAATGTTGGTGGGTACAACATGAGAAAGCGGGGCGTGTGAGCCCACACACAACCGGAAGAGCGCAAAACTGGACATAAGTTTAGAGATTTAGAAAACCCTCAGTTCGAAACCAAGAGCTCCAAACCCACCCTTCCAGAAGACACGTTTCAATGTGAGCAGCGGGAAGCTATGGCGCAGGTTATAACGTGCCGTACGACCGAAGCGGGAATAGGTGCCGGTGCCGGTGCGGTCGGGTCGGAATGTGCCACTGGTGACGAGCTCCCGCACCAGGTCTAAGTACTGGAAAAGGGGAGAAGGGGAAGGGAATAGTAAGACGAAAACAAGCTCCCTATTCCCATTCCTTCCCCATCTCTGTTCCCTCGCACCGCCCCAACGCCCGACCCAGAATCCCGTTGTTCGTTACCTGCATCTCGTCATGCCGTGATGCCATCGAGGGAGGCAGCTCGGGGGGTGTCGACAAACCCCGCCGCGTGTAACACACGAACGAGTACCTGCATCAGGGGTGGGGAAAAGGGTACGCTGTGACAAAACTCACACGCACGCACACGCATACAGCAAGGTGTCACAGAAAAAACCGCGGAAGTGGTCATATGCTGCCCCTCAAATCCTCAAAAGTATCATACTACCTGGTGTCATTTTCCACAATCGGCTCACTCGCGGACCACACCCCAAACACAGCGGGATCCAGGGGAGGAAGAAACGTGTCGCACTCGTACTCCTCCTCCACCTGGCGGGAATACGTCATGGTGGGGAAAAGGAGCAGGACAAAGGAGATCGGTTGAAGACGATGGATCACAACAACTACCTCAGAAGCCGTCCGACGTCTGAAAGCTATACGGTGTACACGACCCCACACATGCACGAACTGGCTAGCCCATGCCATGTGGAAACATGTTTGAGAACCAAGTACCAGAACGGTTAAAACATACAGTAAGACTCTTTTTCCCTCTCCGCTTCCGCATTCCCCCTGGACTGATCCTGTCTGATCCGTGTCTTTCTCCCGGAGCCCTGCTAGGCTGGGCGACTTCCTAACCCCTGCTATCCCCTTCCTCCCGTCCCCCAATCCCTACACCATACACACGCAAGTACAAGTACATAACGCGGAAAAAAGATGGGTATTCATCAACCTTATTAGAAACATGTGCCTGCCCGCCAACGAAGAACGCATACGACGTTAGGTGTCGCTCTGACCCCAGTCAGGAACGCTGAGACCAAGACCGCTTTACGATGGCTCGCTTTCCAATAACATATGCCTCCCCTTCCCGAGCCCCTTCACTTTCTCCACCCCCTCTTTTCCATCCCTCCGACGGCCTAACCTTGGAGGCCCATGTGTGTTTTTGAGGCAGAAATTTGTGTGGCAGAAATCATGCTTTCCATCCCATCATCCCGCGTGAGGCAGCACTGAAACATCCTTCCTAAGCAAAACTCAGATCACTGTGCCAGATCTACCTGCGTCAGATGTACGGCTGTGCAATTTGGGTGTCGCAACGCCTCCACGTAAATCTGACATCCTCCTATGATAAACACATCCGCCACCTCGCTCTTGAGCTTCTCGTGATCCAACAGCGCCAAAGCTGCCTCCAAGCTCCCGCAACCCAGAACGTCAGAATGAAGTTTCGCACCAAAGCGTAGTGCTGTTTCATAAACGTCAGCTTGAACCATTGCAATCTTCCGTTTGCCCTAGCTTGTGTATATAACTTGCAGGAACGTACTGGGGAAAAGGTGTAAGTATTAGAATGTGGCGCGATAATCATTAATCCGCCGGTGATAAAAATCTCGCCACTGTTTGCCTTGCCAAACTTTTCATCGTGCCAGCTGTCGTCAAAAAGACCGCCATGTCATTCCTGGTTGCATTGGCGGGAAAGCGTGAATTTGAATGCCGTGCAATTTTTGAGCGCATCGTTCACGAGCGGTCGTGCCATGCATCCATGTGGTGATGCTGATGATACCTTGCATATCAATTCATGCTTATCATACGTCATTACTCATATTAACGTTGTGTAATCTATGGTCATAGACGTTAGACAGCTAGGCATCGTATAGTTCCACGTACAGCCCGACATTTGACCGGGAAACCTAACTGCTAATTCTTTTCTACCTTGCATCTTTCATACATTAATTAACTTAGCAGGTAGATCAATTTCGTTACGGAGTATTGCAGCTGCCGCCGCACGCATCGCTTTTTTCGGCTTGAAATGGCGCTGACAGACCTCCGCGCGGCTTGTAAGCGTCTAGCAGAGCTCTACGAAGATGATTTGCTTTCGGCCGTGGATCCTATGGCAACATTGTCGATTCTTGATGCTGATTCCTTCACGGTAATTCACGAGAGGCACGGGGAGGAGGTACCTTTCAGACAATGTCTGCGCGTATCCTTAACAAAATACACAGCTGTAGGAATTCTTAGAATCGCGGGAAGACCAAGAACTTTCTGGCTGAAAGTTCAAGTGGACCAGCGGAATGCGATGCTGGTTTTGCGTTTTCGGTCATCATGCCCTGCCCTTCTCCACGCCCTTCCCTGTCCAGAGGTTGCGGCATGGGTGGGCGGCCTTTTTGGACTCACCGGCGGAGAAAGCTTTCGTGACGAAGAGACTTTCCGGTAGGGGGCAAGGGTAATTTATTTAGTGCCTGTTTGGTGGTCGTACTAAGAGATGCCGGGACGAGTTTTTGAGCAAAAATGTGGGCTGCCAGGCTCCTCTTGGTCCTCGTCTATCAACACCCATTACATAATGGGGTGAGATGAGCGATACGTGTATAAAGACATTGAGAAGGAAGAAAGGAGATATTCCCCGGAAGGGGGGCGCTTTCCTTTTTCTGACCCATAGATTACACATTTTCTCACCAGCAATGTGTGTAATAACAATTAACTGACTTACCATGCATCTTTTGTGGCCCCTGCGGTACATCATTCATACAGACATGGCATCTGGCCCTGGCCCCAGCAGCACGAGGACCACTGCGGGTGAGTCAACCAGTCATGGGGAGCACGGTGCTCGTAGTTCACCATGTATGATCTACTTGATGTGTGCTGTCAGACGCCTGGAAGCGGCCATGTGCCTCTCACATTGAGGCTTCTTGTCCTTCTTGTACGGTCCGACAACTCCTAGGTCAAGAGCATGCGTGCCTCAAGGAGCTGCCATACACAGTGCTGTTTGCTTGTTGACTCTCTGTGCCCAACCTCGTGACCTCAAAACGGGTATGTTATCGCAAAACGGGTAGCAAAACGTGTCATGTTTCAAGGTCATAATCAGTGACCCAAGCGGATTTGGTAACGGCAGTGTATCGTTTAGCCTTGGCTGCTTCAATTAAAAAAAAGGTGCCTGGGCACTGTGCCCGTAGACATTCCAAGATACTACATTGGGCTTTGTAGATGGTCCTCTGACCTCAAGGTGCAGTTTGTTGGCCCGCACATGTGTCTATGTTTTGTCCACGGTTTGCTCTCATGTATGTACCCGCTTGGAAACGGCGCATGTGTGAAATGAGCATTTTAATCCGCACATTTCCATTGTGGGGAACCCATGGCTGCGGCTGTCTTGCTAGCTTATTTTAATCTTGCTCAGATTAAAATTAATATCCGTGCCATGTTGACTGCCAGCACGTGGCGGCTCATCTTCTTCACGCCGGCCAGCTCCTGGACAGTTTCAGTTTTTCTGGAAGGCCCTCCTAAGGCTTCCTCCTATCTTAGCAGGCAGCTTCCTCACCCTTCCGAGCAATGTTTACCTGCTGGGTTCGAAGCGTTGGGGCAGTTCTCTCCTTGTCCGTCACTGCTACCGGGGGATATTCGATCGAATGATGGAGCTTCATTCATCTAACATGAAAGAACAGTTTCTCGTCACAGGTATGTGGATGCTTTCATCCATCCACATAGGGCTAATTTTTAAGCACGCACACACAAGGGTACCTTACTGGTTGGTATGTATACACATCAGACATTTATAGGGTTGGAAGATTAGGGGCACCATGCCTCCAGCTATGCATGCTCAGGCATGTTGCTACCTGATCACATGCACCTTTTGTCTTAGTATACATGGCCTCCAAACCTATCAGATCTCATATGTGGGTAGCTTGTTGACAAGGCCATGTGGTACTCAGTGGTGTCTCTTAGTAAGCATTTACGTCTTTGTAGCCATAACCATTTTGGGGACTACAGAAATGCATGGTAACTAGCAGGAACATTGGTCGGGAAGTGGGCTAGCTAGTTTCTTGTCTGATACAGGGTGGTATAAGTGGACCGGGCTAAAGCGAGGGCCCGGTAGATTTCCCAGCGGCATGTGCTTGGATGTAACACGGGGTGCAATAGTGCATGATTCAGTCGTGCCACTTCCCCCAGTCCAGTTGGAGAACTTCTATGTTTACATATCACTATAACAACAGATTCGTGCGTTAGGCTCGCGTTAGGCTGCGTTAGGGCGCGTATGTGTGCGTTTTGTGCGTTAGCGGTTGCGTTAGCCTAACGCGAGCCTAACGCAAAGAAATAGAAAACTGGACAGAACGTCTGTTATAGTGCGTCGTTTTCAAGTTCGTTTAAATGAAAACAATATTTATAATGATTATAAAAGTTCCCTGTAATTTTTATTACGTTTCGTGGTGCTCGAAAATCGGGGGCTTGCGTATGTTCTAACGCGAGCCTAACGCAAACCTAACGCACGCGATCGCAAACCTAACGCACGCGTTAACTTTACGCAAACAGCTTGCGTATATCTTGCGTACAGTGCGTTACGATACGCACGTAACGCACTGTAACGCAGTTTACTCAAAGTTTATGTAGATAGCGCATAATAATGTTCGGAGCACGGGTTTGCCGGATTTATTTAGTTTGCTTACTTGCTCTTATTGTGCAGTAGTCTCGAGACTTTGTGCATAAAATATCTTCAAAGTTAATTTCAATTTAGGATAGCGCTATGAATACTAGTCGTTGTACAAGAGATTGCTCTGGTGAACGCTTGTTAACATCGCTAAATCGCTACCATTATACGAATTTAGAATCTGTACATGTGGCTTACTTTATAACATAGAACTCTGAAGTGCCACACATGGCTGTTCAGGGCTACCTTTCTAATTATGGAAGGCTTTCTAATTATTGAGCAGCAAGCTGCCGGAGTTAGCAAGTGTGGGTAAGGACCGAGGAAATTTGGCAACAGCAAACCTTACACAGTAGCCAGGCAACAATCTTTCCAGATGGAGACCCAAACAAAGTCACCAAGAGCCACAGTTACACATCGAGCAGGCCCCAAAAATTAGATAGCCTTGTCTGGCAAGCATCATAGCAGCTTGGCGTATGTGTGAAAATTGACCATGAAAACGAGCATGTGTGAGAGGTACTCTATGACCCCAAGGCTTCCCCAATACAGACATATTGCAATGCAGAATAGTTCAATCGCTGCACGGGAATGAATAGTTCAACGGATTCACGCTACAATTTTCAGCACGGTCATTATTTTGTTATTGCATCAAAAACGTCATGCACATTCCTAACCAGAATTGTTTCATGGCTCCAGAAACTCCAAGCACGTGCCTAAGCCGATGACGGCGCTGTACTGAGGGCTGCCCAGAACCCTTGCCTTCCATCCCATCCCGCTGGCCCTGGCTCCCAAGACGGGGCACATAGACGGGGCATCTCAAGTACAAACGTTGCAATGGTGATTCTAAACATCCTCGTCACAATGAAGTCACTTCTCATTGCTACTAAAACCAGGAAGAGCCAAGCTTTGAGCCAAGCGGCTGCTGCCTTGGTCGATGCCATCTAGCAGATCCGATGCAATGTTGCCTTCTAGTGGTTCCCTTCCAGGCATGACACACTGAAAATGTTCCTGACTTTCAGGGGAAAAGTGTTTTCGGGATGTAAAGAGTTTCATACGGGACTTTCCATCATAAGCAGAAGGCGGCTCCATTCGTTACTGAAGCAATTATTATTTCTTTACAAATATATGATTAGCTGTTGATGCTGCAGAAATTATACGTATGCTGCCTGCGCAAGCAAGGTTGTCCAATAGAACTGCTACTGTATGACATGGACGACCTGACGACTGTGTACAATGGGTGGCATTAAATGTACATATAAAGGATGTTGTAAAGCAGGGTTTCGAAACATTGTTGCTTACATGGGATTGATTGGCAGCCGCACAACCCTGGACGGAGTACGGAAGCACTACTCTTCGCTTTTAAGTAGTAAGTATGCATAAGATTTGTATTTTACTTTAACTAGTAAAAGAATAAGTTTTTTTCCTGCGTTTATTTTTGTCGTGTACGAAATACTTTATTGCCACCAACCCGCAGAAAAACGGCCGAAATGACGTGCCATTAGGAACTCATAATGGGCGCCCTAGCAAAGGCCAAAAGCAGCCCGCGCATGGTGAAGATGCATCGATGATGGTGCTGGCTGCCAACGCAGCTAGCATACATCAGAAGGAGAAGGAGGTCAAGGCCGCTAGACACTGACAGGTTAGTGCAAATACTAGTAGTACGGAGAGTGGATGATGGGGTGTGCAAATTACCAGGCGCGCTTAGCAAAATTATTGCTGGATGGGTGATGTACATTACGGATCTCATATACAGGGATGTACAGATCATTAATGTCCTTTAACCTGTTTTCTCCTTTCTGTCTTTTATATAATTGTTCCTATTCTCCCCAAACGTACTTCCTTTTTATGTAGGCAAAGAGTTCACAGCCCTCTACGACAAGGAACTCCAGCAGGAAAGCTAGGAACTCAAGCAAGGCGGCAGCAAAAAAGGTACAGCCCATTCATCCTGTCTTCCTGTTTTATTGAGCTGTAATTTTATGTTTCGTTATATTCTTTTCATTTGCTGTGTGCTTTGTCGTTTGATGTGCCATATGTTGATTTATTTTTCTCTTTTTTGATAGAAATTGTAAGCTTGTAATTTCTCAAATCATATATGTATGCTAACGTCGGCCCTTGAAGGTAACGAACGATGACGATGTGCGGCCATCCACGAAAGTGAGGCGACCAAGCACGGGCACCAAAAGAAAGGTACGAAATATTGAGGTCAGACATTACTTACTTTTTAATATAACCTTTTTATTACTACCAAGTCCCTTCACGTATTTTGGACCAGCAGGTGCCGTTGGAAGACAAGTCTACGGATGACGATGACAGTTACGACCACCAGGGACAGAAGGTAATTTCCTTAGTTCAGCTTATTATCTAAACTTCCTTCATGTTTGAATGTAAATTATAATATGTGTTGTTTTGACTGATAAAGGTCAAGAGTGTTTCGGAAGGTGTGCGATGTACACGGGCACTACGTCAACGTAGGAGCTCAGGGAGTTAGCAGAAACAGGTAACAAAGTGTCCAAGTACATAGTACAGCAAATGAAAGACTATGCTTTTAGAATGATTAGTGGTACTTAAAAGCACTGCCCACCCTAGACATGATTAAGATTATTGTAACCGGAAGTGATAATTGCTGAGTGGTGACAGCTTAATTTACATTTATACATATGTATGTAAATAAGTATAATTTTCCTTTTCTAAACTTTTCAGGAGTTGCTTGAGGAGGAGGTGAGCGAGGACCAGAAGATTGAGGACGAGCAGGATGACGCCACCACTGCGCCAGAGGAGGACGACAACAGAGAGAGTGAAATAGAATACTATTAGATAGAACTAACATCTAACATGTTTGTTTCTAAGCTTATATTAGAGCGGGCTGCTAAATGTGCGGTGGCAGATGAAGTTAGGATGTATGTACCTAATGATGATTGAAATGATTGGTGCATGGTACAAATGATTATTGAACTCATAAACAAATTTGATTGGCAGGATTGGATGTGTAGAAATTTGATTGTTTCGTTGAATTAATGCGTACTCACCAATGGCTGCTTACCTGGATGCTATCCGAATATTGAACTGTAAATTATTGCCTGGAATATTTTCATCTATCAAAACTGAAATCCTATTGATATTCTTCATAACAGCTACGTACATTATGACAGGATAGTTTCCGTACACACAAAAATAATTCTGCAGCGGGTGGGCAAAACAGCAAACAATAACAGGAACGAGAACTGAAACAGTAAAGAAATAACCAGAACGACCAAAAGTAGTTGCAGTGAGCAAGAATGCGAGGCTGCCTCGTACGCAAAGCGAAAGTGGCGCGAATGTTGCTATCGCACGCGTAAGACCTTGCGAAAGCGTGCGAATATGTTAGTTACATGCGTTTAAAACTTTTACGCAACCCACAACTGCTACCTGTGTACGCATTATTCGCAGCATACGCAAGCATGCGTTAATGCGCGTTAATGCGCGTTAGGCGTGCGTATATTGTGCGTTAGAGAACTTTAACTTCCATGCACGCTATGTATTTTTGCTTGCGTATGGGTCTCTAACGCTTGCGTTGCGTTAGGCCTAACGCACACCTTAGAATCTATGTGGGTGCGTTTGACATTGCGTAAGTTCGCGTTAGGTTGCGTTAGCTAACGCAAAGTAAACGCAAACATTTTCGTTCCCTCCCAAAAAAGTTTATTTGCGATTGCGTTAGGTGCGTTAGGATTGCGTTAGCGATACGCAAGCAATAACGCAATGCGTTTGATTTGCGTTAGGCTTTGCGTTAGCTCGCGTTAGTTCGCGTTAAGCTTGCGTTAGGCTTGCGTTAGGGGTCCCTAACGCGAGCCTAACGCGAGCTAACGCACGAATTCCTTGTTATAGTGTATGGGAATTATACAGTTTTCCCCGAAAAGCTTTTTATCCCTCAATACAAAGACACCAGGACAATATGCTAGTGTTAGATTCAGTTGGCTAGTCCATAATGGCCAGTTCCACCAGTTCAGCACATTTCTTGCTCTTGATTGATGGGCGTCCAGGTTGCCCCCACAAGCAGCTTATCCCATGTGTGAGCTCTCTCTCGAGCTGATGTACGGCAGAACTTTGCAGCTGCCTTCATTTTAGAGTTTTGTGCTATCCATCATGCCACTACTGGCTGTCTGAGAACTGGAGCCTGTGCATGTGCATGCCCATGACTTCTTTACGATTATGATGTCTCACTAGCTACACACGCGGAAGCCATTCCTACTTATCTAGGGATGTGGTGGGCATCAGCTACAAGTGAATGTTCCATGTGGAGACAGGGGTAGTGAGAGACAGCCACCCATTAAATGGAATAAATATTTTTCAGAACCGAGTCAAGGTCGGATTTAGAGGTTTTCATGCTCTGAAGTGGCACGAAAGGGTCCTAAGCTTTTTGGCCATTTGGTTACTTCATCTGTACCCATAACAACGGTCAAAACATGAATACATGTATGTTTCCAATATTTGCCATCATGCTGATTTCTCACTGACGAAGTACCTTGTCATTTATTTGTAATTCTGGCACCAGGTACACCAGGAATTGGCAAGTCGTTCTTTGCTGTAGTCCTGATGGGCTGGCTGGTTCAAGAGAAGGGTGTCAACACAATTCTTCTTGACTTTCAAGGCATGAAGTACTTGTTCACATCTAACGGCACGGACATCAAGGTTGAGGTGGGAAGCGAAATGGACTTCTTTGACGAGGTTAATGATCCCAAAACATGGTGAGTGGAATGCTTAACATCAGTAAGCCAGTTCTAAGCTATTGGCACTATTAAGGATGAGAGGGGAAATGCATTTTAAAGAATAATGTACTTGTAGCCCATGAAATTTATGAAACATGAAATAAGAAATAAAATCTGATTTGACACAGTATTGTATGATATCCTTCATTCTGATGTTTTATGCTTGGGACCAGCATTTTTCCACATACATACATGTAACTACTGCAGCCAAGGTCTGGTTCTAAACTTAGGTACATATTTAAGAGATGACATTTATGGCTGGCTGTTATGAGAAGATTCACTATAAACACACAGGTGGATTGTGGACATGGCCACAGCTGTTCAGCGAGATGCCAGCACTGTGCTGCTGGCGTGCCTTGATGAGCAGCGATACAGCGAGTTCTTGAAGCTTCCAGGCACGACCACATTGTACATGCCCATCTGGACAGATGATGATATCGAGGAATGCAGGTATAAAAGGCGTAACTTACATACAGATGCTGCTTGTTACTTTCAGTGTAGCTTAGTATGACGCATATAAAGAGCATGTTGCAAACTCTGGTGCATATGCAGTGCTTCCAAGTGTCTTTACAGTTATGTCCCCCAACAACATTCTGCCCTGTATAGAAGCCGGCTGTACCCAAACCTTACTGATGCAAAGGTTCGGGAGCTGATGTGGAAGTGGGGTAACATTCCACGTTATGTCCTTGAGAAGGTATGTGTATGGCATAGTGAGACTGACACATAGATGCATATGTTGTTTATGCATGGGGGGCTGGGGTAATATAACAGCCTACCTGGCGACTTCGGAGGGGAACGACTTGAACCCAAAATGTGTTGTATCTCTCTTCGTCGCTCAGCACTTTTATCTGCACGTCTGGACGTTAGACACTAGTGCCAAGGTGCTTATGGGACAGCAAAGCACCCAAGTGCAAGATTATAGGCAGTGGAAGACCTATTAGCGATGAGAGTTCAACTTACAGTCATCGACGGGCGAAAGTGATAGGTCTGGCTATCATTATTCAACCGGCTAGCGAAGCTCAGGCTTGGCTCGGGCCGAATAACAACGTCTCATCGTTCAGTATTATGATTCTGAGGAGAATCCGTTTAGGGCTCGATAAAAGCGTGTTGAAGTCAGCAAAGCGCCCGGCCCCTCGTGGGCCGTATTGCTTGCTCTGACATTCTTTCGTATATGAGTGTTGCTCACATTCCAACACCCCCCCGTGAGCGACACTCCGTCGAGCTTCACGGTCTCCCGATAGCTGCCTCGTCCCGGCCTCCCTGCCCTGGTCAACAGCCAGCGGGATTCGAACCGGCGACCTCTCGGCCAGCCGCGCATTTGCGCTCGGGGCTCATAACCTGTTGAAGTCAGCAAAGCGCCCGGCCCCTCGTGGGCCGTATTGCTTGCTCTGACATTCTTTCGTATATGAGTGTTGCTCACATTCCAACAAAGCGCTCTTCTATTCAGCCGTTCTCGTGCATATTTTACTCGTGATATCGATACGTGGTACAACTCACACCAGATCGTCGATCCTGAAGTGTGACAAACCCTAGGCGCGTATCACAGATATCCGGGTATAATACCAACAAGCCTTCATGGCATCCATGCTCTACTATATATGCGCGACTATCCATGCGCTAATCAAACCGTTATACAACAAAATGGAGGTGTTGATATACACCGGGGTCTTCCCTTGGGAATATGTAGTCGCTTGCTGTAAGACAAGGCGCAGATTGTAGGAGTGTTTTACTCTCAGATAAGCTCTAACAATAGAGGATTGCTCTAGACGATAATCGATAGATATCTGGCCGTATACGGACATCCGTGCACGGGATTATAACAGCCATAGCCGTCATAATGTACTGTATGTATGTACTGATGTACGGGATGTAATATGTACCGCTGTGCTGTAAGCGTCTTATACTATTTTGTATGTTGAGGATAAAATGTCTTTAGGAAGTATTGACAGAGTCTGGTACAAGAGTAAAGCAATGTATTTGCCACCTTGATTGCAGGCGATGGATGAACCCGCTCAAAACAAGCTTGAAGATGTACTTAGAAGTTGCAAGTGGCAGGATGTGATCGATTGCATCCTTGCGCCAGACATTGCGCCACAGACCAGCCACAATTTGGTTCACTTGGAGGTGGTTGGTGATCACTATCAGAGGAAAGTCATGAAGCCAGCGTCACCTTACGTGGTAGGTAGTTTCATGTGTGTTCATACTACATATGTTTGTGTAGTATGGTTATGGGCGTTTAGTGACACTGGATTGTGCTTACCTAGTGCATTCAGTATTGGCCTGGATCTTGCACAATGCTCACACTGTATTGTCTGCCAAGATTATGCGTACACAGTGATACTAGTCGATCAGTCAGTGCTGCTTAGTGCGTGTTGTGATTCATTGTTTGGTGGAGATAAGTAGGCTCTAATAATGCAAGGTGAGTTATTCCTTACAGGAGCATACATGGTGCAAGAACCCTGCAATCAATTTAGCTGCTTGTCAGTGCTTTTCACTGCCTGGCGTTTGCTCTTACTTGAACATGCTTAAGTGCAACTTATTTGAATGTGTGTACTGAGTGAGACTTACCCATCCTGGAATAATATTAGTGGAAGTAGCAGTAGTATGCCGGCCGTGGCCTGGTGTATGTTAAGGGGTTGGAGAACTGAGAGGTCGCATAGCCTCCCCTGCATGCCCGCACCACTGGAGGGGCTATCACTGCCTTCCATGTCTCTGATGTTCCCTCATGGACATAACCAGGTTAGGGAGATGGAGCGGAGGGCGAGAATGGACCACACCAGGCAGATGCAAAACCTGGTACACCTGGTGAGTGAGGAGTTGCCTATAGGAAAGTTGCATGAAAATTGGCGGTTGTACGTGATCATTGGCAGTTAAAATGATCTTATAAATGAACAAGCATGGCTCATGCAGCCGGAGTTTTTGCTTCCCCTGACAACAGCGAGATGAACAAAATTCCTTCTGTTTGCTTATTTAGATGTTAGTGCGTGCTGGTTGATTAAAAGGGGCGCAGTAGCGTCCATTTTTGTGACATGTTTGGTCAGGTGATGCAGAAGGAGCTCTGGCACCTAGTGTACTGATCTCCACAACCACGTGGATTTCAGAGGATATCTGAGTCAGTATGACGTATTCTGCAGTATGTCGCAGTGAAGCTAGCTTGTGACCTTGTTAATAGTAATGTGCCACTCATGCTGCATGGCTGTATTTCTTGGTTGCTGAGATGACGACACTGCTTCATCCAGAATAACATTGAATAGAATTGAATAAATATACTCTGAGGCTGATGTGTGTAGATGTATGTATGTATGTGTAACTATGTGTGTGCAACTCGATTCCTGATTCAAATTCCTATACTTCAGAGGACATGGCAATGCTTTTCCAGCTGCAATAATGTTCAAGCGTCCATCAATTCCACATGCTTGAGGAGGTGGGAGAGCAGGCCGACAATATCTACTGTGTACCCCCGAATCACAACTTCCCTGTTGTGGATTCAGTCATGCAGCCTGAGTTCCTCTTCCAGAGTACCACTACCCAAGAAAGTCGGGTCCCCCAGGATGGCCTACTAGCAGCTGCTAAGCAGCTCCGTGGCAAGCCAAAGTTGTATTTCGTTGTTCCCAGCCACATTCAAAGAGTATAAGTTTGTGCCTGGGATTCCCAAGGGTACTGAGCAGTGGGTGCTGGAGGTGCCCTGGATGTAGTTGATTCAGGCAATCTGGCAAGTGCGGGGTACCTGCCTTTGTTCACATAACCTGGGAAGTCAGTCAGTCCAGTTCCAAAGGCAACAGTGTCTGACCCACCTCCATGTGTTTGCTTCTGGTTGAGGTTTGGAATCCGTTGTGCTGCGTGGACGAGGATGGATCACCATGGTGGCATGTTTTGCAGCCAGCTGGAGCTTATTTCGAGTCTCGACGCTGCTGTGCTCATAATCCCAAGTATGACAATGTAGCTTGCGTGCTTGATGAATGTTGCGCCTGGCTCCGTCCCCTCTGCATGTGGCCAGTCACTGGGAGGAATGAGTGTTATTGGGAATGTGCACTAGACTACGAGTTTGTGTACCTTCTTCAGCATATTTGCCACATCATCTGTCTATTTGCTTGTTTTGCTTTTATACAATGTCCAGTAGTGGATGGTTCAATTATAGCTGTTATCTGTAAGCATGGCAACAATATGCCTTCTGTTTGCTTATTTAGATGTTAGTGCGTGCTGGTTGATTAAAAGGGGCGCAGTAGCGTCCATCTTTGTGACATGCTTGGTCAGGCCTCAGTATGCAGAGCTCTAGCTCGTTAGTATAGTGGCATCTCCACAACCGCACAACATGTGGACTTCAGAGAAAAGCCTGAACTATTCTGCAGCAGGTTGCAGTGAAGGCAGGTTGCGTGCTGCCGCTAATAGACACGTTAACACACACTGATCCTTAATAATAATGTGTAAGCAATTTTAAGTCATTTGTAATCGTTATAATAACGCAAAATTCCTTAATATTTCCTGAACTAATTGCCATTTACCCTCTTGCCCATGAATGTCTTCCCCAAAATTGTTTTCTAAGACTAGCGTATTCCTGCGATAGAATTCTTGAACTACCATTTTATTCAAGTTGCCAATTATGGCTTCAATTGAACTGTGTACATCACCTTTTCAAGTGCAAGTTTTCTACTATCTTGAAAAGTCTGCATAGGAGTCTTGCCCTATTTGTCTGTATCAAACAATAAAATAGCATGTGCTCTAATAGATCTCATTGCCGCTAACTTCGTAGCAATTGTAGTTTTGCCTGTACCACCTTTTTCTCCAACAACAAAATTTATCATTTGTACCAAAAAAGATAAAGGTTGTCCTAGCAGCATTCTCTAAGATGGTTCATCCAGTAGAATATCATTAGCACCGGATTTTAAGAATTTAGGGCAAAGTAACGTTTTTAAAATGTGAAAATTGCTGATTATTAACATGCAATAACCAGTGTCATACTCCTGCCGCATTTCTTGAAAAACAATGCCTCGATTTTCTAGTCCGATGCTTAATCGTAGCAAAGGTAGATTCAATAGGATTCGTTCTTCACAGAAGCCAGTCATCCCAATCACTCTGTAATGTATGAAGAAATGTATAAATCGTTTTTGGCAGCACCAATCCAAGTGGCCAGGATAATTGCTACAATGGTACCAGTACTGAAATTTCTATTGCCGATAGCATATTTTTGATAGCATGTTATTGAAGTTCCTTGGACGCTGCCGGTTTTTGCCAAAGGGTACCTAGGTAGTGTTTCAGCCGTAAAAAACCGATAATCGATAATAAAGTAGATCCTGCTGTAGAAAAAGCAGTTCTTGATATGGCTTTGGATAACCCGGCATGCCTTTTCTAATGCTTCTTTTTGCAGTTCAATATCCTTAGTTATACTACGGACTCTTACGTAATGTATCAAGAGATGTATAAATCTTTTTTCGCATAGCCGTAATAAAAACTCAGTTTTGTTGAATTCAGGCTTAATCGATAAAGAAGATGGTAAACTTTCTGAGATATTCAATAACAGAATAATCTTTCCTATTATAAATATTTATGGGAGAGAGCATCATTTGCTGGACAATAATATCCTTGGCACCAATTAAGTTTATGGGAAAAGAAGATAATGCAATTTCTTGTTTTGAACGGCAAAATGCTATCTGTTTTTGAACCCCACATAATTTATAATAATAGACCATTATTAGTGAACCATTCATGATTAAATAACTTCAAGAAACGTCTTGTAGCCTTGGAAACGAAGATGGCACAGGATGGTATAGTACACACTGGATGCTTTAAACAGGGCTCGTCAAGCAGAAATAGCTCCAAAACTTTAAGCAATTACTACGATAATAAATTCTATCAACAAAATTTGCTGGATTATTAGTTTAAATATTTAAATATTTATTTTAAACATACTAGTTCTATCTTTTCTAGGCTTAGATATATATTTTAGCCAAATACTGGATGTGTGTGTGTGTGTGTTTTCAGCTGCCAGTGTTGATGAGTATATACTTGACAAATTTTTTATTTTTGAGCATCCTCTATTCCCCATTAAGATAAAAAAAACAAACCATCTAAACAATCATTTAATACTATTTATCCGTACAAAACATCTATGCCGACCAAATACGGCCGGCAGCAGCTCTCATATAACAAACACACGTACAATCAATCCCGCTGCTCTGCTTCACCTCTTTATGCCCACACACTTACTCCACTTCCTTATCCATCTGCTCATCTCAGCTCACCACAGCTCTGAGACTTGTTGTCAAACATTTTAAGGTGATACTGAACCCGCTCCAAATCTTGCCATTTTTGGAGGCATCCAGTTCTTTCAGAGCCTCTATCGCGTCTCAGTCCATCCCCTTCAGTTCATTTCGTTCAACACTTAAAAGTTGAACTTCAGGTCCGATTCACCTCAACTAATAGTGCTTCCATGCGTTCGGTGCGATTGACCCTTACAAAGTATGAAACCTTGCGTGCCGCATGACACAAAAGCTTGCACGGAATTACACAAAGAGAGCCGGCAATATACACTGCTCCACCAAGAGCGGCAGCAGCTGATGCTTGCGGAGATGAGGGGCCTTCTTGAACCGGAGGAGTTGGGAGGCGACAGCGATGAGGGACAGGAGGGTGACGGGGAGGCTGGGCTTGGAGATGGGTTGCCGGCAAAGAGGACGGAGGAGGAGGTGGAGGTGGTGGCAGGGGGCCGCTGGCGTCGGTACTGAGCGAAGAAACCCGGGAACACCTGCTGCGGAAGGTGCGGGCAGGCGACCAAGGCCTTGCATGAGGTGCCCGTGAGGTACTGTTGTGTTAAACAGTCACGTTTTGGGGTCTCCTTCTGTTTGTGTGTGTGTGGGGGGGGATGGGTTAGGCTGCTAGCGTGTTTGTTCGTTTCATATTTGATCGCAGCGTTCCTCCCTTAATCACTATTGTCCATTCTACATCCCGATAAGCATCATTGTTATAAAATGGTATATCAGTTCGATATAGCGATCCATACTAGCAACAATCCCGCTGTTGTAGCTGTACTCGGCGGTAAGCTATCGACCCACGTTCGTACTGCTTGTAGTGCTATACGCACAAGTATATGTGCCGACTCTAGAACGAACTATTTGGACTCCTTACTATCAGATAATATGTAACTCTACTTTCTCGTAATTACGTCAGGCTTCCTTATGTCTGATAGTCTACGTCTCAATAGGTTATGAGCCCCGGTCATCGTTGACCGCGGAGCCTGACATCTTTTGCCCATTCTAGTGTTGATCTTCGCGTTTATAGGTCTTCACAATGGGAAAGGATAGGCTGGACGAGCCGCTGGACCTACACAACTACTCAACTTGGAAACTACGATTCCAATTGTTGTGCGCGGAGCTTGGATACAGTCGCGCCCTGCTACAAGCACCAATTGCAGAGGCGGATGTCATCATCTCCGACAAGGTCAAGAGTGTGATGGCCAAGAACGTAAAGAACCATCACCTCCAAACAATTGTTCGGGCGGCAAATGCGAAGGCCGCCTGGGACACTTTGGCGGCTACGTTCGCATCAACCTGCAACACGAGAAAGGTAGCACTACGACAGGAGCTAAGTGATTTTAAAATGGCTAATGGAGAGGAGCTGCCAATTTATATCAGCCGCGCGCGACAGCTACAGTCGGACTTGCTGGATGTGGGACACGCAGTCGCAGACACGGAGCTCTCTACAATTGTCATCAAAGGACTTCCGAGCAAGTATCATGTGGTAACAACAGCCCTGACAATGCGTGAAGGAGAGCTGGACTTCTCGCAAGTGGTCGCGCGACTAATGGCGTATGTGATACCGGACGAGGACAACAACGAGTCTTCATCGGCATTCATCACGCATCGAAGTGGTGGCAAATTCAACCCTACAAGCCGTCATCAGACAAGTAAGCAGAGGAGTAAATCAAACGCCATCTGCCACTACTGCGGTAAGCCAGGTCACTTCATCGGAGTGTGCAAGAAGCGTCTGGCGGATCAACAGCAACAAAACAATGGTCGCGGCGGGGGCAACCTTCAGCGCAGGGAGCCCACCAAAATGGCGTATGCTGTTGGAAGCGAGTCACGGTCGGACGCATGGCACCTGGACTCAGCGTCAGAATGGCACATTACCTACGACGCATCAGAGCTGAAGGATCTGCGAGCTGTACGGCCTGAAGAAAAATTCACGTTGGTGGGCTACGATGGCTCTAGGCATCAGCCGACGCACGTGGGGCGGTATACCATGTGGAGTAACACCGTTAAAGGGCTACAAATTGAGCTCAAGAACGTCTATGTGGTGCCCAAGGCGACAGTAAAGCTGATCTCAGCAGGCATCTTCGATGAGCGTGGCGCTACAATTCTGCTGGGTAACGACAAAGCCCTCGTTCAGGCAAAGGGGAGGACGATCCTACGTGCAGACAAGGTGGGACGCCTCTATGCCATTCGACACCACGCAGCAGGGCGATCAGTTGGCAAAGGCCGCTCATGTGCGGCGGTCGGGTCAGAAGGCTCGAAGGCAGCGCTGTGGCATCGGCGCTTGGGACATCTGGGCTACAAGAGCCTGGAACGTATGTGCCGGGAACACATGGTAACCGGCATGGATTTGGATCGCGCGAGTCTGGAGGCAGCCAGGTCGCGGATCTGCGAGCCCTGCATTTATGCAAAGCAGACACGTGGACCATTCCCGTCCACTGGGCACAAGGCGGCGAAACCTCTGGGCCTGATACACCTGGACGTCTGTGGACCTATGCCTGAGACTTCGATAGGTGGATCCCGGTACGTTACTACACTGCTGGACGACTGCACGGGATTTTCTACTGTTGCATTCACTGACACCAAGGACGCAGTTCGCAAGAAGGTAAAGATAATGATTGAGGCGCTGGAGAACATGACTGGCCGTCGTGTGAAGGAGGCACGCACGGATCGTGGGACTGAGTTCCTCAATACAGTCTTGGGCGCCTACTTCGGCGAAAAAGGGATTATCCACGGGACGACCGTTGGGTATTCGCCGGAGCAGAATGGGGCGGCGGAGCGCCTCAACAGGACGCTTTTGGAGAAGACCCGGGCAATGCTGACGGAGTCAGGACTACCGCAGAAGCTCTGGGCAGAAGCCATGGCTACGGCGAATCTTTTGCGCAACGTTTCACCGGTCGTGGGGGCATCAGTAACGCCCCATGAGGCGTTCATGGGGGTGAAGCCGGACATAAGCCATCTGAGAGTTTTCGGCAGTACCGCATATGCACACGTGCCGAAGGAGAAGCGGAACAAACTGCAACCCGTGAGTAAAAAAGGAGTGCTGGTTGGATACGAGCAAGGGAGGCAGTACCGCATCTTGATCAACAATCTCATCAGCACCCACTCGACAGTCAAGTTCGACGAGTCAACAGTTGGAGATCGCTATGAGGATTCCGACGAGGAGGATGTCGAGGAGTCTGGCGGCGTTCCGTTGCCAGGGGGCGGCGGAGATACGCCGGTCAACACCGACATGGACCAGGGAGCTGCTGAAGTGAACCATGGTGCATCCACCAGCAGCGGCCAGACAGCGGCGCCACAGAGGCACGCAGGCATACCAGCAGCACAGTTTCCCAGGATGCAAAATACAGCGCAGTCCCGCGGAGGCAATGGTGGAGACGCTATGACAGGCGAAGGGCCGGTGCAGCAGCAAAACCACAACAACGACGGTGCAGACGTTAATATGCAGGAACGTCGCTATCCACTACGTGAGCGAAAGCGACTGATTGAATGGAGGCATGAGCCCAACGGAAGGGTTACGTTCGGGCGGATCAATGCTGCAATCGAGGAAGAAGTACCAGAGCCAGCTTCATACCAGGAGGCCACTGACGGCCCATATGCTGAGGAATGGAGAAGTGCCATGGATGAGGAAATCTCAGCACAGCTCACAAATGGGACCTGGGAGCTAGCAAAACCACCGCCAGGTGCGCGGATTCTGCCTTGTCGGTGGGTGTATAAGGTCAAACGTGCAGAGGATGGCGAGATCGAGCGCTACAAGGCACGTTTGGTGGTGAAGGGCTACGAGCAGCGGGCGGGGATTGATTATGGGGAGCTCTTTGCTCCAACCTCGCGTTTTGCTTCGCTTCGTATGCTCCTGGCGGTGGCTGCGGCTAAAGCAATGCCGATCCATCAGCTAGACGTTTCGACAGCTTTCCTGAACGGGGAGCTAGAGGAGGAGCTCTGGATGCAGCAGCCGCCTGGTTACGAGTCAGCAGATCCAGAGCAGGCGTGCAGGCTTCTACGCTCAATCTACGGGCTGAAACAGGCCCCACGCTGCTGGTATATGAAGCTAGCGGCGGAGCTGGACAAGCTGGGGTTCAAACCGTCAGTAGCGGACCCAGCACTGTTCATCAAAAAGGACGAGAAGGAGATTGTCTACCTGCTGGTGC
The DNA here is from genome assembly GCA_030268105.1 of Volvox africanus. Lineage (NCBI taxonomy): Eukaryota > Viridiplantae > Chlorophyta > Chlorophyceae > Chlamydomonadales > Volvocaceae > Volvox > Volvox africanus. The sequence continues at coordinate 1,485,175 of BSDZ01000080.1, forward strand.
ACGTGGACGACATCATCATCACCTCAGAAGACGAGGCAATGATCAGGAGAGTGAAAACAGAAATCGGACAAGCCTTCAAGATTCGAGATCTTGGAGAGGCAAAAGTTTTCCTGGGCATGGAGATCAGCCGGGGAGCGCACGGGGAGGTAAAACTATCGCAGCGACGCTACATTGAGGAGCTGCTGCAGCGACATCAACTCGTCAATGCAAAGCCTCGAAAGACCCCACTACCTCCTGGTACTAGAGCCCTGCCTGCAGAAGACAACAACAAGGAGCTCGTAGACAACACCAAGTACAGGGCGCTTGTCGGCGAATTGAACTACCTGGCGACGAGCACAAGACCGGATATCTCGCAGGCAATGAGCGTTCTGGCGCGCTTCATGGGCAACCCATCTAAGGTTCACATGGGCTTGGCTTTGGGGGTGCTGCGATACCTGGCGGGTACCAAGGAGCTCGGATTATGCTATGACGGAGATGGCGATCTCACCATGGTGGGCTACAGTGATTCCGACTGGGCTGGAGATCCAGCCACTCGGAGGTCCACAACTGGCTACGTATTCTTGCTAAACGGCGCAGCTATCAGCTGGAACAGCCAATTGCAGCGCACGGCGGCAGCTTCAACAGTGGAGGCAGAGTACCAGGCCACGGCAGCTGCAGTGCGGGAGGCACTTTGGCTTCGCAAGCTGACCAGAGACTTGGGTCTGAGGACACAGGCTATTCAGATTCGAACGGATTCTGAGGGATCGATGAGCCTTGGGAATAACCCGATAATGTCGGTTCGTTCTAAGCACATCGACGTGCAACATCATCTAGTGCGAGAACGAGTCCTGCGGAAGGAAGTTGCCTTATCGCACTGTTCGACGGAGGATATGGTAGCAGATGTGTTAACCAAGGCACTTGGAGAGATAAAGTTTAAGAAGTGCATTACGGCGATGGGGTTGGCCGAGTAAGCTTTCTAAGTTTGTTTGGGGCGAACTCGTTTGGCTTTAGCTTTTCGGTTTCAAGAAGAATCCCTGGTTGGAATTATCTTCTTTCACTTGTTGCTAGGCATGTCTCGAGGGGGCGTGTTATAAAATGGTATATCAGTTCGATATAGCGATCCATACTAGCAACAATCCCGCTGTTGTAGCTGTACTCGGCGGTAAGCTATCGACCCACGTTCGTACTGCTTGTAGTGCTATACGCACAAGTATATGTGCCGACTCTAGAACGAACTATTTGGACTCCTTACTATCAGATAATATGTAACTCTACTTTCTCGTAATTACGTCAGGCTTCCTTATGTCTGATAGTCTACGTCTCAATAATCATACAGCATAGCATAGCCCAAAACGTGCAACCATTCACGGTGTTTATACTGCCCTCATGCAGAAATGCGATGCAATATGCACATCCTTTCCGTATGCGCTCACCTCCATAGCCTCTCAGGCATTGGTGAGTGTGCTTATGTCGATGGCGTTCTGTCCTTCATATCGCTCGCTGTGTGCCCTGCCTGCGCTGACACAAACCCCCACCTCTCCCGACACCATCCAGGCCACGGACAGCGGTGGCGAAGACAAATGGGAAGTGGAAGATGGGGACTTTACGCCGGATGAATGGCGGGCATTCCAGCGGGCGTTGGCGCTGGGGCAGGTGGGCGGTTGCACGGGACGAGGGCTGGGCGGTCCACGTCGCGATCACCCATGGGAGGGCGGCTTATTGACGTAAAGACCTACTGGTCTGCGATGCTACTGGAGCTTCTTCAAGATGCATTTAAACCTCAAAAGATGCTTTCTACCCCCTTCAGCTCGCGCTTAAGTGTTGGTGTACCTGGTGCCAGAATTACAAATAAATGACAAGGTACTTCGTCAGTGAGAAATCAGCATGATGGCAAATATTGGAAACATACATGTATTCATGTTTTGACCGTTGATATGGGTACAGATGAAGTAACCAAATGGCCAAAAAGCCTGGGACCCTTTCGTGCCACTTCATGAAAAGAGCATGAAAACCTCTAAATCCCAGCTTGACTCGGTTCTTAGAAATATTTATTTCATTTAATAGGTGGCTGTCTCTCACTACCCCTGTCTCCACATGGAACATTCACTTGTAGCTGATGCCCACCACATCCCTAGATAAGTAGGAATGGCTTCCGCGTGTGTAGCTAGTGAGACATCATAATCGTAAAGAAGTCATGGGCACACATGCACATGCACATGCTCCAGTTCTCAGACAGCCAGTAGTGGCATGATGGATAGCACAAAAAACTCTAAAATGAAGGCAGCTGCAAGGTTCTGCCGTACATCAGCTCGAGAGAGAGCTCACACATGGGACAGGCTTCTTGTAGGGGGAACCTGGACGCACATCAATCAAGCGCAAGAACGTGTGGTGAACTGGTGAAGAAAGAAATGTGCTGAACCGGTGGAATTGGCCATTACTGACTTGTGAATTATCCCTAGCAAATTGTCCTGGTGTCTTTGTGTTGAGGGATGAAAAGCTTTTCGGGGACAACCCCCATATGTTAACATATAAGTTCTCCAACTGGACTTCCCCCAGTCCAGTTGGAGAACCCGTGGACCCACGAACAAATCCCATGTAACCCCAAAAGAAGGGAAGGTACATGTTAAATGTCTTGTCCCCAGCGGATATATTACCCCTCGACGGACCCCAACGAAGCTATCCGTTATATACACCGCGCTCAACGACAGCACGTCACTCTAAGTTTTTCAAACAAAAATGTTCAGGAAACAGCGATGTACGCAACATGGCGCGTTACGTCAAAGTGGCGTATTGGATAATGTTAAGGTCGAAGGGTCCATAGGGTTAATCCTCTGACCCTTCCTGACCATCCCTTCGTTTTGGCAAATTTAGGAAACCTTATTGAGGGTTTGATTGTACCTAACGTGATATGGTAAAACGTGACATGGCATGTAAAGTCAAAGTTATCGTGGCCGTTTGCATGCGACCGTTAGTTTGGGGTCGAGGAAGCGAGTCAGCGCGACTGCCGCATCAAACAATATTCATGATGAGTTACCATACCGCAAGATTACATATCTTTACATGTAAGCTATGAGAAACGTTATTCACTGTGAAGTACCTTGCCAGGCAACATCGCTGCTAAGGCAACAATATGATTATTTGCGGATCGAACTACTAAAAAAGGAATTTACACATGCTTAGCTTAAATGGAGCTTTATAACTTGGTAAACCACCGTGTCTTGACACTTGAATCTGGAAAATTGACGACCGTGGGCAGAGGCATCGAGAGCGGAATCTCATCTCCCGTGGTCAGCCGTAATCATTGCACAATCGTATACTCCTCAAATTTGATTAACGAAACCGGGTCCATCGATGTCGATGTCCGGCTGACGGTCCTCCATACAGCCGGCGCGGTAGTCATACGTGGACCTCGCGCTCGCCATCTGGGTTTGGAGCCAATGTTACTCCTGCCGGCTAACGCTAGCTGCCAGGTGATCCTTACGAGCAGATCCCCTTGTTTTGGAGTTCTGGCGAGCCTTGGCAAGCCTTCTCCGTGTTTCTATCTTGCCCCTTACCGCCCCTTCAACCCTGCTTTGCGATCTGTCCAAAATCGGTGGATAAGGTGCAGCGCCCGACCGCGGTCACATTTCTGCGGCTAGTAAAAGCACTAGTGTGGACCGCATACTTTCATTGCTTGTAATCACCGCTGTGATGAGACATGGAAGGGCAGGTTTGGGGGTTGGCTTATATGCCGTATGATCCTTCCCGCCATCCAGGACCACTGATCCTTGAATTGCTGTCTGTGTTGTGCATTTGTAGCTCTACGCGGGCGATAAAATCTTCCTAGAGCGGCGAGATGGGCGCCTAGTCAGCGGCCTGGAGCTAAGAGCCAGCAGAAAAAACGCTGTTGGCGGCGGTGATGATGGCACTGCCGCCGCCGCCACGGCAGCACTCGCCCTGGTGCCGCCAACGGAGCTCTCCACCTTTGATCCATTATCAGCAGCGCAACATCTGACCACTCCCATCCCGCGGGTCAGAGTGCCACCGCCATCGCCAGTGACCCCTGGGTCACCTTCTCAAGGGCTTGCCGACAAGTCCCTGACCCATGCGCCTGGTCATGAGTCGGTGACCCGTGGGACAGTTGCGGCTCTCAGCCGCTATGGCAAGTCCGTTCAACGCCATTCGGAGGAGGCACAGCAGCAGGGCCAGGCTGTAGCAGCAGTAGGGGCGTCGAGGATGGGAAAGCTCCCTGTCAGTATTAGTCATCAGCCGCCACCAGAGGCTGCAGAAGATGGGGAGCCGACGCCGAACGTGCAAGCCGTTGGAGGGGCTGCCCCGCAAGGCCTGTGCGAAACCTGCACGCCGGTTCCGGAGCCTGCCATGAGGCCCCCATCAACGGCACCCTCCCGTCGAAAGCGGCGACTCACAGATGTATCGGTGCACCTGGAGGCGGCGCTGCCGCCTCCGCCGGTGCCCGAAGCAGCTGCTAATACCGCCGCCAGTGATGCTGCAACGACGGCGACGAGGACGGCGACGGGCACGGGCACGGGCACGGGGACGGGCACGGGGACGGGGACAGGGACGGGGACGGGGCATGCGCTGGCGGCCAAGATCCTGAAGGACGTTGGAATGACTCCGGCAGAGTCGGCGACATCACCGGCTCAGCCACCACTGTCATCACCGGTGGCAATGGTTTCGGAGCATTGGACGGTGGAAGCGCACCGACCTCCCATTGAAACGCCTGTTGCAGAACACTCAGCGGCGCCACCGGCGACATCGGCATTGGCGGCAGCATGTTATGTTACGTTGGAGCGTGATGCCGCCGCCGCCGCCGGGGGGCCTCACGGGGACTGCCCCCGCAGTAGCGGTGGCGGCGGCATCTTCCGCAACTGCCGCTTTGTCTTTTGGGCTAGGCATCAGGCGCGCGACGTGCTGGCAAGGGTAAGGCAATCAGTTAGGCTGTGGCGCCTAACCAGTAACCGCTAACGAATTACTTAACATAACGGCATTCGGGTTTACATCTTGCACATACTGTCACGTTTCAACTGCATCCTCAGCTCTGAATCTTTGCTGACCGATGGCGTTCCGAATGCTCCATTTCACGCCAATTTTACGTTTAAGGAGTAATTCACGTCTCTGTCCCTCTCTGCCGCTCCCGCTCCCTCTCTCTTTCTCTTTCTCGTTCACACACACGCATATAAATACACACACGATTAATCATAAACTGCATGTCAGCAGGTGAAGCAGGCTGGCGGTCAGGAGCAGTACAGTGTAGGGCCCAGCACCACACACGTCGTCGCCAGGTCGGTTGTCATTCAGTTGAGTGTACAGCGCTAGGGTTTGAGGGTCTTTGTGGGAGTTGTGATGATGGGGCTACCAGGCATATTCATGCACTCAACACTACCTACACCACTTGGCTACCCCATTCTGGCTGCCGTACATACCCTTGCCTGTCCCTTCACGGTAGGTACGACACCTCTGCGGAGGAAGCCTCCCAGTTCCTTCGTACGTCAGATCTGGAATACGACACTGATGCAGCAGCGTCGCTCCTATTACCGCCGGGAGTTCTGTTTGTGACGGTGAACTTCATCCGAGATTGTTTGGCGCAGGTGATGATAAAAGTATTAAATTTAAGTTATTTATAATAAAGAAATATTTTCAAAAAATATTAACCCTGATTAACATCTTAATATATTTTTCGGGTAAAGCGTTTCTTCATTCAAATCCTTTTGACTAATTTTTAAACAATCAAGAAATCATCTGGCCTCGTCCATGCCAGAAGAAAACATGCCTTCATTTGCAGTACGACGATGATGGAGACAATCGGTCCTCGTCCAAGCAAAACTGTAAACAATACGCTAAAGGGGTGAAAGAGTTGCAAAGAATGGATCAGAGTGTGACATACTTGTTGCTTTCTGTCGTACTTACACATGGCAGGGTCGACAGTTGGTGCCGGACCCCGCAGCGGGACATCTCATTGGGCTGGCGGCGGCGGCGGCGGTGGCGGCGGCGGCGCGTCAACCGCATTTGGTGGCGGCGGAGGCGGCCCCACTGCCAATACTACAGCCTCTGTCGGCGTCACAGTCATCGACCTCGCGGGGAAGAGTAGCCGCCACCGTTGCCGCCGCCGCCACAACTGCCACTGGCAGCGGCGGCTGCGGCAGTGGCGGCGGCAACAAATTACCGCTGGACCTCCCTGGACCTGACGACATTTGCGACCGAACGCAGGACTGGGGCGTAGAGGACAGGTAGGGCAATATGATGATGTGCCTTCAGGTACGAATTATAACCAACTAACTACATATAAAAAGCCACATCTATGTACAATAGCATTTACATGATAGCTGACAATAGCTGAGTGTAGCACAGGGTAGGTGCAATAGCGCTTGAGGCCAGGATGCGAGTGTCCCCGGTTACACTGAAGGCTTTCGCTTCCGGTGTGCGTGTTTAAATCAGGTGGATTGAGCCCTGGGATATGGAACTCGCCAAACGGACGTGCCGGCTTCTCCTGAGCCATTGGGGGAAGTAAGTCCTGAAACGCAGCTAGTATAGTGTTATATTATATTATTTTATATTATTGTATTTATTGTATTTTATTACCATAAACCTTATATTTACATGAATATTTATACATGTGTGTAATCTATGCATTTAAAAAGAGTGTTTGGCAGTGTGCCTTTTTGGGACGGTGGTGCTCGGCAGCATCAGACCCATCATATACAGGGATTGTAGCCGGGCGGTGGAGGGGGATGGAGGGGCGTGCCGCGTTGACTTTGTTTTCGACAATTTTGGGAGTCAAAAAACGTTTTGAATGTCGTTTTGGGGTTTGTCACCTTGTTTTTCCGTTTTTTGTACCCGTGTACGGCAGTTGCACAGCGGCATCAGTGCCATTACCGTTGTGATCTGGCAGGCACTCATACGACACCGATTTACGGCTTATGCGTCCGAGCACACTTGACGTCACCAGCGCTGGCGGCAGCACCGAGGAGGATTTGTACGACGATGGTGGTGAAGGCGCCGGCACCGGCGCCGCAGCTGGTGCCCTTGATACAGATTCCGGCAGCCGTACACCGCGCGTAGATCGCAACCGGGGGTTTGCAGGTCTCAATACTCCGATTAGCGGTGGCGGCGGCGGCGGCAGTAGCGGTGATGGCAGCGGCAGATGGCGGCGGCGGCGGCCCCACCGCCACCGTCCGAGTCCTAGCACGGAGACAGAGACAGAGGCGAGTGACGAAGCGACGACAGGCATTGCCGCCGCCGTCGCCAAGCTTGTGAGTACGACATCGACACCGGTAGCGGCGACGGCTGCTACTGCAGCGGCGGACAGCTTCCGCCATCGTATGAACACTGTGTGCTCGCACCCCTGCTGCGCCGCAAGGCCCTTTTGCATCATAGCGGAGCTAAAACGCACCCGTGATGTAAGTGATTTACTGCTACCGCTTTATCTAGCTAGCCTAATAATCGCAATGGTTAATATCGTATTTAATATCTTTTATATCATAAAGTTGCTTTCAATGATTTTATATCTTTTAGTTGCTTTTAGTTTTTTAGTGTTCGCCGTCCATTTTTAAATCTTTCAGCCGTACATATTTCTCTACTGTTAGGAGTGCTAGCCATGTAAGGCCCCCGGGAGTTTGTGCCGTCGTGAGGAAATGCACTGATTTCTTTTTGTCAAGCTCAAAGCTATTTTCTGCATTTTCTGAGCTCTTTAGCTAGGTTATTTCGGTCTTTTGGTCATGTACTCGCTATGTTTCTAGAAGGGCACTGGCCAGCCCTGCAGGATTCATGCTCTAAATTTTTTATTATGCTCTAGAATATTAAAAGTTTCTAGTCCATGGCCTGGTAACAGGTTAAACAAGGAATATCCTTACATTGTTAGTTGACAGTTAATCTGAAACGCACAACAGTGATCTGTTATTATAGCTTGCAAATTGTACGGACACGTACTTCTTTGGTTGACAATCATTGGAGCTCAGCTATTATTGGATCTTTACAGAAGAGGATTGTCAATATTGCCACCGACGTGCTCGTTAAAGGTAAGAAATGAGGCCGACATTGTGCAAGCCACATATGCGTTCCTAATAGATTTTTGTTCTTTACAAGTTATCAATGGATAAACATTTTTTCACGGATTCGCCTTCACCAAGTTATTATGGGCCCCAGGACCCGCACGACCATCGTACATTTCAGGGTGTTAACAGCACTGAAAGCAGTAATCAAATGAATATATAAAAGCATGGTTATTTCCATTTATTTGTCTATTTATATTATTATGTTATGTTATATTCTATTATTTTAATGTTTGTTATTTATTCCTGTTTCACTTTTATATATTATCTATCTCTGTTGGTCTATCTGTTTGATGATCTATCTACATGTATATTCTTATTTGTCATTTCCAAGTTAGGTCGCGTGAAGCGCCACCGCCCTCCAACGATCTTCACGAGAAGCTGTTCGCTGATAGCAGCTCTTTGTTGCTGCCGCCGCTGCCGCCGCTGCCGCCGCCTCTAGCTGTACATGGGTCGCGAGGACCAATTTCGAATAAAAGCTGTGGATCGGGCCATGGGCCTCCTGGTGCGAATGAGCTGGCCGTTGGAGGCGCCCAGCCAACTGAAACAACTGCAATTGGGTAGAGGTTCAGAGGAGAAGGTAAGAGAGCTACATGTGTACGTGTATAGGTATTCATGAATATATATATATATATATAGGGTTTTATTTTTGTATATGTATATATATATGTGTGTGTGTGTGTGTGTGTGTGTTCTATTCAATTTTGAACCTATCCGGTGCAGTACATTCGGTGTATACGACGTGCAGTACGTGTCCGTTCACTCAATTTTGAACCAGCAGTTGGGATGTTGGAATATATGCGGGAAGGCTCTGGTAAGGAACACATCCGGTTGTGTTATATTGTGCAGTATGTGTGATGCCGTGGTCCGTACAGTGATGTGCGTACGGCCGTAGTCCGCCGGTGCATCCGCCAAACTGATTTTTATCTTTCAGGTGGCGGAGATTTTGGCGACGGGCCGTTTGAGCCGCAATGACGCGTACGAGCAAGACGAGCAGCGGGCTACCATGCGGAAATTCCTGCAGGTGAGGTTCGGATTGGGAGACAGGGAAGTGGGGGGGGGGAGAATCGGATAACACGAATCCTGGTGCTGAGCCTGACGGAACGAGGACTAACCACCGTGAAAGAGGGGAAGGGGAACACGGGAAGAGGGGAAGGGAGGTTGTGGCAACAACATATAGTGTGTTTTGGTATCGCTTTCGGTGATTCTGATATGTTGAATGACTCCTTGCAAAAATATCGCAGGGGGGTTATACTTTGATATCGGTTTATGCTCCGGAACCTATCCATGGAACCCATCCGGGCCTGTACCATTGATGCATCTCTTCTGAAAAGTACGGAGTGGTTGGCCTGGTACGGCAATGTATCACCCCAATTTATTTTTAACAACCCTGCCCCCTGGATCGCGTCCTCCGTTTTCAACCTCCATTTGTTTCGGATGTTCGATTTGTCCAAATGGCGCCCTAAAGGTTTGGGGTTGTGGAGAGAGCACCGCGCGCCGCTGGTGGGCGTCGGGTTCAAGGTCATTAGACGATGTACGGCAGCGTACCGATTTAACGGCTCAGCAGCGTCTCGGGCTACGACATTTTGAAGATTTCCAGGTGTGCGCGGGCTGAGGTGTTTGTCGTCGTACAAATCGTCATACTCAAGCATATGCGTATTGGCTGCCCTGTCCACGATACACCCATAACCAAAACACAGCGGATGTACCCCCGCCCTCCCCTGTCCATCAAGTTCTCCCCCCGTGCCTTTCTCCCCTGCCCTCCCCAGTCTCCCCCATCCCCACCTTACCTAAAACACACACGCTTGCACATGTATGTGACTGTAGCACCGTATCCCGCGTGCCGAGGTGAACCAAGTGGCGACAGTTGTACGGCATGTAACGATTGAGTCCTTGCAGGTAGTTGTACGGGGGAGGGTCACAAGATATCGTGCATGTGTGTGTATGTGTGTACTTGAAAGGGGATTAACATTCGGGCACGGGGAATGAATGTGGGAAAGTTTTGGATGCCCGGGGGGTTTTGGCACATAACGGGGCCTTATCATGTTTGGGCTCAACGGCCACCATTAACATTATAAAGCTCTGATTTCAAGTATTGGTGTGACCCTCGCACCCTATGTAGTTTACAACCATTGTTCGATTTCTTCACACGAGCCGTCAAACCCCTCTTCTCCGCATTGAACTAAAACCCCCAGAACAGGCACTCACTCAGTTGCCGTACTCCGTACTTATCGACCGCCTTCACGTGCGACCCCTGGGTAGTTACGTTCGCGGGAGCGCTACCTCGGCGGATGTGGTGAGAGAGGGGTCGTACATTCTCTCGTACACATACCCATACAATAACATTCTTTTTTTGTTCGTCTGGATCAAATTATGAGATCTGCGGACTGCTGCTAGTGGCGCCTTCTCCCTCTCCGGCAACAACCTTTCAATTCCTTGTTCTTCAGTTTTCGTATTTTCACCTTCTCTTACCCACCCACCCACTCTCCCACCCATGCTGCAACACCCGGCCCAGGATTTCATCATCGCCCCCAGTCCCCAAGCTGACCCACGGGTCAGTCCTTACGCACTGCTGGTAGCCCTTGTGGGGCGGCTGGAGGCGGGCGGATATCTGGACGTGGACTCAGTGCGCAGGATCGAAACGTGTGTCTGGCATTACGTTTTTGCTGTCTGGTCGCTCTGCATTACAATAAGCCGCCTCTGGAGTTGGCCGTTGGCCCGGGGAGGGGTGGGAGCGCTGTGCGTAGCCAAATTCGCATATCATGTCCCAATCACATCATATGCCTTGTTCTCGTGTTATGCCATTTTATTCCATGCTACGCCATGCCTTTTATTTGTTTGTTTTGTCATGCCGCTCCATGTCATGTAAAACGTGTTTGCCTTGCTCGTCGTCCAACGACGTCATGATTCGCCTTCTTGTGCCATATGGGCTGGGTTTGGATGTATAGCTCGTCCAATCTGACACCGTACGCCGTACTTCGATTTACTTTTCTGTTGTTGTTGTTGATGGGAAAATGTCGGGCATCTTGGAGCACATGGCTGGGTGCTGGGTGGGAGTGATAGAGAGAGAATATGAGTAACCGCGATTGTGTTTTGTCGTACTGTCCTTCCTACCAGGGCTAATAACACCCTCCTTGTAGCTTCAGTTGAATACGGCGGTTAAATCGATAACTGGTAACAGATACAACAGATAACCGAACCGTATTCCACGCATGGCCCCCACCGACACTAACACGCACGCTCACATACACAGGCGCCAAGACCACTTTCGGACCCGCCAACGACCACCTCCCTTTCGGCTTAATCAAGATCATCATCAACAATTGCATGACGAAGAGCAGCAGCAACAACAGAAGACAGAGTTACGGCAGATCCACGGGTCAGTAGAGCAGTCGGGGCTCTTCGACGACGACGCGGCTTTGGAGGCATCATCGGCGTCGGCGGGGGGTTCCAAACGGGATCAGGACAGCTCCGGAACCAGGGGACGCTACCGGCGGGGCCCACACGGAGAGCAAACCCCGCCTGACAATTCTGGTACCATGAGCGATGTAGACTGCGCCACCTGGCTGGGTGAGTTTGTCGTACTGTGACGTACGTATCGGAGCGGGCGTATACAACAGTATGCACAAATTCTGCAATTAAAACACGTGACGTAGCATTTTATCTGTTTTCTTTGCTTCGCCGTATACATGCACGGTTGCCGTACAGGGGTATGGCGCTTACCGGGCAGCGGCCACTACTGCCGTGTCGACATCAAGTGTTACCGCCGCCGGCTTCTGCCATACGCCGTCATGTACTTCAGCAGTGGCAAAGACTTTAATCGGGCGCTCAGGTACGTTCTGAACTCCGATATCACAATAGTGGCGGATTTCAAAAATTGAAAGCTTTTAAATATTTTTGTTTTTATTAATCGCAGTTTATTTGAATCATATTTTATGTTGGGTCCGGAACCCTGGGGTGTAATTGTGCAGGTACTGGGCCAGTTCCCCGCCTCCCCATGTACGGCAGCTAGCCCGTGCAATACACCCACGTGCTGACGCCTTCCGGCTGAGTGACAAGGAGTTGGCGGTGGTGGAGCGGCGTCCGCCGGGGGCCTCAGCTTCCAGGGAGGGCGTCGTCGATTACGTAATAGCCTCGGTTCCGTGCAGGTGGAAGATATGCGGCGAAGGAGCAAACGGCCTTGCAGATATTTTCTGAAAATGTTTTCGTTGAGATTGAAATTTATGTTCAACAATACAACGAATGCAATTATTTATCTTTTACTAAAAAACATTGAAAATTCCTCGCCATCCTCCTTTTGATCTCACACCTCGTACTTAACTTTGTGATGCAATACTTCCCCGATCTGGATTCCAATTTCACCTGAAAAATAATGTAGGTAACTCACAATCCCAGAAAATGTGTATATGTTCGTTTCTTATCATCGTCTGGTGCTCCATTCAAGTTAGGATCCTGACCCACTAGATCCTGACCACTACATCCTGTCCCACAACAATTTGGGATCCTGTCCCCCCCTCAAACCCCAATACCGACTGTTCTGTGAACGCATCCTCCTCCTCCTTCTCCTCCTCCAGCTGCGAGACTGATATCTTCCGAGCGCTGGGACTGAACTACGTTCCCCCCAGTCTGCGGGACATCACCCGGGTGGAGTAGCAGAGCACCTTCCAGGGAGGAGGGAGGAGGGAGGAGGGGGGAGGGGGAAGGGGGGAGGGGGAAGGGCAGCTGGAGGGGGAAGAGCTGTTGGAGGGGGCGAGCAGCTGGAGGAGCCACGAAACTGTCGCTCTCTACCAGACCCGACTCGACACAATTGGATTCGGAGATGGACGGTCAGGAAAGCCCGAGCTGGAGCAGGTAGGGAGGTGTACCTTCAAGCTTTGAGTTTGTTATTTGGGGACTCCCTCGCTCCCACTCCTGCGCGGTTTTTGGTGCACGAGGGACGTCTGTGTCGAGAAAACTGCAAATCGGGCATTTGTCGTTCTTTTTGAAGGAATCGGCGTTACTTATCGACGAAATCAGCGAAATGTTTTTTGCGTCCTGACGTGTTGATTCTGGTGGGGGCCCCATCCCCCCGTCGAATGCGTCCCCCGAACGATGAGGCAGCGCCGTATTGCAGTCTTTTCCTTCCTTGCATCTTCTTGCCTGTTGGAATACCGTTGTGACTGCGAAGAAATCTGAGGACTTCTTTGACTAAAAGACTGATTTGTATCATCTCACTGGTATTTGATTTTATACCATATAGCATTCGTAAATGTATGTTAGACATGTTGTCACTTTTAGCTAAACGTCGATGAAAGTCTTTACCGTCACGTGCTACTTGAGGAGTTTTAATTATAGTTTTACATATAACATACGTTATTTAACTTGTGTTATTCTGTAAAAAAATCCATAGGTCATTGTTTTCAGGTCACATCGTCAGCTGTTTTCGGTAGGTGTTGATTAGTCAAGCCTGCCGGTCTGCAGGTCTATGGACCTGTGGGCTGTGACATAGGCTGTGACTTAATGGCACAGATCACGGATTAAGATCTAAGAACATATTTACTTAAGGAACCAACGAATGGCTCACAAAACAAGCAGTTCATCAATCCGTCTTTGAATCGCGGTTTCCAATTGCACGGACTACCGCATCAACACCAAACAAATATACCACAAGAATACAAAGTTAGGATCACCAAATTTGTATTCAGTTCTCAATCCTTTCCATAGCGGCCTTCGAGGAAGGGCGGGAAACAAAAAGTGCCACCTCGCCATCAGCACCCGACTTCTGCCGCCACGATATCGGCTACAATTGCCGTTCTATTACTGTTCACCTCTTCATCCATACATGCTCAACCATTGGACGAGTTGATTCGCTGCGGCCAATTATTTTATTGTTTATTATTTCAAATCGAAAAAATGGTTTGAATGCATTGATATCACCTTCACATGGACATGGGCAATTTTACAGGGCAGGCCGTTCACACTTCTGGGGCCCTGCCCAAAAATCTTCATTAACATATGTAACCACCAACATTGGCATCTGAAAGCACACACAATAAGGTTCAGTGCCAAACGTCTTAACCTAGCTTCACTGCGACATACTGCAGAATACATCGTACTGACTCTGAAATCCTCTGAAATCCACATACTATGTGGTTGTGGAGATCAGCGTTTTCGATCACGAATGTGACTATGGTGTAGGAAATGGTGCAGAGGCTTGTTGAATGTAGGTCTACATCTTGCGAACACATCGTAGGCACTGACCGGGCGACTGACTGATACCATTGCCAGCCGATCCCGCCCGCCACCTTATGCCACTTTGCATAGGGGAGCTGGCTTCACCCAGAAAGCATACCGCGCTCGTGATCTGCCAGCGCCACGGTCCTACAGCAACCCTAAGCACTCCATCGATAAGGGATGGAAAAAGTCACACACATCTCCACCATAGATCCTAGATATTTTAAAGAAAGCTTCCGCACACGACTGAGCTGACAGGACTGCTTCCTACTGATGTGCTGTTCTGGGGGAACGAATTCCGTTCCTGCTGTCCATGTGGATCGCATGTACAGCACGATCCCATCATTGTGTCGGCTGATGATAAAAGATAAAAAGTTAAAGGACAGAAATCAATACTGTACGTTTTATTTATAGCCTTGGTCGCAGAAACTGTTTGGTAGTCCATTACAGCTGGATACCGCCATCCTCAGGACAACGACCTTGTGATGTGTCGGCCAAGTCCGCGGACGCATCGCCTTAATAGTACAGCGGGCAGCATACAGTGAAACAAGTTTTGTTGGTTGTGATGAAAATATGATGTCCGATGGTTATACGTTACGCGCCACCTTGTTTGTTAGTTCGCGTTGATGCGTAATTCCGTGTGTACGACCCTTTCGGTTCAGTTTTGACAGGATGGTAACTTAACAATCAGAACTACAGTATTTGTTATTTTCAAAACACTGATGTTTTCGACTGAAGTCATTCTAGGTGATCAATTTCAGTGGGAGATCAAAAGGCTTCGAATTTGGCCATACAGCAAGGTAACAACTGTTTCCAACACTGTCATTTGTAATACCAGTTCTTTATTCTCACCAGATAGAGTCCAACCCCGTTTAGAATGCTTCGCCCGACCCCTTACTTACCTTGCTTCAGTTGCACAGCATGGGCCTGATGGTGCACCAATTGCAGCGCCAGCAGCTATCTTGACCATAATATCGTCTATGTTCTTATGATGTCTTTGTTGGGATTTATGATACGGAAATCAGTTGGGCCTCCAATACATGCTAGGCATTGGCAGCCTGCGACGTGGCAGGTGGAACTTTTACCAAGTGCAGAAATAACTTACCTTTTGAGCGGATACTGCAAAAGAAGCAACACGCGTTTTCTTATTGTTTATCTTATGAGCTATCCTTCAGCTTTCATAATAAGTAGAGCCTGACGTTGATGGCCATCAGAACAAGTTCATTTTGCAGTATTATATGAGACAACTACATTTCCACTATCATCAGATGATTTTCTATCGGAAAAATGTAACATCTCTGTCGGCTTGCTTACCGCGAGAGCTTCCGAAGACGCATAGTGGATGCGGAACAAATGTTGCGGGGCGCCTTGGATCTACCATTACGACAACCACCAGAACCAACATAAACCCAACAACCACCTCCCATTTCGTTTCCTCTACTTCTCGCACCACTGTCCTCACCACCACCTCAATACCCTCTGACACCGACTTGGGTGATGACCCACGGTCGCTTCAACGGAGCCTTTATGCACCCGATGAAATAGATTCCGAACTGCAACTTCTCATACGACTCCTGCCATCGGCCGTACGGTCCGTATTGGAAAAGCGCCCCGACGTTGGACAGGTACGCAACGGTACGACATTGAAGTATTTGCATGCAGCTCCAGCCCCTTCAAACCCTCTCACCTGCTCCCCGCCTTTGCACCGGGGAGGCTGCCCTTTCCCCTCCGCACTCACACCCGCCGTTGCGGATATACTCGTCGTAATACACCCCCGCACCCCGCGACGCCCGCCAGCTTGTTGAGGTGGTGATGGACCTGGGCCGGCCTCCCACTGCCCGCTTCCCCCACGGGGACGTAGTATTGAGCTCCGAAACTACGACAGCAGAAGACCTCTCACAAGTTATCTCACAGGTAGGTAGGTTGGCGTGTAAAAGGTAAATGCAGACATAGGTGAGTAGTTGAGTAGTAACGTTGGTAGGATGGTAGATAGGTGTCCCAGCGTGTGTGTTTTATTCCATCCTCTCCATACATCCCCTCCCGAGACCCTCTGGACTGCCCCTAGGGCCGTGGCCTGTGGCCCCAGGCAGGGATGTGCGTGCGGCTAAACCCTAAACCCTACCTGGCCGTGGCTTGGCAGAGGTTCAATTTATCAGTAGTCATACTATTGTTTTCACGTCGGACATTGCTGTGCATAATCAAATGTCCACGCCCTGGGTAATCCAAATGCCCAAATGCCAGGTGGGTCAGTTCGACGGCGATAATCGAGCGGGTATCAACTCAACCCTACACCGCATATCCTGCATCAGGAACCGCGCGGGTCGCATCGTGGGCCTTACATGCCGTGTCGGACGAGCCGTGCCAGGTGCCGCGGAGCTCGTACGGGACCTTGTGATGTCTGCACGAAGCGTGCTACTACTTGGAAGGCCGGGTGAGGAGGAAGGTGGCGGAAGGGGGAAAACCCTGGCTAGGTTTTGGATTATATGACGCTTGTGACACAGCAATTTTTTACACGCCCTGCACTTACCGCTTCCGCGCGTGCGCCTCTCCATCTGCCCTTCCTGGCTTCCTTCGCGCACTGGCCGACCACGTCCTCAATGATCCTTGTACGGTGCTGAAACTGGAACATTCCGCTTCTGACCCAGGGGTCGGTAAGACGACTGTGCTTCGCGAGATTTGCCGTATCGCTGCTGACGAGTGCCGGCAGCGAGTGGTAGTTGTAGACACGTCCAATGAGATTGGAGGAGATGGCGACGTGCCCCATCCCAGCATTGGTGGAGCGAGGCGAATGCAGGTGGTTGATGTGCGCGCGCGCGTGTGTGTGTGTGTGTGTGTGTGTGTGTGTGCGTATGGGGGAGGAGGGAAGGGGAGGGTAAGTGGAAGGGGGGGACCCAGGTAAGGTGGTATCGGAGCACACTTAATGCTCCAGCTGCCATTCCCTTTTCCCAGCACCTATGGCTTTCAGCCCCGAACGAATTTGGACAGTCTGCGGCTTCCATTTTCCATCCAAATGATTTTTCTTTACTTTTCGTATTTGCTTTTATGTATTTTCGTTTTATGTATTTTGCATGAAATAGTGTCTCAAGCTCCCGCACGATGGTGGGAACTTGTCCCTCCTATATAACAAAATAATGTTATATTAATTTATATTATATGTTATATGTTATATGTTATAATACAATATAATAATATATTATTTATATATTATATCATATTATATCATATTTTATCATATTACCTAGCCGTAGCATTAAAGCTTACGCCAAGATGAAACTGAACTTTGCGGTCTGTTCGGGTAATCGTCTTTCTCTCTGTTCCCCGACGCCGCTTTCAGGTGCCCCGCCCAGAAGCTCAGCACGCGGTGATGGTTGAGGCAGTTGAGAACCACATGCCGCAAATGGTGGTAATTGACGAGGTCAGTACCTTGGCAGAGTGTACGGCAGCTCGTACAATCGCTCAACGGGGTGTGCAGCTGGTGGCCTCGGCGCACGGCAACATCCTGGAGAACGTCATTCAGAACCCAACTTTGGCTGATTTGGTGAGACGAAGCCTATTTCCATGTTTAATAAAGGCCATGAAGATATTTATAGAAGGATCTGCTGTAATTGTCAACAGAACTGATTTCCACAGCGAAATCTGTAATATTCCACATAGCCCCTCACTCCACCTCACATTAGATTAAATAATCAGAAAATTTCTTTTTTTCCAGAAATTCCATTTTTTGATAATATCCACACCAGACAGATGAGGGATGACCCCCTTTTTCATCCATCCTTACAGGATAATTATTTCTTCATTACGTAAAAAGCGTCCAATTTTATAAATTAAGATAAGTTTAAAAACAAATAAATATATTATTAACGTATTGTCTACACCGCCAAGAAATATATTAAAAATATAATCATTGAGGATTTTGCCTATTTAACTGTTTCAGAAACCCAATCACACAGCCTTTCCATTAACATACATGCTCTTTCATTTGATTCATCGCGATGTATCGGTCTGTCACACGAATACGACCCGTGGCCAACGTTGTGTGCCCACTCGCAGGTGGGCGGTATCCAATCAGTGACCCTAGGGGATGAGGAGGCGCGGAGACGAGGAGTGCAGAAGAGCATCCTGGAGCGCGCGGCTCCCCCCACCTTCGATGTGGTGGTGGAGATGGAAGATAAGGGCAAATGGCGGGTTCATCTGGACGTCGGTGCCGCGGTGGACACCATTTTGGCGGGTGGGTAGTAAGGGGCAGCGCCAGCTAGAACAGGACACGTAATGTATATTTATAATTATATATGTATTATTTTGGTGCTCATGCAGCTCCTTAAATTAATAATTAACTAAAATAGATATACTACATGCAACATGCATGTATGTATGTAACATGTTATAGATATGTTTTTTTAACGAATTTTGATGGTGACATTTTGATGTTGTGTAAAAATATTGTTTTAAACATTTTTCCTTGGAACTGGTTTTGTGGATTTAAATTAATAAAACCTAACCTTATTTCCCGTACTTATCATCGTACTTTTTGTCCGTACAGGCGGCGAAGCCACCGGCCAGGTTCGCTTCCTTGACAGTGCCGGTCAAGTCACCCGCGCGAACTACATGGGAACCGGTATGTATGTGTGTAACGTGTTGTGTGTGTTTGAATCTGGTGGATCTGTTGTTCATCTTACCCCTCTCCTCCCCTCCCCTTTCCGGTGTTCTTCTCATTCCCGCATGCCCATGCCGTACTCTTCGACTGTCGTTCTGCCGTTCCCCGACACATAACTCAAGGACCCATACTTCTTCAAATTTTCATTCATTACTCACTGGCTATTCCTTCACTTGCTGCTCGTTTCCGGCAGTCTCAGCGGCACGGTTTTCCCTTACCGGGTGCATGGTTCCTCAGCCTTGCTTTTACTGTGTCTTAGACCTGTCCTCTCGCGTCTTCTTTCCCTGTGCGCTCACTCTTCTTCTCCCTCTCGCATGTTCACGGCCTTGCCTTTTTTGGCTGCTACTGCCACCGCTGTCTCCCCCCCAAGGTGAGTGGGTGCGCGGGGGACCGCGCTTGGCTCGGTTGGTACGCCCATGACTACCCAGTTTACATCACAGCTCGTTTCTACTTTCCAGACTTTGGACGACGTCGGCCATCATTCGACCGACCCTCACGGTTTGTCCTCGTCTCTTCATTATCAGCATTCAGTATTCGTTTTATTTGACTCCCCTTCCCTCTCCAACCTCCCTCAAGCCGTGCATAGTAATAAGTTTAATTAGTTGTTTTGTAAATGTTTTTCTTCCCCTCTTTCCTCCCCTCCCCTCCCCTTCCTCCGATTTCATTGGAGTGGGTTTTGATTTCATCGTACCGCTTCCCTCCTTGCGTCCGGCGTACTGCAGTTCGCCGCACGGACAGCAACGGAACGACAACCACCTCGGAATGGTGGGCCGACGAAGTCGGCGATAGGGAGCCGCTGTTATGGCCTGTACGGCAGGACGTACAGGCCACTTCCTCTCCCGTCTCCTCTTCTTCCTCCTTCCCACCAAACCGCTCTGCTAAAACACAAGGAGTACGGCTTCCCAAACCTCATAAGGTGCTTGGGACTGGTGACGGCGCTCTAGGGAACGGTGAGCCGCGTCCCGAGATAGCCCCGTCCCGAGGCATTGGTGCTAGTGCGGGAGCATTTTCACGTGCTGCTACAGTTGATACCCCAGCAGCTGCGTCTGGCGGTGCTGCCCCCACTTCATTGTCAAGCATCACCAGAGGGAGCTGGAACAGCACTAGCAGCACTAGCAGCAACAATATCGGCAGCGGCAGTGGGCAGGTCGATGAACATGGTGCACCGAATTGCACCGGAGGTAATGACCCGTGGATCAGTGGAGGCGGCGCAGCCACCACCGGCGCTGCCACCTCGTCATTGCCGCTGCAGCAATCTCAGTTGCGAGTCTACCTGTTAATGGACGATGAAACCGCCACTAGGGTTCGTGCCATTCTGGGGCTGCTGCGCCGAGAGGCGTACGAGGCCGTGTTGGCGGCGACAGCAGCGGCCGACGGCATTAGTGCCGGCACTGGTGCTGGCAGTGCTGGCAGCGGGGCCCACGGATCACAGACCCTTATTCAGGTGGTATCTGATCTGGACATAGCCGATATGGTTGTTGGCACTGTTAGTAAGCTACGGAAAAATCCCAAGGTACGACGGCTAAGGATATCATGCGCGTGACCCATGGGTCAGGCAGGGGTTGGGGCTTCTCAAGAGAGTGTACGGCATTGAAATGCTATCTGATGCAGGCCGCTGTATGTCCTACTTCTCAGTCTTTTATGACACTTTTCGTCAGTCGTCTTATATTATATTATATTATATTATATTATATTATATTATATTATATTATATTATATTATATTATATTATATTATATTATATTATATTATATTATATTATATTATATTATATTGTATTATATTGTATTATATTGTATTATATTATAGCTGCAGAAAACGGTTTAAAAGAACTGCAACAATGAAGGTTCAATTTTAACACCAAGTGCTTCATTTGCTGAGCTTGATTTTCTAAGAACTCTAACTTCTTTTGTAAATCTAAGGGCAAAAGAGAAAAGTTAAACTGATTTTGGATTATATATTGTTATGTTATGTTATGTTATATTATGTTATATTATGTTGTGTTATATTATGTTATGTTATATTATGTTGTGTTATATTATGTTATGTTATGTTATGTTATGTTATGTTATGTTATGTTATGTTATGTTATGTTATGTTATGTTATGTTATGTTATGTTATATTACATTACAATATGACCTACTGATAAAAACATTATAAGAAGCTTGTACGCGGAAACTTAGGGATGCGATTTCCTAAGTTCCGTGTATGGTAAACAAATAAATATGTCTGCAACTTTACAATTTCACTAATAAGTATTTTCGTTTCCGGTTTCCGACAACATACGGCAATGTTGGCAGATTCGTAACGCGGCGCGAAAGCGGGAGCTGCCCGTTTATGCTCTCACCGCCACCTCAACGTCGGCATTGCTCCGAAACCTCTGTCCTTTATTGGGGCTGGACCCGCTTGCGGTGGCAGAGGTTGTGCGGGCTGGCGGCGGCGCCAATGCGTACGGCAGTGACGCGTCAGAAGCCGCAGAGCAAGTTTTGTCGCCATCATCTTCCTCGGACGAAACTAATGAGGAAGGCGGTGAGGTGAGTTTCCGTATTTTTAATACGTATTTCCTTGCTTTCAACCCCCCCTTCTTATATACACACATACGACATATACGACATATACGGGGGGCGTTTCTTTCCATGCCGATATTTATTTTCCCTTAGTGACACAATTTCCAACAAGTCCTTTTAACAAAGCATGCGTGTGCGCTTGATCTGTCGTACAATCGGCGTACCCACCAAATGCCACGACCTACGCTCCTAACCCAGCAGGGCCATACGATCTCCGGGGCCACCGCCAGGGGGCACCGGCGGAGCCTGGAGCTCAGCGCTGCCGACGACTACGCGGTACGGCAAACGTACGACATCATGCACTTGATTGATTATTTATAATAAGAAAAGTCACACGGCTCATACTGCTGTTTGAAAAGTCCCATATGAGTTGTACGTATTCGTGTTGGGCTATCGGGTTTGATACCGGTGACTCTCACGTATGGCTTCCCGTAACTTCATTGCGTAAGAGATTGCCCAGTACAATGTTGGTTTCGAAGCCGCTGTTTCCTGAACCTCCTCACGCTGCTCACGGATCGATTGAGCCGGGCCGCTCTCTCACTGCTTGGCGGTCTCCGGAGTCCAGCAGGAGGGAGCGCAGATAGCCCAGGAACGAATAAAAAAATGGGATTTTTACGCTTCACTGTTCGCATATGTGCATGCGTATGTGTATGTGTATGTGTATGTGTGTACGTGTTTTCTTACGAATTGGACCTAAAAGGAGCTCTCAGTACGACCATGGGCGTCATAGTGCAAGTACGCCGCACCGTTCTAACCCCTGAGTCAATGGAGGTCCAATTCAGCCGATAGAAGGTGACGCAGTACCCGATGCCGAAGTACAGGCGCCCCTATGAGCGACTGAACTCGCCACGCCACTCAGCCCTCGTCCTCAACTCCTCCCCTCATCCTCACCTTGCCGCCTGCCCTTCCGCCCGTCGGCCGCTTCAGGACCTCCTCGCCACGACTGTACGGGAACTGCGGTACGCCCCCTTGGACCGCTCGTACGCGCAGCATATCCTTGGGCGATTCATAGAAGAGATGACAGCCACGCCGGTACACACAGCTGGAGGTCCGACGGACGGCGTGGTACGGCCGAGCAGCTTGGCGGCGGTAGCTTGGGCATGCAGTTTTGTTAAGCATCGAAAGAAGTTCGTGGCGGCGAGTCGGAGAGATCTTAGCGTGCTTGCTGAGGCGTGTGGGCAGTGCTGGGGCCAGCTGTCGGGTCCGGACTTGTTGCGTGTCGCCGCAGGGTTTGCTGCATTGCGTCTAGCGCCGCCGTCGGAAGCTTGGCTAAAGGGCCTTATGGACGCGGTGGGGAAGGCGTTAGGCACGTCGGGGACGGCAGCGGATGGGGTGATATCTGGAGATTCGAGCGGAGGAGAGGGGGCGAGGGCGGGAGAGGGGGGGGCAAGGGAAGGTAGGGACTTTGGAGGGTTGTCAGTTGATGAGGGGTCACGATTGGAGCTGGCCCTGGCAGAGCTGGAATTGATGTGGGTGGAGGCCCAGCGGGAGAGGGAGCGGGGGGGATAAGGCGGTTTGGGAGGAAGGAGTGTGGGAAGGGATGATTTTTGATTGGATTAGGGCCCTAGGGGATACTGATGGAGTATTATGTTATAGTATATGTTTATTGTTAAAATCCGCCCGACTTGGTTTTCCTTGATACGACTTCTTTTCGAGTTGTAGGCTGGGGGAGGCAAATGGGCATGGGGAGATGTGGAGGGGTGCGGTGCTCCTCAGGATTGAGGAGGGATATGAAACGAATTGGGGTTCAATGGATGGGTAGATGGAGGAGGGATGTGCTTTGTGTGGCGAGGACGAGAAGGCGTGCTGCGTAAGGTCGAAAGCCAAAGAAGAAAATGCGGGTTCTTTGTGGAACAAATTGTGCGGCGCTGAGGGTGGCGGTAAATTATATGAAAAATTGGTAAACTTAAGAGTACAGTACTGCCGCGACGGGCATCTGGCTCGTAAGTTGTGGTCCACGAACATTCGAACTCATTTATGTAATATCCAGTTTTAGAATGGATAGGACAAAAAAGTCATTTTATAGTGTTTTCATTCTGGCAAAAGCAGGTACAGAATATTGATTATTGTGTTCGCCTTAGGACGATCGCACATCGCAGCCAGGACTTGTCGCTGTTGATTCAAAAGCTAGGAATACCTGCCGATGTCCGGTTCATGTAAAGAGAGTCATCATGTATTATAAGCTTACCTACACAATTTAAAAACCCTTTATGCAGCTGTTTGCATGATAAATTCCGCATATTCCGCAGTTCGACAGTTTGCTTCGTCTCCTTAAAGTACATATCTTTGACTGAAACGGGACCAGTTCCTTGAAGGATGCAGCATACAGCACAGATCAGCAACTCTTGGCGATCTGTTGGGACTGCACTTGGAAGCAACCTGGTCAGCAATGTCATTCCCGCCCAAGTAACACAGCCCTTGCAACCAGCAGAGCAACATGCCGTCCGAACCCAGTCTTCGACCACTTGCGTGTTACGACATATTGGCGCGGAGACGGCCATGTCTAAGTCGGGCATCTTAAGCCCGGAGGAGCATCGTTGGGCGACACATTGCTACCGCAAAACCGCCCCCCAAGGACAAGAGCTTCCCAGCTGGATAACGAATCGTATAAAGGATATTCCGGCAACAGCAGTCGACGGAGCTGCTGCCGCTCCGGTAACCAATGGTTCCTCCGCATCGTCCACATCGCTGCCAGCTGTACAAGACAACGGGGGCTCGCCGCGGTCAGATACCTTTGAGGACCCGCACCCAAACACTAGCTTGGACGAGCTTCGTTGGGCCTACTACCAAACGGCACCTAAGAACCAGAACAACCTCCCTGTAGCTGCCAGTGCACTTGCACAGCAAGCTGCTGGTGGAGCACCCGCGGGTCCCTTATCCCATTCAGTTCTTTCTGCAAGTTCTGATGCGCCCCCTCAGACACCTATCTTCCACACCCCCGTTCGGGCGCTCTTCCCTCCAACACCAGTAGTGCAAGCAGGGGGTGCAGCCGCAGTGCCTAAACAGCAGCCAGAAGGGGGGTGCATGGACATGTCCGATGCGCTGGATGTCGAGCAGCACTTCCAATGCATCTACGCACTCCCTGCAAACTCAATTGCCAGCCCAGAGGAGATGCGTGTCGTGCAGGCGAGTTCCCTTATGCGATTGCTGCAGCGCTACGCGAATTGTTTTCGGGATATATTGTACATATCGCTTGAGAATTCAGCTTTATTTCATGGGTTTTGCGCAGACATCTTCGCCGCGATATAATCCCGCCGCATTTATTGTGCTTCAACCTGATGTTGCATTCACTACATGTAATAGTGTTTCACTACACATACCAAAAGTGTTTCGATTCCTCCCGTTCGTCGTGTGTTTCACTACTTGGCAGTGGGGGCTGTGCGTCTCCGCTTCTCGAATATTTATGCACAGGGCACATTGGGAGCCTCCCTAGATTTAGGTCCCCACTTTCCCTTCCGTTTCCGGGATATGGATATGACATGACGGTTTGGCAGATGGGTGATTTGCAGAGGGCCATGCATAGCCCCTGCTACATAGCCTGTCCATCGTAAGAAGCTGGGTTCCTGGGAACTATTTTCACACGGGCAGTCAGTAATCTTCATCAGACCGTAGTTCGCCGTAAGTTACCGGCATCTCTGAAGCAATATCCGGCATCTAGCCTTTCTCATAAACATGAAGCACAACTTATTTCACACTAATGCGGCTGTATTTGGAATTGTTTGCATATGTTGTTGGGAGTCAGTATTCATATTCATCAGCATCTTCCCTGTGGCGCTTAAAACCCAACACTCTGCAGGTCGAGTCGTATAAAGTCGGAAAGCAAGTCATGCCGTATTGGCTGGTCAGCGGGAAGTAGGAAATCGACAAGTTGTAACAAGCGTGATGTAGCCCCCAATAGGGCGCGATGCGGTTGAGTTGCAGGTTTATGTATTTGTATATGTGTTCAGGCAGACAGACAGAGAGACGGACGAACAAATAGTTTGAATTGGCTTTTCCCTTTCACCGTTTACACCTAGGGGTTTTGCTCTAGAGCTCTGGTAAATGCGAGAGCGCGTTTGGAGCCGTATCAGAAGGAGGATGTGGGCACGGTATCACAGTGTGTGTTGCGTCGCCAGGACTTCGTGTCCATACGCGAATCTAGGCGAGTGCTCGTGGACGTTTCACGGTCTTTGAGGTCACACGGGAGGTACATTTAGGTATTTTTTTGAGTAGGCGGGGATGGTCTTGTGCTATGCCGCGATATTGTCCTGGTAACGATTGAGGACGGCTTTGGACTTTTAGTGGAGGGGAGGAGCTACACCTTGACCGCGGCACCGGATGGGGGGCGCGGTTGCTGTCATGCGCATTTCGCTCGATGCAGTGAACGGGGGCACGATAAGAACCAGCGGGAAAGGTCCGGCCTTGCCGGAAGTTCAACACGAGAGCATCAGCAGCACACATATGTGCTGCGCTGCTTTGCATGTGGTACGGGTGCGGCCAAGGGGTTGACTTGGTGGCTGGTTAGTGCTCTCAGTACCCCGGCTCACATTACCATGTACCCTCTTAACTACAGGACCCTAACTCATCATCGGCTCATCATCCGGCACCAGGCATGGCGGACCCGCTGCCATGGGCGGAAGACTCTTGACCGGGATTGCTAATGACTAATGCCATGTTCACAATCAAACGCTTTATTCTCAGCTCAACTAAGTTGTTGCCGCGGATGCCCCTGGACAAAAATGCATGGCCTCCTTCGCCCCCACAGCGATGTGCTACTTACCCTTCCCGACCAAATTGATACTTCAGCGCCATCCTACAAGTGTACAAATCTATATGTCTGGCCACGACACTCAGCCCAGTCCAATTCAGTCTAATCCATCCATCCATGCCCAATCGTATCCAACTGAAGCAAACCGGATACCGGGTACCTTTCTGGCGGCTGAGACCCTGAGCACTGACGGCCACTCGCCACTTCATGCTGCGGCTGGAGGCCGTAGCAGTGCTACGATTCACGCGCCTCACTAACCGTTGCAACATTCGCTACCGCCTCGGCTGCTTTCCGCTTCCTGCCGGCCGAGGTCTGGCCAGGTTTGGCAGCAGCTACTAGGAGCTGATCTCGAAGGGTTTGGACCTGTTCGGGTGAGCCATGGATGGGTAGTGTCGAGGTAACGCAGGAGCCGCACACGGGGCAGCTCGCGTCGCCATCGCCACCACGGCGGATGTTTGCCAGTGCTCGGTCGCTTAACACGTGGCCGCAGGGCCGTAATGCAGAGCAGGGGTGTCGGTCACATGGCAGCAACGTTATGGGGCATACGAACGAAGACCCGGATGTAGAAGACGCCCCTCTTGACGTAGTTGCCGCACCCCCTGCAATCGTAGTAGTTACCGCTGCCGTGGGGGGTGCTGCTGCCGCTGCTACTGATGGACGGAGTTCAAAAGAAGCAGAATGTGAGTATGATGATGATGATGATGAAATGCCGTGATCGCCATCATCTGCAGTGTGGAGATGCACTTCCATCACGTCCTTGAGGGAGTTGATATGATCCAGTCCGCCGGCGGCGACCCGCAGCTGATTGGCGTACGCCATTAGCGCCTCCGATGAGGTCACCTTGCCCTTCTTCACCAACAGGAACTGCAGCACTGCGTCCTTGTTGTACAGCCGGCCGAGGCCGCAAGCGACGATAGGGGACTGCAGCGGTTGAGAGCTCAGGGCGCAGGTAGACCAGGCGATAGACCTGAGTACATGGATCAGTTCGAAATATGCGCATTCATGGGCGTGCGTCAGGGTGTCGACAATGGATCGTGAGTAGGGCTCGTGGAGGCGCATGGGCAAATGTATGTGTGGTCCATGCGCTGGTATGATTGCTACCTGAAGGTAGTACAGCAAAGCTGACGTCCTGGGACAGAGGGCACAAGGTATTCTTGACTTCATAACGGCTCCAATTCACGGAATCTGGATAGAAGAGTGCTAGGTCCTGGAAACCTGGACCGTGCACTGCCGTATGCTGCCGGCACAATTGAACTGATTGAATCCATTACATGGAGCTTACCTTTCAAGCGATTTATCAGCTTTTTCCGTCGGAACTCTTGACACGTTTCCACCTCGTGTGGACGTGGACGTGTCGTTCTGGGCTACACGCCATGACTGGCCGCGAAGGACATCCGAGCGAGTTACAATTGTCCCGCCATCAAGACCCATCTTGAAAGATTACAACAAGTACACTGGTGTAAGGAGTTACGGCTAATTAAGGCGTTCCTATAAAGATGCGGGAGGGGTTAATATGCGCCCTGTGTTTAATACCGCCGCTTGTCGCTATTCAGGGTTAATTAAACAATGCAAAGATCCCAACGCACAACCTTTAGCAAATCTTCACGGATAACGAATAAGCCACGACATGTTGCTTTTGTTCTTTGTACCTATTTGTGATGGATCTGGCATATGTGCATGCGTATCTGGAAAGCAATATTGATTAATGGTTAGACAGTTAATAGCCTACAGTAGTCAAGTTCAAGAAATCATGCTGCAGCGACGGTAGTTTGCGTACCGCGTTCAGATTGTTCAAATGGCCAACCGGTTAGGATGCCATGCGACAAGTGTTCTGCCCGGCTTCGTGACGAGTGCATGCACATTTCACCTCAAAGAATAGCTTACACGTTACGCAAGGAACATGTTATGCTCATTGTCAGACTCCGAGCCCTTCGCGCTGTCGGGAAGGTGCATGATACCGCCACCAGGCAGGCAACCTTCCTCCCTTCCCAGACATAAAAGATAAGCCCCCAGAACCAAGGGTGAATTGCATCCGTGTAACCGCACCCACTCCTTCCGCTGCTGCCGGAGCAATAACGCCATCCTCCCAATACCTAATACTCGCAGTTCTTTGGCAGCTTCTTAAGGGTGTTCTTAATCATGCTCATTTTTAGCTGACTGGCTTGTTGATGTCGGCGGCTGGCGGTGGCGTCCTTCTTCGCCTTGAGGTCCCGTACGTCGTTTGTGGACGTGGGGGCACCCAATGCACGATACCTAAAGAACAACGGGTCCAGCGGAAGCATGGGACTTAGAAGAGATGAAAATCGGGAAATACCGAGCAATGCTCAGCAGTGCCGAATAGGGAGTTCAGTAGGAAATGCAAACAGGCCGGGATTGTGGTCGATATCAGTATACAACATATCAACAGATAGATAGATAGATAGACAGATAGATAGATAGATCTGTGCATGTATGTATGTCAGTCGTAGCCTTTGATGACCGGTTCCAAGGTTTTCGAACCCCACCCCATCCCACTCTTCGCCTCTGCTCCCTTTGCTCCCTCTCTTTCCCTACCTGGCCAGCATGGTATTGACCAGCACCGACCGGCGGTCATCCTCTGGCCGGTGCCGCTGACGATAGAGCCGGGCGAACTCGCGGTGGCCAAGAATCTTGCCTCCACTAAAGCCGTCCTCTCCACCGCCCACCACAAGCTCGTAGCCCGCCACCGCGGCAGTACTGGTGCAAGGAACCGCGCCCGCGAGGACCACAACCTCGCTGGACTCATCGGCAGCGCCAGAGTCCTGTCGGCAACAAGATTAAAAATCCAAGCCGAGGGAGAGAAGAGAGTGAAGGACGGCGAGGCGAAAGTGGAAAAATAACCAGGGATAAAATACCGATGGACACGCAACGCGACACTGCGATGTGAGTTGCAATGTTATCAGTAACCCAGGAGGGACAATCACGGAAGGGCCAGATGAGACCCAAAGGTATTTAAAAGTGTTAGCCTTCATGGATATATGGCGGCTGCTGCTGCCGCGGCTGCAGATGGCCCCACCTGACCCAGATCGTAATCGTAGAACTCCTCGTACTCCTCCTCGTTATCGTCGTACGCCATCTTGCACTGACTCGTGTCCACCATGTGCCGCTGCACGGCATGCAGGCTCCGAAACTGCCGCACGTTGCTGTCATCGCCCCGTACGTACAGGGGAACGCCGCCTACTTGAAGCTTAGCTCCCTGCCAAGCATCAACGAAAAGATTTCCGTTAAAATCATGACGCTGTCTATCTTAACGATAGGAAACAGAATCCAGAATCCATGGCGCCAGGACAAACACACAAATATCCAGGTCGAATTTCAATTTCAAAATCTGCCCAGCTACGCATCTCAGTAGCTCGTGTGGAAGATCGCTACCTCAATCCCCAATCCCCTTCCCAATTCCTGCCAACAGGGCCTTATGTCCAAACATGTTCTCGGAGCCCGAACCCGAAACCCTAATCCCCCATAGGACTGCCTGCATGTGGACGCGGGTGGGACTCCCCGCCCAATCAGGGAGTTCTATCCCCAGGGACCTTACAGCCCAACTCATTCCGCCAGCCATGCCTCGACCCATCTTGCAACCCACCAGGTATTTGAGTAATCCCTCTGGGTCCGTCAGATACTGAGAATCGGGTAGATAGAAGCCAAATTTCTTATACATGTGCTCCAAATTGGCCTGAAAGGACTCGCTCATGTGGTTATCAAACAGACTGCGACGTACGTCCCACTCGGGCCATTCCTTGCCGTCACCACTGGCAGCGTCCTGCAATATGAAGAACGCATGGCAAAGGAGCACGCAAGTGATCTCCTCTTCAGCGAGTTGCTCAGTGTTGAGAAATTGTACCCGTTTGCCTAAGAATCAAGCGACCAAGCTCATGTATACACGCACACCCCAGCTTTGTGCTCGTAAAGCACATCCGCAAAGATGTCGCTGATTGCAGCCCTGCGGGCTCACTCACCTCCATGTTCGTGTCTTTATCAGGGGGCCCGGCCAGCCCGGCCAGCTCCGCAACCTCCTCCTCAGAGGCCGTCTCCCATCCGCTCTCATCATCGTCCACTTCGTCCTCCTCAGCCTCAGCCATACTAACATCAGCCCCCTGAAAAGTGACAAAGGAGACAGAGGAGACAAAGAGATAGAGGACAAAGAGACAAATGGTGACAAAGAGATTGTGAAAGTGAGTGATGGACACCATGCGCATCGCCAAGGGCCTCAATGGCCCCAGGGGCAGTATCCTAAACCGCTCCGTATGAAAGACGCTTTCCGACACAGCAGCCCTCCAAAGTTGCAAACATGGAACAAGGGGCAAATGCGAACTGCCGTACATCGACCGCGCACAAAGACACATAAAACCCTCCGATGTAAGCTGGATCCCCGATTGCATCCTGTTCCTGGGCACACAAGGACGGGATTAGACTCACGTCCAGCTTCTTGTGTGGAAGACCACCTGACGGCGCCACAACCTTGAAGCCGGGTTTTGCGGATGAGGCCGGGGCGGGCGCTGCACCCACCGAATCTGTTAGGACGATAACGCCAACCGATATATACCGATTCAGGACGATAACGCCAACCGATGTATACAGATCAAGAAGAGCCACATTCCAGTTTTGCCACGGCGCATGTGTATTCCATCCGGATGCCAACGGATCGATGGGATAAAGATGTTATGTTGTATCAGCCATGTTGTATCAGCCATCCCAACGGTCCACGACATGAACGGTCCTTCTTTCATCCCTTCCTCTCCGGGTACGGGTGTTTTGACCGGACACCTAACTGAGGAACCACTGTCAGCGCACCTGGTTGCTGCTGATTGCCATCTCCAGCTGGCTGTCGTGTGACGACGATGGGTTCGGGTGGCGGCTGCCCGCTCTTTCGGACTAACTCAGCGTATTTCTTAGACTTAACAAAGGCAAGGTAGGTGTTCTCGGTATTAAATTTCTTTTTGGTCAACAGGTCAATCCATATTCGCTGAACAGGTGCGGAAGATGCTCCGGCGGCCGTGCTGCTCAGTTGCGCCTTGCGGGCCTCGAACCATTCTTTGGTCACGGGAGGTAGGCCTGCAACTTTCCGTTTCAAGTTGTACCGATGGAAATCGGACTTGTAGTGTTCCGAAAGACTCTGCAGGTCCGCAAAGTAGGTCCCCGACGTGCTGCAATAGAAGCCAGTTTGTGACCGGGCAGTATCCATCGCAGCCATTAATGAACACACTATGAGACTTGTGCCGGTATAATAATTGAGTCTAGAATTGTGTCTTAAAAGAAGTAAACTACTTCGGGCTGTGCCAGTGCACTGACAACATAATTATCAGATATCAGAAGGAAGTACCGTGAAGATAAGTCTATTATCTTTTAACCGTTGTTGAGCCACATCTTAAAAGTTTCCAAGCTCGCCAACTGGACCTCGTACGGCTCCGACAATCACGACCACGTAAGGCGCACCCAAAAACTCACGTGAACAAATAAGGTAAATCGATAAGAATAATTTGAAAGTTTAAGCATGACTGGGGAAGAGGTGCAAGGACACCTATGTTGCGAAGTACCAACAGTCACCGGTGTCACAGGTATTCTACCAGCAGCAGAACATTGCAAAGGATGCTATTGAGGACCTGAGGGAGACAGGCCAAGATTAATAGCATGTTTGTTAAATTTGTCGTTCCGTGAGGGTCTGTGCCTTCCCAGCAGATAGAAACTCGGCGTTGGTTGCAACTCTACCCAAAGTTGACCACCTTCATGCAGTTTTGAAAGCATTTCATGTCATATCTTACTTCAACAGATAGTTTTCATTCAAACCATACAAACCAAAATACCACCGGTTCACCGCTCTGGTTCTCACGGCGATAATGTTGTCGTGGTCGACCGTTAAACGACCGTTTATTATGATCTGTCCGACGCACATACCATAAGCCTCGTTAACAAATATGTTGTGAAAGTCCTGAAACATGTCAAGATCCTATCAAGTGCATATGAACGTCAATCTAAGATGCATTCAGGACTCCAGGCAACGCTGTTTTTCAACACCAAACGTTGATCCTGGTCAGGCTGATGAATGGAGCACATAGAGGGTAAATCAAATCTTCTTTTGGTTATTTAAGGCCTTTGCTTACGTGAAGTTGCGCCTGAACCTTCCTGACCCTCCACGCCCACACTTTGACCACTGAACGCAAAATACATTTGCATGCTTTTTGCAATTTCGTTCTAGAGGGCCCTGGGGCTTTATGAAACTGATGGGGCCCAGCCATGCGCGTCACGCGCGTGCGCACCCCCTTCCATAGACCGCACAAACAACCCCCTGGACCCCACGCATCCGCCCGTTGTACACTGTTGTTCAGGTGGTGGCAAGTCTTGAGGCGTCAAGATCCCGTATTGCAAAAACGAGGGGGATGACAAGGGGGCCTGAAAGTTAAAAGATGCACTGCGGAATGTCCAAAGAGCTTGGTTCTTGGACTCTTGGAGCTGCAAGGAAATCCCATGACGCATCGATCCGATCATCAAAAGCGTCATGGCAACTTGGCATGGTTCCGACAAGCTGCATATCGTTCCCTAATCGTCCTACATGTCATATTCTTGAAATTTCTTTTGGTTGAGAAGGTTCACCATAGCTTTTACCATAGAATCTGATACACGGATTCGCCACTAGCTAGCCGGTAGGGCCCTGTCCATATTCGGAGAGGGAAGACGAACCCACCGGCGAGTCTCATGAGGTAAACTACACATTCATAAAACTTCGATATTTTGCAGCTTATGTGGAACAAGCAAAGATTGCAACTCCGGAGGAAGGCGGACGGCGTTGCGGGCGAGGCGAAGACTATCCTCGTCGATGTTCTACATGGCGACGACCGGTTTAATGTGCGTCTCAGTAGTGGTTTAAAAGCTACAAAAAATGCTTTAGAACGTAGTAAATAGCTTGCAGGGTAATGGGTGTTGGGCCCTTAGGATGTTCTGCTGACTTGCACGCTTCCTGCTGCTAAGCTGCAATTCCAATGGTTAGTTGTGCTAGAGATAGTGAAGCAAGATATGATTAGATGTCTATTCCAGGACACGGCCTCCCCAATTGACACCCATTATTACCCCGATATTCCCTCATCCCTCTTGTCACATTTTACCCGGCATCATCTACCCCTTTCCCTCCTGATGCCTTGCGCTTTAGATAACTTGGAAACTCGATGGAGGCGCTAGCGTGCTGAAGCAGCGACACATACCGAAGTCCAAGCTGCTGCAAATTGCCGATGTGGTCAGTTCTGGGCCTCTCCATACTCTGATGGACGACATTGACACATGCGCTATGAATGCTGCCATAAAACTATACCGCAATCAGCAGCACCCGGCATTGTCGGAAAAGCCAGCCAATCTTGAAAGTGTTGCTCAGAGTTGCAGCGGAACTGCTTCGGGGAATCCACGCTGTAAACCACTTCCCGCGCATAACGATCAGACGGCAGGCCCCGGCGAGACATCTCAGTCTGCTCTTTTATCAACGGATGCAGTTGGAAGCGCCGGGTTGGGGCCAGGCGGCAGGAGTGGTGGGTCGGCAGCAGTTGCGGTCGCGCCGGCGGCGTTTCCATTGCTGTCGGCGGCACCGGCAGCGGCAGTGACACCAGCACCTTCGCCGCGGATACCAACAGGTTGTGAGAGAAACACTTCTTCTGCTGCTGCCGTTCGAAAAACAAAAGAGGTCGCGGATGGGGTTCCTCATTCTGAAATGACAATAGCGGCATTGCCATCACCGCCACAGCGACCGTCACCGTCGCGATTGCAATCACAATCGCTGCAGCCACCGTCGTCACCGTCCGACGGCGCCAATAATGAAGCTGCTCCCTTATTGATGCCGCTCCCTTCTCAACAGCAGCGGCGACAACAGCATTCTGCAGGTGTCAGTCTCAGCCCCTTTAATTTCATCGGAGTGACTTTGCCGCCGTCATCAGATAGAAGTGATCAAACAGTAGGTGTTCAAAGACCTGCGCTTCTCGACGGCGCCACGAACGGCTGCTGTCCCGGCGGCTCCGTAGACGCGCCCAGAGATGTGTCGCCCCGGTTGTCCTCGCCACAGTCCCCGCTACCTGCTGGCAGACATGCCAATGACTGTACTGCGGCGGAGACGATGCGGACGCAGCAGGCGCAGGCGGTGACGCTAGCAGCCACGATGCTGGCAGATGATAATCAAGTGCACGTGGTCACGGAAGGAGCAACAAGTGGCAATGGTGAAGCAACAGCCGTTGCTAGAGGCCATGGATTAACTGGACATATTGCTCGCCAGCATCAGAGGGGAACCCGCAAGCGGCGTTCCAGGGAGATGGAGATGGCGGACTTTGCGCGAGGCCGCCAGCAGGGGGTGGCGGCAGCAGCAGTGGGGGCCGAGGAGGAAGGCGCGTCGCTGCACGTTGCGGGCGACGTTTGCATGGATAGTGGCTGCTGCTGCTGCTGCTGCGTCGAGCACGGTGAGCGCGCGGTGGAGTTCGGAGCAGCAGAAGGTTACCCAGGTAGATATGCGAGCCTGGGCAGCGCAGGCTGCCAGGGTGCCGAGGAGGGTGGCAACACTGGACAGCATCATCATCATCATCAGCAGCAGCAGCAGCAGCAGCAGCAGCCGGGACGTCAGGAAGGGGAGGAGGAGGT
Source organism: Volvox africanus (assembly GCA_030268105.1). Lineage (NCBI taxonomy): Eukaryota > Viridiplantae > Chlorophyta > Chlorophyceae > Chlamydomonadales > Volvocaceae > Volvox > Volvox africanus. The sequence goes on from BSDZ01000080.1 coordinate 1,520,006, forward strand.
GCGCAAAACTATGAGGGATAGTGCGAACATAATGGCGACTCACGGGATGGAGGTGGTGGAGGAGCAGGTGGTGATGGAAGCACAGGCGGCAGCTGCGCAGACGGCAGCAGTGGCAGCAGCGGCAGCAGCGGCAGCAGTGCAGGGGGCGCAGGAGCTGATGGGAGTCGCAGCTGCGGTCCAGCAGCTACCGGGAACGAACACGGCAGCAGCGGCAGGAGTGGAGGAGGCAACAGCAGCTGCGGCCACACAGCCGACGCAGAGCGGGTTTGAGGGAGAGGCGATGGAGGCAGAGGCGCATGTCATGGCAGCGCAGGTGGCACAGAGAACGGTGGAGGCGGCCGGGGCAGCCGGCAGGGCAGCGTATATGCAGACGGCGGCAGCTCGGGCAGCGGCAGTTCTTGCGGCAGGAGTGCTGGCCGTCACGACGGCGGCGGAGGACGCCACGTATCTGATCTGCCCATTCACCGGTAAGTTGACTCTGTCTGTTTGGTAAGTACTTCCTGTTGAGACGAGCGATACACATGTGCAGAAGAGCATGAGAGGGAAGAATGAAGTACTACCGCCCAGGGAGAGGGAGAGGGCGGTGCGCTTTCCTTTCTATCACTTTCTGGGAATCAGGTACATCTACCATACATGCCAACCATGCGGTTTCTTATCTCTCTGGAGGGGGAGGATGTTCCATCCGTTGGGCGGACGGAGGCCAGCGTCAAGCCATGGTGAGGCCATGGGCCGTCCTCCACCTGGCAAGAAGGGAGAAGCAGGGCCCCGCCCAGGTTGCTTTAGTGGGCCGCTGCTGGTGAGGTATACCACCGCCACCACCACCATGTAACACCCCTCGTACATGTACACATTATAATATATATAATATATAATATATATAATATATAATATATATAATATATTATATATATATTATATTGTGTACATGTATGAGGGGTGTTATATATAATATATTATATATTTTATATATACATACCATTAACATGCATCCATCCCGCCACCCCTGCTGTGTGATCCACCGTGCTCGCCCAATCTCACTCTGAAGGTCGCTCCTTCGGCCGTTCCCTGTGCCTTAAGCCTGGGGATGTGCCTCTGGCGGAGCAGCTGAGCGACCCTCGCCGCACAGTCGCCGCAAACCAGGATCGTGAGATGGAGGAAATAGTCAACGAGACATTCAGCCGGCGGCTGGGCAGCAGCGTGTTCCTGATTAAATGGCTGGGTTATGAGCTCGACCCTGGCGAACCAGGTGGTCGTAATGGCCACTGGGTTTCCCAGGCGGTCTTAGAGTCATGGGTACCTATGATGCTGGCGGAGTGGCGACTTCGGGGGAAGGATAGCAGCAGGCAGAAGAGCGGTGCCGATGGTTCAAACCCCATGTCGGAGGAGGAGAAGAAGAAGGAGGAGGAGAAGAAGGAGGAGGAGGAGGAGGAGAGGAAGGAGGAGGAGAGGAAGGAGGAGAGGAAGGAGGAGAAGAAGAAGGAGGAGAAGAAGGAGAAGGAGCCAACAGCTGAGGAAGAAGAGGAGAAGGAGGAGGAGTTGACGACACAGGGGCTGCACCTGTCGTGGATAGGTGACGTTGACATCAGCAGTCAGGATCTGCAGGATGCGCAGTTCACCCCACCCACCAGCGGGCGCCTTGACAGGGATGGTAACTCAGGCAGGGATGCCCCGCTGACCGGCGGTCGAAATATTGATGAGGGCGGTAGCCACCACCACCAGCAGCAGCACCACCACCAGCAGCACCAGCAGCACCAGCAGGCTGTGGAAGTTGTGCCCCCTGCTGGCTACCCGGCTGGTCTGGATGAGGACGAGGCTCTGCTGGATATCAATGACCTCCTCACGCGGGATGGGGGTGAGGACCCGGACGGTTGGCAAGAGCTGCTTTGCCGTGCCAGTAGAGGTCGACCTGCTGCTGAGGCCCCGGTGGGGAGTGTCATCCACACGAATGAAGCCGGTGATGGCGGCACGGCTGCAGACCCATCCTGCAGCAGGGCTGCTGCTGCTGCTGCCCCTCCAGCCCCGCCTGCTGCTGCTGCTGCCATCCGTGATGATGTGGCACCTGTCACACATCTAGGTCCTATCCCACTGCATGTTGATGTTGTTGGGGCCGGGGCTGCAAGGCCAGGCCCTTCGGCAGCAGGACCAAGTGGCTGCAAAATCCAGTACTGCAAGAAGCGGCCTGCGAGGCAGCAGCCAGCCGCAGAGCGGGACAAGCCAGAGGAGCAGCAGCATCTGAATGACGAGTTGGTCTTCCTGGGTGAAGACCACCGTGCAGATGGAAGAGGCGCCGGGCAACGCATATTGCCGTCGCAATCAAGGAGGAGAAGTGCACGCATTCAGGCCTACCTGGAGTCGATGCAGTCGACAGGGGGGCAGCAGCCGCCCTCACAGCCGCCCCCACAACTGCAGCAGCAGCCACAGCAACCTCCTGCAAAGCGAGTGGCATTGCAGTGGGCACCTAATGGCGGCACTGCTGCTGCCCACACTGCCATACCTGCTATTGCTGTGGACACTTCTGCTGCACCAGTCATTTTGGGTGTCTCTACCGCCACCACTGCCACTGTCCTTATGGGCGCCACTGCTACTGCTGCCATTGCTACTGCCACTACTGCCACTGCTACTGCCACCAACGCTGCCACGGCCACTGCCACGGCTGTGGGCCGCCGCAAGTGCACACGCCGATGCAGGCATGGGCCCTTCAGCGAGGAGGTTGAGGCGAGGCTGAAGGCGGAGGTTTCTTCGGGGAGCTTTGTGGAGAGCATGTCTACTGGTAAGAACGTGTGACCCCGCATGGATGGCTAAGACTGCATTCGATCGGGAGGCCTCCCCTCCCTTCTGCCTGCCCCTCCCAAGTGGACATGGAAACAAATGGATGGCCACATGGGCCGTATGCACGTAATAAATACCACACTGTACACAAATGCATGTATGCATGATCACAATAGGACATCTGTGTTCAGATGAACACATAACTACAACTAGCTAACTCCCAACTCGCTTCCCTCCATCCCCCTGCCTAGCTATCTGCCCCAGAGAAGTTAAAATACTAAAGTGCATTTCATTATATACATGTTAGGAGTGAGTTTATGTAAGTTTAAGATCAAAGGTAAGTCAATAATACTATCCCTGTATTGAGTTCCAAATCCCGGCTCCTTCCTTCCACACATACGCACATACGCACATACACATACACATACACATACACATACACATACACATACACATACACATACACATACACATACACATACACATACACATACACATACACATACACATACACATACACATACACATACACATACACATACACATACACATACACATACACATACACATACACATACACATACACATACACATACACATACACATACACATACACATACACATACACATACACATACACATACACATACACATACATAAAAACATAAACGCATGCATGCAGGCCGTAAGTACCCCAAGTCGCTGTGTTGTGGTCCAAAGGACATCCGGGTCGCGGATTACGACCCGGATGACGACCCGCAGTCCGCTGTGGGCGCTGTGGAGCGCATCATGGACGAAGTTACGGATGACGTCACCGGACGCCGCTACCTTCTGGTCAAGTGGAAGGTCGGTTGCAGCTACCTGCTGCGTGGCTGGCTGGGTGGGCCTGGGCGGCACTACCGACCATCCATCCATCCATCCTTTGCAGCTAGTAGGCACAGCACAGTGCAACAGCAGAGCCCAGGATACCCATCCCAGCCACCCGCGTACCACTAATACCAGATATGCACCACAAACAACAAAGCCAGCCCTGGCCTCATGGACTCCTGTATGGGAGTCATGATGCCGCGCCAGTGACGTGCGTCTGACCACCACCAAGAACTACACACACAAACACACATACGTACAGCCAAACCCGGCCCCATTACCCCACCGGGTGTTCTGCGGTTCATTTCCAACCATCACCTTCTTCCCACCGGAGAACTCCCTCTTACCTCCCTGCCTCCTTCCTTGTCCCTCCCTGTCCCTCCCTCCCTGTCCCTCCCTCCCTGCCTCCCTCCCTGTCCCTCCCTCCCTGTCCCTCCCTGCCTCCTTCCTTGTCCCTGCCTCCCTCCCTCGCTACCCCCTTGCTGCCCCGCTGTCCTCTCGCCCTCCCTCCCTCGCAAGGGCTATGAGCTCGATCCAGGCGGCGAGCATCACCAAGGGCATTGGGAGCCGGTGGGGCACGTCCCGAGGAAGGTCCGAGCGAGGGTCCTCTGGGAGCGGTGTAAGCCGTTCTGGTGGGTGGGCTCGGGGTTGGATGGGGGCTGTCGCTGTTGCTGATGTCACACATCTCCTAAGATAGCGGGAAAGTAATGGCGGTTTTGTCGTTAATCCGTTTGAATGAAAAGGGAGTGGTTGTTGGGAATTAGGGGACTCATCCATCACCATCCACCCGCCCTCCCATCCATCTCCATTTGTGGCGGTGAATGGCTCCTCCTTTGTTTTCAGGTTTGACGCGGAGTGATGGCGCGAAGCAGCGGCACTGTACGGCATGTGCAGCTGCAGTCTAAGTACGTTACGGTTGCTTCCTTATTCGCCAAGGGGTGGATGGTAGAACGGCATTGGTTCTAAGTCTTTGGACGCTTAGATGTTGAGGCAGTTAGGTGAGGTTAGGATATATAACTGAGTCAACTGCCTCATCATATGCCTCGGAAATCATACCCAAGAAAAAACGTCAAGCCGGCCCGGACGGAGGTGAGGACTTCATCCAGCGCTCGTTCAGTACGGTAATATCGTACCGCTCAGAGCTTGACCAATGCCGTACACAGCAAGAGTACAGGGATTTTTTTATTGGGCACCCGTGGCATACATGTGTGTATGTCTGTGTGTGTGTGTGTGTCGGGGGTGGGACGGGGAGGCTTGGGCCAACTGACACGTTACGGTATAACGGCCTGACGTACAGCATTACTCGGTGCCCGGCTCGTGAGACCCTCCGGCCTCTTGAATTGCAAAAGGCTTCATAAGGCCCTCAGGAACTATTGATGATTATGCCGCGACGGCAGCGTCACGAGGGCCTCCTGGATGAGGTGTGTTTTGTCCCGCCCAGCAGGAAAGCGGAATCAGAGTTGTACGACGGTCAGCTTCTTACGGACAAATTAAGCGATTTCATTTCAAGTGGGACCAACAGATTAGTTGGCCTCTTCCTTCGCTGATTAGGGAATGGTACAGATGTACGACATGTCACTTTAGTACCGTCATCACTTTTTGGGTTAACGAAAATATGGAATGGGTCCTTTCCCAGGGAGACGGGAGAAAGGGTTTGTAAAAGGCGTCTTTCCGAAATGTTGTATGTTATCGTGTGGGTCCATGGGGGCAAAATCTGTACCTCCGAATGTCGTACTTTGCGGCAAGCGGCATTCAGCGCAAGGTTTTAGATCTGGGCAAATGGTTGTGGCCGAGGCACGCCGTACAAATCGTGTGCGAAGGTCCTCCGCCTCTGTACGGCTATGTTATTTTTATTTATTCCACTGTACGGCGTGAGCTGTGAAATCACCACATCTTGATGGATGGGTGTGCAGCTGTGCACCTGACAGCTCGTTCTCAACCTCTCGCTTTCAGTTGGTAGTTGCTTTAGTTGCATACGGTCAAGTTCGGTTGTTTAACGGCCTAGACCGCGTCTGTTGTTGGAAACGGTGATGACGGGCCAACCCTTGTATGCCTTATTACATTTGGTTTTCGTCCTAGACTAGCCTGTAGGAAAGCGTCGCCTCAGCTATTTTGCTGTCTTGTTCATGGACCTAACGAACGTTGGCTAGCTATGGCTGTAGTTGATGAAGCTGTTACGGCTAGCTATGGCTGTAGCATAGATGTATGGTTGACTGTTAGTCACCAACCGCAGTACTACGTTATTAAGGCAGTGGCTCAGGAAGTTACATTTTAGCCTTTCTGGGTTCATGCGGCTCTCTTACGTTTATGTGTACGACATCGTACAACTGGTCGCATATTTCTATAGGTACGGAGTACATGTATGTATATATCGATACGGAGGGTTCGGATACACGGGGAGACAGAGACAGAATTTATGTACGATACGACTGTACGGCAGCGCACGCGCAATACACAGGAGCCGAGGCGGCACGTCACATCCGCCTACTGCTCCTAAAGGACCGTATGCAAATGCTGTTACTTGTACATTTTCCCGGACCGCCTGCCTGCGTTCGCATTCCTTATCTCTATTACTAATATGACTCAAACAGGAACAGCGCATGAGTAATCATCCTGCTTGTATTTTTCAATGTTCGCTTCCCAAACAAACGATATTGCCATATTACCCAACTTCAATATACTGCCTCTTTGTTAGTCCTCCATGCAACCAACCCTCAGATCAAACACACACGCACACACACACACACACGCTCACACAGCCCCCCGGTACATCCCAACCGCTCCGGCACCTGCTGCAGCCTGTGCTTCTTCCGCATCCCGCTGTAGCAAACTCCGAAGCGCTGCGTCCCGTTCGGGAGCATCCAGGGTGGAGCTGGCCTGTCAGCAAAAGGGGGGGTTGCGTCGGTCTTCACTCGGCGTTGTGTGTTGGCGTCTGCTGACGTGTGTATGTTGGGTGGCGAGGGTGGGCTGCTGAGGATGGTGAATGGCCGAGTCGTCTCAGGAAGTCAGATTATGAAGTATTATATCTGTTGGGTGTGTTAGGTCTGTGGCGATGGGGTAAGTAAAATGGTAAATTAAACGCCGAGACTGCTGTGACTTCAAAGCGACGAGAAGAAAGAGATTTGTAATTTGCAGCACACGAGTGCTGCACATATTGCCGTGATATACAGTTTCATCATTCCGGTTATCAGGGTGTTATCGGGAACCTACCTGTAACTGCCGCAGCCTTCGGACGCTGAGGATCACTTGCGGCGAAGAGAGCACCCTGAGAGAGCGGCTCACCAACCCCCCCGACTGTTGCGCCGAAATAACCTCCTGCATAATTGGGGTATTAGGGTTTTTAGCATGATAGGAGTTGCATAAATACGCACCATTTCATTACATGATGGGGTGGTGACCGTTTCATGCAAAAGGTATGAAAAAATAAAGTATGGTACGATATTCATATGGGAACGCAAGCTATTTTCTAGGGTTTTCCCTTTTTTCTTCTCCCCTCCGAAAAAGAGTGTTGGTTCGTACCCGCTAACCCGACCCACGGGTCGGTCAGCTAGAACCCACCAAATTGCCCAAAACACTTCTACACGCGCTGTTTTGTTGACGGATCTCACCAGAGCCCGTCGACACACGGCCTCATCCAGCCCTGCCAGCCGTGCGCAGTGAACTCCGAAACTGGCAGAGCATTGCCCCGAAACCAACCGGTACAGAAACACGTGCTCGTCCATCCAAACTGCCTGTTGCTGATGATGGTGATGAGAAGAAGGACGCAGCGGCGGCGGCTGCAGCAGCCTTCCGGATCTAGTTCCATAGCCGCTCGCGTCCGCGCCGCCCTGAATAGGCGTCCCATTGCCTTCTGACCCATGGGTCGTGACCACTTGCGGGTCGCTCAAAACCTCCATCTGCAAGAAGGCCAGCTGAGGGCTAGGGGACAGAACCCCCGGTCGGAAGATCTCATGAAAATGAGTGCAGAGAATCAGCCGCGGCGGGAGGGCTGTTAAGGGCGCGGCGTCACCAATGACCCGTGGGTCAGTGTCGCCGTCCCAGGACGGCTTTTGCCATTCGCCCTTCGCGCCACCTGGTGTTGATGAAGCAGGTGCTTCTATGATCCCTGTTGCGAAGTGGTTGAGGAGAGAGGCGGTGAGGCCTCCGCCGTCAGCGGCCAGGGTCCCCTGCGCTTCCATGGGGTTTGATGGGGTTTGATGGGGTGGGGTGGGGTGGGGTGGGGTGGGGTGGGGTGGAGGAAACGTCGTGAAAGGGGGGTTGGACGGACGGGGAGGGGGTGTCGACAGGGTTGGAGAGGGAGGGTCGAGTACGAGTGTCAGCCAAGGTGAAGCGAAAACCAAACACGAGTGGAGAGGGGAGTGAAGGAAGAGGCAATGGGGGAAATCACAATGGGGCTATGGGGCTCTGGGGCTCTGGAGGCGGAGGCACAGAAGCCAGCCAACCCGGTCACGGCACAGGCGGTGGAAGAGGTCAGGTGCGGTGGTGTCAGGGGCCGTACGGCAAATATCGTCCCTCGGTAACCTCCCCCCCCCCACCGTGTAAGAGGGTTTTTCTTTCGAACAGCTGCGACGACCCTCATCCTTCGAGGGCTTCAGTGTCAATATTGTTTTCAAGGTCATTTTTGAAGGGAAAATAATTTCAAGAAATTCACTCCAGGTGTTTTGTACGATCTGCCCTACCTTGCCGAACTCGTCCAGTATCAGCAGTGTACGGCATGTCGCATGTCGCAACATGGACGACACCTGTGGGTGAGAAGAACGCGGAATGCGGGAAAGGGAAGGGAAGGAAAGGGAAGGGCAAACCCCCCAACTTCCAACCCCCCATCCCCCAAACCCCAACTCCCAACCCCCCATCCCCCAAACCCCCATCCCCCAAACCCCCCATCCTCCAAACCCCAACTCCCAACCCCCCATCCCCCAACCCACCCCAACGCCTCAAGGTCTCTCCAAGGATACTCTTATCCCGCACGGAAGTCAGCCCTTGTCGTATTTCCTGCTTTCTTTCTTCACCCTGCCGTACCTGCGCCATGTCAGCCATAAAGGTACTCGGCCGTACTCCTCCACCGCGGCCGCCGCCGCCGCCACCCGGCGCCAAGACGCCGCCGGGCGGCGCTGTCGGCACCGCCAACGCAGTGGCGCCGGCGGCTGATCTCGCCGCGATGCGGTCCGCCAGTCCAATGGTGGCGCTGTCGGCGGGGACGTATCCACCGAGGTGTGCCAGGAAGACGATGAGTGCAACCGCTCGAGCATAGCAACTCTTACCGGAGGCGTTGGGACCTGGCGGTTAGACGGTTAACGGTTGATTTGTCGGGATTCACGGTATGCGCTAACCAGATGTAAATTTTTGGTTTGGCTTGGGGGTTAGGGGTTTTTAGTGCTAACGTGTTTTAGGTTTCCAAATCAACCATTCGAAGGATATACTGCAGAAAACATAACTTGAAGGTTTTAACGTCGAACGAAAAACTGAAAACCTACCTGTCACCACCTGCAGCCTCCCCCGATCCTGGTGCATGATGGTGGTGAAGGGGATGTACGTCTCCACAACCGTCTCCGCAAGCGGGTGACGGCCTGTGTGTGTGTGTGTGTGCGTGTGCGTGTATGTGTGGAGTGGGCCGGGGGAAACGGGAAGGGAAAGGAGGCCGGGTAGGTGAAAATGTCGAAATACAGCAGAACAGCGAATTCCATTAATTCATAAAAACCCACACGTCCGGCACGAGTATATCTGGGGCCCGCGTGGCCTGCGCAGTCCTCGTACAGTACGACAGCGGATTCGAGTCCCGTATAAAAGACCGCGAGCCAACCTCATCTATCAGCTAGACACCGATACCGGCCGGCGTCTGAAATGGAAATGGTTTTATGTTCTTACCGTTGACGATGCTTAGCTCGTTGTCGGTTGTCAGTTGAGGTCGGCAGTACGGCGCGCCGCCGGGCCCGCCTTCTGCTGCCAGTGCCGCGAGTGCCAGTAGGCAATCCAGTTCCGCCACCGCCGCCGCAGCGCGTTGCAGTCGGGGACCGAAATGACGCAAAATCCGCCCCACCATCTCCGCGATGAGGGTGGCCTGAGGTGGACGGAGGTCGGCGGTTGGGCGAAACATGTACGGGTCAACAGAAACCGTAACAAGACGAAATGGATTAAGCAATACTTGGTGGGTTGGTGGTTGAGCCTTGAGCGGTTGACACACGTACGAGTGTACAGTGGCCTGCGCATGATATTATTATAAAGAGTCATATTATACAGAATCAAAATGAGGGATTATTTATTCAACGAATGACGTTATGTAATGCGTACTATAGCTTGTTCATTGTACAACTATTGTACGGTTCGACGTGTGTGCCTACCTCCAAATCCTGGATTCTGTACTGCAGGTCGCCAAAGCGGTCATTCAGCTCACGCGTAGCCGTTGTACGGTAGAAAGCCGCCCAGTTGGCGTGGCCCTTGTTGTCAATACCTGACCCCGACCCATGGGTCAGTGGGTCGGCAGCACCGCCATCGTGCAGGCCCGGAGCCCATTCTTCGTTGAGTCCCGCGGACCCCTCGAATGCGAGTTCGTAGTCTGGTAGGGCGTCCAACACGTCCGCTGAATGACAGTTGGTGGTTGACGGTTGGCGGTTGGTGCGCGGAGCGAATATGTAAATGAGGAAGGGGTAAAATGGGCGGGAATGGAGGAAGTCCAGGAAGCAGGGGTAGAGGCAGATACAGGGTATGATTACACGCAACCGATGTAATCGGCCCCTCGAAATAATAATGATAATAATAAAAACAAAATTTCATTAGTTTATAATAGTTATTAGTGAAATAAACAATAAAAAATACGAATACGAATAACAATATGGATATAGTATTCATAAAAAGTTTTTCTTAGTGCTATTGTTGTATTTCTTTAAATTTCACAACCATTGACCCATTCACTCACACTCACCGGTCAGTTGCTGGCCCTGCACCCGCATGACGAAGCCAACCTGAACAACCAACCGAACCAACCGAAAAAAGAAACAGAATTATAATCGCGGAGGCAGACCAAGAGGGGAGGGTGTCACGACGGATCGTGTTACTGGACATTTTTCCGATTGCACTTTATACGTAGTTGGTACAGTAATACCCTGCAGTAATACGGCATAATACGACAGAGGAGGGCGAGGAGAAAGGTTACGATACAAATTTACCTCCTAAGGTTACCCGAAGTGGGGTGGGATGGGGCGGGAAGGGGTGGAGTGGGGTGGGGAAATGGAGGAGAGCAGAGTCCAGAGTGATGGGGAGGTTTATTAACCCCCTCAAATACGGATGGACCACGTTGTCGTACAGCATACGGCGTACGGCATTCCTTTAAGCTCACATACTTCCAGCTCATATACATGACATAAATCCTATAAATACACTTATTTAGTAGTCATAAATCTGTTGTGCAGTAATTTGTGAATGACATGCTAGGTGAATCGTCGTACCTGTGGAAGGTACAGTACGGACCACAGATGAGCCATATTCTGTCGTGCAACGTACCGGGGCACGCGCTGGAGCTCGGATTCAACCACCTGAGCGCGAATCAAGAGCAGTACAGTACGAATGGCTGCCGGAACGGCATCCCAGTGCAGCACCCAAACGAGCTAATGACCTGCCTGAGAAAGGCGCCCCGGAAGGGAGCGGTACGTGGCTTTGATGCGATCCAGCTCGGGGCACACACCCGCCGCTATCACCGTGTTGTCCTCCGCCTGCAGCGTGACGGTGGTGGCTGAAGACGTACAATAAGGCCCATATGATAAACGATAAACGGGAAACACATAGCGGGATATACGTACTCCCATCCAAAAACGAGAAGAAAAGGGGCGGGAGGGGGCTGGGGGGGGGTTGCAAAGATCATCACCATCACCATCACCATCGCCATCACCATCATCACCATCGCCATGCAACACGCACCTGTTGGGTGTCGAGGAAACTCATGAGGGTGTCCAAGGTGCTCTGATGGAAGTGGAAGGTGAGGGAGGAGGGGTGCGGGTCGGGAAAACACACTTTGGGACAGCAATGGACTCTACGCCCATCAGTAGGGCCATTGCTTGAGTTCAATGCCTCAGGGCGCATTTACGCATGAGTTGTGTATGCAATTCGCACTGCAGTACATCCTGCAGTACATCCTGCAGTGTACGTCCAATATGCAACCTGCGGATTATTATTGCAATGGGCCATTGATGAAAAGCAAGGATCATCCAGGTGCTAGTTAGTCCTAACCCCTAACTCCAACCACCCTAACCAACCAAACTGCGTAACCAACAACTCGTCAACCCCCCATTCGTTAACGAACAAACGAATTAGTAAAAATGAACTTACCTGAAGCTCAGGTCCCACGTGGCTCAGCACCTTGCTGCTGATAAGTACGGAGTCCCAGTGCGGACCTGGCATTCGGGTATTGGCAGTGCGGCCGCGGCTTCGCAATGACCCGTGGGTCTGCTGTTGACCATTCGCACGCCGCCGGTCGGAACTCACGGGCGTCTGTCTACGTCAGCAGTCAGGGAACGTAAAGCAAGTAACAAGTTTACAAAATTCATTTTTTTCCTGATGACATAAAAAATACAATAAATTAAAAATACCACTATTATTCCTTTGTATTTACATAAAATTATTTTTCAACTAGGACAACTAAAAGCAGCGACATATAATGATGCCGGACAACACAACAGCAGTGGTCGTGCGCGCGTGCACCCCTACCTGCTGCCTAGCGCCTCCCCAGGGCCCAGCACGACACCCCACCCCACCCCACCCTACCTCTCCTCCCCCGGCCATTTGGCCCTCGCCCTCCCGCATTGCGGCTGTCGCCACTGCCAGCTCCGGAACCAGCTGCTGTTCGAACGCAGCCCTCAGCCGTAGGAGTTGTTGTAAACATGACTGCAGGTGTAGAAAATGTGAGAAAAGCGGTAGGTGCGGTAGGTAGGTGCGCGGTATGTAGAAAACTATCGTAAAAAAACTACGCCCTACGTATCTGTATAAAATCCGAAGTATTCGTATGCTAATCCGCATTAGGATACGGATATTCGTATCCAATTTGTTTAAAATTGTTCGTACTACGGACATCAAAATACGTAGTTTCTAAGAGTTCGTACATATATGTAGCATTACGTATATAAATACAAACTCAGTTTTTACATGAAACTTAACAATTTTTGGTAAGTTTCAAGGCTTCTTATCTTGCAAGTAATGGTAACTTCTTGCCAGCCACTGTCTATACTTGTCCTTAATAACAAAAAACTGCAAATAACATCCGTTTCTATTTTTTTTAAATCCCAAGGCGCAACAGGCAGATCATATAATATGTGCAGACCGACCTGAAGCTGTTGCAACGCCTTCAGGTCAGGCCGTTGCTGAGCTAGTGCGAGCCGTTGCAAGAGAGACTGCATGTCTGGGAGCTGTAAAATCGGTTGAAAGTAGTTAGAGGTTGGGCGTTAGTAACCATCAGGGGATTGCGCACATGCTATTGAACAAGTCTGGCTGGTGGCACCACGATGAATTGCATGACTAATTAGGCTCCCCATAACAGCCCCAGCCACACTTGCCTTTTTAAGCTCCCCTCGAAATGCCGGAATGAGCACACCGCTGTTCCGGAGCAACAGCTCCAGGGTGTCCTTATTAAAGCCAATGGGGCGGCGGGGGAAATCATCAATCTACTTGAAACCGCCACCACCGCATGGCGGGTTAACGAAGAAGGGAGTCGTAACGATTAGACTTCCTAATTACACCAGGCTCCATTCAAACATGCATATGTCTATAATACCACCCAGAAGCAAGGCAAACCTAACGAAGTAACTAACCGACCAACCGACTAACCGACCAACCACCTGGCGGTCACGGATGACGTCCAAGTTCACCAGAGGCCGCAGAAACCAAATCCGGAGCAGCCTCTTCCCCTGAGGCAGGAGTAAAAAAGATTTGGATCCAGATTTAAGCTAATAGCAGGATATAGCGAGGGCAGGTGAGGTCGTTGGGACGGGAATGTTGGTTGAGCTGTTTGCTGAACATTTGGAAAGCAAAGGGATGGATGTTTAGGGTTGTAATACCTTAAAAAATATAACATAATAAAATAATAAAAATATATAATATAAATAAACTAAAACCCCGCACGGCTGTCATCGAAGTTTTGCTGAGTTCCTCTTACTGACTGACTGACTGAGACTTTTGCGACGACCTGACTTCAAAATTGGGCAACTGAAATCCGCAGTACAGTTGAGGGATCCCTCCCAGCCAGGGTCCCGGGGCTGATGATGATGAGATGTCAACGTTAATAAGCGAGCTGTCGTGCAGATGTCGTACCACTGTACGACTTCCGAAATTAAAAACAAAACCCACCATTTGGGTCACGCAACGGTTAGCCAGACTGAAGAGACTGAATCCCTCTTTTGGTTTGCCGAGTCCCATCGTGGAGGGGTGGCGCTCCGAAGCCAGGATCTGTAAGCCGTACAATGTTGGCAGATCCACCTGGAGCAGCCTGTAGCGGATGTCCAGTGTAATTTTTTGACAAATGTTTGACAAACGCGGGGGAAAAGGGGGAAGGGAAAGGGGAAGGGGGAAGGGGAAGGGGAAGGGGGGAGGGGAAGAGGGGAGGGGAAGGGGGCAGGGGAAGGGGGGAGGGGAAGGGGGAGGGGAAGGGGGAGTGGAAGGGGGGAGGGGAAGGGGGGAGGGGAAGGGGGGAGGGGAAGGGGAAGGGGAAGGGGGGAGGGAAAGGGGGGAGGGGAAGGGGGGAGGGGAAGGGGGGAGGGGAAGGGGGGAGGGGAAGGGGGGAGGGGAAGGGGGAGGGGAAGGGGGGAGGGGAAGGGGGGAGGGGAAGGGGGAGGGGAAGGGGGCAGGGGAAGGGGGGAGGGCAAGAGGGGAGGGGAAGGGGGCAGGGGAAGGGGGGAGGGGAAGGGGGAGGGGAAGGGGGAGGGGAAGGGGGGAGGGGAAGGGGAAGGGGAAGGGGGGAGGGGAAGGGGGAGGGGAAATGAGGAAACAAGGAAGTGGAATTGCGTGCCCCGGAAAGCGTCCTGATGTAGCAAAAGGAAAAAACGTAAATTTATTATAGAGATCCTTGATTATCATGCTGTCGTACAAGGTCTGGCAAAGTGTTAGGATATTTAGGTCCTGTACCTCAGGTAAATTAATGCGTTGTAAATGGCCAACAAAAAGGCAGTACGACATTACAGTTAGGGTGAAACGCCCCCTAGGGTGAAACCCCACAAAACATGAAACCATTAAAGTATCAATGTGCAGAATATATATGGTTATGTATGATGTGTATAAAATGAATATTAGTGATTGGTATGGGGGATGTCTAAATACCTCCACCAACCCATAGCCGTACCCTTGTACGGCAAGTTGAGTCAGACGATCCACCACCAGCATCTCCGCGCCCGGTGCAACTGCGCCTCGGCGTTGCATGCTTGGATCTGGATCCGGATCTGCATCTGGTTCCAGATGTGGGTTCCCGCGCCCGCCGCTACTGCTGATGTGACCACTGTCCACATCACCAGGTCCTCCAGAAGCCAGGCCCTCCTGCATGATAACGATCGTACAAAAAACACACAGCACAGGAAGACCCCGTAAAAGATAGGGCCCCATTCAACGCACTCACAACCCGATCCGAGCCACATACAGATGAAGATGTATCACACAGATACACAGCCACACTCTCCTTTCCCCTTTTCCTCTTCCCCTTTCTCCTTATACCTCGTCCCCGGTCCCCCTTTCCGCTGCTCCCCCTCCCCTCCCCCCTTTCCCCTGCTCACACGCACCCGCAGGATGAAGCCCACCAGCGCCCCCAGCGCCCCCACCGCCTGTCGCTGACTCAGATCCACCAGACCCGCAATGTGCAGTACACTCTGGAGGGAGGCCACGGCCGCCGACCCTTCGGTCTGAGAAGGAAATCCGCCTGGCCGACCTGCGGACCCATGGGTCGTCGTAGGCTGCTGGTGCTGCTGCTGCGTTCCGTTACCGGCACTGCGGCCGGCAATGAGGCCGTCAGTGGCAGAGCCGGCGCGACGCAGGTAGAGTTTTTCCAGTCGACGAAGGGCCTTTTGTTGTACGTTTGTGTAACAGGCGGGGTGAGCATGGATGGAGTAAGGGACTTGCGTGTGCATCAATTCGATAAGACGTAGAGATTAATCTATAGACAGAGAGACAGACAGATAGGTAGATAGACAGACAGACAGATAGATGAATGGATGGATGGATAGATAGATAGATAGACAGATAGACAGATAGACAGATAGATAGATAGATAGATAGATAGATAGACAGTAGATAGATAGTAAGTAGATACATACATAGATAAGCATTCCCCTATGCCTTCATGGGGAAAAGGGGAATACACGAGACCTGGTACTGCAAGGGCGGATTCGGGTTCCTGATGATCTGTCGCTGATGGCGCATGCTTGATCAGGATACGACATGGCGGAACAACTGCGGCAAGTCATTTGCTGACCGTGCTTCATGTGGCTGTGTCCGTTGCCTCCCGTACCCCACCATTCCTCTCTCCCTCTCTCTCTCTCTCCCTCTCTCTACCTCTCTATCTATATGGCTACGTACGACTCGTAATATACTTCATTCCGAAGAATCTATCTATCTATCTATCTATCTATCTATCTATCTATCTATCTATCTATCTATCTATCTATCTATCTATCTATCTATCTATCTATCTATCTATCTATCTATCTATCTATCTATCTATCTATCTATCTATCTATCTATCTATCTATCTATCTATCTATCTATCTATCTATCTATCTATCTATCTATCTATTTATCTATCTATCTATCGCAACCCAATGCTGATGGTGCCCTGCCCCTCTGCCGCATCACCCGCCTTGGTCTGGCAGAACCACCTCCTTGGCAACCGCCACTAACTACTGTACGAAACCAACAGAATGACACGCCGTACACCCTCACCCTTTCGTATGTGAAGGCGGTGCTCCGCTCCATCCGGACCTCGAAGCCCCGGACTCCCAGACCGTTGGTCCCGTACTCGTCCATCTCATCGTCATACTCGTGGCTGTACTCGTTGTCGTACAGTGCTTGTGCGATAACCATCATTGTTTCATCTGTCTTCGTGCTCACGAGTAGCAACTGTGGCTGGACTTGGAGCTTCGCAAGTTGCAGCATCTGCCCATCGTGGCCCAAGGGGCACGGCGACAGGAAGAGGAAGGGCCGCAAATACATACCGACAGACAGACAGGTGGGCACTCGTGTGGAATTGTGAGTGAACGACCCACGGGTCAACGTCCGCACGTGTGATACTTCATAAATCAGGCCAAACATTTATTTAAAAATTGTGCGATTTCGAGGATTTTGGTTTTCCGACATGGAAAATTTCGCTAGGATTTAAGAACTTCTAGGTTTCTATGATCTGGCCTCTCCGAGGGATCTCATGATTTGGGTTTTGAGTTTTCGATCGTGTGGATCCATCCGTACAGTAAGGAAGTAAAATCCGAAGGTGACGTAGGTAGTGAGTCTTGCCATGCCCTGTTGCTAACCGGTAAGTAGCCTACCCTGGAAGACATCCGTACACCTGCCTGGAATTTTAAGGGTCCTCGAACTTCATCTTGGCACTGCAGGATGCTGACCTGCCCGGGGGAGTCGGGAAAGCGTGCGGAGGGCGGAAGAGGAGATGCCATAAGGCCCATGTGCATTTATAATGTATGCCGTATCCGACATGCAAGATGGTATGCCGTACGTTTTCCTAACCTAAACACCAATCGCATTCCTCACAAGCACTCCGAAACCCACTTCGTTCGCGAGGGCGTCGTACACCGCCAGGCCCAGACTGGGGCCTTGGTAGAATGCCGCCATAACAACCTGCGGAGGCCGGTTCCAATGCGATCCAGGTGCTTCCGCACGAAAACTTGGATTTGGATCTGGATCTCCAGCTGAATCCGGTCGATGCTGCGAATTTAGATGTGCTGACCAAGATTGGCCGCCGGCGGGGCCGGCATTGGTGCGCAATAACGGTGTGCTTCTGCCGCGGCCGCGTGCGCTGACTCTTGGGCCGTGACTATCACGGCAATCACCGATACTTGGAAAGCACATAGGAATAGGATTTGCGGAAGCGGAACGTGGTCCAGGGCCGGCGGAGGCGCTGTTGGCGTTGTTTTCAATCCTGCGACGAACAGCCCGTTGAGGCTCGAAATCGCCAGCATGTCCGCCGGGAGACTGCTTCTCGCGCCACATTTGTGTTGATGGAAAATCAATCTGAAGAGGGCCCGGAATATTCAACTTCGTAGCTGTAAAATCATTTGGTTAAAAGTGTAGCGACCAAGACATTTGTAAGGGGTGGGTTCTCGTTCCACCAATTAGAGGGATGTTTACACTTGGATTAATTTGACGGATTAGGAAAACTTTGTTCCAGGACAGTCCTTGCACAGCCAGCACCTAATTCCTGTCTTGTTTACAAGGATTAGGATTCACAATTCTAATTATGTACGGCAATTATATTTACTTCTATTCACGTTGCAGACACCAATTCTGCTGTTGCATTGTTGTCCCTTTCAGTGTAAGAACCAAAATAACAATTGATGCATTATGCAGAATTGAGCTGACCTCGACAAATGCAAGTCCTACAATTGCGAAAGTTCTTTCCATAGTTAAATCTTCAATTACAAAATGCATTTTCGGTCAGTAAGTACCGGAAGCACTTTAATCCCGGAGAGCCAAATCGTTATTCGATCGGTCGCGACCAGGTACCAAGTATTTTTGAATCTAATTTCAATTAACACTACCATAAAAAAATTAGGATTTATATGATATCTTGATCTAATGATAATCACTAGAAAAGCTTGTGCACGTGCGTATAGCGATGTCTGTACCCGTCACTCTAATCCGCCCCTATCCCGTCGCAATCTGAATTGTACGACGTGATACCAACAAATTCCAAACGCATCGCGAATCCAACTTCATGAGCAGCTTATGAAACTGATCGATTCTATCTACAAATATAACTGGCACAATCTTCTACTCAACGGCCCTTCGTGCATGTGCTGTCAAATAACACCATTGAACACAGAACGATACAGACGACCGCACGCTTGCATGCCGCGACCGAGAAAAATTTGCCTTCAAAATCCTTCAGATGAAAAACATGATAATGCGGAAAAATTGTCGTACCAATTGTCGACGTCCCGCGCAAATGCAGGCACGTAGAAGGGTTGCGCGTTGTGAGATCTCGGGTTGAGCATGCATGTGGCAGCTCTGCCTTTGACGCGCGCACGGCTGCATACCCCCTGATATCGATCGTCATTCATACATCTGGTTGTTCCAGCGCTCATTCGCAATATTATAAAGTTGGGGAATTTTGATACGGTACTTACTAAACACTGCCTCCGCCAGAGTTTCCACGACCAAGTGTCTTCATGTTTAAAGCGAGTAGCTCGCACAATGGGCGCGAGCACGTATGTATACCAAGCAGGAAAGCACCAGCAGGAAAGATAACCCTCCTTGAATAACCCAATAAGATTAATGCCTCAGCCGTAAGTTATTCAAAAAGCTGCCGAAAATATTACGGTCTTCGATGCTTACGGTCCACAAAACACCAATTTCCGAATTCCTTGCAGTAAGCGCCGCGAAAAGGAATTGCTCGTATGCCCAGTTGCAGACTTACACCTGCAGCCAGACCCAGTCATCATAACAAATTCGACCGCACAGCCTAGGGAGGAGCCCCTCTGGCCCTCACTGTCGGCGGCCCGCATACACATTCCCACTTCTGCCGGGATGCGCACGCGATCCGGCGCCCCACTCATGTGATGCTCCTTCAACCAGCTTTTCAAAGCATTTTTGGAATCGCATCTACAGCCGCATTCGCAAAACCTCATGGCCTTCTCCCGCTCCGTCACGGTGACACACCCGTACGATCGGGACCCCGACATGGCAGTACCTGGCGCGCAGTTCCACATCCACGTGTCGTCAATTCCCATCGGCACATCAGCGGCGCTGTTTCCGCCAAAGCCGGGCGCGTCACTGAACTCGGACGGCAACACGTCCTTTCGATCGACGCTCCGTGACGTGCTGGGCAGCGGTGCCGTCTCTTGTGCTGGGGCTCGTGTGATCACCGCTTCCGCCAACACCGCCGACACCGCCGATACCGCCACCGCGCGTGTCTCACAATCTTGACTGGTTGCTTGAACACTCATAACAGCGGAGTAATCTTTGGTGCCCTCACCAATACCTAGAGGTTTCGGGGAGAGTTCGTGAGCCAGTTCGGGAACCGGCCAACAATGTTGCACATAAGCAGCGCTTGTGCCTCCGCCGGTACCGCCTCCGCGAGCCGATGCCGTCATCGTCACTGATGGCGGCCGAGTAACTCCACCTTCCACCCCTACCATATTCATAATCTTTAACACAAAGGCCCGTGTGCGTTGGCTTCCCATGCTGGCTTGCGTCTCGAATCCCGACAATGGCGGTCCCGACTTCCCTCCAATACCTAAACTAGGCAATATGACATGCGTTGCGCCGTCATCGATTCCATCAGACCCGCTGCCACCAGGAAATGTTTTCTCCACAGCCGCGGCGGCGGCGGCGCAACTGTCAGACGTCCCCTCCGCCAGCCGCGGCAGTGCGCCGGTGCTGCTGTATGCGGCACTGGAGGTCGCGAAGGACTTGAGACTGGGGCAGGGTCGCCGTACGGTGGCGGTGGCGGCGGAGTTCAGGTCGCCGCTAGCACCGCTGGCGACGGTGGTGGGCACCAACACGCCCTCCATCAGCTCACGGTGTTGATGGCGGGCGAGTTGGAAGATACTGGAGGGCGCGACGACGCTGAAAGTATGTTGTGATGGTGGAGGCGGAATGTCACTGAGGTGGTGAAAGCTGTTAGCGGCGGCTAGTGGTGCATGTGAGGATAGTACAGGGACGGGGTCGATGAAGGGAGAGTCCTCGGGAATGGCGACGGCGGTGGTACTGATGCCCCGAGTGCGTCCAGATGGAGCAGCTTCCCAATCGGTGTTGCCACAGAGATCCACCTATTTGCCAGTTTAACCATTTGAGCAAGTTAAAATACTTCAATTTACATAATGAGAGTTGATTTTTTGACATTGTACGAAAAGGGGAAATGAGGACAAGAGGAAATGGGGAAAAGGTTACATATACAGTAAAGCTTAAGCTTTCAGCAAGGTCCTCTTGAAAGGAAAGAATCTTTTTCTCGGCGTCAGTTGGCGGAGTGCTGCGGAGCCCAGGTTCTCAGCGAGATGAAATCCGGAAGATAAGATGCAAACCCTAAAACCCTAAGATCAAAATGCAAATAAACATACTACGGGAGATACGACAACAACGATAGATTATATATACATAAAAGTAACTATGCAGATCCTGTAGGAAATGCCTTCTTGCAGCTGAGGATCGCAACACGCTAGCAAGGAATCATGCGCATAACTGTGGAGCTATAAAAGAGGAGAAAGAGGCAGATCATATCTTTAACGACCGCCTCAACCGTTCTAACCGCAACCGTGCGGTTCCGTACCTGCAACGGTTCAGATTCCGACCCAGTCGCT
Source organism: Volvox africanus (assembly GCA_030268105.1). Taxonomy (NCBI): domain Eukaryota; kingdom Viridiplantae; phylum Chlorophyta; class Chlorophyceae; order Chlamydomonadales; family Volvocaceae; genus Volvox; species Volvox africanus. The sequence continues at coordinate 1,541,131 of BSDZ01000080.1, forward strand.
GTGGCCAAATCCCATTGCGACCTCCCCCATGCGCTCAACGGGGACTCAAATCTGTCCTGCGCAAAGAGGTTACGAAGTGATGTCGTGCTGACGCGACCGCCAATTTGCGAACGGAGTTGTTTATGGCGAACTCCGCTAATGCCGCGGCCGCCATCCCCGCCGTCGTCATCCTCACCAGCCCCGCAACCGCCTCCGCCTCCGCCGTTGTCTCGGCCTTTCTTAGACAGTACGACACTGGCCGTACGGCGCAATCCGATGCGGGCGGTGGCGGCGCCGACACTTTGGCCGTCGAGGACCGGGACGGAGCCCGCGCCGGGGCACGTCGAGGCAACATTGAGATCTTCGACTCGAAGTTTACTACCGCCGCCGCCGCCGCCGCCGTCATCATTGTCATCGTTGTCGTTATCGTCTCGTGTACTTTCATCACGATCACGGACTCGAAAATGACCAGCAGCGCGGTGATCTTGCTTGTGTCCAACTATTGCTGCATGGACATTGACATTGACATTAAGATTGGCACACGCTTTCCGACGCGCAATCCCATGCACTGAGATGCCGATGCTAATCCATGCATTGGCAAACGGTTTCTGCCCTCCGTTCTATAAGACATAGTAAAACCGTATAAAATATCTTGTTTTACTATTAGAACGGCCAATCGCGGAGTCTACGGTGGACGATTCACCTGATGTGGCAGCGGCGGCGGCGGCGGTTGAAGTAAGGCCCTCGACGGCAGTATGCAGCTTCGTTGCCGATGGGGATGCCGCCGCCGCCGCGGCTGCCGTGCACGCGGCGGCGGCGCACACCGCAGGGTTTGCAGCTGGATGCACCGCCGCCACCATTGACGACGGACGGGACGGCAGGTCCAGCTCCTCGGCCTGTAAGCTGATGGCCCGTGAGGTCTCTGCCGCCGGAAAGGCCACCACCACCGCCCCATTTTTCCAGTTGTACAGCCCTTCAAGTGTCGTACCAACGAGCAGATCTGGGATTTCTTCAAAGTACGGCATGCGCAAGAGGTCCTCCGCTGTCGCGCGCTCCAGGGGGTTGGTTCGCAAGGCGGCTTCCAAAACATCTAAGAGCTCAACAAGCTCCGACATCCGGTCCCGGAACGAGGGTTTGCGTCCTTGTGCCGCCACGAACTGTGAATGGCCTTGCTGCGGCAGACTGCCGAACATTCGCCAAATCTGGAAAATCTGATCTACGCTAGACGTCCCCGGCATTAGCGGCGCACCCATGGCCATCTCCGCAATCGTACAACCGACTGACCAAATGTCTGCCGTACAGCGAAACCCGCATTTTTCCCGCCAGCCAGAGTCGCCAACGAGGGACGTGGAAGGCACAACCATGCGTGCGCTCTTCAGCAAGACACTTAAGACAGAAGATGACCACAGGGACCAATTATACGGCCCAACAAAACAGCAGCAACGACAGCAACGGCAAACGAAGTCAAAAGAATACCACATGCCTCCCTTTGCCTCCTTCATTCCCCTCCCCTCCCAACCTTATGGAAACAATACATTGATAGGTCAAGTACATCATACGACACCCCCACCATTCCACGTGTCAGGTCTCAAAGGCTCCGACAGACCCAAGAGCTAGCACACTTACCGGCTGCCGTACCATACGGCTTATGAAGTAGTATTTCCGGCGCCCGATACCACCGCGTAACGACATAGTTAGTTAGGGGCTCCTCAACGGTTCCCGTACGTGGATCCCGCAGCGGTGCATCCCTGGCTAACCCGAAATCTGACACTTTGAGGACTCCATCCGCGCTGAGGAGGAGGTTAGTGGGCTTCAGATCACGATGCATAAACTGTCTTTCGGCAGATGGGGGCCCACGTGCCGTGAGCGCGGAACGGATGAGGGGAATGGGGAGGGAGGGAAGGGAATGGGAAGTGGGGGAGGGGGGAGGGGTATTTCGATGCCGTTGGCCGTTTAAGGGAGCGTAACCCGAAACTGAAAAACAGAATGGAAAGTCATTAGTGAAACCCGGAAGGGAAGGGAAGGGAAGGGAAGGGAAGGGAAGGGAAGGGAAGGGAAGGGAAGGGAAGGGAAGGGAAGGGAAGGGAAGGGAAGGGAAGGGAAGGGAAGGGAAGGGAAGGGAAGGGAAGGGAAGGGAAGGGAAGGGAAGGGAAGGGAAGGGAAGGGAAGGGAAGGGAAGGGAAGGGAAGGGAAGGGAAGGGAAGGGAAGGGAAGGGAAGGGAAGGGAAGGGAAGGGAAGGGAAGGGAAGGGAAGGGAAGGGAAGGGAAGGGAAGGGAAGGGAAGGGAAGGGAAGGGAAGGGAAGGGAAGGGAAGGGAAGGGAAGGGAAGGGAAGGGAAGGGAAGGGAAGGGAAGGGAAGGGAAGGGAAGGGAAGGGAAGGGAAGGGAAGGGAAGGGAAGGGAAGGGAAGGGAAGGGAAGGGAAGGGAAGGGAAGGGAAGGGAAGGGAAGGGAAGGGAAGGGAAGGGAAGGGAAGGGAAGGGAAGGGAAGGGAAGGGAAGGGAAGGGAAGGGAAGGGAAGGGAAGGGAAGGGAAGGGAAGGGAAGGGAAGGGAAGGGAAGGGAAGGGAAGGGAAGGGAAGGGAAGGGAAGGGAAGGGAAGGGAAGGGAAGGGAAGGGAAGGGAAGGGAAGGGAAGGGAAGGGAAGGGAAGGGAAGGGAAGGGAAGGGAAGGGAAGGGAAGGGAAGGGAAGGGAAGGGAAGGGAAGGGAAGGGAAGGGAAGGGAAGGGAAGGGAAGGGAAGGGAAGGGAAGGGAAGGGAAGGGAAGGGAAGGGAAGGGAAGGGAAGGGAAGGGAAGGGAAGGGAAGGGAAGGGAAGGGAAGGGAAGGGAAGGGAAGGGAAGGGAAGGGAAGGGAAGGGAAGGGAAGGGAAGGGAAGGGAAGGGAAGGGAAGGGAAGGGAAAGAGAAAGTGCTTTGGATTACAAAGGGGTCAAGAAAGGGAGGAGAGGAGCTCGATAACGAGGTAGCTCACGATTAAAAAGAGAGGCCGAGATAGAGAAAATCGTGGTAAGGTTAAACAGATACGCACGGGACCACGAGGAGTGTACGTAATAACATTTATTACACGTAAGAATTACTGTGCTGGATCATCTTATACCGAGCTATGTCATACTGTTCCGTACCCTTTCCGCATGCATAAATTGGACTGCCTGTATAAGTTGCCATGCGAGCAGCTTGACGGTTGTGCCCGGCAAGCCCGCTGGGTGCAGTCGAATCTCAGATTGCAGATCCCGGGGACAATATTCCATCAGCTGCGGATGGGGAGAGAGGGGAGGGGAGGGAGGGGAGGGAGGGGAGGGAGGGGAGGGAGGGGAGGGAGGGGAGGGAGGGGAGGGAGGGGAGGGAGGGGAGGGAGGGGAGGGAGGGGAGGGAGGGGAGGGAGGGGAGGGAGGGGAGGGAGGGGAGGGAGGGGAGGGAGGGGAGGGAGGGGAGGGAGGGGAGGGAGGGGAGGGAGGGGAGGGAGGGGAGGGAGGGGAGGGAGGGGAGGGAGGGGAGGGAGGGGAGGGAGGGGAGGGAGGGGAGGGAGGGGAGGGAGGGGAGGGAGGGGGGTTTTGTGAAAAGCACAACCAAAAACGCATCATCTCTCCTCATCCAGAAAGACAAGCAGACAGACGGACAGGTTTCCAACCAATAATCTCGCATAAATCAGCTATTTCATTAATAAATGCAATTTTGCACGTTAAAAAGCTGTTTGAAGCATACTTGATTAATTCGGAAGTTATCAGGTCAGTTTGCAGAATTGATGAAACAAACCATCTTTGCCAAACAGCTCTTGTGGATTCGCCCCTGAAATAGCCATCATATGAATCGAGTTCAATTTCTGTACAGTATTTTTATATATACCGCTATCATTCGCAGCAGGTTTAGCAATATCCTATCTGAAAATTTTGTAAGTAAAGCGGTTCTGGCAGCTCAAGGATCAATTATGACCAATAAATATGCCGAAGGATATTGTGGTAAAAGCGAATTCTACCATTTCACCAGCTTGAACATTATCTATTCCGTAATTTTTGGCAATACCGTCGCCAGGACATAATATCAAAATCGCCTGGAGCAAAAATAATCGCTGATATCAAAGCAAGCGGGGTTTCGTTACTCTTTTTGGGTTCATATTAACTTACCTGTCCGGTGGATTTCTGTATCAAATTCCGAAAATGTTGGTTTTTGCTAATGCTAGACTTACGCTTTACATTCTCACTGATAGCGGTAGCGAATACAAGGGAAATATCGAGCATCATGCTTTTGTCAAATTTTTTAATAATTTGCCTAAGTCGTAAATTGGCTTTTGCTTCCAATAATTGTTGAACCAGGCTTTCAACTTATACTAATATTAGATACTGGATATTAATTATTATCGGAAAAAAGTCAAAATCTAGATGACAATATTGTAGGCTAATTATGGTGGCAAAGAAATTGGTCAGGAATTGTGCCGTTTTTTGCCTTTCCTGCGGAAATTAGAAAGGTCATATATAATAAAGGAGTTTTTGAATGGTTTTAATATAATTCCCCTTAATGACGAAATTGCTGGTGCCGGGGTTACCAAAAATAAGTATATTTTTATAGCGGTCCATAAATTCTCCCTGATACTAAAATGAATTCCATATTTAGTACTTTTGTTTCCTGGTTTCCAATGCTTCTTTTAATATTTCCCGGTTCAAAAAATGGTTCCCTTGCTTCGCGAATAGCGCATGTTTTTATGAAAGAAATAGTGAATAACCCCAGCTTTTAAATTATCCAAAATAATTCTAGCTAGAACTCCACCAAAAAACTTCTTTAATTCCTCACTTGAATTGCTGGTAAATTTATTGAGCTCTATAGTATGCAATTCCAAGTCCTTAAAATAGGCAAATCCATTCTCTTTTTCCGTAATATGAAAAACGTTATGATAATTTTGCAAGAAACTGGTGTAATTGAATCTACATCCAATTTAAGTTCTACCATTTGCGGGACAATTTTTCGAAACGGCCAAAAGCTGGATAAAGAAGTTAAATTATATGATTTAGAAGAAAAAAATTTCGCAGGATGTTTGATTTTGCCATTTTCGTCTATTATTGTTTTTTCATAACTACCGTTACTAGAAGTGAAGTCATGGTGGTGGCTTTGCTGCTATTAGTTGCCTGGTACAAAGATTTCTCAGTTTTAATTGCTATTATTTTCTGCTTAATATCATAAGGTTGATAATCGATCTCTCCGCATAAAGTAATAGAATGCCCGTCTAACACCTTTAGGTAATAATAGTGGGATAAATTCTCCTTCTCGATCCCGAGGTACGTCTACTGTTAACTGATTACCATTTTCGAGCTTATAATTATTGATTCAATCCATATGGAATTCAAATCTAAAACTTCTAACTTGTTTGAAACGAAAAGTAAAGCGTAAGTCTAGCATTAGCAAAAACCAACATTTTCGGATTATCGGTTTTTTACGGCTAATCTCGTATAATGCTTCTTCACCTCCAGTTTCACCTTTTCTTCCACGCGCTCTTGCTGAAGCAAGCCCAGCCTTAGTCCTTTCAGAAATCAACTCTCTTTCGTATTCAGCCAATGAAGCAAAAATACTAAAGATCAACCTTCCATTAGCCGATGAGTACTTTTTACGATACGCTAGCTAGATGTAATATTACCTATAAACAAAAGAACCCAAATATATGACCTTTCTAATTTCCTCAGGAAAGGCAAAAAACGGCACAATTCCTGACCAATTTCTTTGCCAGATATCAGAAATAACAGGATATTTATTATCCCATTTTATTCCAAAATCTAACCCTAAATTTATTTTATCCCCTGGTAACCAATTATATTTTTTTTCAGTTCAAGTGTTGGAAAGTTTTTAAAAGTATGGGAGCATTTAAATGACTATGATTCTTATGTTGATCTCCATAGCCTTGTTCATGTAAATGGTGTAACAATAGCATTAAATACGGCATATTTCTGCCTATCAATTTAGTAAAATTCGCACGCTGACTACGTTATGAACATGATTACAGGTGCTGCGCAAATGGACGGCGCGATTCTCGTTGTTTCTTTAAATTAGAATTAGTAATTTCTGAGCCAGAAAAATCTGAATAGCCGCTGCAAAAGCAGGGATGAATGTAAAAACAGCGCGTAAATATTTACGGATTGGCAGCAGAAGTGATTTTTAGACAGGAATGCAAAGATCCTGAAAGAAAAAAGGAAATAATAGCTAATTATAAATTACTTGCTATGAGCGTTTTATCGCTACCATTCCACAGCTATTTCTGCCACTGATGTTTATAATGCACTATCTCTCTGGTAAGAAGAGTGGCATATATTACGTAGACTCTACACATTTGACGCGCCAAAAGCGTCTAATTTCCCTATAAAAAGAGGGTTGGTACGACAGTTGTTTAACTGGAATCCTTTTTACAAGATTGCCGGCGGCAATTCCCACAATATTACAGTAATAAACCCAGCTCCCATAGCAAAACATTTGCAGGTTTAGCAGAAAGAGGGCATAGCTCTATTGACTGGTTCTATGGCTTTAAACTCCATATGATTATAAATGATCAGAGCCTAATTTGGCGCTATGCCGGTGATAAATCCGAGGATTTTAATCACTATACCAAGCGAGGGCTTTTGCTGGATTAACGCAAAATCCTGCAGGCTTTGTTATAGCCTTTGTTATAGTTATTTTCAAGTAAATATCTGTCAGTCTCCCTCTTCCTCCCCTCCTTCCTCCAGGGATGATTACGGTGGCGGTGGAAGAGTTGGGCGGTAAAGAGCTTGGTCGAGGTGGAGGCGGTGGCGGTATATCGTGCGTGACATCTTCCAATCGTCCGGGCCTTGAGTCGTGAACAAGCCAGCAGGGGAATACGGGCGGAAAAAACCCCATGCCTGAGGTGCAACATCATAGCTCACCAAGATGGGCTGACCGCCGCCACTCCTGTAAGCTCCTCTAAGATGCACGATGTTGGGGTGGCCGTTCAGGCGGGTATGAGCCAACACCTCGCGCTTGGCTAAGCTCACAACCTGACGATCCGATTGAGGGTAGGGGCTGGAGAAATAGTTAGAAGGCAAAGGAAGTGGAAGAAGGTGGGGAGGTGGATTAGTGCTCTGATTTCCTTGTGCGTCGGTGTGCGTCAGGATGAAGCGGCCATGGAAGTGGATCCGCTCGGAAAAGGTGTGTTAAATAAGGCAGTAGGGGAGTTGCGGATGTCTCAAGAGGGTTTAAGATAAAAGGCACAGGACATCGGGTGAATTGGAGTCCAAGGACGCCCGAGCCTTGTTAGGACACATGAAACGTTGGCTCTGATCCCCTGTAGAAATCGGCAGAGACCTTGACGTTGCCGCCTTTCTTTTTGTGTTCACTATAAATCCTAATTTGCAAGGATAGAAGGATTTCCCACCTCATTGCTTTTGGACTTGAATATTTTAATTGCGCAAAGTCCTCCGGTGGTTCCGTGCGGATGAGAAGGATGAGCTACTGAGCCATCCGCGTTGGAGCGGCTCTTGCACATGCTTGCAAGTAGAACGCAAGCGTAAGTTCCCTCGCCGATTCGTCCGACTGGCCGTAGCTCTTGGCCCTACGGACGTTACCAAGATACCACCAGGTCAAGGGTTACCCTATTGCAGTGCCATGACGAGGCGGAAATGCATTCTCCAAACCCAATACTTAGTTCGCACAGCTATAGCAAGCTTTCGCCGGGTTGTCGTCTTCATGCTGACGATACTCCAGCGTCCTTACGCAGCTCGGAAGTATCCTAAGGCTCCGGTACAGCCATAACGGATATACTAACAAGTTATCCTAGGTACATAGCAACTTCAAAAGTTATATTCGCCAGCGGGGCACAATTGCAGTAGTATCAGAACACTTTACAAATAAGCATAAATTAGGTATACGAAAAAAGAATGAATATAAATCTCTTCTTACTTCTTCGCAAGCAAGTAGACTAGTTGTACCTAGTGGCATTACTACTTCGACGAATGTGCGTACAGCAGAATCATTTATGAAATCCTTAGGCCTTCCTTACAGCAGAAATTTTTGAGCAGACATCGTTCATAGCATGGGGTGCATGGACATGTTTCACGCTAGGGGTACGTCCGAGCAGGCATCGATGCGGTTATGGAGCCATATCCGTATTAATAAAAACATCATGCCTTCCAGCACTAAAATCAAGTTTGATCTCTACCTCTAGGTGCGATCCCGTAATGAAGGCTGTCATACAAGCAAGATTGACCAACACGCCGGCCCCCACACCTTCGCCTTGCGCTTGAGCACAAGGAAAGTTCCATTGAAGCGATCTTATTCCTCTTCTTTCTCTGGTTACAGGAGGCTGTTGACGCCTCAGTACATCGTGCGTGCTAGAGAAAAGCAGTCCGACTGCAAGGGACTCGCAGAAAACTCGCAGGAGAGGACCTTCCTTTGTTATAAACATAACTTGATTACGAGGAATGTCAAAGCTATAGTTGCATGAATTTTTAATGATTATTCATTTGTGCAGCACATCTGTCGCTGTTTGATCGACCGTGTCGAACCCTGCCACGCCCTACCCGACGCCCTACCCGGCTACGACAACGCTGCGGCCTATAGGGACGTCAACATAGGCCAGAGTCCCGTCACGGTCTTCAGTACACACTCTTTTACTTGGCGATGCCCTTACCAATATGCGCTTAATGTTGCAAGCAAACGCTGTCTGCACCGATATATATCCGGTGCATGGGAGCTGGCAGTTGACACTGTCGTTGCCACGACGTACCAGTTTCAGCTCCATCGCAAATAACCGTCCACTGCCGAGGCAGGCCGGCAACGTTCATTTTTATGAAAATGATGTACCTGTTGGGATCTATAGCAATCCGTTCTAGCAACAATCGCGTTATTGGAGCTGTACTCGGCAGTACGCTAGCGACCCGCGCTCGTCCAATCTGTCGTGTTTTACGCCAGATTATTTGAGCCAACGCCAGACCAAACTATGAAGTCTTCTTTTGACTATCGGATACCATGTAATGAATACTTTCTCGTAATAACTTCAGGCTTCCTTATGTCTGATAGTCTACATTTTAACATTCAGGTCGGTCCTTCTAAGTCCTGTCTTAGGGCCTTTTCAGGCATGTAACGTTTCGATCAAGTACGTGTCATACGGGCGAGCTGTCACTCAGCATCTACTTGTCTGCTGTATTGCCTTGACCTTACATAGTTCGCGACTGGTCGTAACGAGTGTAAACAATACGACATAATAGGAGGATTCCTGAGCGAAGCAGCCTGGCTTAGAATGTTTTTTTCTATAACTTTGCCGTGAGGACTGAAGGCCTACTGCGAGGCCTCGTGCGCACAACTGGAATCCTATAGTTAACGAATTCGATATTTTGAATTAATGTCCCTATGGAAACAGCTACATCCGGGATTTGCAACCAGAACCTCTCCATATTGGTACAGGTTTCGGGTAAAGGACATTCCGTTTTTTGCAACTGTGAGCACCACATGATCCTCAGAGGCCCCAATATTAGCACCGAGTGAAAACGCTTTCAAGTTATGATGGCGATTATGATGGTGACCCTATCCAGGCTGAATAGCCTCTCCGGCGGAAGGCCTCGGCCCATTAGGGGGACGGAGGGGTACGCGTAAACAACTAGAGCCGGCTTGCCAGACATATTGAAAACACATCCTGACAGTCAACCTTCTTTACATACGTTTTTCAAAGCAAAATACTTGCTATGGCAGTTTTATGGCTTCAGAGATTGAACGAGATTTAATTCCAAAACATACTACAGAAGCTTTAAGAGTTCGTAAAGCGGAAAAAGCTTTAAACGTATCGCATTATCGTAAACGTAAACGTAACAGGCACTAGCAGGAGCTGATGATTAAGAGTGAAGCAACGGTGTACGGCGCTATCCAGGGGGCCTCTGGCATTATCGGGGCACGGGAATATTGTTCCTGTACAGCTACCACCCATGCATTCAAAAAATAATGAACCAACGGAAGCTAATTAACCAAACGCCCTGTGCTCTATCTATGTATCTATCCATAATAACAATAATATCGTGATAATTATAATAATAATAATATGCCGGCCGTAACCTGGAGTGCGTTAAGGGGTTGGAAAACCGAGGGTTTTCATAGGTTCCCCTGTATGCCCGCACCGTTGGAGGGGCTATCTACCTAACTGGAACTACTTAACTAGAACTACCTAACTGGAACCAATAACGTTGGTTTGCTCGTATCGATTGCTCGTATCGATTGCTCATTACTTGCTTTTTTTATCGGACATCGTGCGTGCCATACATGCATAAATGCAAACATGCAAAAAGCGAAAACCTCAATCCTAAGGGAGAAAGCAATCAGGCTTATGCGTGGACGGACAGACAAACGGACGAAAACGGTACGTACATATGCAGTAGAATGTGCATGTGTAACAGCTCTTCAGGATTGTACGGACACATACACTCATACATACCAAACTGATTAGTACGACAGTGAAAAGAGCGGAATATGCATCATGATTAAAAACGAAAGCCCCGGGTCACGCATGCCTGTCGTGTAATGTCATCGGAACTAACCCGGCGGGGGCGCGGCGGGGCCTTGCACCCGATGCACCCTTCTAACCAATCACCCGATGCATATTCATCATATATGTATGTCTCATCCTCATCCTCACCTCTAGCTAGGTAGTTAAATAAACATTATTGGTTTTGCTATAGTATCCATTACTACCCTACATTCAACAGTCGCTCGAGAAATAGGCAGGCGCTGCAACCTATGTATCGGCATATGTATGTTCGTAAAGATATACTGACGGCGGCGAGGGACGTAACAAGCAAGCAAGCCCTCACATAGATTGCACGACTTGGCACTATCGGTGCATCATATATACATACACGCATACCAAACACGGTACGTGCACATACAGCAACATGATGAAAGAGCAAGCAAGCAGCACAATGCACGACTGCCTGACTGCACTCAATATGTTTTAAACCCTAAACCCAAATAATAAAGCTTCTTGCGAACAGTGAATCCAAAAACACAGCTTCACTTGGACGAGCTTTTCACGCGTTTTGCATCTATCGTACACTTGAAGGTGTATGTGTGTATGTGTATGTGTATGTGTATGTGTATGTGTATGTGTATGTGTATGGCTGTATGGCTGTATGGCTGTATGTGCATGTGTATGTGTATGTGTGGGGCGTCTCTTCATGAAAAGACGCCCCACACAATGCAAGCCGAAGGGAAGTAACGTACACAGCCAGTCCTCCCCTTGGCCGCCACGAATACAAGCCATCAAGCCAGGCATACAATCCTCATTAGACAGCCCGTGACAGATACCCAGATACACATACAGATGCATTTGCTTACTTCATGCACTTGCTGGACGTGTGTATATATGTATATGTAAATATCTTCCTTTTTCTCGTGGGATGGAGGTTAGCCTGGTAGTTGTCGCCGTGGGTTGCTTGATTGCCTGCCAATCGGTACAAAGGAATGGGGGGTGAAATGGCGTTTTTCGTTCCTTCGTTACTCCGGCGCTGTTCACACGCACCACGCCGCCTCATGCATGTACACATGGGTGAAGGATTCGTACCCTTCACGCCATCCAAGCAAGGCACGCCATGCATCCGACCGATGTTAAATCCCCCCCCCAAACCGCCAAACCTGCCACGTCATCCAATCGGCCTCAATTCTCCAAGCATACCATCAAATAAACCTGCCACGCACCCACCCACCATCCCGCATACATACGCGTCCGTACATCGTCCGTACATTGTCCAAAAATTAGTGTCCCAAACTGCGGTCCTCAAACTGCTGCGGTGCAAGGTCAATCTACATCATTACATCCATGCATGCATATGGGGTATCCGATGGTCTTGCCATTCACTGCGACCGACTGCACCGGCTATCCTCCCTCGCTCCCTTCGTCCCTCCCTCCCTCCATCCATCCTGCCCTTAACTAGCTACCTTACCTAGCTGGATATGCCCGTCCCTCTCGTTCTTCTCCTCTGCCTGCCCTTCATCAGCAGCAACCACACACACGCACCCACAGACAGACACTATGAGGTTGCTGATGATGAGGCACCTATTGCCCCCAAACTGCAAACCCCAAGTCGTCACCTAAACCATTATGTATTCCACACATAGCACCCTCGCCTGAAGCCTTTCCCCCCTGAAGCCCACATGCATGAGAAAGCAAGGAAACAAGCGAGGAGAAGAGTACACCTGCCTTTTCACACTGGCTGCAGCTTCTACTGCTCCTGATGAGACTTCTCGCCATTATTCCACCACGGCAGCACTCCCATGCAGTACTCCGTACTTGGATCCAAAACCGGGACGTAGCTTTGCGTTTTCATGGCGACACGTGCATCCTTGTACACGTGCAAGTTGCTCCAGAAGATGTTGTACCGCATTTTGTGCTGGTACGTGTCGTGGATGATGGCTTCAGCACGCTTGCGAGCGATGAACTGCCCGTGGTGTATTGAAACAAAGGGGGCGAGGGCCTTGCGCAAATCATGTATGCAGCTTTGGAATGCTTTCTGGACGTCGCGAGGCAGGTGGAAAAAGGTTTGTAGCTGCAAGCCGTTCTTGTTTGTGTCGGGGCGAGGGAGAGGGCGAGGGAGAGATTCAGATACCGACAGGATTGTTTAACGTCGTAATACTTATTGACAATACGTACTGCATTGTCGGACGGCTCTATTTACCTGCATCTCAGGATTCAAAGTTGCTGCTGGAGGGCGTGCCATTGCCGGCGGAGTCCGCTGCTGCTGCTTTTGCCGCAGCTGCTGCTTTTGCCGCTGTTGAGGGTCCTGAAGCTGCGCCTGCAGCTTGCGTCGCTGCTTCCACGGCCATTGAGTCAGGCCGTAAAGGGCTAGGGTATCTTCCGTACCGGATGTTTCCGTATTTGAGATTTTAGTTACCGTTGCGAATGCGCTTATGTCAGAACTCTCGTACTCGGCAAGCTCCGAGACACCAGGCGGTTTCGGAGTGTAGTTCTTTATAACCGACGCATTAACCCACGCGTTCCGTTCTGCGACACTACTCTCGGCCCTCTCATCAGGTACCACATGGAAGTTCGTGGCTAGGAGGCCACGGCCGTCGGTGTGCAGCTTATGCGGCTGCTTTTGTTTCCCCGGTTGCCCATCAAGGCCCTGTCTGTTACGCCGCCGCGCAGCGGTATCGGGTGATGATTGTTGAAGCAGCGACATAAGCTGTTGCAGTTGATGGCTTTCGGCGTCTTGAAGCTCATGTAGCAGCATCCCAGTGACCTTTCGCATGACTGTGCGAAGTAACCGCCTGCACAACCAAGCACGAGCCGCCCAAGCGAACGAACGAGCGAACCAGTAAATACGCCATCCTTTGGAGGTTAATATTCTGACCTAAGTACATCATATATATCTTTGAGTTTCTCATTTTCGCTCATTGGGCTTATATGTTTGGGTTTCTTATTCAAACTTTCGCATTCCGGCCTGTGGTATTATTTATAATTGCATAATAGTACGCATTATGCCGGACGCAAACATACGTTCGCGTGAAAATCCTAACAAACAAAGCAAAACAATTTCGTTCTCGAGTCGGTTTTCCGGCATCCGGCAGGTAATATAAACCTTGAACGACGTGGTACATGCATCTGGATGTAATAAATTTTATAACATTCCAATTTTATAACATCTCAATCACTAAGCCTATTTCGCTCAAAACAACCTTGCAACGTTGAAAATGCAAAGCTATGGAGTAAACATTATCTCTTTTATAATAAGTGGCGTATGATTGATAATGCATGCTCATAGAATAAGACTTTTTATTCGGGTCGTCTCGCTTCGCCGACAAATGAAATGTCGCCTTACTCCTGCTTCCTCTGACCGTTACCCTAACTTAAGTACCGTACTCTGATTCGGTACTCTGCTGGCCGTACCCGATAAGTTTACAGTTGTTTTTGTATGCTTCTAAAACCGGGCGAAGTAATCGCACGTGCGCGCCGGCTGGTTCAAAACGACTAAGACGGAGACCCGCCGTCGAAAACTTAACCTGTAATCGGAAGCATCCTCATTGAGCTCTCCGCGCGCTGTACTCCGAGTATGGGGTCGGTGGATGAGGAAGGCTGCCGGATGCACGTTGAACAGCGCTCCTGTCGCATTTGTGGCAGCCACCTGGTGACGGGCGGGTAGAAGTAAGTTGGGATACACACCGCATCATGTTGAACATGTTGAATATACACACACACACAAAGATACAAAAATACAAAGATACGGGAGTCAGACGGGCAGTTAAACAAATGGCGGCGGCATCATCTGCACGCACGCGCGCAGTCCATCATGCATATGATTACTTAGGGTTAGAGAAAATCATGAAAACTCATATACGGGTAGATGGTTGGATGGCTGGGTGGATGGCTGGGTGGATGGATGATACATTCCTAACGATAAATCGAATTGGATCAAGCCCTGTATTTCCAGCCGTTTATTTTGTGTGCTGCCTGATATTCTTTAGATCCTGCACGCTTGCCTGGATGATTTTGTTATGACCGTAGCCTCGCAGCCGGGCGTCATGCCAGGGTACCACTTGCCGCCCAGCCATAAACCACGGTTCGAACTTCCGCGCGTAGGAAATGTCGTACGTCTCATTCGTCTGTTGCATGCACATAGAGCAGGCGGAGAAAGGAACTTACCCCGGGACGCTAACAAGGATGCAGGGGTGAGGTGGCGGTGTGTGTGTGTGTGTATGTGTATGTGTATGTGGTGTTACACTGCGGACGAGTTGCCCTGATAGGACCAGCACCGGGGACCCTGACCGGGCCGCCAAACCACAGTGCAGCAGGGGGGAACACACGGCTGAGTCTGTTCGCCCTGCCATGCGCTCCTCCCCTCGCTCGAGGCAGCAAGGGCAAACAGGCCTCACGAGCCTCTAGCCTGGCTACAAAAAGGAACAGAGCCAACCACACCAGTTCCCAGACGGAGAGGGCAAGAGGGCAAGGGAGCAACCCCTACCCCCCTAGAAACAAGGAAACCCCCTTCCTCCATCTCCCCTGCCTCCCAAGCACAAAGCCTGGCCCTCCCTCCTAGGGACACTCTTAACCAAGGAAAGGGGGAGCTCAGCTATGAACCTCCCAAACTGCCCAGCAGAAAAGCTAGACTCCTCCGAAGACCGGGGGGGGGACAAGAAGCCACTCAGGGGCCCCCTGAAAAGCTCAATGGCCCACAGAGAGTCCTAGCTACCCCTACCAGCAAGACAGGCTGGGGAGCCCTCCCTCTCCACCTACTGGATCCCTCTCAGTCCCCACGGCGAAGGAAGGGCCAGCCCTACCCAGGATCACACCTCCCTGCCTTCTCCCCACGACCAGCCAACTCTGGCGGCCAGGCACTCCTCACCCCGCTTCCCCAGAACTACCCCTCCTCCCTGAGTTCCCCGCCCTCTCGTATTTATGTATGTATGTATATGTGTGTGCGTGTGTGCGTGTGTGCATGCCTCGTTCCACAAATATTGATGAATGGCCTATCGATAAGTGGTCTACCTAGGCTGACCATTTATTTATTACCGATCGACAGATCAGCGTATGTAGGCCTAATAAGGATTCATACATAAACGGGAAAAACCACTCATCGTCATGGACCACATCATCAGATACAAATCACGGGCAAATCACGAGCGTTAAACATTAACGGGTGGCCTTTAATAATGCTTGCTATAAGTTCAACCGGTAACCGTCGAATGGATCTTGCCCGAAACCAGTGCAGGTAGTTGGTGGCCCCGTGGCCAGCTGGAAAGTTCCGAACGTGGAAGGGCAGCGCCGCATCCAGAACCACAGCCACCTGTACATATGCATGTGGGGGAATTAAATAGATAGAGGATATCATCATTATGCATGGCACATGGGCTTGTACGGCACAGGTATGCATGTGTCAGGCAAGCAAAAGTTTTGCATTGAGGCATCATAAGAGCAAAATAAGGCCCTGAGGAGCAGGTTAGGTTGAAGGGGGAATGGCGCGAGTACCCTACCCTGTACATACCCTGCCTAGCAGATACAGACATCTTCCGCAACCTTGCCTTAACAAAGAAAGCGTTCATCGACAATAATCACAACAGCTGCTTTCATATTTTCAATCCACCATCAACGCCCGCCACGACGACAACGCCGTGATGGGGGGCTGCCCATGGGGGGCTGCCCGTGGGGGCATCCGCCTAGATATATGGCTGCATGTCGGTCAGAGCTTCGTACATGTCGTTACAATAAACGCACGCACGCGTGCGTCGATCTGCATTCATTCTGGAAAGCAAGGGCTAAGCCCAACCACGCACCCACCCAACTAACCCACGCAACGACTTCACCCACCTCCAACTGTGCCTTAGTCATGTTTGCCATCCTATCTGCAATACGGATATTTTCCGCTGAAGACGTCTCATTGGCCGTCTGGAACGCGGGAAGTACGAACACCCTGGGCACCTTGCCGCTGCTGCTGCTACTGCTGCTACTGCTACTGCGGCCAGCGGTGGCGCGTCTCGCTGTTGACACTTGTGGGTCCCTCTCCAGCTCCTGCAGCGGCCGCTGCCATGTGGCCGCAGTGGCCGCCGTTGCAGAGGAGCCGCTGCTCGGTTTGGCAACGGACCAATTTGCCAGGAGCCCCGGCGGAGCGCAGGCGTTTATGTACCATCTGCGATAGTGCGGAATGATTGGATGTAGGACACAAGAGTATACGTGGTTGTAATATGGAATATTTATCCAACAGGTAATTATTTATGTCACATATATCGTATACAGGGGTGTGACGGTTGTGTCTTGCTCGATAATGATGATGATGATGATGATGATGATGATGATGATGATGATGATGAGGAGGAGGAGGAGGAGGAGGAGGAGGAGGAGGAGGAGGAGGAGGACTGCAGGTGCAAAAGCCATGCACGGGAGGCCGGTGTCGTACGGCAAGTATACGATGCAGGTACGGCAGAGTATGGCAGAGCATGGCAGAGTACACGATGAGGCCACCACCTCTCGGACACATACATGCCCCGCGTATTCCTTATACGACGCAGGGTACATTAGCATGTCGCACAGCTAGTTGCGTACAGTTGGCTCTATCTCTTTCCCCATCCTGTCATACGGGTTTATCAGGGCGGGGCAGTACACGGCAGTACACGGCGAGATGCACGACGGAAAGCTGTACGGTACATACTTAGCGGTAGTCTTATTGCGCATGTCGCGCAGCAGATCTCGGCTGGGCAGCATGTCCACATCCAGCATCGCAATAAGAGGTGTGCGCGCCTGTGCAGTTATTCGGACGTAAAGATACACGTTGGCGCTAGAATTATAAACTTAAATTAAATTTAATAAATTAAAACCCTTCGCGCTAAACCCAAATTTAAATCATTTCAACAAAAAACATAACGCTATGGTATGTGACTTAATTAACTATTTTAAGGGTGGTGATTATAATTCTGTTCTCATAAATCACCCGTACATCGTACATCGTACATCGTATACTCCCCACGACGGCGGCACTGGAGCTACTGAAGAATTTTCACACGCTTATATTATCGTGCGTGCCTTAGGCAGGTCAATCACTAATGGTGTGGAATCCTCATCTCGTCGTGAAACATGTCAAGAAAGATGTCAAGTCAGGAGCTACATCCTATCTACGCATAACAAGGGTGATAACGGCGGGGGGGCCCTCATCATCATGTCGTCCGCGGAAATCTTCCTTCGCGACATCCAAATTATGATTAGTCTAGGGTGACGCAAAGAGATTGAAAATGATATAATAATAAATGGTAATACAATAATATATGAATGTATGTAATATGAATATGAAGAAAAGAATACAAATATTTGATGAGTAATATGAATATCCCCCCATCACATCACACCTGAAGTCGTGCCCAGTTGCGCAGAAGATTCACGGGATAGAGAGTTTTCATGGCCCGTGGGTCGGTGTATAACTCGTACACCAGCATCAAATCCAACGAACACCATCTGGTGGTCGGGTTACGGTGTACGGCATATATATTCATACGCTGTGTGAACCGGGGCATCTTTTGAGTGCATGAGTTATCTGAACGAGAGAGTGCTGGCAGCGTGTGGAGCGACGACAGGTGAGGTAAGGAATGGCAGGGAGGACTCTTTCATAGCACACTAGATGCTATTATTAACCGAATGTATTACACGTCATGAGATCGAGATTCCATTTTTACTTCGATCGGGAATCCGTGCATACTCGTACATATCCATACAGTTCTGCCCGAAAATGTCTCAGTTGCAGTTGATCTCCCCGTTCCAACACTTGGCCGAGATAAGTGCGTTTATTATATTTCTGTGAAAAAATGTTAATTTAAACATTAATAATTATTTATTCAGGTTATACAAATTTAGTATACTATAAGTATAGTAGTAAACAGAAAACTTTTGAAAAACGTGCTGTTAAACTTCGTCTCACCTTTTTTGCTCCATCTCCAGCCAAAACGTCCGTACCAAGTCCGTTGTGTCCCGGAGAATGGTCAACTGGGCCACAGTCAGGTCGCGATGTCCGTGTCTGCCGCCGTCAGAGATCTGCGACAATCGCGATGAGCTTGCCGTACGGCGACCTTTAGCGCCGCCGGTGCTGAAACCGGTTTCAATTCCCATCTTTGACTTCGCGGTTACGACTGATTTGAGACCGCGAAATCCCGCCGACGCAGCGGGTCCCGTCAGGAACGGCGACCAATAAGGCCCATCGACACCGCCGCCGTCACCGCCAGGCATTACGGCGCCACTGCCGTCGTTATCGCCGCCACCGGGACCACTGAGGGGCCGCCGCCGGCCTTTGTCCTCTTTAGCGCCGAGCTTTCGTTGACGGGAGGTCTTGTGTTGCAGTCCGCGTTTTTTGCCTTCACCGCCCCTGGCGCCGTCGCCGCCGCCGTCCAGCCCGGCGCCCTCAATCTCAATGGGCAGGTACACTGCCGCGCTCAGGGGGCCGTGGTAGGCTCGGCACATGGCGCGAAGTTGATGGAGCCGGTCGGCAGACAGTTGGGTGACAACGGTCAGAGGCAGTGTCGTGTTGTGCGATGACCACCAGACTCCTAGAGATGGGATGGCGTGTGTGTGTGTGTGTGTGTGTGTTTCGGGGGGGCGGGGTGGGGGAGGTTATGCGTTAGATGAGATGTGGGTTAGATGGGTATATCTGAATGGGTTTTCATTCTTTTATGTTTTTTGTAACGGACAGGATAAATCCAATCCACGGATCGAAAATTGATGGATGGATCCAGGGTCAACCTTGCTCACCAAGGACTTTGACCGTGGGCCTTACAGTCCCCACGTCCTCCCAGCCAGCGACCATGCCCTCGTAGGGGTGGTTTAGGCATTGCTGCAGCATCACGGCACCAGAGACCGTTGGTCCACGATGCGGGCTGACATCGGCGCCGCTGTTACTGTTGTCACCTGCTACGTGCCTTTTCCTGTCCTGTTTCTGCTTCTCCTGCTTCTGCTTCTGCTGCTTCTGATTATTCAGGTTTTGCTGCTTCTGCTGCTGATATTGTACCGCGTCCAAGACAGGGGCCTCGGCGGGTTCCTGAAGTGGCGGCCGCCCGCCGCCGGTCTTCCCACCGACACTTCTGGAGGTTTCGCGAAGTAATCGCATGACACGCTGCCCAGCCGTCGCTGCCGCCGCCGCTTCCGGCCCCGACGACGACGACAACAACGAGGTGGTGAGGACAGCGTTGGCGGCGTCTGCAACATTCCCTCCGTGGTGCCCCACAAGCCGTACTTCCCCACGCCGTCTATCAAAATCGGCGCCGCCGCCAGCCGCCGCAGTCGCTGTGTCGCCAGCTTCCGCAAGCACTCGTGCAGCGGCTGTAGCAGTCCCCGAGGGCTGCGTTATCTGAAGAAGTTGCAACAGAGGGAGTGGTGGAGGATGCGGCAGCATGTGTGCACGTTGTACAACGGCCAAAAGTCCAGCCGACGCCGCCAGTAGCAATGCCGCCATAAGGCCTAATTGTACGGCTGGGGGCCTCCCGCGAGGCCCAGAGCAGGCGGCGCCGCCATCAGGTGGCGGGTGCATCATGCGCGGCTGCTGATGCTGTGGCGGCGGCGGCAACGGCGGCAGCCGGTCCGACGGGTCCTGTAGGCTGATGGCGGCGGCCGTAGTGGCGCGTCGTGCTGTCACGAATCGTACAGCATGCGACACGGTCCGTCGAAGTTGCCAGGGGAATGGATCATCGTGTGTGGTTTCGGAAGATGAGTCCGGGGGAATGGTGGCGGTTTGAACCCACAAGGATTCCTTAGGCTGCTCGCCCCGCTGCTGCTGCTCCTGCTGCTGCTCCTGCTGCTGCTGTGGATGTGACGGCGGCGCCGCCATGGACAGTTTTGACATCGACAGGGAAAAGCTTCCCCCCGCTGCCGCCGCCGCCGCCACTGCTACTGCTTCACAAGATGGCGTTTCCGCCGTACATGGCATCACCCGCGTCGCCTGCTGCTGCTGGCCCGCTGCTGCTGCTGCTGCTGCTGCTTGTGATGGCGCAGAAAACGCATAAGGAAATAACGAACCCAGGTCGGGCCATGGTAACGAGAATTTCTTAGTGACGGCCGCGCCGCCACACGCCGGCAGCATCTTATTCAGTCGCCGCGACGACGGCGAAGAAACTGAAGGAACCAGCTCCACCACCTCCGCCGGCGGGTTGGAAGACAGGGGAAACGCACTACCCGCTGTACCAGCGGCACCGGCAGTAGCCATGTTGAGAGGTGGTGGAATGGGAGCCGCCGCTGCGGCCGCGCCTGATCTCGCGCCTGATGACGCGGAAAACAGACTCAAGGCGAAGGAAGAAGGCCGCGCCGGGTGGCGGGGAAGAAGGCCGCACAGGTCATCGGCAGCAGGGGAGGAACTGTGTGGTGGCTCGTCATGATCATCAGGTGGTGATCGATTTGCAGGTGGAAGCTCTCCTGGGCGGGTCCTCCCCGAGCTTCTCCCAGAGGATGAGGAGGTCCCATACCGCATGTCTCGCCGGTTGCGTGGCAGCTGCTGGGTGGCTGGGGATCGATGAAGGGAAATACACTCTATCTATCTGTTACTTCGGTTAGCACGGGCCGTACCTGAGCGAGGACAAGGCTTTATTTGGCAGCTTCAATGGTATAAATATGCAGCAGGATACGATTTCACTCGCATCCAGCACTGCGGCAGGTGGCGTAAGTTGTCGAGCGGCACGATCGATCCTGATGTTCTTGGGTCGTGTATGTGTTATGTCGGCTCGGCTCGGCTTGCTTCTCCCTGCGGCTCGAGGTAGCGTGGCGGCGCCGACAACTACTGGCAGCGATTAGATAGCTAGCGCGCGGCCGCAGTTCGTTGACTGATGACGACTGAACTGCGTGCTGGGATTATAATGTATGGCAACGCCACGGCGGGAGAATATAAGCTAATCGCGTTAGGAAGTGTGCTTTACTTGGATGGACAACAATATATATAATACAGACAACGGACGGATAAATAAGGACAGAACTGGAACATTAATGTATTTAGATTAAGCTTTATATATATATCGCAATATGTCGAGGCAATGCAGCAGCAGCTAGCTAGGCAGGTCATCAAGTACGGCATGTCGGATGGACGGATCGATGGAGGTTGCACGCAGTAGCTAAGCAAGCAGGTACGTTGACGACCATCGATCACGAAATGCCTAGCTAGCTAGTTAGTTACGTAGGTAGTAGTCCTCCTGCTGGCTGCTGGCTGGGATAACATAATAATAGTGACATTCGGTGCGTGGTGCGAGCATGCAGGGGAGCGAGGCGATGCAACCCCTCAACGCCAGGCTACGGCCGGCGAATTATTTTTATATCTTTAATTATCATCATCATTATTATTTATCATCATGATTATTATTATCATTATCATTATTATTAACTGTAAAATGAGTAGTAAGGCGCAGACATGCGCGAAATAAACAAAGCAATGGCCGGCAGCAGCCTGTTCCTGACCTTTTTTTACTTCGGCGGAGAAGGCCGATAGATAGACTTCGGCTCCTTAGATTGCTTGGACGAGACGAAGGCAAAGGGTTCGAGGCAGCTGCAGGCACGCACGCAAAACGATGCACAATATTATACACAATCATGATATATATGACATACACTTATAGATGTATGATATATATTCCTAGATATATGATAGATATGATAGATATATATGATAGATATATATATATAGAGAGAGAGAGAGGGGGGGATAGGTACAGCAGGCAGCATCCACGCACATACAGCTAGCGAAGGAGCGGACAAGCGAACAGTCATGTTCGCTAGTAGTCCATTTACGCACCCAACCGACCAGCAAGCCCCTGCGTGCGTGCGTGCTGTGGACGATTGCTAGTCGTCGTCCTGCCTAGTTGCAATGCTTCTGCTTGCTGTATTATTGGCGGCGGCATCCACGCATGCATATTGATATAGATACGATGGTATGTATATCCGCTACGCAAAATCATTCGGGATGCGGCGGCGGCGAAGGTGCCTTCCGTCGCAACTGGCTTCCGCAAATAAAAGACGTACTTCAGTGCTACCTCGCTCCAAGCAATCGATCTAAGGGACCACAGCGTGCCGCATTAATAATGCTCGATTCCGCGTCGTCGTCGTCGTCCTCGCACTTCTTATTAGTTTCTGAGTTTGGCTTGTGATGATGCGTTACGTACTCCGTTGTTTTGAACTGTCAATAAATACATATAGCTACTGCGGGCTGCGTGGAACTGCTTGATTCCCTGCTTGTTGTACGCATGCCTAATGATGATGTCTTAACCTTATCTACATATATGTACTTACTCAATAGTATAAAATGATGATATAAATGATAATGTTGCAACAACGACGATGAGTGGGTCGCTGCTGCGGGTTCTTTGGTAATATTGATGTTAATATTATTGGATATAATTGATGACACCGAGTGACTGCATGAGAAGCAGCAGGCTGTGAGATATGACAAGCAGACGTACGACAGCTGGCTAGCGCTTCGACGATGCATGCATGCATGGTGATGGGGTCGGGTGGGTCAAGGATCAATGATATGACAGGCGGTTTTCACCGGCGGTTTTTAGTTGGTTGGATGGTTGCTCACCGACAACGGCGCGTTGCATTGCTTGACGCGCAAGGGCAGTCGGTTGCATCATCACGGTTGCATGATGCCGCCGAGGAAGACCGAGCGGCGAGCGAGTATGAATATATATTATATATTACATTATAATTTTATTACATACGTATATTATATAGAATATATACGCATGTAATAATATACTCTCAATATAAGTTATAATATATATGTGTGTATACCATGTATGTTGTCCATTTCTAGGGGTGGCGGTAGATCACCTGCTGCATGCTGGTGACCACTGGTTGTTCAATCCGATCCCGCGCGGATTGATTGGCTTTAATTGTTTCCGCACATAGATAAGTAGACAGAGCTTTCTCGCCAGCAGATGTTATGGCTGCCTATGGCTGTTATATTATTGCATCTATCGGTGTATTATATGCATAGATTTAGATTTAGATTTAGATGTAGATGTAGATGTAGATGTAGATGTAGATGTAGATGTAGATGTAGATGTAGATGTAGATGTAGATTTAGATTTAGATTTAGATTTAGATTTAGATTTAGATTTAGATTTAGATTTAGATTTAGATTTAGATTTAGATTTAGATTTAGATTTAGATTTAGATTTAGATTTAGATTTAGATTCAGGTTCAGGTTTAGGTTTAGGTTTAGGTTTAGGTTTAGGTTTAGGTTTAGGTTTAGGTTTAGGTTTAGGTTTAGGTTTAGGTTTAGGTTTAGGTTTAGGTTTAGGTTTAGGTTTAGGTTTAGGTTTACCGGTGCTTTGCGGTAAATGAGCAGCAGCACGCACTGCTGCCGCGTGCACCAACAGCGTGCCATAGTGCAAATTTTGCCAATCTACTTAGTTGGTTAGCAACATCACTCAGGGCCCCCAAACAACGAATGAAGGAGACCGCCAAATAATACACCTTCACCCATCTGTGCGGGGCGATTCAGGACCACATCCGTCATCATCACACCATCAAGCAATCACGAATACAACGCCGCCCGGGCAGGATGATCGATCGATACCTCTCTATCTATCTCGCTGCTGCGAAGCAGTGTTGAGATGTAGACTATCAGACATTAGGAAACCTGACGTTATTACGAGAAAGTATTCGTTACATGTTATCCGATAGTCAAAAGAAGACTTCGTAGTTCAGTATGGCGTTGGCTCAAATAATCTGGCGTAAAACAATACAGATGGGACGAGCGCGGGTCGCTAGCGTACTGCAGAGTACAGCTCCAATAACGCGATTGTTGCTAGAACGGATCGCTATGAATCCCAACTAATTTGATAACACGCAGGCAGGGGCTCCGGGCCACCACGCACCACGCACCAGCCACCAGCAGCGCCCAAGCAAGTTGTCAGAGTTCATCTCCCTGCCTCTTCACATGACGACAGCACAGCACAGCACAGCGCTGATACATCATCGAAAATGTCCAGCGGGTCCAGAGGGCTTCTGACGTCATGCATGCACAAGCGACCGTGCACGGTTAGCTTGGTTTGTAAGCCACAATCGATAATAATCGCACCCGCCCCCAGCACATGTAAGCATGTTATATGTAATATATTTTCCAACCAAGCAAAAAGCAGCAGGGGGACCCAAATAATCAACTCCATCCCCACAAACAGCAGCACTGGTTTTTTCGTTTTTGGGAGTCTGACATTGGGTACAGGTCAAGAAACGAAAAACATTTTTCCGTTACGATGGTTAAAAAGTTACATCCCAAAATGGACAGGGTGCGTTTTGCGCCCCTTCAGAGCATGAAACCTCTAAGGCAGCGTTGCTTTATTGGATGAACTCTGACGTTCCCATCAGGAGGTATGGGTTCAAGCCACAGCCAGAGTGTGGCGTGTGGCCAGCGATAATGGTTCAACGTTGGTCGAAGAAGATGGACGATCAACCGGGATAGCGGTGGAGATATGGAGTATAGGGAGTCCGTGAGTGTACCCCCTCAGTGCTGTCTCCCCCTTAACACACGCCAGGCTTCGGCCGGAGTAATGTAATAATAATAATGATAATAATGAAACCCCTAAATACCGCCTTGCCTAAGCTCTTAGGAGGCTCACTTTGTAACGCAGGGTGCATTAGTGCATGATGCCGGGCTGCAACTTCCCCCATACAATCCCCCCCACCCCGCAGTGAACGTCCTCGGCCGCCCTTGGCCCCCCAAAGGGCAGATTATGCCTTGCACCCGAGGGATGGGGTTCTTTTGTTTACCCGGCACTGGCGTCCACTTTCTTCATTTAGGGCGACGGGTCGTAACCCTGATGCAGCGCCAGCCCGGATGTACACCATAGGGCAGACGGGATTCATGCGCATCCTGTCGTGTTTGCATCACATTATATATGCTAATCGGGGTTCGACTCAGGAACCTTGCATCAGATCCTAGCAATTTGCACCACTGTAACACCGGGTGCAATAGCGTGTGATGCCCGGGTGTGAGTTCCTCCTTTACACACTTAATGGATAGCTCCTCCTCACTATTGTTCTTTATTTATCTACTTATAGTTGCTGCTCACCATGTACGTCACCAGGTGGAAAACTGGAAATGGTCTCTGTGTACGGAAATGTGCTGAACTTCAATAAGTCCAGGGCCATACATACACATACAGAGGGCCTTTAGGCTGGAGAACCCCACTGACCTGGTGGAACTCCTTGCCATTGACTATGAACTAGCTTAACAAATTGTTCTTTTGTCTTTGGAAGAGCAACAGCTTGGGGGGCTTCGTTTCGTCATCCTCATACGTACATTCATACGTTTTCCAGGCAAAAATGCCTCTTTTGTGGAGTATCCTGGGGTATCTACGGGTAGTGTCCAGAATGGACCGTGTATGGTCATCTTCCAAATGGGCCTTTGCTTAGGTGACACAAGAGAGATACGTCTGTCTTTTGGGAGAGACCCTACAGTTGATCAAGTTGTGGTCAAATATAGTCGATCAATAGTCCAAACTTTTGTATGATACTTTTTATCGGCTGGATTTAAATCGACTAAATCGTGCAATATAGTCGAACCGCCGAGTCAAGTCCACCATATATAGTTGAATCGACTAAATCGTGCAATATAGTCGAACCGCCGAGTCGAGTCCACCATATATAGTTGAATCGACTATAGTGGACTCGACTTAAGTCGGTTCAACTATAGACGATGTTGAAATAGCTGATGGATTTTGCAGATGAATTTTGGATTTATTTGTAGTCTTATCCAATAATTACATTTTAGAAGGCGTCATTGCCATGCATTACTAGCACTAACTACGGAGTACATGCCCCATACATATCAATCAGTCCACACCACACAGATATCACAAAGTAGTCCTATTGCCACGCTGTTTGGAACGAAAGAGTCATCAACGTCTACCTATCCCACCTTAGTCTTATGATGGCTGTTGACCAACATAATGTTAATCCAGCCACACATACAAGCAATGCTCTGAATATTTCAGCAGCCGGCCATTGCCGTGTGCGTTGTATCGTATTCACCTACAGCCACGCACTCGATCACCTGACCAAACGATGTCCACTACAATTATCCTCAGCAACCACGAGTGCAGCTAGCTTTGCACTAGCCTGGGATAGGCGGCGCCCTTGCTTTTTTGAGCGGGGCCCCGGCGCGAAGCGCTCAGGGGGGCCCCGCCCTGTGGGATTGCCCATGTCCGTCGGTCTCTCTCTCTGTAAGAATGTGACGGACCAAACATAATATCTCGCCCGGCGAAAACGCGATATTGGTCACATATGACATTCTATATTGCAAGGTATCTTTATTTGGGCCAATAACAATCGTATGAGTACAAACAAGTTTGTCAGTCTCCTTTGACCCCGGTCAAGGTCACATCAACGCCTCTCGGCCTAAATTTCATTCAAAAAGGTGCCGCGTCTCTCATAATGGAATTCTGGCATGACGGCGTGAAATGAATCGAACAGCAAGTTCGGGTGACTAAGCTGCTCTCACAGGCATGGCGATTTGCCACCAGCAGGTCGACGAATTTGCTTAAAGTTATCTACAAAGATTGTAACGTTGTGTACAATAAATTTAAGCCAATTCTCGGGGCAGAAGAGTTCCACAGTGCCGACATGGAGCTCGATGCTGTGGGGTGAATTGCTGAAGCCGCAGGCATTTCGGAGATACAGCTTAAAGCTTTCCATTATTAGTACTGGCGACACTCTAACACTTTACGTCCTCGCCGTTCGCTTTGGCGAAATGTGTACGACGGAGTGAGCGGCGTGAGGTCCCAGCCCTTGCGTTTGCGGTCGTTTGCCTGCTGAACCGGCATCATCGCAAACTCGCAAACTTTAAACCCTTTCAATGTGAAGTAACCGGCCTGTACGGATTGTGGGGGGCCCCGCCCTTTTTCCGGCTTCGCGGAAGCCGACACCCTACTTGTTTCCTTTCCTGTCTCACAAAGTCTGCAATCCCATCTGGCGCCGCTGGTATCAGTTCCTCAGTTGGTGGACCAACACGAGTATTAAGAACAAACAATGTCGTAATCCCATCGATCTGTATCATCCCTGGGATCTGTTCTAGCAGCAGAACGACGCCTTCCTGCAAGCTGCTTTGGAATTCGGACAATTCAAACACGCCCAATGACTCTCTTCAAGGGGATGCACGCATAAGTGATGATGAAATAGATAGAAAGTACATAACTTTGAATGATTCTAGTAGCATACACATAATCAGTTTTGAATACAGTTCTTTTTACTAATATTTGCCGTGCTACCCAAGAACCCTGGGGATATGTGTCTATGTATCCCCTCCTTTCCCCACAAATGGGTGCCCAATTTATAGTTTATAATACATTGTGTACTGTACATAAAAGCCTGTAAGAATTATGCAGCAGGTGTAATTTTACTGATGTACCGTCTATAGACGGTACCCTCAATACATTTATTATACTCGACTAGATCCAGCTGCAGAATTTATCCCATAGAAAGGTGTTTAAATACTGGTAGTTTTGGAACATTATTAACCCATATACATCGCAGGATCGTACACCCTGTACCATCAATCATATCACAAGTAACCATCCCAAATCCCAACCAATTTTCCTGGTTACTGCTTAAGTCCAAAATACTTTTGGGTTATGAAAAAGTAACTTTTCCTGCAAAGACTACGTTACATACTAGAGCCCAACCAGGGCGATAATTAACAATGTTGGGACGGAGAGGGCAAGGACGCGCCGAGAATGGACAGCCACGAAAGGCAACCGTGACAAAACAATAGAATGCCCAAAGCCAGCACGGCCTGTAGCGCTTCATAAACAACTCCGAAAGTACAAACAATGACGTCACTGCGTCCCAACAGGAGCCGCCCGGCTCCAGAACCAAGGACGCTCGTCCTCCGTATGTTGTAGAAAACCTTGGTTTTCTTCGCAAGCTCAGAAAACCGATACAGTTACTGGAAAAACACTGTACAGCAGGCAACCAATTTCGCGGATAGCGCGCTCTCGGGCTCACAATAACATGCATACATACATCAGGCATTTGTAAATATTCTGGACAAAAGTATGTGTACACGTCTTTACTGAAGATTTCGCTGCTTTGCTCATCCCTCATTCGTTGCATTCGTCCTCATGTCGTATGCGCATGCATCCATTACCGAATAAATGAAGTTGGCGCGCGAACAAACAGGCGCCCATCAATAAATCCAGCCATCTACATGCAGATATCAGACGACAACAAACACGTTTCCATGTCATGTGCAGCAAAACCTAATGACATGCATGAAATAAATCCGTTCATTGACATTTAATTTGTTCAGAGTATATCGATGGCGAAGATATGAAAAGCTCCTTGCATCCGCCTCTCGAGGCCATTCCCTAAGGATCCGAGCTAGCGACCACAAAGTCGCCAATTCGAATCTGGGTCGGGGCAAAATGGCGTAGGGGGAATGCAGCTTGGATTGCCCGAATCTACGGAGTTGGGTCCGAGTCCACAGAGGGTTAAATGCATAGCCCGTGAAGTGCGCATATAAGACCCGTAACTGGGCTGATGGTGCGGGGTGGTTTGACACCCACCTAAATGCCAGTAGGTCCGAAGGGGCTGGCACATGGATAGGGGCCGTAGAGAGTAGGAAACTCTGCGTAACCAAAAAACAGGTGATCTCTAGCGGCCTCAGATGAAGACGCTGAGGTACGCGTGCCCACTCGGTTAAAATCCCGGAGATTCCCATAATACACGCCAGCCCGCAAGGGCGGAGTAACCATAATAATAATAAAAGCTCGTTGCATGCAGCCATGCAGCAGCGAGCGGCACTTGATAGAAATATGTACTTTGGCAGCCAAAATAACAGCCACAACGACGTGCGTGGAACTAATGGAACGCATGAAAAACAAACAGCCACAGAACAGCCCATAACAGAGTTATCCAACTGGCTAAAGGTTTAAGTCGTAACGCTAGCTGCCGCGTATATCTCCAATGGAAAGCTCCCCGTTAGATATGCTCTTAACAATTTTTTTTCTATATATGCTGCCACGTGCGCCTCGCTCTAAAAGTCCAAATTGCATACATTATTGCTCCGCCGTACTGCTAGTCCGGTGAGTGCCTTACAGGAGTGAATCCATTTGCCGAGCTCGGTCATGAAAAATAAAACAAAAGCCGGATCTTGAAACTGGTCGCGGACCCATGGGTTCGTGCGTGATCAAGACCGACACACATTTCTCACTAATTATTATAATATATTATTTTTTCGTAATGCGTCAAAGGGTTTGACTTCCCGGACCACTGTTCTCATCCCCCTGCTTCCCAGGATAAACATATACATACACATACAGACGTACACATACAGACACGCACATACACATACAGCCATACACATACAGCCACACACATACACATACAGACATACACATACAGACATACACATA
This sequence comes from Volvox africanus, assembly GCA_030268105.1. Lineage (NCBI taxonomy): Eukaryota > Viridiplantae > Chlorophyta > Chlorophyceae > Chlamydomonadales > Volvocaceae > Volvox > Volvox africanus. The sequence goes on from BSDZ01000080.1 coordinate 1,570,939, forward strand.
CAGACAAGCATACACATACGCACATACACATACAGACATGCACATACAGACATACACATACAGACATACACATACAGACATACACATACACATACACATACAGACACGCACATACAGACATGCACATACACATACAGACATACACATACACGTACATACATTCATACATTCATACATTCATACATTCGTACACTAATACTTGCATCGACCTGAATACCGAGCCGCCGCAGCCAGCGTCAGCCCGTGGGAGCTCAACTCGTCAACACCCACCTAGCAAAAGCTCCTGTGCTTTCCGTACATGCACGCAATGTAGAAAAAAAACGTCGGCCCGTCCCATTTTAGGGGGGGTCATGAATCGACGATGATCGACTCCATCCGGGGGATTTAAAACCCATCGGAATAGCGGTTTTGACCGTTACTGCCTACCAGCGAAGCGACATCCGCGCATCTCCTATCGCCATGGCCCATCCCTCACATTGATCGATCGACCAGAGATCCCCCGCTGCGTGTGTGTTTTTTCACCAATCACATGCAACACGTATCCACAAACATATAAATATATATATAACCCCTGCCCGAAAATCAACCTCATGGTCCAATAGTAGTAGCCTGTAAATGACTCGAGTGTTGCTGCTTACTTTCTGATATTCTTTATTACCGCGCTATTTATATTCATGCCATACATACATTCGCAGCTTATTCATCCGTTTACAAGTGCCCCCTACCTGCTGCGTGTACATACATACACATACTGTACGTGAAACATTGTACGTTTCGTAAGATGCCGTAGATACAGCCGTGGAAGTCCGTCGAGATGAAAGGAATATAGTCCAAGGGGGATGTTGGGAGCGAGGGCGGCTGAGCACTATAAAGCTAGCTGATAGGCGATGGTGGCGGTATAATGAACCCGCGCTGCCGCAGCTCCAAAACGTAATGTTCGATGAAATCGTCCATCGTGTTGTTAAATAAGCCCCGGTAAGCATTCAGTCCGTCCTTGAGGTATTGGAAGCGAGATAGGGGTGCCGTAAACCTGCGTGTACGACAAGACAACAGCATCGAGGCGGCAGAGCTGCTGGGTTCCAAGCATCAAGATTGGTTGAATCATTACTTCATGTGTGCGTGTATACATAAATATATATATATATATATGCTAGATTTTTCGTGATGTTGTGGCTATTGATAGCTGATGATAAGGAGCTAGTTCATGAGCTCATGACGACCTAGCGAAGGCCCGCTCGGGATCGTACAATCCGGGAAGCTCAGAGCGTCAGATTGTTGTAGTTGAGAGCCGCAAAGGCCTCTCGAGATTCTGACAGGGTGCTTCTGCACCTTGGTATTGTGCTGGTGTGTGCCGTGCTTCTACGACTACTACACAGACAGTATACATATATATATATATATACCACTTATATATATATATACCACTTACCTGATTGCAAAGCTCTGTGCGTCGTGCACGATCCGCTGTATTCCAGCGGGATCAGAAATGTCCTTTTCTCGCAGCGCACCAATGACCTTGTAAATGTCATCCTGGGCCCAGTTGTCAGTCACGTTCCAGAATGGAACGTAGTGCACGTGCGGCTTCAGAGACCTGTAACGTACGGACGTGTGTACGAGTTGACGTCATGGTGATGTACATATGAAGTATGGGATTGTGCGTGGCTGGGCCCCTGATGAGTGCCCATTCAACCAACGCTTCATTGATAAAACAATCATAATATTTCCCATCTAATTAATAAAAAAAGATAAATATAAGATAAATAAACAAATAAATAAACCAACCTGTAAAAGTACTCGATGAAGGCTTGGCGCTGCATCACCACCACGGAGTTGATGAGCATTAACTGCAGTATGTACGTAAGGTACATATGTTAGGTGCATATGATGTCGTAAGGTACATATACGCTGTATACGGCATATGGGTAGCAATTCAAAGAAGAAAATCTATCATTGCACGTTGCTCATGTCGGAATGCACCCAGCCAGCCTACAACGAATTAATACTATTTTGCAACATTTCTACGATCATTTTCTTTTAACCAATCCCCCATTCCTCGTCAGAGAACATTTCCCCCCCCCCTCCCCTCCCCAACACTCCCTTCCCCAACACTCCCCAACACTCCCCTCCCCAACACTCCCCAACACACACACACACACTCCCCAACACTCCCCAACACACACACACACACGCACACGTACAACCAGTTCTTTCACACCTGAGACAGTCGGGAACTGGCGGTGATCCCCTCCATGTGGACAAGCCACTTGTAGAAGCTGTGTCCGGGAATAGACACACGGGGCACTGCGGGAAGGCTCTTCCTCAGGCACTGCGGTGTGCGTAGGTGGCGAGACAGCGAGGGATGGAGCGAGCTAAGGCCTTATGTATCTAGGTATATAGGGCCCTATGTAGCTTAATTAAGATCCCATCGTGTATCTATGTACGGACAAAGCGCGTGGCAACGAATTACGTAGGCAATTAAGTAAGTTGTTATAATTTTTACGAATACTTTCATTGTCATGATTATTATTATGTTGTTATTGTTGTTATTATTATTGTTATCTTGTTATTACTATTGTCATAATTAATTTGATGATGATTATTATGATTATCATTCAGTGCTACCTACGTACCCGAAATGGCTGCAGTTGGCCGTCCGGTCCAAGCAATGCCTGAACGGACGTCACCAAGCTCACATCCAGCACAGTGCAGTTTCCGGATTCTTTGTCGCGGTGCGATTGCTGCGCCAGGGATATCCGGGGACAAGCGTCAAAGCAGCGGTACTGCCCCGCCCAGTAGCCACTGCAAAAGGGCTCGCCGCGGAAGAAAGCTGTCGATGACGCACATGCAGGTCGTGAGCCAGGCGGGGACGGAGAGGACGGAGCGGTGCGGCAGGATGCAGCAGGCGCGTCAATTGAAGGGCTTATCTTGAAATCTTTTGTTAGTAATGTCTTAAGGCTCGATTGGAGTTTTTAGCAACTCGTAGGAATTATTACATGTATGAATGATGGTTGGTATGAATCTTTATATATTCTAGTAAAAATAAGTAGGTAGATATACATGCATGTTGGCCTTGTTAACTTAGGTATATATGTCCAGTATATATATAGGGTTTTAGGGTTATAGATAGATAGATATAGATAGATAGATAGATAGATAGATTTTTGATATATATATATATATATATATATCAAAAATCTAAATGCGAAGAAAGAAAATAATATTAATTGCCTTATTGCTTTTCTCTATTTAGAATAGCTTGGTTAAAAATTTATAAATAATATTTGTTAATATTTATATTTATATTTATTTATTTACCTACAATATACTTTTATATATAATCTCGTATTAGTTTATTTCAAGCTATCGCGACTTTATTCAGTATCTAATAGAATTCTTTTTTCATATCAAAATATGTTTTCCTCAATTCCTGTAATTGCTGCTAAAATCGGGCAAATAGGCCTTTTACCCCGCAAACACATGGTCTACCCATGCCCGTGCTAATACTGCTGTAGAGAATAGTAAATTTTATAAAGGGATTATATATATATAAGGTTTATATTATTTATGTGTATATATGTGTGTATGTGTATATATACATAAATATATATACATATATATACATATATATGCAGTCGTAGCTAAGCACCGTGCTGCCATGTAGGCGTGTGTGGTGATGAGGCGGCAGAGGCACCAAGCGGCATGCAAGCCGCGGGGACAGTCGGGGACGTACGGAGAAGTGCGCAAACACCAGCAAACGCCGCCGTACAAGCAAAATACAATACCCTATGCGGTTGCCTTAGAAGGAAACATGTCATGGAACGTCATAGTTATTACTTATTGAGATTATCTATTAAGTATTTACGGTGTTTTGACGCACACTCGAACTTTTAAATCCAAGACCCTCCAATAATTAAATATATGATTATTCATTTATATACGTCCGTGTGTACATCACGTATGGGCCGTACGGACCGTACATACCTATATCTTTCTTTAGATGCCAGGGGTAGAAGTACATCGAGTTGGGTGTGTAGAGCCATTGCGGCAACAATATGTCCAGGTCATCTCCGTCCGGCTCTCCTAGGGTCTTGAACTGCAGGTGGACGGGCGGCGGGAGGAGGGAGGGGGTCGGAGGGAGGGGGGAGGGGGTTGGAGGGAGGGGAAGAAGGGGAAAGGGGAAGGAGGGTCCAGAAAAAAAGGGGGATGCCATGTATTATAAAGTTGAGTTGCATACGACTGTGGAAATCCTGACAATTATAACGGTTATACTTCTATCCTGGTTCTGGAGCGACCGTTGTTATTCCCACCACCCGCACCACACCATCTCCCTCTACCCCCTTTCCCCTGCGCCCCCCCCCCCTTTCCACATACACACACACACACAGATACACACACACACACATACACACACACACACACACACACAGAAATACAGATACCTGACTGAACATGGGGACGCTGGTGCAGAATTTGCTGGAGGGTGAGCAGAAGCGCGGCCTGGAGTAAATTGAATGGGAGGCAGGGGGACGATGCAACGGTGGTGCAGTAGTCGTACAACAGGTACGTACACAAAGACATGAATGTTACTAGGTGCAAACGCACACACCGCATACATGTCGAGAGGCATGTTCGGCCGCAGATATAATGAACAGCGCACGACGTCACGCAGGGGCGTTTGTTGCTTTTCATGATGAGGAGAGGGGAGTCACCACCTCACAAGGCCGTTTTGATTGTACTAAGCAAGCCGAGTGACAACAAATAAGAGGCAGCTTTTCACTGCGCTGGTTGGAGTCGCATTACGTCAATAAACACGTATTACTAAATCATCATGTGAATTTAAATTGCTACAAAGCCTTGAAAAGAGCTCGTAAGCCCTGGGCGAGCCAAGAGGGGCATAGGGCCCCGCGAACGAGCGATACAATCACGTAGTATTGTAAAATATGTGTATATGCGCCTGGTAATGATGCATGCATTATCGTGGCCGCGCTTTGTCCTTTCGCGAGTCCTCGTTTTCTTTGCTTTATAATTTATCTTGAAGTGCTTTTAAATTTCAAGACGCAACACGTAACCTGCAAAAAAACTTGTGACAACCGGGATGTCGCACGTGGCAACTGACGGCAACGGTCGCGTTTGGACTAGCGGCAGCATAACCAAGCAGCATGACCGAGCAGCAATAACATATTCTAATCTGACCAATACATTAATTTTCTATGATGGCTTGCGAACAAGCTTACGCGCAGACTTATGTTTCGACTGGTAAGGATGTTTGCTGAACTTTGTTGTCACTGTTGCAGTAACGTTTGAGAGCCGTTAACAGCCTTCAGGATCGTGCGTTGTGCCATTCGTGAAGCCTTCAAAAGCTTTCAAAATTGGTCTGTGCCTTTCGCCGTTGCAGGACCGATCACGCACTGTGTCATGTCACACACACACCCCACATACAAGATGCAGGATGGCCTTTCAATTCCATCCATTCGCATTTTACTACTGGTGCACCTAACAATGTGTAATCCTGTGTAATATGTCGTACAGGTAGTGGGCCGTACCTGTTATCCTCGAACGAGAATACGAAGAGTGCATTTGGAAGTGATCTTCGACCGGATGATAAAAATGATGTGACTTTACGGTGGAAGGCGATTCCCTGTGTCGGGTTGTAGCGAAAACGCAGCAAGGCTTCATCAAGGTTCTGGACTGGGTTGGGTCTGCTGTTGCAGCAGCAACCAGATCTTCATACGCATGGGCGGCACTGAGAGTACATAATTCTAATATTAGAATATTACTGCGTCGGCATTGAAGCCTAACTATTGGCCCACATCGACACAGGCCCGCAGATAACGAGATGCCGCGAAGGGAGGAGCATTTGAGCCGGGGTACGCAGATGCACATATGCGTCACCGTACAGTGGGGAGGGGTAGGTTGTCAAGTTGTGCAGCTGAGCGCGGTTGAAGGCGGAAGTATGCCAGATTGATGCATGTCGCAACACACAGGGCAGCCATTCACTCACTACTCACAGCGGGTGAATTCTCCGCTGGGTAGGCAGAGCCGTCCTTGTCATTCCGGTTGGGATAGTAAAGTCTGTTGTTATATATGAGGATTAGCTGGAAAGTTTCGGGAGGAAGACCCTCTTCCAAAATTGCTTTGTGCTGGAGAAGCACGTCCGCCGGGGACAGCGGGGCCCTTGTTTGCCAAGGCGCAATGTCACGGCCCAAGTTCTCGCTGCACGCACGTTGAAAAGTAGCGAAATAAATAAACAACATGGAAGTAAATTTTCCTGGACTTTACGGATTTATCCCAGCGGGTGAGTGCTTGACAGTATTGAGATATGATGCATTGCGTGGAGCAAGCAAGGAAAACGATAGAATGAGCTGAGGAGACTAAACAGACATTCGTAATTAAGTTGTGATATAATTTTGTTTATACAAATCATAGTGGCAGCCAACCTTAAAAACGCATCCCATTCTTCTCGGGGCATTTGGGGCACACCGATAGGCGCCTCCAGGTATTGCTCCTGTCCAACTCCTTGTACATTATGCTCCAGAAGGCATAGGGCTCTTTCGTGAAACAGCAGAGCAACCTAGGCATAAAGCGAAGAACGGGGTCTCTGTCAGTCCGACAAAAGGTAAGGCAATTACGCTAATATCAAAACGCACCAAGAATGGTGCAACCCACTGGATACCAGACTTCATAGCGCCAGATGTTATATAATCATGCCAAAGTCCTAGATTGCCGCCGCGCGGTTACAGGCCAGATGGAGACACAGGTTCTTACAGCCGCATGTAGGCTTTGCAGTAGATCGTCCAACAACATGAAGTATATTATTTATATCGTATAAAATGCTGGTCATCACAAGTACTCTGCGTTCATTGTGCCAAACTTTTTGGGTACGGGATGGGCGTTGGTCTGGCAGAGAACCATCTGAAGCAGCTGACCGAACGCACAAAATCATATGAGACATCCCACATAACATTATTAATTCTGAAAATCAAGTGGTCCTTCATAGACGTTTCCGCGTCGATCAGGGCTTGGTGATTGATCTATTCCAAGACTATCTTTGCGGCCTATTAAGTACGCATATCACGTTAAAATTTTAGGTTATTTTGAGAAGACCACCATAGGTGAGACAATCATGGTGGGACCTTCCTGGTCACTGGCAACGATCCACGTTCCACGCTTGACTTTGATTTTGTCGAAGGTGTAATGGCAAATCGTGTGTCCTCACTCAAAAGCACGCGAACGTCCAAGGAAAGGCAAAAAATAATTACTGATTCTCCCGCCTAGGTCTCAAGACCATTTAAAGAAGGCCCCATGTATAGGGCTTAGGGCAGCACCAGCAGCATGTTAGGGGGTAAGAGCCCGCAGAGGACTGGAATGGGAAAATGCCATGTTACATAGTGTGAAGTAGTCATAAATGATATAGATGTGATCTTAATGATATTGTTAGCCTTGTGTCATGATCGTGTCTGTTCCTGCCGGTGGTTTTGACAGATATTGTATTTCGTACTTCACGACCTGGGACATGGTGGCAGCTGAAAAGGGATGATATACCTTCATGTATATCAAATTTGTTGTCAATTTCTAGGGTTTGCATTGCTTCCTTCGCTTCTTAGGCGTCCCCGCTCCGGGCTGGGATTGGGCCCCGAGATGGGGTCGATCCGCCAGCAGACCACGCGACGCACTACACTCTATGCGTCTGGTGACTTCTATTGCTGCCGGCCGTGCTCTATTCTGCGGCACCGGGCATACCTCCTCTCCCTGCTACCCAGCGTAGGTGACGAATAGAGGATCTGTACCGGAGATTCCATTGCAGGAGACAGTTAGGTTTAACTTTCACTAGAGATGGGGGAGAGATGAGAGATGCACAACACCATCGGTGTGGTCCCCGGCAGCATCTAGCCCACATGATGGTGAGCTTATCATTACTTACTAGGAAGTCATGATAAGCTATTGACAGTAACTTCGGTGCAACTGTATTGCCAACAGGGAAATCTTATGCTGGTCATATTTTGTGTTGCATTTCAGCAATCTGTGCGTTGCATTCGTTGCATTGATTTGCAGTTGTATTTGCTGGGGCCAGGCACAGATCGACCTCGCTCTTGCCTCTGTAATCTCCTCATCCGCAATGAGTTGTTGATCACGGACACAAAGCCATTCCTATTTTTGTCACAAGTATGCGTAGACTTCCCTCCTAGAGTACGGAAACGCCGTAGTATTGTTTGTATATATAGTGTTTTTCGTAAGCTCTTTCGTAGGCTATTACGCCATCCGCCATTGTAGAGCATCAGTAATTTAGTTAAGTCGTTTCCGTTTGCCCCACTATCACGGGCTATGGATGGTGAAGGCGATGGAGATTGCTAACCACCCACCTCCCATCCAATTAACTAGTTAGGCCAATAAGGCGATGAGATAGGATGTTGGTGTGTTAGGTTGTGTTGTAGGTCAAGGCGTTCGCATGTCATGATGTTAGACAGCCAAGGACGAGGTCTTTTATGGGAGTTCAATCGCCGTTCAATGTTATTCAGGGTTATTCAATGTTAACGTACTGAGAACGATAACTAACCCTGGAGGCCCAAGGCATAATGAACAAAAAATAGATTAAGAATATGCATTATACATCCCTGAGAACACGGGCGTTGGTGAGACATCTGTGCAACTGCCTCATCAAGGGCCTTACGTTCAACCAGTTCAGCCCCCAAACGCAAGCCTGCATCTATTACTCGGCCCGAAATGCGTGCAAATATCTAAGAGTAATCCTAACAATTTTGCGCCTTTGAGAATTGTCTGTTTCCGATTCTGTCGACTTCGGTCGTCGCATTCTTCGCCTGCATGATTCCCGATCAACTCATTTTCTCTTCTCCGATTGAAGCGGCGATAAAATTCTGCAAGTAGGAGACTGCGAGATGCATACGTTTCTTCAATGCTCGTTGTTTTCTGTAATTGTCAGCGTTACATGTATCACGCTTTACTGCTCTTTATCGCTGTACAGGTCGTCCGACGGGCTGCTCCCTGAGGAACATCATTTTTCCTGTCCGTGTTATACCATCTTACTATACTATCCCAAATATCATGTCCACTTTCTTTAGCGATATTTTCAACAAATTCTATAAGCCTCTTTCCAATACCTTGACCTCTATGAAGAACTTAAAGGCTATGACACAAGTATGAGCGCCGACAACTGGACCATGGTATACATGTAATGCGCAGAATTCCATTGAAACAATGTTTACATAAGGACATTTTTTCTAAATTACACTTATAGGTACAACGAGGTCCCTATATTGCCAAGCCTATCTTTAATTATCATAGCCTTGCAAAACATATCTATGCGTTGGTGAGAGCTGATCAAATATCGGCGTGGCTGTGTTTGGCTGCTATTAATTCAATACCTGGTCGATTGCTGTGTGCTAGAGCACGGCCATCAGACCTCCGTAGCTAGGTGCTCTCGGCTCTCTTCTCGGCGGATTCCCGGCGGAAGTTACGATCATTTAGTGTTGTGTCTCTGTCGTATCCGCCCAACCTAAGGCTAAGGCCCGATCAGAAGATGACCATACACGGTCCATCTTGGACACCACCCGTAGACACCCCAGGATACTTCATTTAGAGCCCACCATTTATGTTGACGATCCTATACAGCGGGTAAAACGGATTCTTCCGCCCCGCAAACGATCACAGATGCATGCATGACCGAGGGAGACCAAGTGACGCAAGTTCGCAGGATACGTCAACACGGCTTTTGGAGTGTCACGGACTGACCCAAAACACGAGACGATGTGCATGCTGGCAGCTTGGCACACCATCACCTTGCTTCCTGCAACGCTCCCCGCAGCAACATTGCGTGCGACTTGCTCGTGGCATGGCGCCTCCATCTTGGCTTTCCTCTAATACGGGAAAACATTTGCTCGTGTCTCCTGTGATACTAGACAACTCGAGCATCTCTGCTTTCAAGGCATCCTCGTAAAGTGGATGTCCCACACACCATCCACTCCCTGACAAGGGCATGGTATCAGACGGTATCGCTGGCACTTGAAGGGTGGAAGGTTGGCCGTGTGGATCAGCTAGGCGATGGGTACGTTGGGGCAGCAGCGTTAGACACCACACCCCTAATGAGGCCTGATACAGTATACTCTCGAGCTGCTTTGCTCCACACACCATCCTCATTAGCAGGTACTACAGCTACTGAAGCAGTTCAACCCTGTTGGGGCAAAGCGTAGCCCAATCCTACCCATGGTCTAGCCTACCTATGTGGCTACGAGACGCAAAGACAATTGAGGTGGTGCCCCGGCAGCAGCCCACACGATGGTACATGACTTCCTAGGAAGTCATGATAAGCTATTGACAGCAACTTGGGTGCAACTATATTTCCAGCAGGGAAATCGTATGCAGGTCTCATTTTGTGTTGCATTTCAGCAATAGTTGTGCGGATGTCAAGGGTGGCCGTGGTTAGCTCGAGAAATGTGACCTCATCCGAGACTTGCTGCTACTGGGCTAACGTGAACGTCTGGACGACAGGGTACGCAATGCCTCAATGCCTTATAGCGACGTTCTTGGGAGTTGATGTCGCCTGTGGAGAAGAGTCTTGTACAGTAGGAGCCCCAGCCTAGAGCGATGAGCTTGTGACGGTTAGCAGAACCAGGATCGCCGCATGACATTCCCCCTAAAATGATAATAATACAAGGCTTCGACAATTCTTACATGTCCATGCTAACATGATAACTTCATTAAATAGTTGAGTTTCAAGCATCATTCAGACTTTGGGTATCCGGATCCAACGTACTAACGGAATGGCATCGGAAGAGGTTTCACTCAGCGCTCTAAGATTATAGCAAAGCGTTATGCCTCATTGAGCTTGTTTTTAATATTCAACTGTCAATGCTTATCGACAATAATGGGAAAACTCCCTTGCAGAATTCAATGCCTATCGTGGTCACTGCATGCATGATTGGCGACCCCGATGAAATCCAGGGTGGCTTATGATGAATTGGGAGGCCAGGCTTCGGCAGCAATATGCAATAGCGATCAGGCCAGAATGGCTGGAGCAAGTCGTGGCGCAGCTGCGCGGAGCGCACCCCGATTTTTCGACCTGGACGGAGGAGCGTATGCTCGACAATATTTTTACAGCATTCTTATTTTGCGACCTGAATCAGGCGGGGACTGTATCGTTGCCTTTAAATACAAAGGTGACTACAACGCATTCAAAGAAGCAGCTCCTGGCTTTCCCAAGTTGTCCAACTGAGGTACGTAAAATTTCTGCAGGAAATGCACAAGGAAGTCCTGATGGGAAAGTTCGTACTGCAGTTGGACGAGGTTGTCAACATGGCCGCGGCGGCACGGGAACGGTACGTGCGCGCGGAAGACGTGCGAGTCTCTCCACCCTAGCCCTCATGAAACCAATTTTACGAAGCTCCCTCTCTGCTTTTATGGCGTCCATCCCAGTTTTTATTGTCCGCCGTCTGGAGCTCCTGCTTCCAAATGACATCAACGGCGGCGTATCCGGTCGTTTTCTCCCCTGTGTCTTCACAGATATTCCGATCAGACGGGGAACCGTTGCCTCAAGTTTGCCCTGACAGATGGTGAGCTCCTCGTGCGTCATGAGACGGGGAGGGATTAGAAGCTGAGGACGTGGGGGGCCTTCAACTGAAAGAAAAGGGTCAGCCAAGGGGCCCCGAAACCAGACGATCCGCATCAAAGGGTTTGGGAGAAGGATACATAAGGGTTAAGAATTGGTGCTGGAAGCGAGAGATTGAGAAGGACGATTGCGCAAGCCCAGTGGAAGGAACGTTTGATACCACATCGTTGTAGACTGATTTTTTCCAATAGCCGCCACCCGCCGCTGGAAGTCCTCGTACTGCCGCGAATATCCTGCGTACTGATCCGTACTACTGCCGCTGGAAATTTTCCTTACTGCCAAGGCTGCCAGCAAGTGGTCGGTGTGGAGCACACGCATCTTCCCGCATTCACATGGGATTGTCCGGCGGGAAGCAAGGTACGACACAAACTCAACAAGAATTGCGGCTGGGGATCAAAGATGTAAGAGACATTGTTCCTTTTGGTTATAACAAATGCTGCTCCAGTTGTACTTTGCCGTGCGCGCCATATGACGGGTTCTATCTCTGATCGTAATGCTCAGAATCCCAATGAACCGCGTTTTCGTTTAACCTGGCTTTTTATCCTTTGAACAGAACACTTTCACTGCAGTGGTGTGACGTTTTTCTTCGCGTGCAACACCTGAACTGCACTTGCTGAACTAGCTAGGTGTTGTAAATGCAGGTGCTCATTCACAACGTCCCCATTCGGCGGGGGCTTCTGCTCCTGGCTCCGGACAACACTGCATTGCTGGGGGGCCAGGTGGAGCGCCTGGAAGCTGCGAGGCAGCGAGCCGTGGCGGTGTGGACGAAACCTGTTGGTAAGCCGATTGGGTTAGGTCATAGAAAACACATCATAAACAAGACACAGAGTGGCGTGATCTTCGGGTTTAGCTACGTAGTAATTTGAGTAACATAAGATCATGTTTATAGAATAATAAATCTATGCCTTAGCATTTAGGCTTAGCATTGTTTACTAGGTATTGTCAGGCAGATTGGAAGGCTGCTTTGAAACCTGCTGATCCATGAGATCCATGCTCATGTCATCCATGCTTGCCGCCTCTGCAGCGCAGAAAACATAAAAACATTCCGGTGGGTCCCATGTGTGTGTGTTTGTGTGCGCGCGCTTCCGTCCCGGGCTCAAGGAGTCTTAGTAATAATGTTATAAGACTATGTTGAAGAGCGCCGAACAACATGGGGGACATTGGCACCCCAGACGAATGAATATGACATCGGCAAACAGAAACAAATGATGGCACCTGGCAGGTCTTGCTAAAGGCAGGTCGTTGTTCAATCACGAAATTGATGCATCGCGGAGCCACATGCACGTGCACATGTACACGCACGTGAGTATACATACACGCTCACTCTTTACCTAAGTTTCTGGCCCCTTGTGGGGTCGGGTTTGAATCCACAGTTGGCCGCCCGGCGGGCTCAGCAGAGCGAGACATTTTCGCAGAGGCTCGCCAAGTTGCATGGGACCCGGGGGCCCCAGCTGGCGCGCCGCAGGCTGGGCCGCCGGGCGCACCTCCCCATGCCGGGGCGAGCGGGGCTGGGACGCAGGCAGCCGTAGGGATGGTGCCGCCGTCGTTGCCGCACGCGATCGGGGCTGGAGGGCAGCCGCCGGGTGCGCCGCAGCAGGCATTAATAAGTCTGACGAGCTCGGCTCAGCCTCCTGGCGGCGGGAATGTGGGTGGTGGCGGAGGGGGGCCGGCGCCATTAGGGGCACAGGTCGTCGGCCCTGCGGGTCAGTATCCAGGACATCTTGCGCAACCTCCTCAGCCGCCACAGCATGTGCAACACCGCCAAGCGCAGCAGCAGCAGGCCGCTGTACCGAGCAGCATCCATCAGGGATATATGCCTGGTGGTACTGCAGCTGCTGGGGGCGCCATGGCGGCGGCTGTCGCGACGGAAGCAGGCGGAGCATCGTGGCAGTCGCAGGGAAACCCTCAAACAGCGGCGCATCATTTCTATCAACAACAACAAGCGCAGCTTCAGGCGCCAATAGCCCCAATGACCCAGCGTCAGCCGTCAGGTCCCCCGATGGTACCGGCGCCGACGCCATGGCTGGGCAGGGCAGCCAACACCGAATTTGGTGCTGGCAACAACAACGGCAGCGACGGCGACCAAAGCAGGAATCGTGGCATAATACCTGCTGCTGCAGCGGAAACTACTGCACCCCGCCGTGGCCTAGCGGCCGTGGAAGCAGCGGCGTGGATGAACAGTGGCGGCAGGGTCGCCGGCGGCGGGACGGGCCAGGAGCCCGGTCGCGCGGCGATACCCGCGCGTCGCGAAGGACTGCGCGACGGCGACGGCGGCGGCGGCGGCGGTGCCCTTTCCTCCGAGATCGTGATCCTGCTCGATTCGGACTCAGCCTCCGGGCATTGCCCGCCGCAACCCTCAATGGACCAGGCACGTCGTAATGGGCCGTCAAACCCCAACCCACAGTCCTCCTTGCGGCAGCAGCAGCAGCAATTACACCTCCAACAGCAGCGACAAGAATACCCAGAGTTACACGCTCAACAGCACCAGCAACAGCTGCAGGAGCAGAACCTCCCGCGGCGGCGACTGACGGTATCTACAATGCAGGCCGCTTCCCTCTTGGGCGCCTCCGTGGCCCCCTCCGCCGAGTCGATGCAGCTAGGGGCCCAAATTTCCTCTCCCACAGGCCCGTTACCTCCCCGCCCCACAGCCGCGACGCGGGCCAATACCCCAGGCGCCGCCACGTTTCCGCCCACAGCTGCCGCAACCACCACCACTTCCGGACCTGCAGGTACAGGGATTGAATTACGTAAGGCAGCGCTTCCATTAGCCCGCAGCAGTCCTACTCTGAGCGTATCGTCGCTGGGTTCTGTAGGCCGCAGTGGCCTCGGTCATGTCGCATCGGCGACAGCGACCGCGGCGGCGAGCCCAACCAGGAGTACAGCGGCGCTGGGCTTCTTAAATAATCGGTTTGACGCTCTTGCGTCAGGTTATGCTGCGTTAGGGGCTGCCGGCGGTGGTGGCGCTAGGGCTGCAGCCAGAGCTGAAGCCGGGCTGGCGATGGAGGTGGAAATGGTGGACTTGGCGGACTTGGACGATGATGATGACTACGGGGACGGGAAGGGGAATGAAGGCGGCAGCGGTGCACTTGGCGGTAACGGCGCAGCCCATACCGGGGATGCCTGTTTGCCGCAAGCCGTGGCGCGAGAGCCATGGTGCGCCGCTGAGGGAAGTTGGGGTTCCCATTCGTTGCCAGGATCTACTGGAAGGCCGCAAGGTAAACGTCCGCGATTGTCATCTGCGCAGCGGAACGTGGATGGGGGGAAAGCTGGTAGCATGGGCGCCGATGGTGGTGCGAGCGGTGGCGTGCAGGCAACCGCGCACGCGGCCGCAGACGGCGCTGGGGGCCGCAGCGAGTGTGCAGCCCTACGGTCGGCAGCAGGGACGGCGGCTGCGGAACTGGTTCCAGAGACCCAGATGGACTATGATTGCGCGCATTTTGGGCGTGCCCTGGTGGAGCCGGTGGCGGAGGTAGAGGAGTGGGTCGCACCTGGTGTCGATGCTGTAGTGCCCACGGCTACGGCTGCTGTTGGCGCCCACAGAACCTTTCCCGCAGGTGGCGCTGCCGCGGGCCCGAATCATCTGCATCAGAACCTCAGTCCACGAGGCGGGGGTGATTGCCCCGAAGACTCGATGGCTGTTAAATTGCTGGATTCCGACATGACCGGTGATCTCAGAGGTTCGCCGTCAGTCCCGCCGAGGCCGATGGCGGCAGTGGCGGCGGAGGCGGCGGGTGATGCGCAGCAAGAGTCGTGGGTAAAAGCTGCCGGTGCTGGTTCGAACCATGCAGGGGCGGTGTGGCTGTGCCAGGTAGCGGACATGTTGCGGCCCGAGCCCGACTGCCCGGATGTTCCCGTTACGTTCCCCATGACGCTGGACGTGTACGGTGTAGTTTATGAGCTGGACGGGGACAGGGCGGTAATCGAGGACGGCACCGATATGATGGAGGCGCAGCTCACAGACGGTGCGCTGGCGCCACTTCTTGGTGAGTTGAGCGCCCAACCGATCTATGGGTATCCAGTTGCTTTCCGATGAATGGTTAGCTCGTGCATTAAGACTATTCCGCCTGGTCAGCTGCTTTGGGGAATACTGATAGATGCGGGCCGCTCCGGGGACCTGGTTTCTCCGTATCATGTATTACTACTACTAAGATTTAAGACGGTAAGTGGATCAGCAGTGGAGCTGAGTGCCTCGTGTGTAGCGGTCCTTAGGGTCACAGTCCAGATTGTATTGTAGACCGGTCTGAAGGATCCTAGAGGCAGATGGGGGAGATGAGGTGCACTGAGTGGATGTGGTTAGTGCAGTATCCACCTAAGCATCAGACGCGACCCGTACGTATCCCTTATCCCGTCTCAACCGGGGTCTCAACCGTGGATAGGCTTTAGGACTTCTCGCCAGCCGCACTTGTGACTTCGCCGCATAAACCCTGATTCCAAGGGGCACGTGAATTTGGAACATCCTCCACAGCCAATGCCCGCAACCTGCAGATGAGCTTATCGCTGACAAAATCTAAATCGCATCGCAACCTTGCTGCTGCTGCTGTATGCCTCGTAGGCATGAGCCCTTCCCCTTTCCTTGGTCTGACCCCGGTCCCGATTTGGATGTCTTGCGTGCTACGTTCCCGTCTGTTGTGGCTCCCTGCAGTGGGCACCCAACTGCCACCCGGCTTCGCCCCGGGCACCACTTCCCTAGGGCTCGAGGACATTTGGGCCATGGTCGACAGCCTGGACCCGGCCGTGCAGGCGTGCGGTCAAGGGCTGGCCGATCGCATCATGGCCTTCTTCCGTGACTTCTCAGGCCTCATTCGGCTTGAGTTCCGGGGCCCGCCGCCGGTGCAACCGCTGATCATCCAGGTCACGAGCGATGGGAGAGGCAGCGGGGCCGATGCATGCGGTTGGCTCGAAGGAGACGACAGCTGTGAGTTGTACAGGACATATCTGAGGACCGCAGGGGCGCTACCGGTAACGGACATGGACAGAAAAGACGCAGCGGCGTAGGGATGCTGATGTAGGGAAGGGATGCGATGCTGGCGGACTGGCAGGATACGGCCGATCATCCATTCGTTCACCTGCACGACAGAAGGGGTATATTGATGCTTGACTCACTGCATACTCGAACAATTCATAAGCGTTTTCGAGATGAGGCATGCTTGAATACCAACGTCGACATGGATTTGTTGAGTCCGTGACCTCGTCGTACATTCTCGGGGTAGGCAGGGCGATGAACAGTCGAACTACAGCCGCGCACACATGTCTGGCAGCTTTGGGCTGCTCTGGCTGATGCGGTTTCTTGGGTCGGCAAAGTGATGAGCTTTAGTTTGCATATGTACAACATTATCGTAGCTTCTTTTGTACACTGGGGATACAGAACTGATACCATACCGTACTGGTGCATTTCGCACTAGTATGACCGGGAAAGCTTAAGCGGACTTTCTAGATCTTGAGACATATTCGTTCCGGCCACATGTTTCATTTTCATCTTCTTCGGCTTCCAACGCATGACACCACCACTGCCGTTGAACTTTGCACTCCCCTCTCGTGTGCTCCCCTGTCGGGGCCGCACTCTGTCCTAGAGCTTCCCTCTCATCGCCTGCCTACACTGCAAAATACATACGATGCCATCTTCTAATGGCGCGGACCTCACCTGGCCTGACGGCCAAGCCGTCCCACAAAAGCAGGTAGCTATCTGCAGCCAGCGCACGCATGCAGATACTTGCGCCATATCCATATCCCGTGCATCCAGGCTCGGGGAGATTAAGTTATGGTCTACTGAAAAAACTGATACAATCCGCCAGAGGCGTCACAAGGGTCCTTTGGCAATCCTCATCGCAACTTCGCACAAAATTCACTCTCATTCACCATCGCCATTCAGGGGCCAATTAAAGACGCGGAGCCAGGAATTATCATACTACGAACATTCATTGCCGTTCTGCTGCCTGGCCTTTCGTCCCCTAAATCCCTATCTGCCATCACGTCTCATCTGGTTGCCGTAAACGGTATTCTCTTCGTAGGCCACAAAGCTGGCGTTGGCAGCACGAACATAAGAAATTCCCCTCAGGTGCGCGGCACAACGCCATATGCCTAATTTGTCGCAGCAGGCAATCAAGGCTTGTGAAAAGCCGCCAGAGTCCATATGTCCGCGTCCACAAGCAGAAGGGATACAAAGACAATATCAGGGAAATTATCCTACTGGCAGCATGTACGGTAGTACGAAAGCGAAGGCGCACAAGTAAGAACACACATGAGCAAAATTTGGAGGTTCCGGCGAACCTGTCGTGTTGTTCCAAACCAACGGCGAGCTACAGCACATCACACTATTGCACACTGTACCATTTTCGTCAGCCCGCCAGGCATGGCCTGCTCTGCGGGAGACAACGGACACGCAAACACCCATTGCCTGCGTGCTCAGCCGCTCACAGTATCCTTAACGCAAGCACCATCTCGCTCGTCCGGAATGTATCTGCACATAAAGGCATGGCTTTGTCCGTGCTGCTGTGCCGACATGCGCGCATCAGTAGCCCCTCAGCGCTTGTCCCCATCCAGCACGACGGCGGGCTCCCACAGTCGTATACAACTCTCCTCTCCTCATCAACTTCAATATTGTGATGCAAGCTTGTACCCTTACCGCTGTCCGCCATATCCAAGAACCGATACATGCACACATGCATTCACTGCGTGCCAAGCCGGTCCCCGAACCAGGACCCCGTGCCCAACTGCAAGGAAACAGAAGAGGAAAAGGTCGACCACTAGAAGCTGCGCTGCCTTGCAAGCAAGGCCACACGTCAGCCCAGGCGAAACTATACACTAGGATAGCTCAGCGGCTTGCATTCCAGCCAGCCCGTATGCATGCGCAAATTGCGCAAACAAGCCTTGCATCAAAACAGAATGCAGGTATGGCGCAAAAACGGATGAAGTCGCTGTAGACATACCCTGAAAATGCAAAATCTACCGATACGAAGGCATCATACCTACAAGAAGCAACCGCGAGGTCTTAGAAACCTGTCTGCCATATCCAGGCGTGTCCAGGAACGATAACATAGCCCACAGCGTGGAAAGGTGCTCAGCTCCAGCTCGAATCAAACAAATCCACCAGTATCTTTCATATAGCTTTCTTAGGCTGGCACTGTGGGACAGCCTCACCACATGCATGGTCCCCGGCGCCAGTACCGCGGTTGGTATTGCTAGTAGCGTGGCGACGACAAGAAAATCCTTGCGCCCCCGATCAAACGAAAAACGGGTGCAAGACGACGGCCATGCATGGACCGCGAGATGATTTCTCCATTTAGCCGTATTCCACGCTAGGCTTGTTCCAGCATGACGAAAATGCCCATGTCTCAAAATCCCCCTTATACGCGGCCGGTCCTGCGTCTGCTGCTGCTGCTGCCACCATCGCCGTTGCTTAGTCCTCTTTGCTCTCGGGTAGCGCCAAGCTTGCCCCCACTCCCACGCCCAGGACCAGGCCCACCACAAGCAACGAAACGTCTGTTGGGATTTCTATATCCGCGAAGCCAAGTACCATTTTTGAGCCAATGAAGCCCAGGACGACAGCCACCGCCTTGTCCAGGAAACGGAGCTCGCCCATAGCGGTCGCCACAAAGCTGTACAGGGCCCGAAGGCTGAGAATGGCGAAGACGTTTGAGGTATACACGATGAAGGGATCAAGCGTCACGCCAAACACAGCCGGTATTGAGTCGACTGCGAACACGACGTCGCTGAGCTCGACGACGGCCAGCGTCAGCAGCAGCGGCGTGGCCATGCGCACGCCATTGCGGACCGTGAAAAAGTTATCTCCGTCGTATGTTTCCGATACCTTGATGAAGCGCGCGCAAAATCTGAAGATAAGGTTTTCTGAAAGGTCATCGTCGTTATCCTCATCGCTTGTCGTCAGCAGTTTAAACGACGAGAACAGTAGAATTCCGGCGAAGACCAATAGGAGCGGCTGGAACTCCCGTACCAGCTCCACACCCAAAACGATAAGAACGGCGCGTAAAATTGCTGCAGTCGCGATGCCCCAGGTAAGCACCTTGTTTTGCGCCTCGACCGGTGTTTTGAGGAAGTTAAAAACTAGCACAAACACAAATAGGTTATCCACGGACAACGACTGCTCCAGTAAATATCCCGCGAAGTACTCCTGAGCTTTCTCGGCGCCCTGAACATACCATATCCCAGCCCCAAATGCCACCGCACCGCCTACCCACGCAGCCAAAGCCTCATATCGCGACTCAGTGCGTGGGAGAGACGTACTGATAAATTGGAGCTCTTTTTCTTGCGCTGTTTGCCGGCTCTCCACTAGATATGTCTGCTGCTGAACTGGGTCGTCCACTTGAGGAGGCCTCTGAGCGCAGTGCACGATTGCTGTTGACAAACGCGAAGACGTTGATCTAATATGTGCTAATGACCATCTGCGAAGACCCGCGCTACAATTGTGGAGCCAACGCTGTGGCTGAGACAGTGGGCACGGCATTTTGGCGTAAGAACTCTTTTCTGACCACCCTACTAAGTCTTATTATGCCCCTTATAATTAGAGATGCCAGCAAGGGTCATGCATGGTGAACCTAATCCAAATGCCGGGTGTTCACCGAGTGGCAACGAAAATCCCTACTCCGCTCGTCTCTAAGGCCTTAGCGTTAAGGAATCCGAAGTATAACACAATGGTTCCATAAGGGTGTGTGGGCGGTGGGTAAGACGCTTGAGATACCAGTACATAAGGCCCTTTCCTGTCACGGGCACTAACCCGCTGCGGGCACCGGTATCGTGACAATCCCTTCCTGATTACTAATTAGGTAGGTGGTAAAGACATAAAGTTACGGTCAATTATTTGCCACGGCGAATGTTGATATAAAGCCGACGCGTGCGGACGTCGCACGGACGTGTACAAGGCTTATTACTAGAAGCAAGGCACCGGGGGACTAAAGCACTATATTTGTTATGTTTGTTCTTGTCTCTACCCTAAGTACCTGGTGCACCACATAAATCTATTCGCGTCATAGCGATGTTCAGCTAGCCCATAAGTAACTAAACGCGGATTAGGAATCTAGACCGATAAACGCATTGATCTCACGGCTTGCTGAACTTGACGAGGTTGCGATCTTGCCCACAACACCCCGTTACGTATGCCGTACCAGGCACTTAAAGGCTGAAGAAAAAATCCCGAAGAGGCCCCTGCAAGCCCCAAACCGTTTACGGATTGCTGTAATGACCGATGCCGGGCACAGGATATGTGGATGTCTCTTTGAGTACTGTATCAAACATGCGCCCACGTCGCTCGTGTGTAGGCCCTTATGACCGCCCGCTGTCAGACTGAAAGGCACTTCCAGTAGACTACTTAGCGCCCTTGCATACAAGAACATTATGACAATCGAAAGAACACAAGCGCGACTGCGCCTGTAGGTAGGTAGGTACCGTACACATGTTTGATCGTACTTCAGCATGTCACGATTGTCGAGGGCAGTAGGAGCCCTCCTCGGAGCTCCGGAACCGCCCCTTGTTGAGTATGATATTTAAAAATTTCTGACTCATTCGCTTTTTGTCATACATCATCTGCTGAGATCCCATAATAATTATGAGACCTAGGGTCACACGAGGTCTCTTAAGACCCGATGAACCGTCCTTACTGGTAAGGCCTCTGAAGTCAGGTGAGGCGTCGAGGAGTCGAGCATGCATGCATTCCAGCAGGCCTCATCCATCCATCCATCCATCCATCCATCTGGGTTGCTAGTCCTTCTCGGGATATCTCCTGCGGCTGCTGAAGTAACCCAGACCCAGGTACGCAGAGCACCATTTCCAAACCCTAGAACCTCAAAGCTTAAAAATAGCCACGCCAGCCAAGCTCCATAGCTTCTCCTCGGCATTGGCACCTTTGGCGTTCATGCTCCCCGATCCAAGCGAGATGAAGGATGCTCATCACGCTCCCCGCAACCTCAACTGCTGCAGCACCTCAACACGTACACGGCAGGAGAGATCAGGCTATCCAGCCATAGGATGTCTACGGAATGAATAAGCGGTTCAAGAGGCAAAACCGGCACTAGCAGTACTGGTAGCAACGGCGGCGCTTGCATTATCGGCAGCTGCGCCCCTAGCCAGTGCCGTCTGCAGGCCGGTACAGCAGCGCTGCCAGGCTTGCCTGCCCTCTTCACATGTGGCAGTGGCGGAGGCATTCACCATATGGAAGTAGGTCCAGCCGCGATTGGTGCGGCCGAGAGCTTTATTCGCTTGCAGGTACTGGCTGTGACCTGAACCCCGCCGCAACTTCCGCATGTACTCCATAGCGCTGAGGCAAATGGCAGGTAGTGGCAGACCCCCGTCATAACTCATCAGCATAATTAGAAAGGGGATTAACGGACATGAGGGGCATGGAAAGGCGGAGCGGGGTTCAAGGAAGCAACCGAGTGGAGGGGAGGGAACAAACGCAGGTCGTGATCACCATACCGTGATCCTGGCACACCCAGCCCGCGCTCAATTTGCGAAATGGTTTCCATCCTGTAATCATGTCCGCTGCTTCCGTGCATCAAGGCAGGGCCCCTCTGTTTCCATCCCACGTGCAAATTTGGTTATTAAGGTCGATGTCGTAAAAGTACGATTGATAATATCGGGACAAATTTGGTCGTACCTCCGTGTCACGTAGTGGAAAATTGCAATGCGATCCCAGTGTAACTCGTGGACGACAGAAGGGCTGAGGTCCTGGTGGGGAACGGAGCGAGTAAGAGTGCATGAAATGTGCGAGTGTGTGTGGGTGTAGCGAGTGAAGGGGGAAACGCCCATTCTTAAGGAAATGCCATAAAGCTGAGCCTGAGGTGCGTTTAGGGTTTGAAATGGGTTCGGATAGCTGTACCCTGGAAGCCATGCCGCAGTGAGCTCTTTACTACTAACGACTCTTAAGGCGTATGTAAGATGACGAGTTTGAGGCAGCACTGAGCAAGGTGCAGGCGGTCCCAAACGGCCCCCGACTCTTGTGTCCCTTGAAAGGACTGCGCCTCCCGCCATCAGCACCACCATGTGCTATTCATGCTCCCCGTCAAAGGATGATGATGCTGAACAAGCATTCCCACGAACTTTCACACATGCATAAAATGTAAATCCTAAAAACTGTATAACTTTCCAAAACTTACCATGCAGTCTTCATTGACGTATTTGCAGCCCGGCTTAAGTTCGCACTGATGAGGATTGCAGCCGCGCTGGTAGCACCTGGGTTGGGCGCCACAGCAAGCAGCGGAAGCCGGCAGGGCGCAATGAAGCGGAAGCCGCCTCTGCTGTAGCACAGACCTCAAGCAGCAACGATACAAACCTAAGCTGGGCTCTGGGCACGCATTTACGCTTCCTTTTGCTTGAACGGTAGGGTATTCGCCGACCTGGTAGCCCCTCGCCCGTTCAGGCTGCGTTTTTTTGTTCCCCGTCTGCTGTCGTTTCCTAGCACTCCATTAACAGCGAAGATACGGTTGGGAGCTCTGAGGCAAGCGCGCATGGGCTGGCGGCCGCCTCCATCTGCTCCTTCACTATTCCGTTTCCCAGTGACCCCACCTCGTGGCCGTGATGCTTTTGGTGAAGCCCAGCGGTACAGTCTTGAACTCCTTCCAGAGCTGGGCCGCCCAAGGCGATGGCGGGGCAGGGGCAGCGGCCGTATAGACAGGAGCAGAAGTGAGGTAGGGCGTATGGAAAGGTAAGGAGGGGAGGGGGGGTTCTGTTTGTGTCGGCGCAATGGCGAAGCTGCAGAACCCATGCTCGGCCTCATTAGGCGGCATCAGGGGGGTAGACAGCATGAGGGAAAGTTGCAGGTAAAAGCCAACGACCCGGTTGTTGTCTTGGGTTTGCGGCAGCAGCGTGCTGCAATCGAGCAGTACTACACTATGCGCTTGCATCAAGTGTCGCGTGGTGCCGTCTGTCGCTTAAAGTGCAGCTTGGGTGGCGATCTTGTTAAGTTATGTAACCAGGCAACGGTCAGGGAGGCTGGAGCTGGAGAGCAATAGGTGGGTTTGGTTGGTTCCCTCATCAGAAAATACTCCTCAAGGGACTTATGCAGGGAACTAATATGTAAGCTTTATACATGGATGGTGAGGGTGGAGAGTCGTTCTACCACCCGTGCTCAGTGCCTACCGGGGCCCTCCTCCCTTTGCGGTGCATAAGACTGCAGCTTTTTCTGCTATGTCAGAATACTTCACCAGCTGGTTCGGAACATTTCTACATGTCCCTAACCAGCCCTACAAGCTTAACTGAAGAGGAGTCATGGATGTTTTCCTGGAATTCGTAGAGCTCCCGGAATCCAGACGTCGTATGATGCGATGTATGATGCAGTGATGCGATGATGATCTTTCATTGTATCGTATCACAGATGGAAACCCACTTGAAGCCTTTCGCGGGGTACACATCGCGTGTACGACGCCAGCGTACTGCCATCGGGACGAGACATGTGTCCGGATGGGCCAAGCAATTGCCAATGTACGGCAATGCCACCGTACGGCTCGAAAGGCGCCAGGAAGCTTGGAAGGTGGGGCTGGCCGCGCGGCAGCACAGACGGCTCCTTGAGGATGATGTACTCATCAGGGTCAAGGAGGGCTATGAACGTGTGGCGATGAGCGAACATTCTGCAGGGAAGGGATGATGATTGAAGTCATCCGATTGAGAAAAAACGATAAGATAGTTTTTATCCTAATACGTCCCCAGGAGAGGCGGTTCGTGATCTCGCCAGGTAGTAAAGGGTTGTAGGCTTACAGCGGTATCAAGGAAAATTGAGTACAAGTGCGACTACACAGCTTTGAGGACCTTATCCTTCGAAAACCGCGGGAAAACCGGCCGTAAGACTGAAATTCATGACGAGGATTAATTCATGACGAAGATCCACTGAAGTTGTGTCCACTGCCATGCTTGTCCTTCGTGTCAGTATATCTTGTGAGGCGAGGTTTTGGCTGACAGCTTGACGAGGACTTCCTTTACGTGTTTGATGAAACGCCGGACGATAACATCTGGTGCTGTAGAAGGGAACCGTCTGTACGACGCCGGTATACGCCATACACGTTCCCATTGGGACATTGACACTGATCAGGAAACCTCCTGCCATCACTACTTGAGATCTTTCCCTTAAACGAGATTAGTCCCGGGCTGTGTATGACATGCTTGGTACGGCTGCGTCATATTGTGCTCGGCTTCCCAAGCCGCGGGAGAAGCGCTCTGTGATTTCCTGCTTTGTTGCGATTTCGTCTATAATCCAAAACCTGTATCGAAATCTATTTCCCATGTCTGGATCTTTAATAAAATGCTTTAGGTTTCGGTCGCCCTCCATCCCAAGGAGTCACACACCGGAAGCAGTTGTCGTACGCCCAAACTTGTGGCGACAGGAACGTCCTCGTCGATGTATTGTACATTTCCCTGAACAATTTTTCATCCGCCTTCCAGGAATCCGCAAAGTAGATGATTTCGACCACGTTGGACAACACGTAGTCTTCCAAAACGTAAGCCAAAGGTGGCCTGCTTTTATGGTCCCAAATGTAAAATTTCTCGATCCCAATCCACTTATGGTACTGAATGAAATCTCGAATATAGAAGTGTTCGTTCTTCATTACCATACAGACTGCAACGTATGAGTGAGTTGGCGTCGCAACCTCCTGGTGGGCTCTGACAGAGGTCATTTCGCTGGCATAGGCTAACATAAAGAACGAAGTAAAAATTATTACAAGCCATTGTTCATAATTATAATTAGTTAGCACTTCCATGCTGGCAGAGCTCCAATCAGCCGAGGCTTCCCATGTCGCGATGCATCGTCAAGAAAATCAAAGAATGGTTTCAACACTGCTATTTGTTTTGTGAATGGCGAACGACTCTCAATGAGACGATTCGGATTAGCACTACTTGCAAGCACGATAACTTTTCCGCAACGGTCGGAATTCTATCACATGGGTATTATTGAGTAAATTGAAATTTTTTATCTAATAATGATACGTTTACATCGCTCAATTTCGTGTTCCCGCGTGGACTGCTAGGTTTGTGGGCCTGCCCCTGCTTGATGTGCCGTAATCAAGGTGGTTTTCTAGGAACCAGTTGCAACAACTCTAATTAAATGTACTGTAAATTTATGTGAATAGGATAACAGCTAGGTAAAACTTTCGGGACTACGAAAACTACTTCCTGCTTGACGTGCCGTAATCAAGGTGGTTTTATACGAACCAGTTGCAACAACTCTAATTAAATGTACTGTGTGAAATTTATGAAAATAGGATAACAGCTAGGTAAACCTTTCGGGACAACGATACTGTATTTTGTAGGCGTCTGCCTGAAATCCTTGACCCTTTTGGAAGAAAAGTTTCATATTCCAGCTTTTGATCGTGATCATCATGCCGAGCTATAAGATCATCTTCCTCGGTGGTGGCAATGCCGCTGGCTATGCTGCACGTGCTTTCGTAGAAAATGGGCTCAACGCCGGAGAGCTAGCCATCGTTACAGAGGAGCCCTACTGCGCCTATGAACGCCCAGCTCTATCAAAGGGCTACCTGTTGGGTGGGTTCCAACTGAAGCCGTAAGCCTTACGGGTTCCGCTTGCGCGATGGGTCTCAGACTGCTTGCCTGCCGTAAGAAATGATGAAGCCTGCGGAGTTCGAGGCATGTGTCAATGTAAAGGTCGCCTGGAATTTCTTACATGTTTGCGACTCGCGACCCGGCAGGAGCGGCACGCCTGCCCGGATTCCACACGTGTGTGGGTGGTGGTGGTGAGCGTCAAGCCCCGGAGTGGTACTCAGGAAAGGGTGAGAGGATCATGGAGTGAACTCCCAATCCCGAACAATGAGGGGTAGGAATGCAAGGATGAGAGTTTGTAGGAAATAGCGGACCGATAACCCACGAACAGAGTTCGTTCACGAAGACACAGGTTAGGGGCTGTTACACTATGCGGGCGCGAGCCGGTGCTGGACGGAAATGCATCCAGTCATCCAGCTGCTGCAAAGCCTGCCGTGCCCACTTGCCAGGCTAGGCAACCGTAGGCCGTATGGTTTGAGGGTACGCCCTTGGATCCTTATCATTATGGACCTGTGAGTTTTGTGCTCGCGATTCTACGAGTCCCAGCCAGCAGCAAGTCAGAGCACATCCCGACATACAGCCGTACAGTACTGTCATCCGTCGTACCCCCCTGTCCTCGGAGAACATTTAAACATTTGAACATTTGAATCGTAATGCCTTGTGCGTTATGTATATGTTAAACCTTATGTAAGATGCACGCATCTGGGTCCCAGATTGGGTCGGCTTTCTGCAGGACATGGCAGGCAGGACATTAATTCTTCGGCATACTACTCAACCCGAACGTGGCACCACACCAGAATGATTGCCTAAATACTGTGTGCGAGTTATTAAGAAGAGCATCACTGCATCTATGCTATATAGAACACTCACTAATTATGGCGTAACCTCATTGAATGGCGGCTGAAAGATATCGGAAGAAAACGTGGTTTGGGGTGTGGATAGGAGACGCAGACAGTAGTCAATGGATTTACGGCTGATGACATGTGCCGCTCCTATCTCTCTCTTTCTCTTTCTCCCTCCCTCCCTCCCTCCCTCTCACACACACACACATCCACGGACGCACGCGCAGGCATCGCCTACCTGACCAACAGCCGAGTCATCAAGGCGGATCTGGCCAAAAAGGCCCTCACATTGGAGAGTGGCGAAGTCCTGTCGTACGAACACTTGATCATCGGCACCGGTGCCAGGGTAGGGTTCAGGGACGAGCTGATGAGTTCGCGAAGGACAGTGTCCAGGATTAGGAGAATAACTCATTCAAGCTTCCGAAATTTGTGCGTCTGTGCGTCGTCACTGCTCCGAGACCGCCTATTTGCCTATGTCAACGAATTTGTTGAAAAAGCAGGGAGGTCTCATAGCCATCCTCTTTCACTTCCTCTCTTTCCGCGATATCCTCTATGGCCTTACCGGGTTCACGCCCCTTCGGCTCGTGTGGAAGTTTTATCTTGTCGTCGGACTCCTTGACCACCTCCCCGGTCCTACTCGGCATTTGCTTCCCTGTCTTCTGCTGCCCGCTGCCGTAGCCGATCCGACTGACTGAATCCGCAGTGCCGGGGGCGAACCTGGGTGGCATCCACTACCTGCGAGATGTCAAAGATGCGGATGCGCTGGTGGCAGCCATCGCAGTTGCCAAGGAAACTGGTGGAAAGGTGCGTGCGATGCCGGGTTCTTAAGCCTGTAACCCTGCCGCTTGTACCGAACCACCACCCCAGTAACGAATGCGCCGCGATTGGGCACCGCGAGGCCCCTGGTGGTGCTGTTGGGCGGGGGGGATAGTATTTAGTGGTGGGGCTTCGAGGTGTTCGGGTTTCCAAAAAGGAGGCGAAAATGTGTAACTACCTTTTTTGCATAGGAACGGTAAGAAGTTGAAAGCTTATTATTATATATATATGTATATATATGTATGTATGTATATTCCTTGCTGAAAGCTGTACGTTAAGTGGGGGTGCCGTGGGGCCTGTATTGGAGGTGGGGGAAATGAGGGGGGGGGGGCTGCGGTGTTGTCAGTGATGCTGTTACCATCCCCGCACCAGCATCCTTTCATTTAGGGGAGTTAGCTAACCCCCGAACGTGGAAACCATCAGGACAGCAGCACCGGAATTGTGCGATGGACGAGCTCTTCCAAATGGTTTGGACCATGTCACATGCTCAGCTCACGCTCTCCGCTGGCGCGCACGCTGCACGTTTCCCGGTTTCGCTATGGCTGCCCCTCACTGCCCCTCTGCTGCCGCTGCCGCATCCTGTCCCTGCCAGGCCATAGTCGTGGGTGGCGGATACATCGGCATGGAGGTCGCAGCGGGCCTGGCCTCCAATGGGCTGACCGTAACCCTGATCTTCCCCGGAAGCCACCTCCTCAGCCGCCTCTTTACACCGGAGCTGGCGGCCGTGTACGAGCGTTTGTACGACGCTAAGGGCGTCAAGATGGTCAAGGGTGCCAAGGTGGTGGGCTTTGGTGGAGCAGACGGCAAGGTAGGGTGGGTGGCGACATCTAGCATCTGGACATTGAGCGACTTTTGGTTTCGCCCAGCTGTTATGTGAATATGTATCCTGGGGGTATCTACGGCTTCAATATCCGGGACGATGACCAGTAGAAACCTTGTGGACATCTTCCGATCGGGCCCTTGCTGTTAAGCGGAAATTATTACAGAGATATCATGTTATGGAACATTCGCCTTGCCCTTTTCCACCTTGTTGCCTATCTATCTATCTATCTATCTATCTATCTATCTATCTATCTATCTATTTATCCGTCTGCCTGTTTGTCTGCCGTGCGTTCAGAACAAAAACATAATGTGGACATATAAAAGGATATTCCGACTTCATAGCGTTAATTATTTTCGAATATAAATCATGGATAATCCTTTTAGTCAACCGAAAATCCTCACTATCGGTCGCTCTTCCTGTCTGTGCGGCCCTGCCTGACATCCACACGCGCATCTACCTCCCCCTCCCGCCTCTCCTGGCAGGTGTCCTCTGTGGATTATAAGGACGCCACAGGAGCGGTCCACCACTTGGAGGCGTCACTGGTGGTGGTGGGAGTGGGCGCCCAGGCGAATGTGGAGCTCTTCAAGGGTGGGCAAGCGGCTGGATGGGTGATGGTGCTTGAGGTTAGGGGGAGTGGGCAAGCGGCTGGATGCACGATTTCGGCCCGGAACCCGGAGCCCAGATTTGGCCGCTTTCTTTCCCTGTTCAATTTGCCCCCCCTCACTCTTCTCAATGGTAGTTCACCGCTGGATCTCACACCCTGTTCCTGAGATTCTCTCCCCATCCCGGGGTTTTCAGGCTGAAGCCCGCATTATGCCCTCATGCCTTTGCAATCTGTTACTGGCGGGGACAACAGGACAGCTAGAGATGGCAGCGGGCGGCATCAAGGTGGATGGGCAAATGGCAACAAGGTGGGAGATATGCTCACTAGTACTGCTACAACGACGATAACTGCTATGTTATAATCATATTACAATTGTCATTATTACGATTATTATTGTTGTTGTTGTTGTTATCATAAAAAAGATTTATACTTGTGTTGATATTTACTGTTTCCACTCCTTGTGGGTGCGCATGGGTCGGCGTGCTGGTCGGTGATTTCTGCCCTGCACTTCCTGTATGTCATGCGCTTTTTGGCTTCGATGGCTATCCGTTCTCGTACGTTCTCGCGTCGAGCCCACCCTCGCATGCCGTTCCTGTGCCTCCTGCAGCGTGCCGGGCGTCTTCGCGGTGGGTGACGTGGCGGCCTTTCCACTCGCCTCCGTAGCCACGGGTCAGGTCTCCCTGGCACGGCAGGAGCACGTCACACACTGCAGGTGTGCGCGGCGCAAAGTGGGGTGGGGGTTCGCGCTGCTGTCAGGCGGGGATTTCCTCAACGCCAGCCAAAGTGTTCATTCTTGTGTATTGATCATACAATTCATCTAATGAGCGGAAGGACTTCTTGTTTTCTCCCTTCCTTATTCCTTGCTTTTGTTGTTAATGGCTGCGTTGACGCCGCAGACTCTACGTATCGTAAATTGGTTTTCTTTCCAATCTTACCGCTGTAAGATTTCGCTTATCCCTGCCCTAATGCCGATGGTGGTTTTTGACATGGGCTTTTGATAGCCCAATCGGTACCGTGAAAAATGAGTATGCGACATACTAATATTAAATAGCTGATTCGTGCCGTTTGTAATTCGTCCCTTTCGCCGTTCGTTTCCTGACTATCCCTGGACCAGGTTGAGTGCTGCACAGGCTGCCAAGGCAATCCTAGGTATGTTTCACTTCTGCAACCTTGACGTCTTTAGTTAATTGGATGGTTGTTTTTTTGCGGATAAGGTGGGGCTGAGGACAAGTAGTCGTTGATAGGCAAATGCCGGTACAGCGAGTATGCCTTTGTCCCCTTTATGACCGCTGTGCGTTATGGCTTGGCCTGGTATCCCACAGGCCTCTCGCCGCCCCCGTACGACTACCTACCGTACTTCTACAGCCGCGTGTTTGCGTTGTCATGGGTGTTTTATGGCGAGGCGCCCGCGAAGGCTGCCAAAGTTCACTTTGGCGATATGACCGAAGGTAAGGATGGGTGTTTAATAATATATTTAGTACCGTTTTTTGCTAAAAGAGTTATAATTATCGAAAAAGGATCATACAGATGCAATATGATAGCAAACATTAAAATAATGTCCATCACTCGCTGACTGTCACCCGTTAACACTGCCCTTTGCGCACTGCCTCCCGCCTCCACGCGCGCTTCCTTACTTCACCCCTCCTTGCCCTTCATTCCCGTATTGTCCTGCGGGCGGCGGTTCCGTACTCGCAGCCAAGTGCTTTGGCTGCTTGTGGCTCGGTACCGGTGGCAAGGTGGTGGGAGCCTTCCTGGAGGGCGGCTCTGCGGACGACGCGGTGGTGCTCAAGGGCGCAGTGGCCAAGGGACTGCTGCTGTCCGCGGAGGCCGTCACGGGCAGCGGTGCGGCTGTGGTCGCACAACTCAAGGCTAAGCTGTGAAGGCGCACATACGCCGGCCGCGTTCACCTGCTTGTGCCAACAGCATGCTTAATGATAGAATGGCATGGTAACATAATACATAACTGGCACACAATGGCGTAAGCTGTTTGGTTGGCATTTTGGCTGGTGTGTTGGCCCCCGGCATGTGGGCACATATGATGCAGACAAGATGTAGGATGTAGTCACGGAATGGCACGCTATTACAGTGACGCGCTCGCCCCGATGACTCGCTGGGACACTGACTGGTTTGGCAGCTGGCACAGAGATTTTCAGAGGTAGGATGTTAAAGCGGACGGTGGTTGAAGCAGATGATGCCGGCTGTACCTTTCTACTGCACGGGGAAGGGTTTTGGGCAACATCCAGTTTTCGTGCCTTGCATACGTGCTTTCACACAGAACCCGCCATGGGTGTAGACCCATGGCGGGTTCTGTGTGCGGTCTTATGTTTTCCATGAGTGCATTGACACACCGGGGAAATGAGGCTGCCACTTTACGTATATGGGTGGCAGCCTTCTTTCTTTGAGCATCTCGCCGTTCAATAACACGAAGACTTTTCGTGATGGCCCATCGTGGCAGTGAGTGAACCCAGTTCGTAGATATTTGTTCGCTACTTGCATCTGTTAAGGGGAGGTATGTTCTCTCCATAAATTGTGAGCTCTGGGCTGATTACTAACTCGTGGGAGAGTTGGCTTTTGATCGGGCACGTAAAGTTTCTCACGTGGGCAGGGGAAATGTGTGTTTGTGAAGGCCGAAAGTACAGGCAGGTTGGGACAGATTGTGAACAGGGTGGAAATCGTAACCGTGTAAAATTGCCCGAAGCGCTGCCACGACCACAACCGTAACAGTTTATTCAGTTAACCGTAAATCCTAGAGCGCCACACCCGCAAATGGTGCGTGGGTGGCTGTGCGACAAGTGCTGCCAGCCTGTAGTA
Source organism: Volvox africanus (assembly GCA_030268105.1). Classification (NCBI taxonomy): domain Eukaryota; kingdom Viridiplantae; phylum Chlorophyta; class Chlorophyceae; order Chlamydomonadales; family Volvocaceae; genus Volvox; species Volvox africanus. Next base: position 1,602,951 of record BSDZ01000080.1, read on the forward strand.
GGAGGAATGAGCGGCCGCGGGTGAAGTGCACTGAGGAGGAATTGCTTTGCAGCGCTGTCTTGCCGACAAGGTAGGACATGGAATTTGAAATGCTGTATGAACATCACATCAACAGCTTTATTGGATTAGTCGTGGCTGTGATATTAAGTGTATACACAACTGTCACAGCAGTGGTATCTATGTCACACTATCGTTAAGCCTTGAATAAATGTCGCTCCTGCAAGAGGGGTTGGGTAGGGAAATTCATAGATAATATGAAGTGATTTGTCCGGACAATGGAGTCCTAAACGGATCATTACGAAACCTAATGTTTATCCTGCGGATGAAGGTTGAACGAATAGGCCTGCAAGACGAATAATGCCGAACATTGCCCAACCCCCATACCTACTTAAAAAAACAGGTTGAGGCACACATGCGGCCAGGATAATTGTCAGTACACATCCCGATCTAGTACAATTAGTAGCTACAGAGAATGCATAGCACTAAGGAGGGCTTGACCAGGAGCGATTAGGCACCCGCCACCGTACAACCTCAATCTGACATTCAAGGAAGGAGGCTTGCAGATGCAGTCAATCTTTAAGGTCAGCTCGACGAGGGTTTGTGAGTTCACCAGGCCTTTTGCTATTACGGCTTCGAAGGCTTGTAGCATTTACGGTAAATTGCAGTTACATTCGTCGGGGTTGATGACAGGGGAACCTCGAGAACCAGTCCTTCATGGAGGCTAAAACTCCGTGGTGCCGTTGCACTAATGTCATCTATTTCATGCAAGCATTACATAAAGCAAAACCTTGAAATTTTATGCAAATCTCTAAGCTTTGCACGGCCTAAACGTGTGGGGGCCCCCATATCGCATGTGAGGGCGCCAGCTTCCCTTCACACGAGAATACATGCAGACCTCGTAAGGGCGCCTTGCATCAGTGGTGTCAAACCGGTACCCATATATACCAATATATGAACATGAAGTTTGGGGTCAAATAAGCAAACATACTGATCTTCAGTTGTAAATCTCTGGAATGAGACGGGGAGTTTTACGAACGGACGAAAACTTTCATGGGAGTCCTGGGAAGAAGAGATTTGAACAAGAGTAGGCAGGGCGCAACGAAATCGTAAAACGCAATCTCGCTTACTTTTTCAAGTAGGGCGATGTTGGTTTCCGGCTGCCGTACATTGATGGCAGATTTTCCTACGGTGAATTCTACGGCCTCGGCATTAGGGTGACGTCAAGTCAATACCTGCCGTCTGGTTGGATGAAAAGGAAGTCGGAAGCTAAGTACGTTCCCCTCTAGGGCAACGCCAAAATCCTTAGGACAAGGGTTAGGGACCCTTGCCTCAGAACTCACCAATTAGTACGCGCCCATGCACTTTAACTGTCATACTTGTGTAGAAGCTGACATGGTTGAAGTCAGCCCTCTGTGCTATCCAAGCATAACTGTGTTCGTAACATCCAAGGAAAGCTTCGCCAGCTTTGCACCGTGATTTAACACCACAGTCAAAGAAACGAAGGATTCCCAGAAATGCCAACAATTAATTTCTCAGAAGTCGTCAGGAGTCGACCTTTGACTGCTTCTCTTTTTTCTTCTTGTTTCCTCTTGAACGAATGTCAAGTCCCGCCAAATGCTCATGAATTTTCTATTCCCGAGGCAACTAATCAACCTTTGGTGTGTGTGTACTTTCTTTCTCTTTCCTTTACTGCTGCCGAGCAGTCAGCATCGGTCCGCGGCTCTTGCACACCGCTTGCTCCACGTCTTCCAAAGTGACTGCCTTAGCCTCCGCAATCAGCCGCATCGCCTTTTCGAATGCCTCGAAGCTCAGCCTTGCCGAGTCCTAAAGGACGAAAGGGACAGGAGATATGCAAACAGAAAAGCGGCTCATTATCAAAGTACGCGCATAGCCAGGGTGTGTATCGTGAATGCACCAGTACGCAGTCAATTAACATTCACAGATCCCTCTGTCTCGTATAATAGTATATTCCTTGCTGCTGCTGCCGATGATGATGATGGTGATGCAGAATTTCCTATGCGTTCCGGACGTGTTGGTCATTAGTGAACCTCAAGTTTAAATCCCGGCCTTGCCTTGGGTTTAGCGCGCACGAAGATGAGTTCCGCCTGGACTGCTGTGAAGGTCCTGTCCAGGAGACCAGTCTCCCTGACCAGTTTAATGAATTGGGTTACGCCCATCTCAGGTCGGGGGACGGGGGGCGGCTGGTGGTAAAGGGAGGCGGGCGACTGAGACGCAGGGGCGGCGTTGTTCCCGGTGCCGAAGTTGGCCCACATGAGCCACATCTCCTGCAGCTTGCCGCTGGGCACTTGGGCACCTGGGCATGAGATATGCAGGACATGTCGCATATAATATGGCAGCAAGATGCGGTAAAATGGGCAATCAATAATAATATTGCTGATAAGAGTAAAATAGTGGTAATTATCAACGTCAAATTCACAATCGACGTCGGTTTGAAGCATTCGGCTTGAGCCATGGTTTGAAGCGTACACGTAACGCGAGCGGTAAACGCACAAAACCCAGACCGTTAGATCCCCTGGGGCGCTGCTTCTACCCAACCTGAATCTCGATCCAATCGCCTCCAGCTTCTTTTCGTTGCTTATGTTACGTTACTTATCTCTTCTCCATTATGTTTTACTCAGATATATCTGACCTTCTGCCCCAGGCCCAATTCGACAAGAGCACAGACATTAAGCCTAAGTCACTCGCAATCTCCCGCCTTCATATACGCGGAAAAAGAGCCAAAGCGGGGACTGCCCTGCAATCCATGACAACCTGCGTCGAGCCGTGTGACAGTAGGTGTTCTCACAGACTTCCATGCTAGCCATGTGAGAAAGAAAAGCGCCCCCTTCCGGGGAATTACTTCTTTCTTCCTTCTCACTGTCTTTATACATACATCGCTCATCTCAACTAGCCAAGGGCCCTGCCTTCCTTCATTCAAGATGACACATGCATACATATACAGGCACAACTGTTATGCCACGACGAATATGCCCCTGGAGTTCCAGGTTCTACCCCGACTGTGAGCGGGCCACATGACCCTAATGTTAAGGGCAGGGTGCCCCCATGTCGATGGACGGTGACGACCCCAATTAAAGTGACCTGCGAGCTAACCAGTAGCGGAGTTGATGACGCCTTAGGTGATTCGGCAGATTCCGCTGGATGCTGGTGGTGGGTGCTGAACTTGAGAAAACCACTGATTTCGGAGAAGTCGGCATGGGAGACTGGATGAGGGTGCCCCGAAAGGGGAGGTAGGGACTGCCAGGTTAGTGGCCACGGGTGATGTACCCCCCTATCCTACACACATACACGTACCCGTGCCTCCCACAGTCGATCGCCGCTTCGCCACCACTCCTCCCCCCATCGGGGTGGTGCTAGTGCTGGTGGGGGTCAAGTTGAGACTGTAGCCCGCGGACTGAAGCGGAGAGTGGGACTTCTCTGAGGTCTTGCTGTCCAGAACGGTGGACGTCAGGCGGGGCCCCCTGTCGCCGTCGGTTTTGTGGTGGTTAGGGTAACCAGTGGGCAATACGGCGAAAACGCACATAATAGGAAAGATATTCCGGTGGGTGAATGAAGAGAACCACCCACAGGACCCAGTCGCGGGGGATGGGGTGGTATGGTAAAGGGGAATATGGACAGGAAAAAATCATGAACCCTCGGCACAACTGTCGCACATTAAGCGACGGATGATACGAATAGTTGGCAAACGCGTACCGTACAAGTACAAGCACACATACACACACACGCGCCGGTTCTTTCCCGACCGCTTCTTCAAATCACTTCAACAGACTCTTCATCCTCGCAGATCAATTACCAGGTACAAGCGAATGCAAGCGCGCGTACCTGGTGATCTTCTTGGTCGCGTCCGATCTGTCCAGCAGGGACGCCAGGTCGTGACCCGTATCGCTCACCTTGGGACCGCCCTTGGCATACACACCTGCACGACAGTGATTGGAATTTAGGAACAGAGAACCCCAAACCCGAAGACAACACGCTACGAGGCGATCAGGACGATGTTTTCCAGGATCATGAATTCCCGCATTCCCTCCCGGTCATCAGAAAACCGTCCATTAGTCTGTCAGTTTATTGGCACATATTGCGTATGTGTCTTGGTGAGTGGATGTGTATTATGCTAATGTCTCCCTTCCTTCGACACATCCCTACCTGTGTATGTGCTCTGCGAAGAGCACAGTGAGGTGGCGGCGGAGGCAGGCGGGCAAGCAGCGAGAGGGGTAGGGAACGGTGTTCGGTCAATCATGATTCAGGATCACACATCTCGTTGCCAGCTAACAATTTTGGACAGGCCACTCACAGATACAAAACAGCCGCTGGCTGTGTGCCGAAGGCACAAACACATAAACACATAATCTGTCCATCCATACCCGATCGTCGTGCAGGCGCACGTTCTCGGCCTTTGTGGCCCGCGCCACGGGGCCCTGACATGCCAGCACTGAGCGCACCAGAGCCTCCAAACTGATACTCTTCCGCTCCGCACACTCCGCCAATGCGGTGACGAAGCCCTCGAAACTTAGTTTGCGACTGCCCTTGGGCTTAGCCTGAGACCGGCGGACAGATGGACAGACAGGTAGATACTCTCGAAACGGCCTCGAGCAATAATTACTTGCTCTTTCTGAAAGGGTCCCAACACTTATTTGTGTTCTCAGCCTCACCCGCGCGAAGGCCAGGTCGATGTCGGTGACGGTGAGATCCTTGCCCAGCAGATTGCAGTCCTTGCAGAACTTGGCGAAGTGAGCGTTGTCCATCTCTTCAACAACCTGGAAATAACCACGAACCAAACCACCACCGCCATCGGCGGCAAAGATATGTTCTAAGCTTCTTCCAAAGAGTTTTTTACCGAACGATTACGTTCTTCCTACCCACCGTTGCATCCCCACTGCAAAGGAGAAGTGATTGGAGGCCTAAAAAGAATGATCCCCGGCATCTTGCACACACCGGCATCCATGCCTGCTCCCTGCCCAGCCTTCATTAATCAAGTATCAGTGACAGCTCTCGGTAAGGAAACATGCGCAGCGCATTCCCCTGTGGTAGGTTTCCCGTTATCTGTGAGTCGCCGTACAACTGTACCTGACGAGTTCCAAAGGTGCAGAAGTCGTCGAAGAACTGCTTTAGCTCAGCTGCACGGGGTGGGGTTAGGGCGAAGCAAGCAGGTGGGAAGGAGGGCGGGTTGAATGAACACGAACCTTGTGAGTGACCCGGGTGGGTTCGTGTGTGATCACGAAGGAAGCGAAGGAAAACCAAAAGAAGATATCACATCCCTATACTTCCAGTCCCCACGAACACTCTCGTGTTAGGCCCTTACTGACACTGCCCCACATGTCCTCGTAAAGGTGTCCGCACTGACTGACCCACCTTCCACGGCGGGCCCTAAGGCCAGTCGCAGGTGCTTCCTTGCGTTAGTGCTGGTAAGGGTTTCGTAATACCTGCGATAATGTAAGATAAAAATATCGGGCACACAGACGGGCTCAACATTATCGCATCAGGATTTGGATCGCCACGCCATTTATTTATCTATTTATCTATTTATCTATCTATTTATCTATCTATCTATCTATCTATCTATCTATCTATCTATCTATCTATCTATCTATCTATCTATCTATCTGACTTACTTAATTCCTCTCCAAGGGGTCTGGTACAGACCCCTTCTGCGACTGCCCTCACACGCAAACCTTCCTTAGCTTTCACGGCCACGGGCCAAAACCCCCCAGGTCCTTGACGTGGTGCGTCGTGTTTCCCATCCCATCAACCGATATGCGGTCCCACCTGGCGAACTCCTCCGCAGTGATCTGTCCATCGCTGTCCCTGTCCGCCAAACTGAAGGCCCTCCCCACCGCAGCCTCCACCTCGGAAGGCCGCAAACCCTCGAGGGCCCCCAGATCTGTCAGCACCTTGCGCAGGCTGCTGCGATCTAGATAACCCAGCTTTTCTTTGTCGTACCTGTCGCATTACAAAGACAGCATATGTTCATGTGTGTGGTGCGATTATAAAGGTCGTGTGAAGGTATTGTGGATGTTTTTTAATTCCGCCTGATTAATATACTGTACTTAATCTTCTTAACTATTGTTCATCCCCATATCCGAGAGGAGAAAACGCCTTGTTCCTTCTCCCCTCTGAAGCCGCCATTTTTGCTCTCACATGTCGAAGATGGCCTTGCATTGCTCCACGCCCAGCGGCCGCGCCTGGCCTTGCCGTGACACCATCCGCGTGTAAAACACATCTAAGGGTACGTCGTCGGGGAGAGCCGCCAGCTCCCGGGTAACCGCCTCCGAGGAAAGGCCCATGTGGCTGGCCAGCTCCAGGGCATCGTCCATGGACTGCTTGATCTGTCATTGCGAGGTATATTACATTATATTGTGTGTAGGATAGGGGGGTACATCACCCGTGGCCACTAACCTGGCAGTCCCTACCTTCCCCGGTGTTTCGGGGCACCCTAATCCAGTCTCCCATGCCGACTTCTCCGAAATCAGTGGTTTTCCCAGGTTCAGCACCCACCACCAGCATCCATTATATTGTTATTAGGGTGGTGATGTGGTATCAAGAGACAGAAATGCTATTATAACATTACAACAAGGAAATAGAATGACAGAAAATCAGGGTTTCACACAAAGATCGGGGGAGATTCCGTGGCTTAAGGAACTTGCTTCTCTTTGGCAAAGGAGCGCAACAATGTCTCTTTGTTGATAATGCTCGGATGCAGACTGTGAGGTCATAAGCCTTCACCAAACAGCGATCCCCCATCTCAAGCCATAATTATCTGGCTCCCCGGCCCAGAGTCCAAACCTTGCGCTATCCTCTGTTACCCCCTGCCCAACCCCACCTTCGCCGCCTTCAGCCCCTGGGCCACACTGCCGCCGCCCATGCGCTTGAGACAACGACGGAGGTTTCGGTTGACGTCCAAGTACACCCCTCGGCCCATGGGGAAGGGCTTCCCGGGCACCTCCAGGTGGGCAACCTGGGCAGCAGATCGGGAAAGGTAATCGGACAGGGGGCGGGTCCTCTTAAGTACTGAAGCGTCAGCTCAATCAATCAAGCAAAAATATTAACAGCATGGGTCATTTTGGGGAAAGAGAAGACCAACTGGAAGTAAGAAATATGGGAGTTATGCAAGGTGTCATTGGGTCTAGAAGAATCTTGGTGCCATGTAGGTGAGGCGTATGAGCGCGTAGAAGCCATTAAAAAGAGAGGGCAGGGATAGGAGGAGAAGATATTGCTATCTTGAAATGAAGTAGTATTTTGGCGGTAGGGGTCCAACAGGTTGAATTTTTAGTTCCCACCCGAACCCAACCACTGCCATTTTGAATGCTTTCCGCACCTCAAGCGTATCCACTATGGCATTGTGAACGTGATCAAAATCCGGTTTGATTTGGTCATTACAGGCCATATGCAAAAGCCAGCCGTCCTTGCCGTACGCCTCTGCCACTTCACACGCCTCACGCAGCTGCTTTAACAAACCCTCCAGGAGCGTCGATCGCAGCATGCCACGACGGCCTGCGAAAGATGATATTCGCTCATATATTTTATTTTGCTCATGGGATCCATATGCATTTAATCCAGTGAAGGCCTTTAACTTCCCAAGCCTGTATTGGTGTAGCGGCGCGCGAAATGGTAATGGCAACATGGCATTGAGCTTTGCGCCGTTCTCTAAAATGACCATCTGGGTCCGGAAGTAGCGTCACCGTAGGTAATCAGTTGTTCTTTGGCCATGGATTCCTCCCATATTGGGCTGTACTATCGTTCCCGCACCTGCCAGGTCAATTGCGCGCACGACGTCCTGACCCAGCGCTGCCAACATGGCCGTGTTCTCTCCGTTGACTACCGCGTTGACTGCCGCTTTGTGCAGGCGGTAGGCGGCACCTGGTTTCAGGAAATTCGTAACATGAATGCGTTTTGTGAAGGCGGCACATACACACACGCGCGCGACGCATGGAAGACAAGACACGAAGGAAAGGCAAGAGGACAAAAGGAGGATTTGCAACGGGAGTTACTTTGAAGAAGGATGTGATATAGAAGGGCTGCTGAGCTTATGACCCGCAGCGGCGCTGGGCTCACTTTGTCCCGTCGCCAAGTTGTGTCATCCGGCACCCAAACCAAATACCCCCTCGTAAGGACTCTCTCTTCATTCCAGGCCGGTTTCGATCGCTGAGCCCCATTACATTCCACATCTCTGAGAAATGAAGGAAGGAACTACTCACCAAAGACAAGACCGGCATCTGAGTTTTCTTGTACGGCGTCCAACAAACCGGTGGTGTGTTTGCCGAGGGCTGCAAGGTAGTGCTGCAGGGCCGTTTCTGAGGACTCCTCTGTAAAAGACAGTAGCGTTGATACGAGGGAAGACGCCGACCCATTTGTCGTCGCCGGCACCGAAATGAGGAAATGCCGCGGTGAAAGTGCCGCCTGCGGCTCTGTGCCCCCAGCCGACTGATCTGGTGCGCGCACTGCCACTACGTCCTTGCCGACCGCGTCGTCAACCGGGGGAACACGGTCGTGGTCGCGGCTGCTGAAAATTAGCGAGGGCTCCTGTTGTTGTTGTTGCTCGAGGAGGACATTGGGATTGCAGACTGGTCCAGGTGCTGCGCCGGAGGCTTGTATGGCAGATGGGGAGGAGGTGGGTTCACTTCCAGCAGCGGCGGTAGCAGCGATGGTGTCGAAAGGGGTAGCGCTAGCGACAGTTGACGCCGCAGCTGCGGCGTTTTGCAGCGGCACAGCTTTGGAACAGGGTTCTCCTGGTTCCTGGGGTTTCAATTTAGGGTCCCGGTTTTGATTAATTGGCTTGAACAGGAAAGCTACTAAATGCAAGAGTTTCCCTGATGGCTTCATTATTCATCGAAGTGTACCTGGACATGTTGGGGCTTGATGGGCAGTTCAGCGGCCTGTAGTCGAGACCGGGCATATGACGAAGGAGAAAAAGATAAATAATTTATGGATAGAGAGGAACAAAAAGCCCTTCGTTGTGGCGTGTACACGCAAGCTGTGGAATCTCTCTGCCGCACCTTCGTTTTGGGCGAGAGCGTGCCTTTGCGGGCTCCCAAGAAGCAAGAGAAAAGACCCATAGCTGTAAGATTATATGAAATAAACTCGTTTTATAACCAAAAAGTTGGCTTTAACGTTAGCACCCGCCCCAGCTGTTTAGAAAGTCAAAAGTCAACGGTGCCGGGTCACGTTCCGTTGTGTAGACGTTTAGAGAGTAAAGTCAGGTTATACTTACATATATGTAAAATTATACTCAACCTAGTGCAATTATCATTTTGCTGGTCAGTTATTTGTTGGCACCCGACCCAGGTTCATTGCCGTGTTACAAGGCAGCGGTCTAGATCCAGAGCGTCGTGCAACTTGCCTTTTGGCGGTCCAATTGGCCACCGTGTCACTCACCAATCTTCAGCTTTTCGGATAGAACCAAACGGTTTCTATTTGTTACCTCCTGAGTTGGCCTAGGGCAGTGGAACAATGGCTTATCGGGGCGGCTATGACGACGGCTATGAGGGGTTCTACCAGGTCCCCGACATCGTGAAGCAATGGGCGCATTATTTTTATCGCCATATCAGGCACGTTCCATAGGAGTTTCGAATCATATCACTTTGCGCTGGCGGCGGGCAGATAGGCAAACCAGTGACACTTGTAGCGCTGTTGCTTGGCTTGGCCTACAACATTGATGAAACATTGTTTTTTGGCATTTGCCGCGGAGTCGATGTTCGTGCTTGACGGCCGCCCTGATCTGTTGTTGCCCAATTCCTGTCTTGATTTGGGTTGCTCAGGGAACGCAACATTCCAGAAATTCAGTCTATGTATGAAATTTCTTTCTTGAGGCTCAGCGATCGGTATTACAAAGCCGCACCATGGCCTGAGGTGCAGCACATTCAGGAAGTCGTGGACCAGGACCATGTGTTCTGCCTTCTTTATAAGGTACGAGTGGTGGTTATGTTGAACTTGTGGAAAACTGGAGGTCCCCAGGAGGGCGAAACCGCCATATTGCAGCATCATCCCTACTTTTCATCCGGACTGTCCACCATGTAATACCACATTTTCCAGTGCCTAGCTGGTATAGCCCCATATGGCCTGGTCCTACGAGCGCCCATCAACATCCAACACCGATTTTTCGCCCCCCCTCTCCGCCTCTAGGAGATGTATTTCCGTCACCTCTACGCCCGCTGCCAGCCGACCTTGCGTGACCGGTGCGCTGGGCTGGTGGGTGGGGCTATTGAGTCTGGATAGCCTTGGGTGCAATTGTTAAGACACAAACGATAAGCACGGCTAAACAAGCCGCTTTACGTGAATAAACTGCATACCACTTCCAGGTGTGACTCCTGGGACAACTACTGCGACCTGTTCGGGCTGCTGCTGACGAGCAATGTCAACATGCAGCTGCCCAACATCTGGTTATGGGACATGGTGGATGAGTTCCTTTATCAGTTCCAGGTGGGTTGTGCAAGCCCGGTGGCCCTAGTAGGGGACATGGAGAGAGACGGGGGATGAGGAAGTGCAAACAGGGTCCCACCAGATGCAGTGGTGGGTCCTGGGAAGGGAAGTTGAGGGCCAGGAGGGTGTTGGGAAGTTGGGAAAAAGCGGCGGTGAAGGGGGCCAGGGTGCGGCGATGAGTACCTCAACATAATGGACCTGGAGCCTTCTGGTGAAACCTAGCCGGTTCGATCTCGAAAAGCGGAAAACCCAATTTGGGTTGGGCTTGTCTGAGTGGCTGGAATTGCTATAGTAATAGAATTTGTTGTCGTTCTCGCATCCATCCTGGTGTTTTCTAAGGCCTTTCTTCGTTGCTCGTACATTTACGCTGCATGTCTCAAACCCTACTTCTTCACAGTCATTCTGCCAGTATCGCGGCAAGGTGCAGTCCATGTCCCCGGAGGAGATTGAGAACCTGAAGAAGTGCGAGGTGAAGAAGGTAGGTGCTAGTTGAGCTGGAACTGGATTTCGTGTTGACGCTGGAAAAATGTGTGGACTATCATTTTCCGCTTCTGTTTCCGCTACTATAGGTTTGGAACACGATCGAGGTGCTCAACATCCTGCAAGCACTGGTCGACAAGAGCGGCATCGTGGCGGAGCTGGAGGGCGATGGAGGCGCCAGGTGGATGGGAAGGGGGCAGGGCTGAGATGGGGGCCGGGGCACGGGGTGCACTGTGGGCGCATCACGATATAAGGGATGTGGTAAGGGATGACGTTAAAGCTTCAGGGCGGGACTGCAGGTTGCCGAAACACGTGCCCCTATCCGCCTGCAGGGCAGCGACCTTTCTCAGCTCTTCTGCGTGTGCGTATTTTTACCTGCCCGCTAAAGCTAGTTCACCCTGTTTTGCTGTCATAACATCCGCTTCTGTCTGGGCTTCGGCTGCAAAACCCGGCTCTCTCTGACCGATCCAGGCTGTGCCAACTGGAGGGCTACTACCCGCAGTCGTCCAACGTGCTGCGGATGCTGGGCTACTTCTCCCTGACGGGCCTTATGCGTGTGCACTGCTTGGTGGGAGACTACTACACGGCGCTCAAGGTGTGTGTGTGTGTGATGTGTGCATGTTTACTTAGGCTTGGTTTTAGGGTTTATGTAGAAATGCGTAAGAACGTGAAGTCCCTAAACCCAACGAAGGCCCTTGTGACCCTAAACTCAGGCCGCAACGAACAGGACGAAGAATGGTGGGCGGAATGTCTTCAATAGCAGAAAAGAAAACGATGTGACTGGTCCCACGCTATGTCTCGCAATCACGGATCCATAGCAAACAACGCCCGTAGTTTTGCGTTCGTGGTTTGGTTTGTCATCCCACCGACAACCCACTCTCACAAAGGCGCTAATTATGGCTTTGGATTCGGTTAAAAGTTCGTCTGAACATCCGCAGGCTGCGAATAAGCGTTATCCTCGTCCCTTGCCATTTTGCGTAAATTCCAATGCTCCTCATTTCTTGTCTCATGTCGTGGCTTATCCCCCTTTTTAGGCCATCTACCCGCTGAACCTTCATGAGCGCGCGCACCTCTTCACGCCCCGCATCCCTGGAGCGCACATCACCCTCTTCTACTACGGAGGATTCTCCTACCTCATGCAGCGCAGGTAAAGTGAAAGGCGCTCATCCTCTGAATATGTGTTCCCAATGCGTTGCCTCCCAGGGCGGAGCATTATCGGTATAGTGGTGGTATTCATATCCATCAATCCGTGACAGGACCTCCCATGAAACATAATACGTACATCATGTGCATCATCTTCATAAATCATACTCTGCTCACAGGTACCTCGACGCTTCCCGGTGTTTCAACACTGCGTTGCTGTACATCTACCGGGTCAAGGGCGCCCACCGCACCAGTCCCCAGTTTGACCAGATGTTGAAGAAGAACGAGCAGATGTATCAGCTGCTGGCTATTTGTCTGGCGCTGTGTCCAGTGGCCTCCAAGAGCCTGGATGAGAACGTTCTTATGCAGGTGAGGGACAGGAAGTGCGTGAGGGGGGTTACGCTGGGAAATTGTTCGGCTTAGGTTACAAGCGGACGGTTATGGTTGTGGTTATGAATGTTACACATCTCGTTCCTGGCCGCCGGGGCAGACCTGTCCTGTCTTGCCTATCCGGGGCAGATCACACGAAGCGGACTACACTCATCATCTAAGGATCGCCTGCAACAATCTTTTTATGAATCATCTGAATCACCTTCCAAGATGATGTTCGGGGCGTTAAAATTCATCTCGTTAACAAGTCCTAAGAGCAAAAAACTATTGGTGTGTTTCAATGATGATGATACTAATCCCGACGGCTGAAAGGGCAGCGCTGTGAGGAACGGCCGTGGGAAATGTAAATTTGGGAATCCAGGAACACGACCTTTCACAAGGTTGTGGGGCTTTCAGCATATAACATACACCTCCATTAATCCCTCGACTCGCCTTATACCGTGTGGCTGTTGAGTTTCATAAGAGGTGTACATCACCGTGCAGTCGATGTATGTAGCCGTTGACGCGCGCAGAGAGATTCGCTGACAACACAAGCTGACTCCCTTCGAGTGGTAGCAGCCATGAGTGTTTTCTGATAGTAACTCTCTGACAGCATTTTGACACTAGGACAGCCCTAAGCACAGTTGAGCTTTGCGCATATCAGATTGGGGTTTGGACCAGGATAGTAGGGAGGGGGATCTTGCATAGATTTTGTCGTAGTAGGCCGGTGGCCGCGAAATGGGGCCACCTGTTGGCGACTAGGTGCGTGGCCGGTTGATCCATATATGTGATGAACTGCCAAACGATGCTGAATGCTCGCACTTGGCGAGCGCGCATTCTCAATTGAAAGCAAGTGTTTGATTACTGACCCCTCTGAAGCAACAAAATAGGGCGCGAGTGAAAGGCTGAGGCTGAGCGAATCCACCATGACACGTGCGAACCCAGTGCCACGCGCGAACTCAGTAATGCAATTCTGCAACGGTTTTCATTTATCGTTAATTGTATGCTCTCAAGATCTATTGTTGTGAAACGGGAAATTGTATCTTTATGAAATGCCGACCCGATGTTTTTTTGTTGACTTTCTAAAAACCCAGTGCCCCTCAGCTGAACCCTCCCCTTTTTCTCTCGCCCTCCCTGCTGGTCTCCATTGATGTCGCTTTTCCCTGCAGCTTCGCGAACGGCAAACCGATAACATGGCTGCCATGGGCCGGGGAGATATCGACGTGTACGACACCCTGTTCCGGGACGCCTGTCCCAAGTTCGTGACCTCTACCCCGCCCGCATACGACCAGGCCACCACAAACACCAACCAGCTGGTAAGCAAGCTACAGGCAGGGCTCACCAGAAGGGAGCGCCACAGGGGTAATGTAATGATCCCGCTTAAGCTTCTCATTACCTCTAATTGCACAAAGTACTTTCCTGTAAACATGACATGTAACGGTAAGGGACAGGACGGAGCTGCGCAGAGTTTAGGATTAGTAGCTTGATGATAATGACTCAGTGCGGCAGCCTAACGCTAAACCTTGTCGATATGTAGTTTTTGCTGTCCTAAAGCTAGCCCTCTTTCGCGGTGGGCTGGTGCGGCGTGAACCGTTGAATGTCCTCTTTGGGTCTCAGGCTGTATTGTGGAATTGCTGCATGGTTGCTTCTCTATCTCTCCCCCCGCGTTGGGTTCAGTGCCCGGGTCCGTTGTTTTTGCTAACGTCGGGGTCACGGTAAGACACCCACTCACATGCACACGCACAGGACTTCCGCTGCAGGTTTCGTCCTCTCGTCTGCCCCCACGACCACAGGCATCCGCGCCACCCGATCCCGCCCCCTCCCCGCCATACACCCATTCCCGGGTCCCTCAGGCCTTCCGCGCTCAGCTGAACTCATTCCTTTTGGAGGTGAGGTCCCAACAAACGCTTCCGCAGCTGAAGCAGTACCTGCTGCTTTATTCCTCCATCAGCTTGACGCGACTGGCGGCGCTGATGGACTGCGACGAGGGGGCCCTGCGGCAGCAGCTGCTATGCCTTAAGAACAAGCAGCGCCAGCTGAAGTGGGATGTTGGAAAGGATATGACGGCAGGTGGGTCATGAATCGTTTGATTGGGTCTCTGGACGTATGGGGCATATCCGATGCTGCTTTTCAAGTGGGAATGTTGGTTTTGTTTAGTGATCGATATCATTGTTCACCTAAAGTTCAAGCATACTTTGTGATGACTAACATAAGACTGGCGTAAGACACGTATAGAGACGAACAAAATAAAATGCTAGCACCTTGCTGGAAACGAAAGTTCACTAATGATGGTGTTAGAAATGCCAAATATGATCAAGCTCCTGCCCTGTGTAACCTTTGTCTCCGTATTTTGGGCTGCTTTGTATCATAGTAATTGCCTAGCCACAGCATCCCTACACTTAATATGTGCTCCACGGGTCCAGAGCTTCTTGTTGTCCGATGACCCCTTGCACCCAATCCCGGCAGGCACCTGGACCGTGGCCACCGACCTGGAGTTCCACATCGACGTAGACACGGAGACGGGTCATGAGATGGTGCTCGTGTCAGATACGCAGCAGGTCCTTACTTACGCGCCCTTCCTCGCACATCACATCATCCGTTTCGAGGAGATTATCCGGGATCTGTCCTTGCCGTCTGCCGCCGGCATTGCCGGCGCCACGGTTGGCGCAGCGAGGGCGTGAGCGGATGAGAGAGAGAAGGGTCTTCGATGAGCTTGGGAGGTCATGGGAGCCGGGATGGGCGGGAAGAAAGCGTGCCAGGACCACATGCCATAGCAGGAGTAGAAGGGAGCTCATGATCATGCGAAACACACTCACGAATGGCTTTCCACGATGGTGGTGAAGGGGAGCTAGAACTGCTGTGCCAATTGTTGCGTAGTGTTCTCGGATTGGTGGGGAAGGGAAGGGCTCGGGAAAAGTTTTAGGGGGTCGGGGCGGCAGCTGCAGAGCGACGGGTGGGCAGGTGGTGATGGCACAGGGAGTCACTGGTCAACGCAAGAACATGCACAGTCGATTCCAGACGTGCGAGTGATTGCATGGCACGGTGGCAGGGGAGTGTAATGGAACGGAGTAGTTTGAGCATTTTGCGCCTTGACTTGCATTGTCTTGCAAGGGCGTGGAGCCGAAAAGCCTGTTGAGGGAGGGCGAGAGACCCCTAGGTATAGGAGGTGGCAAGCAGTCAGATCTGCCAATATCTATGTAATGGGGATCGGGATGCGCGACAGGGCTGAGGTAGGGGGGGATGCGGGAAAGACATGGGGTTGACATGGGTAGCAAAGCATAGAGGACCCGGGCGTTTGGCTGTAAATGAGTGTCAGCCATTCCTTGATTAGCTATGACTGGCAGCGGTGATTTGGGGGTGTGTTTGGTTGGAATACAGGGCGGGCACGACAGGCGCCTTGCTGTTGCGAGTGTCACACATTATCGTCTGTCATTCCACATAATTGACATATTAGGTTTACGCCTCCCGGGATGGTGGGCAGGTGGTCAGGTGACGCTGATCATCCGCGCATGCACTTGTTGTGCGATGTGTATGCAGGTGCTGATGTAGACAGGCTGGTTATTTAACACATGCAGATCTAATCTGTAGTGTGATGTAGAAAGTGTTGAATCATTTTCAAGGCTGTTTAGAGCGTTGTTGTCGCGATGTGTCTCCAACACAAGCGTCTGTGCTGAATAATAGTGTTTCGCCGTTTAGGTCAACAATCGGCTAAGTGAGGTTGCGTACAACGGAGGGGAGGCCTTGATTTTCGTGATAGCGACAAAGCATCGGGAGGCCGGGGGAAAGTGCCAAAATATTTGCCGCCAGAAATAAAGCAGCTGTAACAGGCACGACATTACCTCGCAACACCCTGCAGTACATGTCCTGCATAATCCGTCCATATGATTATAGCCTATCTGTTACGTTTTTGCTTTAATTAGCAACAGCAGCATGAGCGGCTGCTCTCGTCGGCTTTTGGGGGCAGAGTCCTTGTTGGTATCCCGTGATGCGCCAGCTCGAACTCATACTATACATCGGTTAGGCCTCAAAGAGTGACTCCAGTTAGATGATTAATACTAATCCTTCTTGAGACGCTATGCCCAACACATATGAGGTAATAATGGAAAATTTTCCTGATATGTATGGTATGTAAACATGTATTCATCACGAATTCAGGGTTCCACATTCCGCAGTGTGGATGTGGATGTGGTCAAGAAAGCTTCTCTCATGATGCCACCACATCTTGCATATTTATAATACGAGTGAGAAGGTGGGGCTCTCACGCAGCGGCAGACTAGCGGCGGCATGGCCCCAAGTAGAATTTAGGAAGTAGGATTTAGTCTTTCCATTTGGATGTGAGAGCGGGCGGGGAAGATGGGCTACGCCGCCAGGATGTCGTCGCCATACGGCAGCAGTCGTAGCCTTCGACATATGCCGTAAAACAGCCACAAGCATAACGAAGCTTTGTACACTGATATAAGTGAACACTGCACGTCAGGGAACTAGAGTGCATGTGCTGGATGGACGGGATCATCGCAAGGCCTTCGTCAGAGCTGGTCATATGCACGAGCGAAATATGTCCAACGGCTCCCGCGCAAATTTTCAGAATTGAATTAGAATTTTAAGCATGGAAGCAAAAAGTGATTATTGCGATGGGTTTAAACGTGACAAAGGCTTGAAATAACAGGGCTTTCTGCAAGGTGGCTAGGTCAGACATTTTTGCGCAAAGAATGTGCCTGTAATGCACTCCATTCAATTTCGATTGTCATTAACCTGCCGTAGCTTCTAGGCCTGGGGTCGTCGGCCACGAAAGTACGGCAGGCCTCGGGGAAGCTATGAATTCCCTTTCTGACACGGGATTGGGCCTTGGAATACGATCCAAGCTATAAGGGATTTGACAAAGCAACATATGGGGATTTTTTCCAACAAGGCCTAGATCTGTAATATGATCATCGATATCGTGCGAACCTTTTCCTGTTACGGACTTCGGGAAAGCGCTCCAGGACTATCATCGCAATATCAAGCATACCAAACGTGCATTATAATATCTACATTTCCATAGTTGCTTATTAGGCGCACATAGATTTTTTGTTCCGCTTTCAGACTTCTCTTTACAGTATCAGTGCCTAGCAAAGGTTTTAGATAGCATACTTTGATACAATCCTCTATATATCATCAGATACTGTTGATCACTGCCGGAATCAATACGATGGCGAATGCTACAGAGGTGAACAGAACATCGGGCACGGCTTTGCCAGGTAGGTAATCAATGCCAGTTACGTCACACTCAAATATATCCTCCAGTTAGCGCCTCTGCGTGGTCCGCAGCGAGCCGCCGAAACCGGCGGCGCCCATTCTGTTGCCGTTCCGACTGGTCTCGTACACGGAATTTTTATTTTCATTTAAAAAATTTACACAGGTTTGGAGCATCTGCGGGACAGTGTCCATAACTGGGAGGCGTCTGTCCGGACGTTATCGCTTACGGCAGCCGCCATGGCCGAAAGCGTGGGCGCGGGGATGGCAGCTCAGACGTTGGCGTCTTATGGCCAACAGCCCGAGCGCACCCTCAAACCAGGTAAGCCCTTACCTCTGATTTTATCCTCAGCCACTGCGAACTTGCTTCTGTTTGCCATAGACCATCCCTCCCTCTTTTTTCGCTGTAGACAACCCTATTTCGCCGCGCCGCTCAACATTCCTTCACCACCCTCCCGTTCCCCATGCCGGCTTCCCTCGCCATTGTATCGCAGATTTACCACCCGTCCTGTCTCCGTTCCCGCCATTCCCCTCCGCAGCCCCAGTTGCTCCTGCCGCTGCACTGCCCGGCGCATCTTCTTCGCTGCTAGCCTCTTCACCGATACCCACTTTGGTGGTTTCCGGATCACAGCTTAAAGCGGGCCGTGTCTTCATCGTGGCGAACCTACAGGGTGCCTACTACACGCTCTTAGAGTTTCTTTCCCGCCAGAAATTCGACTTCCGCTCTGATAATCTCTTGCACCTTGGTAACCTCGTGGCGCCGCCGACTGAAGCCGTGGCTACTGTAGCCGCCTCGGGCTTTGGCGGCGGCAGTAAGGGTTCACCCGAGACGCCAGGCCCTTCCCGGCGCCGCCGCAACTCGACCTCAGTGCTGAAGCTCGTCCGCCGCCATGGCGGTCTGGGCCCTATGGGTGGTCATGAATGCCTGGCACTGCTTGTGACAGCACGTGCAAATCGTATGCTGGCATTCAACCAGGCAGAGGAGGAGCGGCGGCTGGCGGCGCTGCTATCGCAAAAGCAGCAGCAGGAGGCGGAAGCTGGGGCGATGGTGGGTTTTAAAAAGCCATCATCAAGTTTAAACGTTCGCTGCAGTGCGCTATCGCTGCAGCTGGCGGGAGTGACTGCAACAGGAGCGGGCGCGCCCACGCCTCCGGCTTGGTGTACTTCGGCCGCCACGCCCGTGAATAACTGGCTAGGGCCCGACTGCTCTTCACAGAGCGATAGCTCGGACGGCGCCTCGGCTAGCGACGACGAGATGGATGTAGATGTGGTGGCAGCATCTTGGACTCCGCACCGGGACGGAAGCATGCTGTCGCCGTCTGCCCCGGCCACGGCGACAGCGGGGTGCAGTACAATGATGCTCCCTGGCGGCGCCGCTAGCGGCCTTTCTCTGGACAAGTTAGACCTGTCGCAAATGCTTTCCATGCCAGCATGTGTGGTACTGGAGCCGTATGGTGTACGGCTCCAACATGCCGGTCCAACGGATGCCGCTGACGTTGCCCCTGACGCAGCCACTGCTGGGAACCGGCGCTATCACACGCTCTTCAGTCACCGTCGGGCTGGCGGCGGCGCCACAGTCGCCGCCGCTGGGGGTGGCGTCAACGCCCATTTCACTGGTATCTCGTCTTCCCGGGATGTAGTACGATTTGCAGTACTGCCGCCCCTGCGAACACTGCAGCGGCTGTCTCCGGGTTTCGGAGCTAAGATGGCGGCGTTGGTGGCTCCTAGTCGTGAGGATTTAATGTTAGAGATTCTGGAGGAGCCGGTTTCGGAGCTGGACGCATAGCCCCACTGTTTTGGTGCGACATTTTTGTACGGTCTGGGGTACGGCTTATGGACACGCCTAGGGACGGAGAGAAGGTGTTTCTTCAGTCTACGTTCAGCAGAGAAAGTTGTTGCTGGATGGATTTCGAATTTCGGAAAGATTCATAGGATATTCTGTTGGATAGATTGTCGGGTATGTCATGGTGTTGCCGATAAGCTGTGATCTTCTCGGGCACATCCGCGGTGAGTTGAAAGTTAGGAGTTGTAGGTTGGCATTTCCAGTTGGGAGATGTTATTGGAAAGCAGGAGGCTGGGTTACAAGAACCGTCCAAACAGCACCAAGAAATAATTTTGCGGAATCTCGGATTTCGTCGAATGCACTCAGCGTGTGTGGAGTGGACTGAGTAGAAGTAGATTGTCAGCGTCAATGGTAGCAGCGCCGGGGGAAGGCGCTGAATTTATCTAGAAGGCTGTTTTGACGTTTTGAAGCTTTTCACAATCCGGCGCGGGTATCTCCGTTTTTCTCTGTGTTCTCTCCGCTTCTCTCGTTCTCTCGGGAAGGACCCTCCGGCCCCCTGTCGCCGCCGGACCCCTTGTCGCCGCCGCAGCCGCCGTTGCCGCCGCCGCGGCGCTTTACGAATATTTCAAGTTGTTGTGAGGGGAGGAGGAGGGGGATAGTGTGTATGTGGGCTGGCGGCTCTGTGCGCACGTTTTTCCGTTGCCAGGCTCTGTGGACGGGCCTTATAAAGTCTATGAGGCGATCACAACTGACCACTTATTTGACAGGATTCGGTTAAGTCTTTATGTTGGTTTCTTCCTCGTCCTATCCTGTTTTCTTGGAAGCAGAAATGTCAATCTCTTGCTGCGAGGCAAGTGCTTTTTGTCGTGATACAATATCTTCTGGTGCGTTTATATGACATGATGACACACATAACGTTATGTTCATGACATTCATTATCAAGAGACCTAAACATACGGTTTCTGTACTCGTATCCGTGCCCGTACACTGCCTTTCGCATCAGTGTACGATGCCTGCCGCGTACATCATATTTCGCTTAAATTGTATTACGATTAAAACCGCGGATGTTAAAACCCGCAAAAGATAGGTGTTAATATTTGTGCTATTACAAAAGCCGGTAACCCTAAGAAAATGCGGCAAGTGCATTTGCTGTTGTCATGTTTAATGGTAGCTTACCAAACAACTGACAACCGACGTGAACGGTTGGCATAGTCTTGGGATCTCCGTGCGCGTCGTTATTAATTCTCCACTGTAGACGATGGCTATCACGACTTCTTTGGTCTCCGGCTTGCAAAGAGAGACAGGGAGAAAGAAGAGATGTTGAGAATGGCGTTTGTGGTGTTTCTCCGCCCTGTTAGCGGTCTTTGTCGTCACAGCCAATTTGTACTTGTACGAAATATAAAGGTGTTGAAGACAGGGTACGGCACGTACCCAGCAGCAGGTTGAGGCAGAGGTGATGATAAGAGAGGTGTGCTGTGGCGGCATGTGCTGGGTAAGCTGGGAGGCGGTGTGAGCCTAAATTGGATCTGACAGGTCGGCGGAGGTGGCGGTGGGTGTGCGGAAGGGTTATGGGGCGGGTGGGGATGGAGCAGCCCAAACCGTTATGACCTTCGCAAATCTCTTCCTCCCGAATGCACCGTCTGGTACATGCGGTTGTTGTGGTGGCAGTGGTGGTGGTGGTGGTATTATGTAAAATAGGTACCTTTCTTTTTTCTTATGCAGCAAATGCGCGAGGGTGGGGAGTTGGCATGCGCACTGCAGCGCAGGGGACTAGAACAAGCACATGCAGAAAGGTACCCAGACATATTTAAAAGGATCACTTCAGTGTCGTAAGGCTCTTTAACCAGCAGGTATTCAACTGGCCACTTGTGAGGGCAGGCCTTAGGGTCGACTTGGAGCCCAGCTCACCTGAGGGCCTTATCCCTTCCCGAACTCCTCGAATCGCACTCTCACACCATGATGTGCTCCTTGTCAAAAGCAGTACCACATCTCGGGTATTCGCCTGCCCCCCTTAACCCTGTTTAACCCAATCAAAGGATTGGAGGATCATTGACATTCGGTTTGCTTGTTTGAGGCAGGTGCGTGCGGGGATGGCCGACCGTAGCCCCCCTTTTACTTCAATGTGGGCAGTTTTTTGTTTTTAGTTGCAGTTTTCGTTTCTTTTGCGGGAAACAGCGCGACCGGGGTTGAAGGTGGAGGGGCGCGAGAACCTGTGTCGGTGTGATGCTGCGGGGCTAGTGCATTGTGGCTGGGTGGGTGCTCGAAAGGTACATCAAGGTTTGGGCCATGAGGTGCTTTGTTTCGCCAAAGTCTGCCTCGTACCACTGCAATATAGTACCGCTCTTACTTTAAACATCGTATAGGACCGTCGTAAAGGAGAAATCTGGAAACGTCACATACCGACGATATGGCAAAACACAGCATACCGAGCATCACCACAATCACTCCTCGCCAGTCCCCTACCTGTCTCTGCCTGCGTGGCACCAACTTAACCCAGGCGGGCGGGTTTGTGCCAGATTTCCACTTTCACCGCCCCATCGCCGCGACTGTCACCACAAAGTATCTCTTTTCATCGCAGCGAAGTATCCGTACTATCGGGTACAAGAACCACGCCCTCCTCATGTTGATTCCAGCCAATAAATGAATCAATAGTTACTATCCGTACGATTCGTACGACGTTATAGAGGCACCTATCGCAGATATCCCTTCGCCCCGATCCGCACATCCCAGTCCTTCCTCCCCGCCTTTACCCGCGCGCCCGTATCCTCGCCCCTTAGCCCGCCGCCTTTCCCTTTTTCTCTCTCTCTCTCTCTGTCTGTCTGTCTGTCTGTCTGTCTGCTTGCCTCCGCGGCGAAACCCCAACAACCAATACACAACTCCCCCATGTTCCGCTGCACACAACCCTGGCAAAGCCCCTGGCACGGACCTATTGTCCAGATCCTGCCGCCGCTGCCGCCGCTTCTGTCGTAGGCTGTGTCCCCGCCAGCGGTACGTCCAGCATGTCTAGAGTCTTCAACAGGAAGGCATACTCGAACGCCACCTATGAGGTGGAAGAGGAGCCACATGCCAAGAAGGTATCGGGTATCAGGATTTGAACATCCATTTGAGTGTAGCAATCAAACAAAGAGAACTCGCCGAGTACACACCGGTACGCCGAGTACACACCGGGTTCAGTGCTCACGTCTGCTGTGCGCCATCCCCATCCCCCAACCCAGAGCCCCTCAGTACCTCTTTGAGCTTCTCGAACCTTCCTGTGACGCTGAAGTGCCCGGCGCCCATCTCCGTCTTAAGCAGCAGCAGCTGGGAGCCAGTCTGGAGCTCACGGAGCTTGGCCACGAACTTGGCCGGCTCCCAATAGCCCACCTGATTCGTCCAACGCACCGGAAGATAACGGAGGCTGAGAAAGGTGAGAGGAAGTAAGTCAGGTGCGCGTAAGTGTGTGTATATGTATGTGCGCATGCGTGTATGGATTAGGTGTTACACTGTGGCTGGGCGACTTGCAACCCTGAGAGGACCAGCACCGGGGGCCCTGCGTGACCGGACCGAACCACAGCGCAGGGGGGAACACACACGGCTTAGTCTGATAGTCCTGCCGTGCGCCCCTATGTATGTGTGTATGTGTGTATGGGTATAATGTCTCTCCTTGTGTTTGGACCCCCTCCCGTACATGTGCCAGTGACCAATGGCACTTCTCCCAAGCCCCTCACATATACGAAAGCAACTTCCCTGTACATCTTTTGTTGTGCTACATGCTATATTCTTACACACGTACATTGGCAAATCATCACGTCTCATGCGCGCACCCGACTGACCCCCAAATATTGCAAACGACACACAAATAGACACACAACCGTTTAAGAGATGATACACTCATCACAAGGGCCCAGCTTCTTGCCAACAAGGACCGACCCGTGGGTCGTGCAGTCCGGCAATGGCGAGGATGTGCGGGTAGCGATGCGCCTTCACGTTATCGACGGGGGAGTAACTCTTCATGTAAGCATACACAGCGGGATCTGCTCCAGGAGGGGGAGGGGAGGGATATCCGAGGGCAATCCTTGCTATGAAAACCAGCTAAACGTGGCCGGGGCTAATTTAGGACATATACACAAATGAGTACTGCCGGAGATCCCGCCCCCACCTATCAATCCGAAGTGGCGACTCCTGATCCTGCTTTGAAATTCAAAAACGACGAGAAGAAGAAAAGGAAAGGAAAATAGAAGCGAGATACTGAACATTGTGTCGCCGTGAAACCAGTCATGACCTGCGAGATCTACGTCTCGCTTTGGAACACATACACATACACATACACACCTACCGGCTGCCGGGTCACCCCATTCGTCCCGCTCAATAACGGTGAGGGGAATGGTCTCATCCAACATAGTGGTCAAACAGTCCACGAAACCCACACCTGCCAGTGTGGCGGGTCCAGGGGGAGAGCTTCATTTAGTCGTCGTTGTTGATGATCAGTGTCTGAAATCATTCTCCTTGGCCTTGTGCGAAAATAGAATATACAGGAAGGTGAAGGAAGGAACAAACAAACGAACAAATAAAGTGGCATATGGGAATACAACAAGAAATATTTGCAACCCGGTCGGGGCACACGGGAACATCAGCCATGATTGCACTAGCCCCCCAGAATCTGTATGTCCAACATCCGTACATGTTCATCCATCCGTACATCCGTACATTCGTACACACTTACCAATAATGGCTGCGTGAAAGAGGTCAGGTCGCATATTGAGCACCGCCCCCATCAACATGCCACCCGCAGACCGCCCCTGAATACAGAGTCGCTCCGGCCTCACAAGCTTGCGCTCCGAAACCAGGTGCTCCGCAGCGGCGATGAAGTCCGTGAAGGTGTTGATCTTCTTCTGCATCTTTCCATCTTCGTACCAGTAACTGAAAATATAACAAGGTCAAGGAAATAACAGTAAAACCAATTTCTTAACAAATTAGCCAAACGAGATAAGAAATACATTTAGGAAACTAAAATTAAGATTGAATTCATAAGCGACAACAGGTAAATGTAATCATGAGAGGTAAATGCATCATGAGAAAAAAATGTTGTAAATACAAACAGAGATAGACATCAACGGGCATTTCAAAATAGTTCACAAACTACAGGTCCCGACCTGTCAGCCAAAGTACGAATAAAACCCTAAAACCCTAAGCACACACGAACACGCACTCCTCACCGTCCCATTTCTCCACCGCCGCGGATGTGGGCGATCGCAAAGATAACACCACGATCCAGCAGCGTGAGCCGAGAGCTCGAAAAGTACGGATCGTTGGAGATCTCGTACGACCCATACCTAGAGGAAAGGACGAGCACGAAAACGAGCAGCAGCCGAGCAAGACAATTAAAGATAAAACTAAAAATATATCAGTAAGTATTTAATATGGCAACGTCTGCGGCATTGCGCCGACGAATCACCTTCGAACTTCTAATCCTCCTCCCCGATCCCCGATCCGCGGGTCATTGGTTTTATTTTGTTATCGAGTTGCTGCAGATTCGCGTACCTCCCTGGGGCGAATAGGGCCCCCCGTAGCCCTATTCCACGTTTTTCCCCATGTTCGTAGTCCTGCTCCGAAACCCCGTCTCCTCACCCGTCAAGCAGCAGCGGATCAGTTCCGTCCAACTTCACGACGTCCTGCCGATACACCAGGCTTATGGGGACCTGCGAGCGGAATAACTCGGAAAGGCGAACTTTAACTGAAAAATGAACGATATACATGGGGATCCAAAAATGGATCCAGACTCTGATGGAGTAAATACCGTTCATTCAAAATGGATAGGCCCCAGACATGCACCAAAACGATCCACATTAGATCCCCTGACTGGAAGTGAGACCAGCACCAACTTATAACTGACAACTAATAATTCACCATCCGTACCTTCACGCCGTCTTTTGCAGTGGCCCACAATCGTTCGGTTACGTAGCGTGTTTGGTCGAAGCCCCCGAGAACGGGAGCCACCTTCTTTACGCAGCGCTTTCCTGTCGGGATGGGTCAGTTCAGTTCGGTTAGTTCGGTAAATTAGCCATTAATCGGATTTGGAGCGTCCTTAGATTCACGGTTGATTGTCTTTCCTTGATTTCATAGCCGTGCAAATTTTTACAGCTCACCCGTCCCAATGTGCATGTCGATGACTGTAGACGGGGTGGTGAGGCTCGTGTACGACATCCGTACAAGGGGGGTATCGAAGTCACCGGTCAAGTCTGTGAGGAATGAAAGGGACTTCAGCCTTTAGAAGATGAAGATCCATGTATAACTA
Source organism: Volvox africanus (assembly GCA_030268105.1). Lineage (NCBI taxonomy): Eukaryota > Viridiplantae > Chlorophyta > Chlorophyceae > Chlamydomonadales > Volvocaceae > Volvox > Volvox africanus. The sequence goes on from BSDZ01000080.1 coordinate 1,628,663, forward strand.
CGCGCCCTCATCCGAGATCTTCAGGCCCCTTGCAAACTATTGTCTGGGATAAGTAAAGGCTCAATAAGTTTAGTCAAGCCGAATTAGGTCCGACTGGCCTGTCAGCCATAACTAGCCCAGCCTGTAGTTTGCAGGACCACTGTTATGGATTGGGTTTCGGAGTGCCCCCTTCAAAGCTACAGTTGTTTCAGATCTCGTCAGGATGATTAAATGGCTTCGGAGCCTCCTGGTTTACTAATCGCCCTCCAAACTCACAGGCGCCCAGACTGTAAGCCGGCTCATTGAACTTGATCTCCTCGCCGGCGCCCAACGGACCCGTGGGTCGGTCAAGGTTCGCTGGGAGCTCATACACGCGCGCGCGCTGCAGGCCGCCGCTGCGCTCCGAGACCACCATGTATCGCTCCCCTAGCGATATGCCCTCTAGCTTAACCTCCCGACTATGCGGAATCAGTACCTGAAGCCAGAGACACCGGAATCATAAGAAGCTAGGTAGGAGCTGAGGAGAAGCTAAGCAGCCCTTAAGACGGTTGAAGAGGCTAAAAGAGCGCACCTGCCCTTCTGTCGGCTTGGACATTGGCGCAACCAGCAGCTCGCTGTTCGGACGGGCCTTATCGCGAATAGTCATGAACAGCCAGTCGCCGCGATCCGTAATGCTGTACTCGGTGTCCTGGCGGTTTTAGGGTTTTAGGTGGTGTGGGCAGTGTGGGGTATGGTGTAATGAGGTGGTGGCGATGGTAGGGTGTCGTGTGGTGAGGTTAGCAGTTAGGGGGTTGGGAATATACGAAACCGGCAAGTGGCAAGTGTGCAGAGAAACTAGTGGTGAGGACACAGGGAGCCGAAGGACAGGACTCAGACCGTATGTGGCTGCTTCTCAGAATATATCCAGCAACAGGAAGATTTCCTTTACCCCTAGACAGGTATATTCTATTAGGGAATATCTTCCTTTATGATGAGAGACACGTCATCATCCACATTTTACGACAGGGAAGGAAGGCTGGGGGACGCCTGAGATCGAGCATAGGAACTGGCCAGGCTGGAGTCCCATGGGCCCCGACCCATGGGTCACACCTGCACTCTGGGCAGTACCACCTTGAACTCGCTCTGCGGCTGGTCCGCCATGATGTAGTGCGTCTCACTCGTCACCGCGGATCCTGTGATGTCATCACCCAGCCAGTGAGGCAGCAGTGAGCCACAGGTGACGCAGACAAGGCAACAGATGTGAAGGCCCTGTGTCCTATCTAGGACTCCTCCCTTTGGGGGCCGTTCTCCTCCTCGTACGGGGGCGGCCCGTCGTACCGGATGAGATGTACAGCACCCTCTCCGAGCGACCCTTGTACAGGCCGACGTAGAAGGCCTCGTCCTGCTCCTCATACACCACCTCGTCCGCCTGATGATGGTGATGATGATGGTGATGATGGTGATGGGGAAGGGGGCGGGTATACGTATAGACGGGCCTTACAGCCATTCAGGAACTCGCGTTTGGTGGTCGCATCAAGCAGAGGTATTAGGGGTAAAATAACACAACGAATGCTGAAGGCCCCTGTGAGGCATCTCGCACGCCAACATAACCTAGATTTGTCCCGCTGAGTTCTCCTAACCGAACCGAACAACCGACTGTCTCAACTGAATCCCACTACATTTAATCCATATCCTATATCCTTTTTCTATACCTAACTATCTATAAGTGTATGCGGGTGTGCAGACAGAAAAGAAAAAATGTCAAAAAGAAATCGAAAACAGAGGGGCTCTTCTTTTTCATTCATTTGACGTCTTTGGACACGGCGCGTGCCCCCTTTCCCAACCCGCCCCCCAACGGCCCCCCAACGGCCCCGCACCTGCCCCGGGGGCGATCCAATCTTGTGGCGCAACACCTGACCGGCATAACATTTGCAGCCCTTTAATCAAAAGCAGTAGCAAGCTAAGCGATAGCAATTGTCAAGGATGACCCCAGCAGCAGCAGTAACCTAAGAGACGACGAATTAGTGGAAAGACTGGTTGGTGAGAAGATCTCGCAAAACAAGGAACCTGACTAGTGCTTTTGTACGCACGGTGATGCCGTACATATCACCTTGTACGGCCGATCCAGCTCGTTCTTCACGACGTAGAACAGGGTGGCGCTGTCCGCGGCCCACTCGAAGTCACCGCTCATACCGGAGATGGGCCTTATGACTTCACTTCCTGTCGTTAAATCCTGGAAGGGACGCAAGACGCGTTTACGGTTCAGTTGTTCAGTTGTTCGGTTAAAGCTGAAAACGGAAACAGAAACTGAAAATGAAAACGAAATGGAAAGAAGGTAGGGCAGAGGTGGAACGTCACACCTACGATAAAGATATCCCTTTGCAAATAAAGAAGATGAAGGTTCAAATAAAGACGAGGATTCTTGTCGTACCTTGACGTGCAGCGTGTACTTCTCCCCGCCCACCGTGTCCTCCGCCCAGGCATACAGCCGCTGGTTGGGGGAGGTGTCGGAGCCGCCTACCGAGTAGTAGTCGACTCCCAGCTGGGCCTTACGCTGGTTCTGGTCGAGCAGGATCTGCGAGGTTTAAGGGCAGGTGGTCATCCGGTGTATACACAGATGCTCCTTCACACACTTCTCAACTCCCTATTTGCTGTGTGCGATATAAGGGGTTTTCCGAAATGGGGATCGTGGGTCACGGCTTATGTGGATTATGGTTATTCCGTTAGGAGTTGACCGTTACATGGTGGTTAATTTGTTGTGTTACATTTAATTACGGTTGTAGGAGTTGGCCCTCATGCCGGTGGCTGGCGGTGATGATGGTGATAATGGCACGAAGTACTGCACCAAACACTGCCGTACATACACACCTCCTCGGGCTCGCTCTCATCCACGTCATCGGCCTCTGATGGACCCTGCGCGGTCATGGCAGCTGGCACCCGTCTCCGGCACTGAATGCCGTACTGCTGCCCCGTCTCCTGCCTGGTGTAGTAGAAGTAGCCGTGGTGCCTAGGGCGGGATAAACAGAAACACACACTCACGGCATAACAAAACAGTATTGCAAAGGAACTGGAAAGCAGCCCCAGCGGCAGAAACTGTATCAACGGTTCATATACAACAAATACTTCAAGTCGTACGACAAATCGTACGTAACGTGTGTCCCGCAGATCTCTCACCTACTCGGTACCTGTCGGTCGTCCTCTTTGATTCTGGCACGCATTTCCTTGTACAGTGCCTCCTGCGAGAATTGGTGTGCTAGTTATGTACGGCACATCATAAAAAACAGACATAACGAGGTGAAAGACTTGCGGCCGAAACACAACCGCCTCTCCAAACCCCCTCGACGATTGTTTCGAAGCACCAGAAATAACGGAATTAATGTCCCTGGGTTTCACAAATAAAGTCACAGGGAAAGCAGGACCAGCAGTAGCAGTGGCAACCACATATGAAGCTGCAGCAGCAGTAGCACCTTACGATGAGGATGCAATTTGCAACAAACAGCTCGAAGGCCGCCGATAGACAGCTGCCAGGCGACTTTCAACAATCCACTTGGCAACTGTGCAGTAGAGCACCACCCTGTGGGTTACAGCAACTGCCTGGGTCTGGGTCTTAAAAGTCTTAAACGTGTTTTCCCCCTGCCGTACATCGGCAAACACCTTGCCTGCAACTTCTCCGTATTTGCCATTACTCCTTTCGTGTACTCGTTCTCGGCCTTGAGGTATGACAGTACGTCGGGGTCTTTGCGGTCGTCGTCTCGCAGCCTTAGCAAGAAGCGGGCAGGAAAGCGAATGTAGCTCTCATGAAGCGGAATCGTCACGGAGACCCATGGGTCAGCGCTGACCCATTCTTGTCGCACTGACCCACTGGCCCACTGACTACTAATTTTCGTCCCATTGACCCACGGGTCACCCACTGACCCACGCCCATTGACCCACCAGTAGTACTTGTCTTCTCTTGCGTCATCGTGAATCTGGAGAAGCTTCGGCCGTTGAGGCGGGGGTGGGGGCGCTAACAGCGCTGCATGAGGAGAGAGGGGCAAAGAAAGGGGAGACGCGAGCAGACGGGGCGATGCCGTCAGAGCTTGCCCGTTCGCCGACAGCGCATCAAGGTACGTACTACGCAGTGACAATAAGATGGTTACCCACATCGAGTCCCGGTAACATCGAATCGAGTTCCCGTAAATGTGCACCAGTCGAGCCCGTACAAAAGTACTGCACGACATCACGTACCCAGGCGCTCAGTCTCCACACTCGCTGACACACCGTCCAGCTGATGTGCTACAGCCGCCAACAGCCGGCGCTTCTCAGCGTCCCGCACACCTGCGTGCACGGTGATCCAAAATCCATGCGACGCAGCACATGGTTCACTGGTTAATCGACTTGTTAATTTATCGACATAGGGAGATGGGATAAATCGGATTTTTGTTCGTGACAGGGCGCCCCTCCTACCTTGCCTACACCCCCAACATGTAGTGTCTTTTACAATATAACCCTCCACCTCCCTGTCCCCCCTGTCGCCAAGTCTGCGCTACTCACCCGCTAAATCACGAAGACTCCGAAACCCATTGAACCTCTCCCCATAAAAGACGTGGTTTTCAACCATACATGGGAATTCCAGGTATGCCCCTTCTCTCAGCTAGCGGCTGCTAGCGGCCCTGGTCCTCCCAGCCATCTCTCTCTCCCCAATTGCAACATAGTGCCACAACCTACACACCCACCTGGTCGTGGCCAGTAACTGAACAAATGGCCGTAACCCATTTGAATAAGTGCGGTTGCGAGATGACGCTCCTGCGCACATTCGAGTTCGGGCAGCTATGGTAGTTGGTCGTTTTCGTTCGTAAAGTTCGTTCGTAAAGTTTGTTGTTGGCGGCCAGGACGATCGGGAGAGCCCCGGGGGCCACAGATAGATGAAGGGTCTCTGAAACGGAGTAAGGAGCCCCAACACGGCGCTGCCCGCGAGGACAACTAGTGTACGGGATGAGGCGCAAGGTGTGCACGGGAAGGCCATTTCATCATGAAATACTGTTTACTTGCCAGAGTATTTGGGGACAGAGAGCGAAATCTGCAACGTGGCTCTTTTCAAGATCCCCACAGGCGGCCCGGGCGAAGGGCTTCTTCGAAAGCTATTCAGTGACGAGGGTTCCCACTTGCAGTGGAAAAGTGGAATATTGTAGTCGAGTCATGAGGTTTAATTTCCATAACCCTTGCGGAATTGCTTGCTCGCTCGCGCGTCCCGCCGGGTAAGATGCGGGGCGGCCGACGGAAGATGTCGGACGGGGACTGACCTGGCGAGATAGTAGCTTATCATTACCATTTAGTTGCCGCTTTAAATTGATGCCGCCAACACGCCTGCGTGAAGAGGTGGAAGATGGCTTACTTGTGGTGCCGAAATGACTTGGCGACGTTGTCCCTAGTGCGTGTTTCTGCCCAAGCAAGGTTTAATCCAAAACCATTTTCATTTGTTTAAACTGATGACTTAAAGCACCAGATCCCGTAAATTCATTTTTTTGTAAGCAATCGAAGCTCCGCAACGAAGCATGCGGCCACGACCACCCTACCTGCCGAGTGTAAAGCCCACCACAACTGAAGCAGCAGCGGCCGTAATATGAACGACAACATTGCTGGGTCTCATGTCGATTAAGCGCGCGATAACTAATTCACAAACTCCGCTGACGAGGTGAGTTTTAGCTGTGGTAAGGCAATGACATTACAATCTCAGATTACCAAGCCAATTCACTTTGGCGAAGGTGAAAACGGAGACGGCCTTTTTACCATATCGATCCAAACACGCCGTACATTTCGAGTGTTACAGTTGCGTGCATGTTGTATGCTTACAAGAAGCACACTAAATGGATTTAACTCCGAAATACGCATTGCAGCCGTATCAAATGACCTCGTTTCAATTGCCTCTGCTCGGGCATATCTGTGCTGAAATTGTCTACGCATCCGTGCGATGTATGTCGGGGCCCTGCATCTCCAGTTCTCGTAGTAATTGCTTACTAACCGAGTTAGCATATAGTCAGTCAGTCATTCCACAGTCAACAGCTGTTCTAGTAGCTTCACGTTGTCGAGAAGGATTCACACAATGTTCCATGCAACTCTTTGACCACTGCCTACCTGCCGAGCACGTAACCACGCCGAGTTCCATATCTCCATGGTCTGCTCGTCATGCCTCTTCGTCGAGGTACTCGCGGCACTCGCTTTGTCCCTACGGAAAGATCCACCTCTTCCCCTACACCATCTATGCACGGTCAATCTTCCACACAGAGACACCAGGACAAGCAGGATGTATGGGACGCGTCGAGAAACCCACGCAGCAGCCTGCAACTTGAAAGGTTGCGAATTGACGAAGCATAGTAGGTATCTGCCGAACACACCAAATACGGCTATTTACATCACCATACGGGGCGTCGCCAACATCATTTGTAAGGTCGCGTGCGAAAACTCCCGCCGCTGTTGTATATCCGCCTGCCTGCCTGCGTGCCTGCTAACGCTGCTCATAATACATGTGCAGCTCCGTTTCGGGTTTTGGATGGACTCGTGTGTCTATGAAAAGAAGCGCACGTTCCTGCTCCAGGAGCCGCTACTGGCCAGGCGGCAGTAGACGGCGACGTCGCCGCGTCGACAGCGTTGGCGGTGGAGGCAGGTCCTCTGATCCCAGTCTGTCGAAGTCTGCCGCACTCATAGCCCCCAGGAGCCCCATGTCTTTCCCGCCATTGCCCCCAGCGGCACCGGTACCGCGGCCGCTGCCACTCGTGTCCTGAGCACCTAAGACACTATTAGCCCACAACAATTCCAAATCCTGCGGCTCAAGCTGTTGCTGCTGAGGCGGCGATGGCGCTGACTGCTGTACAATCTGCCGCAATTCAGGCTCCACACCTTCTTCCCCTCCCTGGGGATGACTGTCGCCAGAACGTATGTCTGTTGTTACCGCCGTCGTTGGCTGCTCCTCGTCCCTGCGCTGCTGCCGCCGCCGCTGGACTGAAGGTACCCCCCCCAGAGCGCTACCGCTAACACCGTCACCGCCGATGCTAGTGCTCCGCGACCCAGATCGGCTTGTCCTGGCAGCAGCAGCACCACCACCACCACGACTACCACCAGCGGGGGCCCTGCGGCCGTCGTACTCACCGCCGCCGGCTGACATTGCCTTCATCTGCCTCTGTGATTGGGGCTGCTGGCGCCCGGGTTGCTGCAGGGGGTCGGTATCAGCTCTCAGAATGAGGGAGGAGTCCGCCAACACGACGTCGATAGCGTCAGAGCTGAAGGCCCCAAACGAGGCCTTCAGAGCGCGGAATTTACGATCCAAATCGTCAGCGGAAACCGCAAGCAGCGCTGTATGGCAGAGGGTACAACGGGGATACGAAGACGACCATCGACATGTTTTGAGATGTTTTGCGCTGATGAGGCTTTCATGAATGGGGCTATATCGGCTGGATGAGTTGCCGGCAGGAAAACATACAATGTGAGAGCAGCATGACAGCAGCTAACCTAACCTAGCCTAAGCTAAGCTAAGCCAGATTATCATCAAGAGGTGCCAAGGGCTGCAGGTACAACCTGGAAGGTGCAGTTGTACAGTTGATTATAGATGCACAGTTTTAAACGTTTTCTGCTATCTGTTGTGCCAGGAGTTTGCATATTAGCCATTCATTGGGGTTCTACCTAGCCATCGGCTCCGCTTACCAGGCTCCCGAAAAATCAGCTCCAGAACCAGCGCCCTAGGGATCTCAAACAGACTCTGCATCACGAGCAGCTTGTCAAGCGTCTCCTCTGGAGGGATCGTCAGCAATGACGGCTGAGAGGCGACCAGGGACAACAGCTGCGGAGGCAATGGCGGAGCCGGAAGGGTCGTTTGCTGCTCTGCGGCAATCCCGCCATGAGCTGTCGCCGCTGCCGTCTCTGTCACCGCTGACGCTGACGTAGGCGCCGCCGCTGGCGCGGTGTTCATGAGCAGCATCTGTCCCAGTTGAGCCAGTCGAGAACACACATCAGAGGGGTCCTGCACAAGTGGTGTTGGGAGAATATGTCAACCAGGATGGCCCTGAGGATGGGGGACAGTGGGACCAGCCAATAGAAGTGGCTGTTGGCAAGGGCGCTAGTTTGTACGACATTTTTAGGTACGTTATCTATCCCTGCAACGTCTTTCCCCACCTGCAGTAGCAGCTCTGGCTGCCGCTGTACCAGTGTCGTCACCGTTTTCACCGATGAGACCGTCACGGGACCCGAGCCCGCCTTGCTGCTGCTGCCACTATTACCGCCCTCCGGCGGCGGCTGTAGCATCTGCGAGAGCGCCACAATGCGACTGGACAGCTGCTCGGAAGGCAGGAGTAGCAGCCCGGGGTGCTCTGCCACCTTGGACCGCGCCTCCGCCTCTCCCTGGAGCCCTAGCGCCTCCTCCAGTGCTGACAGCCGCGCCGCAACCGTCTCCTGGCTATACCCATACACCTTCTCATCTTGTACGACAAGCTTCAGCACAGAGTCAATTGCAATTCCACTTGCAGCTGAGAGCTGAAGTAACTGGTCCAAGACCGGTATGTCGGCGGCAGCGGCACCGCCGGCCTTGCAGTCATCGGATTCCTTAGCCGCCGCTGCCGCCATCCCTGCTGCCGGCGCTTTAATGAGTACCGATGGATCCACGAGAATCATGTCTGCCACGTCATCCTGGAACCTGCCGTACTGTCCTGCCAGCGCTTCAAATTTGGCGCGCAGCGTCGCAGCACCAAAACACAGCACGCCTGGTTCCTGAGCGATGAGTTCCGCCAGAAAATCCGGCGGCACTCCGCACAGCTGTCCCAACAGCTGATACCGTTGGGACAGCTGACGTGGCGACCTGAAGCACATACCGTCACCCGCCAAAGTCGTGAGGTAGGAGTAGACGTAGATGTAAGCCGGGGGCAACCCGGAAGCGGGCGGAACTTAAAAATATACTGGGGTTATCGGTACGGCAAAATCCCCCAGCATCAATCAGCACCACATTCCTTGCCGGGCCGGGCCTGCTGGAGACCTTTCTCTCTCCTGGCTTTCTGCGGGGTTTCCAAGCGTTGTGTTTGGTCCTACCTGCGCAGCAGGTCGGGTCGTGCCGCCAGTACCTCTCTCAGTCGTTTAGGCGGCAATCCCAGCAGCCCCGGTAACACATCCATCTTGGCTGCCAGGCTAGCAGCGGACTGGAGCAGAAGGTCTGGTCGGACCGACAGCATGGGAAGCACCTGCATGGGTTTGGCGGCGAGCGGCGTGTGCCGTGTACAACGTGTACCAAAAACTCATCCACGCAATTGCGGCAGGTTGTATACAGGACCAGCAGTCCAGCAAGTTTCCTAATTAATCCCGTATTGCTCTTCCGACAAATACGTTAGTCTTCCTATCACATTGAGGTGCAACTAATGTCCTCGTTTCGATGCTTACGAGCTATCAGGCGATTGGACGCTCTTCTTAACTCCTTTACTTCTTCCCGTCCCCTAGCAACACATACCTTGATGCCCCGCGCTTTGCATACGGCTCCCAGCTCCATTCCGCTTCGTCGCAGCCGTTGTGGCGGTACCAGCAGCAGCTCAGGAGCCGCCGCCGCCATGTCCCTGGCCAGCACCGCCGCAGCCTCTACACCCGTGCCGCCAGTGCCACCACGATTCCTTCGCACCACCTCCTCCGGCACCGCCTTATGGCGGCTGTCACCACCGGCACCGATGCCGCTACCGCCACCACTACTGCCGCTGTCGTCATACCGCGCTTCCGGTGCTGGCACCATTACTGGCTGTGTTGGCATGAGTGCCCCTAGGCAGTCCGTCAGCGCCGAAAGCGCTGCTTGCAACTGGTCCGGTCGCCGCAGCAGCAGGCGGCCGCACTTTCCGCACATAGTCACCAAACGGTGGGCGGGAATTTCGAGCAGGGAGGAGAGGAGCAGCAGCCGGCTGGAGACTGTATGGATGGAACGGGGAAAGAAAGGAGGATGGCACAAGCGACCCAAATGAGGTGTGGCCGGCCTAAGGCTTTCGATGGAGGTGGAGGTGGAGGTGGAAGGGAGACAAGGGGCAACCGATCCATATGGAAGCCCCACTGAAACATATGAGCCGCTGATCATTTTGAATTGGTCGCCGGTTAACTGGTGCGGACATGTAAGGAGTTACAGAAGGAAGATGTAGGTGATGGGTGTTGGGTGTTGCGTGTGGAACATGGATTCAATAACATGGAGACACCCTGGGTATGTGGACTAAACCCGCTTGTGTACAGCTTAAACCCTTCCAGATAATGATTCGTTGACTTTTCCTAACAATACTTGGGCAGGAATCGAAGCGGGGCAAAGAACCCAAATCCCTCTTTGCCAGGTCCATTCGTCCCAGCATTGAGCCCCTTGCACGCATTCACGTTTTTGCTGAGCATCGCACCGGCAAGGGGACTGCAGATATTTAGCTCTTGAAGTAAAGCACGTTTGGTTTCGGCGCGTCGTAGAAGAGCCACCAGGACCTCTGGACTGGGGGGAACGGCCTGGTACGATGCCGTTCTCAATGATTGGCCTCCCATATTGTGTCCATGTTTTCCTGTTCTGGTCCTTCTGTATGATTTGCTTCCGTTGTTGCTATCGCTGCTGCTCGCCGCAGCGTCGCTGCTTGGGCGAGCAAACGTGTCCCTGTCGCCATCTTCGCCGTCCAGGTCAAGATAAAGCAACTGCTTTTGGAGCCGATCGCTGATCTTATCAAGATGCTTAAGCGCTATATTATGCTTTTCGGCAACTCTTTGATCCCACCGACTCTGCTGACGCTGCCAGGATGAGCGTCCGCGAAGACGGCCTTCAACTGCACTGGGGCTACCAACTGAGCCGATGGCGCCCGATATCGTAAATAATAGGCGACGTCTGAAACTAGCCGATGCACCCCATCCGCTTTTCGCGCTCCCGTGCAGTGCGCAAGGAAAACCTGCTTGCAGCATGATTTGCTTCGGTCACTCAGCTCAAAATACAAGATTGCTCTTGATAGTTAATGAATCGGAAGTTAGAATGGGTTGTTCTGAGGTCTTTGTTGCGAACACCATAGTGCGAGAACTTACAGTCCATTTTATGCTTTAGCAATTCAATCGAAAGTAATACATATTTCATATTCAATACATATTTCATATCACCGAAAATCGCCGAGCAGGTTGTGGATCTTATTGTGATTGTTACAAGCTTTATGAGCTCGTAAGGCCCCCACGAGCCAGGAGGCTCAAAGAACCGCGAGAACTCAAGAACAAATAGAGAGTACGAAAGAAAAACAAAAAGTAGAAAAAAACAACGATATGCAAAGAGATATAATAAAACGACACTCTAGATTATATCGAGTATGATAGCGGACACATGCCATATTGTGAATTCGGGGCTTCAGCAAGGCTAATGCACCAAATCCAGCCATGTGAAATAAGTACTGATGTTCCGTCAATTATACTTGCGACTATCTTTTGTGTTGCCGTCGGTGACCGGGGCTACAGCCAGGCCCACGATTGATGAGATTGCAGCTTCATGAGAAATAGAGCGGGAACGCATGTTCAGTGACTTAGTTTGGTGAGGCATAATGGGCGGATGCAATCCATGCATTTCAAGATACGTATACAAATAGATGCCCCTGGAGTTCCAGGTTCTACCCCGACCGAGAGCGGGCCAAAGACCCTCAAGTTAAGGGCAGGGTGCCCCCATGTCGATGGACGGTGACGACCCCAATTAAAGTGACCTGCGAGCTGACCAGTAGCGGAGTTGACGCCTTAGTTGATTCGGCAGATTCCGCTGGATGCTGGTGGTGGGTGCTGAACCTGGGAAAACCACTGATTTCGGAGAAGTCGGCATGGGAGACTGGATGAGGGTGCCCCGAAACACCGGGGAAGGTAGGGACTGCCAGGTTAGTGGCCACGGGTGATGTACCCCCCTATCCTACACAAATAGAGCATCACATCTGTTGTATCTCTGTTGTAACCGCCTAACCAGGCTAAGGCCTGATCAGAAGATGACCATACACGGTCCATCTTGGACACCACCCGTAGACACCCCAAGACACTACCATAACACCTCCCGCCATTGCCCAGGACCCATGCCCCGAGCTCTCAGGACCCATGCCCGGGGGCGGGTCCCCGGCCGGCCACCGGAGCCACCGGAGCCCACCGGAGCCACCGGAGCCCACCCAGCTTCCAACACCCTTGCAGGGGTCCGTAACTCCGCGATCTAGTCCCACAGCAATTTGCATACAATCGTCACCATCCCCAGATCCTTCACTCATACCTTGCCGTCCCGCCACACCACAGCTACCAAATCACAAGCGCCAAACCAGCAGCTATGAGATGACATACAGGTTCCACTGCCTGCCATCGTGGAAGTACCGGCAACACTCCGACATGAGTTGCCGCCTCGCCAACGCCAACCTGCTTTCCTCCCTTCTTACAGATCATACAACCATTAGTATCGCACACTACGTAGTCGTTCGATGCCATGCAATCATTAACAAACGCTTTTACCACATGCATGTGGTGTGCCTGCTGTATTTCTTTATTACTACTGCCACTTTGCTAGAACCCCGCCGTATCAGTCCATCCGCTGCTCCCAACTGATATGGAACCCAAATCAGGACGTAAACACGGTTGCAAGATGACCAATATGTGTCTGCTGAGAACGTTATAACTGAAGAACGAAACCCTGAGTACGAAACTGCACACAGGGTCTTAACCACCCAAATCAACTCCGCATATGAGGATTCTGATTAGTTAGTTAGGTTGACATTGGTAACGCCGCCAAAATCTGAAAGTACACAATAAAGGCTGCACTGACCCAGCTAGGAACAACTGACAGCACAAAGACAACAGGGAAGTAGGTAACGTCCCAGCTCGTCCGTTCGGATTGGCTAGAACTAATCTACTGAAGACTGAGCCCGTCGCGTTGTGGAGGATTATACGTTTGGAAAAACGCGTCGCACGATGATGTCACACGAGTGAGCAAACGTTAAATTAAATCGATGCCGTGGAGGCCGCCCGGTCATGATGGCCCCGCCACGGCTTCTGACGGGTCAAATGGTGCCGTATCGGCTAGGCACGCAGGCATCATCTCCTCCACCACCGCCGCTGCTGCGTCAGGCCCGTCGCATGTGGGGTTCATGGCAACACTCAGCGCAGCACGGCGCGCAACGCAGGCGCGCTGCTGTGCAGCCCAGCCCAGCGGCAGTAGCGGCAGGTTGCCGCGCAATAGCTCTTGAAGTAGGCTGCAATCCCCACTCAGATTTGCGGCGCGGATCTGCGGAGGTGGGGTTGCACGGTTGAGAGGAAAAAGTTTAACATGGTTCGTTAGCTGGAGCTGAGATTTCGCCATTTCGTCATTCACATGGCGGAGGGTCACGGCGGACGTGGATCACGATAAGGAGCAACGAAGCGACAAAGCCGTGGTGCATCAAGGAGGGTTTCTCAAATCAGACTATGAAGAGCAGGCGGCGGCGGAATGGCGACGGAACTTGCCAACCTCGGTGCAGGCATGATGATGGCAATTACTCCAGTCCAAGCCGCCGAACCTCGCCGCCACCCGAGCAGCATCGACGTGCTGCTGCCCTTCGCTGCTGCTGTTGCTGGTACTGTCACTACTACTGCTACTACTGCCGCCGTTGCAGCTTTCCCTGTCGCTGTCAAGAGTGCTAGTTCTCTTCACGGCACCGTCGGCAATCCCGGCATCTGTGGCCGCCGCTGCGGCAGGACTGCCGCTGCGGCTTCTGTTGACGCCTGTGCGGCGATCCTTTTCCCCCTCGTCGTTAGCGGAGGTGAGCGGCGCGTCGGGACCGCCGCCGCTGCCCGGGATCCTCACGCTGGCGCTGCTCCCAATACGGCCACCAGACCGACAGTGGTCGTATGCATGGATGAGCTCATGCTTCATTGCGTTCCATACCTCCCTCCGCGTGTGGAGACGGTTGTTACACAGGATAACCTGTGTGGTTACGAACGTCGGGCGTTACTTGCGCCTGGCAACTGTGACCACTACCAACCGCCTCTTCATTCAACAACCATTCATCGTCACTTAACCCATAATCATAATTATTCTCATCATACATAGCATCATTATTACTACGCTCAGTTACTTGACGTGAAGTTATACACAAGGAGTCTGAACCTTACAAGGCGTAAGAATGTCACCCCTCCATTGCCATCACTCCATTTGGCGCGCACGTGCGTGTCTTGCAACACCTCAGAGCTCCTCTCCACGGTGGTCGCCTAGATCCCCACCCCGGGCCACCCGTCCTCGTTGCCTGACCCTTTCGCGTACTGTGCAGCGCGCCTATGCATACCCTAAACCCTTGCGCCCTGGTCCTCTTCATTTTATGCAACGAGGCCGGTGTTATAATAAGGCAATTGACCTGATCACTACCAGCGCGCCTATGTCCTGCCCTCACCCCATGTTCAGGCGCAAAGCCGCCGCCCACCGCCGCGCTGCAGCGTAACACGTGGAAGAAGCTGCGGTCAATGGAGCAGCCGACCTGGATTAGGTGCCAAGAGGAGGGGGAGATCGGTAATGTTAACAGGTTAACAGGTTTTCGCATCCCTTCCAAAATGCCCAATTCTTGAGGCATCATGGGTACAGAAGCTACAGACATGAGGATTTTGAAGTTCGTATGTAATGGTGTGGAGGGTGCAGGGTGGTCAGAAAGGGCGGCCGGGTGAAAGGCGTTGGCGTGCACAAGACGGGTTAAAAGTCTGGAACACCGAAATCTGCCGCGCAGAGGACCTGCCTGGATTGGCTTGAAGCGCTGGAATACAGCCCCCTTTAGCGTACCTCTGACGTTGCCTGCAAAAGTTTTCGGACAGACACATCTGATGTCAAGCCCTGGTCAACAGCTTCGCTAACTTCCGCCCTGGTGAGGGTGTCCAGCGCGGCAGGCTCCTGACTAGATTGAAATGTTTTTGTATCTATGTGTGCCATCCTCAGGCACTAATCGCGCGGATTAATATACATTTTCAAAGCCTGGGAAAATCTGGTTACTAACCGGAAATTTCCCACAGAATGCAAAACCCTTGAAGATGCTTTGTCTGTGGGCACACTGGGTTACATCATGCGTGCAGCTTTGGGTCACATTTGGGTTCTGTACGACGGCGTTTTACATTCACCATTACTTACCGTCCGACAAATTTCTGGAAATATTTTAGTTTTGGAATTGATATCCTCATTTTATTGTGCACTAGCGGGTCGTTTTGGCAGGTGAGGCCGTACAGGCCGATAAGCATCGCCCTTTCGCTGCCAGGACTGAAGAGATTCAAGATTAACTTAAGACACTGTTGACACCAACTGTTTGCCTGTCAGGCTTTTATGACTTAACAAGTCTTCATTTCGTTGGTTAAGCCCTACTTACGTTCGCCATACTCAGCGATTACTAGATAACTTACCTTTGACAAGCTAAGTGCTTGAATTGCTTGAATCTTTGGGGTCTCAGTCTACAAGGAACCTCGAACGGTTTTGGTTCTCGCGATTCTGCACCAGCGCCACAAACAAAGACGCCGCTCGCGGATTCGCGGCCTGACAGCGCATGGCATCCGGCTCCTTATTGAGAGGTCCTATTCCTACATGGATTCAAGATCTTCGCTGCAGCACGCCGCGGTAAGAAATGTGCCTGCGTCGAGCCACGCAACTACAAGGACTCAAAGCTAATACCTGGCCGTTTTGCAACTCAAACATAGATGCTATTTGACGACAAGTAAGCAGGGTGTCCTCGGTGGCCATTGCAGGCGTTGTTCGTCAGCTGTTCCAGGTACGCAGACTGCGCGCGCGGCATCCCGGCTGCCTGGACTGTCTTTGATGTATTCATAAGGAATTGAATAGAGATTAAAATTTCTCAGCTTGCAAATACGGTCGGCACGTCAACCGAGCCGCGTGACAAATAGTGGATGGGGACCGCGGGTCAGTCCAAGCGATGCAGTCGTGGGTTTCATTTACCACGATATGGCTTTAATTGTTCGTGTGCTTCGATTTCCGTTTGCGCCTCGCAGACTTCGAGCGGCGGCTGCCGAAACGTGACTTGCAGCCTGCGGCCTTCGTCAGCCGCAGGCCTTGCGCAGCTTCCAGCATCAAGCCCTCAGCTCCGCTGCTAGACCATCATCATAGAGTGAAAACAGCTGCGGCTGCATCTGCGACCGCGGCGGGGGGTGCTGCGGACGATGTTGGTTCCGGAGCAGCGTCACACAGCCTGGTTGGCGAGGCACAGGTAATAATTATTCACAATATACGGATAGTTTGCAGCCTGCATGGCATGTGCGGAGTATGGCACGCTAATAGAGGTTGATATAGAAGCCACGGCTAGGGCTGGGAAGGGGCTGAACTGGTCTTCCTTTACTCCTTTAGTCAATGCGACCCATTGAGACGATTTCTTAGCCTTCGGGGGGTGCTATAAGCTCGCTATGTCTCAAGGTTTGGGTTGGCTGTCAACGGCCAACGACAATGACCAGCCGCCTCTCAACGCAGCCGTACGTACTTCAAAAGGCGATGAGCCAAATCACACAAGGCAACAAGGGCAGAACGCCCCAATTGAACAGCAGTGCCTGGGCCCAAAATTTTGCTATGCGGTTGCTTTTGCGTGCCCATGCCGGTGGCTACTTAGACGGCTGACTGACTGGGAAATAGATATGAGTTCGCGTGTATCCATGATTTCTGTAGGGGGCTGAAGCAGGTGACCCATATGGGGGGCTGCCGTGCTTTGTAATGATTTTTATGTAACGAGTAGGTCCTGCATGGTAGGAGAACACATTTGACACAGGCATAGACACCCAGCCACGTATCCTAAGGGGAGACAGCACTGGCACAGAGGCGGCGAAGAGCAAAACAGGAGAAGGACATATTGTACCCTGGGGGCTCACCCTTACCAACCCTCAACCCTCGTGATCGCTCGTCCTGCAGCCCTCACCCCCATATGTGACACATCACATATCGTGACCCCAATCCTCGTCCCCTCGTTGGTCGCCTCCATGCAGCGCTTGTCACAAACGCTAGCCAACCAGGCCAGTCGGTTCTGGGCCCTATCCGGCAAATTCATGCCGATGGTGGGTCTGTTTTTTATGTTGGCCTTTGTGAACACCATTCTGGACAGCCTGAAAGATACGCTGGTTATCACGGCGGCAGGTGGAGGTGCGCAGGTATGTGCCATGAGGGCGGTGACGGGACGAGGGAGGGTCTAATTATGCTGTCGTTTAGTTCCCTGCTGGGAAGAAATAAACTATTTACAAATTGATCGTTAAGCTTTAATTTCCGTGGAAGACACAGGCAAAAAATAGGAAAAGTTTTACTTTAAGGATTGTTAAAGGGAGTGGGTATTCGTCGATAAGCCTTTTGAAGTAGTGGGCAGGAAAATCGTTTGAGGCGGCTTGAGAGGTAGAAAGGCAATGGACTCATGCTCCAATACATGCTCACACGGCAGTATAGGTGTGCTGTAATGCGAGAAAAACACTCGCAAACGGAGTACGTCATGTGTGTGTGCCTTTGAAGGGATGCAACTGGTGGGGTAGGATGGTCATGACTAGGTCAGAGGAACTGCTCTTTGCTCAAGCTGGAGGAAGATAGAAAGAGAACGGACACCCGGCCTGGGTAGCCCGCGAAAAGGAGGGAGCCGAGCGGAACGGGACGCAGCAAGTAGCGAGATGCGGACAAGTGGCGGAACAGCAGTAGGTCCTTTGCCAGCTTGGTCGTAAGTCTTCTTGTTCGTGTGGAAAGCAATTGGGTAGTACTTTCGACTCCGAATGTTTTCTGTTGTCAATTTTCACACGACGATTCCACACTCCGTTGCGGTCTCTTTATCTCATTTTCACTTTGTGGGCGCTGTCATACACGTGCACCCTAATCCAGGTGATCCCGTACCTGACGGTGTATGCGGTCCTTCCCTCATCGCTGATCTTCCTGGTGCTCTATTCTTACGCCTCGCAGCGCTTCCGAAGACAGGTGCGGGTCAGGGTGGGCTTGGCCGGAATAGAAAGTCTCTCGATTCAATGTTCAACTTACCCAAGAAGTTTCACGGCACATTCCCAGAAGCAGGAGCCTGTACTGATTTTGCCCAACCTGTTACGCCCTTCCCATGTTGTCTACCTGTGACGCCGCTTTGGGTCCCCTCCCCTTGCTGCTAGTCGTGCGCGCTTATGACCCATAATTTTTCCCTTGCTGATTTTTCCATTATCCTCTGTCCTCCTCTGCACTTCAAATAATTACATGTGTTTTTAAAATACCTCATCAGTTTGTTCGTAATCCCCGTTGCCACACTTCCCAGGCCCTGTTTAACGGCATCGTGACCGTCTTCATGACTTTCTTCGTGACCTTCGCCTTCCTACTGTATCCGAACCACCAACTGTTGCATCCTTCCGGCTGGGCCGAGGGCATTGCGGCGGCGCTGCCCCTGGGCCTTGATGGCGCCGTCGGCATGATCCGGAACTGGACCTTCACACTGTTCTTCTGCATCTCGGAGCTCTGGGGGGACGTCTGCTTGGGGCTGCTGTTCTGGGGATTGGCGAACGAGACCACTAGCCTCACAGACGCGCCGACACTGTACCCGCTGTTCGGGCTGGGGGCGAACGTAGCGCAGGCGCTGGCAGGCTTCGTGCTTAAGGTGGGTTTTGGTGGGTGAGTGGCTACTGTTGAGAGTGGGTCAATTGATTTATAACAGCGCCGCCCTCTCAGAGGCAACGCGCTTCACTCATGTTGCTCGAACAACTTGTTTTGACCATTCCCACGACCCGTCGCCTTCTAACCCTCGTCCCCATCTAGCCACCTGTCCAATTTGACCCTCTGATCTATTGCCTTTGTAACAAGCACCCAAGTGTCCAGTGTTTCTTCGCCATTCAAACAGTTCCCCTGCTTCCCGTGTCTCTCCTCATCTTGCCGCGTGTACTCGGCTCGGTTGGTTCGGTTCCCCGTACAGTTCTTCTCCGGCTCCGCGAGCCACAGCCCGAACTCTTTCACCAGTGAAGTCCAGGCGCTGATGTGCGTAGTACTGGTCTTCTCCATTCTGGCCCTTGCTCTCCACCACGGAATCTCAGTGCGGGACAATCGCCAGCGGCTCGAACGGCGACAACAGATGGTAGCGACGCTGCGCGCCAGCCGCCGTGCTGCAGCGGCTGCGGCGGCCATGGCAGCCGACGCAACGCCACGGAGCGCGGAAAACCAGATGCAGCCGGTCAGCGCCGCGAGCACTTCCGCAGCTGCAATGGCTCCTGCGGAGGCGGCAGCAACCTTGCGACAGGGCGAGGTGGCGGGGACTGAGATCGGCGACAATAGGGTAGCGGCGGCGGCGGTGGAGCCAACGAAGGACACGGGCCCAACAAAACGTCGGCAAAGCAAACAAAATTTATCGGAGATTTATCGGTGAGAGTGGCCAAAAGAGTGTAGCGAACTTGCCCGAATTGATGGCAAGAACGCGACGGCCTCAGTTACTGGAACTCCATGTGCGCACTGCCTGCTGAAAGTGAACCTGAAGATCATCTGTTGGCAGGCGGGTAATAGGATTGGGTGCTGAGACCGGGCGGGACCGGAGGCGGGCGAAGAAAAGGAGGGGGATGATGACGGGACTTGGAAGGTATCTTAAGGGATTTCTGGCTCGCCAGAAATGTGAGATTCCGACACGGCGGAATTTCACCATCGAAAGCAGCCATACCGTCCATCCACACCGTCCTAGAGATATCCTCAACGCTGCCCCCTCAGTCATCAGCTATACGCGCATACGCATGATCTGTGCCCCGGCCCCAATCCACAGGTTCATTGCACTCTCATTTTCACTCCTATCTGTCTCGGTTGTATGGCCATACTGAATTTTATCAATTGTTTTTCTTTCTTAAAACCCATTAAAACCCATTCACACTCGTAAGTCGTAACCTACCCCAAAATAATCCAGCGCAACCTCGCGACCCCGCTGCCCCTGCTACCACAGCACTCTGGCGGTCTCCGTGCCTATTCGCTGCCTGGTGGTTATGTCCATGGCTCAGGGTCTGTGCAGCAACCTGATGGAGTTCGCCTGGAAGAGCCACATACGGCTGCTGTACCCCACACCGGCGGCCTTCACGTCGTTCCTGGGGGACGTGTCGACCTGGCAGGGAATTGTTACGGGTGGGTTGATGGGTTAATGGGTTAATGCGCCTGAGGGCCAGTGCTGAGGCGGCTGCATGTGAAGGATTGGGTGGAATGGGGTAACCAGACCCGTAGGGTGGTAATGGTTGGCCACCCCATACCTAGCTGTTTTGGGTTGGCCCTGACGCCCTGACGCCCTTGCATTTAGTCGCCGCGGCGGGTATTGAGGTTGCTTGTGAAAAGGCCTGGTTGTTTATTGTGCGCGCCGACCCTCAAGCATCGTAATTACCCGTACAGGGCTGCTGATGGTGCTCTCACCCACCATGTTCGAGCGGATGGGTTGGGCCGGTGTGGCAGCAGCAACTCCCAAGATCTTGCTGTACGGCGGTGGGCTGTTCTTTGCTACGGCCATGGTCTACCAGTTCCTCTTGAGCCCCAGTAAGCGATGGGGCGTGTGGCGGCAGCATGTTATTTGCGGTTGGCTACAGCAGCTATTTTTATGGGGGCAATGTAGGAGCTGTTAAGCTTGCACAACCGCACTGTGCAGCCGGCCTCGAGAGACTGGAATATTAAGGGAGGGGCTGTTGTTGAGGGGAGGGAATGGGTCATTGCTGCCACACACGCGAATGATAAAGCTCCAGCCCGCTCCGCCACGTCACGCCCGGTCGCGTGAATCCCACACGCTTGCGTGGTGTAAAATATCATTCAGTAGAAGAAACGAGATCGGTGATTCGGGTTCATCCGGCCTTCTACTGACCATCGATGGCGCGGTAATAATAGTTCAGTATCTATGTGTGTCCTTCCCCGTTCCTTCCGCCTGGCACTGCTTCCTAAGGCCTGGAAATCCAGATTCCGTTCCCTTATTGCGTCGCAATTGAACGCAATCTTAATGCATTGAGTCTCACTTCGCTCATCTTCCACAGCCGCGTCCGCAGCTGCATCCGCCGCCGGCGCGGGCGTGCTACAGATGCTGGTGTACGGCGGCGCTTTGCTGTACGTCTTTAGCAAGTCGGCCAAGTTCAGTTTGTTCAAGCCGGCGGAGGAGATGGTGTACATCTCTCTGGATGAGGAGGGGCGCACGAAGGGCAAGGCCGCCATCGATGTGGTCGGCAGCCAAGCGGGCAAGAGCGGTGGCAGCGTGCTGCAGCAGGTGGGTGGTTATCCAGCTTTAGCTTCCCATACGCAGGCGTCCCTTCCTGTGTCTGTGTGTAAGGGTACACGCATGGGTGTACATGTACTCCATCTTCTGTGTAAAATTGTATTCCATTATCTCCATTATATCATGCCTGACCCGTGATAGCTACTCCATGTCATATTATATATTACGCTGTATTTTATTACATGTGTAAATACCCACCTGCACTTTACATGTATACCAGTATACAGTTCGATAAATGCTTAGTGCGAAGGTGGACGGTCAAATCGTCTTCGCGTGTACAATTTGTACTGTGCGGGTTCGTAGCAAGCCTGTCGAATTAAGAACCCCTGGACGCGAGTCATGGACTGCGCGTGTAAGACAAATATATGTGCTCGTCGCATCTGCTAGCGGTGGCTGAATGTGACAGCAGCAGATGCGTGTTAATGCTAGACACAAATGGCTAAAACCCAAACTCCAGACTCGATTTCCATCCCTCTCCCCTTCCCTGCCTGCCTGCCTGCCTGCCTTGGCTGACTGACTGACTTTCCGCCCACAGGTGCTGCTGCTGCTGTGCGGTGGCGCCATTGCGGGTCAGCTTCCCATGATGGTGGCGGTTTACCTGGCCATGAGCCAGTCGTGGCTGCGGTCCGTTGCCACTCTGTCCCGCGTCAACAATTATGGACACGCCAGCAGTGTGCATGAGAGCATCCAGGGCGACAGCATGCAGAGCTCCCTGGAGGATATGACGGCGGTGGAGAAAGACGATGGGAGGGTTCATGGTGATGGTTCGACGGGCGGCAGCAGCGGAAGCGGCAACGATAGCCATATCGTGATAACTTCCAACGGAACGGGACATAAAAACAATCACATGATAAATGGGAATGGAAATGGAAATAGCATCGGGTATGGCACTCCGGCACAGGAAGTGGCGGCAGTTGGAGCAGTTGTGCCGCTGAACGGTCACATCAACGGACATAGCAACGGTCACGTCAATGGGTACAGCAGTGGACATCACGTGGTCAACGGTCTAAACGGCAACGGTATGGGAGCACACCATTACCTGAACGGACTCAACGGGCACGCTAACGGGTACACCGACAGTCATAACAGCAACGGTAACGGTGGTGGCACGAATGGCTACACTGTCCTCCTTCGTGACGCCCCGCAGCCGGCGGCTGCATAATGCAGCCAAATTGTACAGCGGCAATGCTGTTGTCATACACAGCAATATGGTTGGGTATGATGACTGATCGCTCGTCCAGCCGTCTTGGCTTAGAGGCGAGGCGTGCGGCTGAATGTCTGGAGGAGCATTTCGTCGCTGATTGATGACCTCCAAGATGCCTTGAAGGGTCCTTTGAAGGGAAACAGTGTACTCGTGTCTGTGTAAGCCGCGAAATTGCGCTGCTGATCACATTCACGTGGGCTGAGGGATTTTTTTTTTGCACCTCCCATCCTTCCCGGCCCCCAAACGCACTGGTCTACAAAAATAACGTTTCTGGTCGTCAAGATTGCTGTCGCACTCACTCCTTTGCGGCATTGTCGTACCGCTGGTGGCTGCGGTGGTGTCATACCGCTGCACTGTTAAGGCAGTGGCGAGAAGCTGAGATGGTGACGGTGTCGGTCGTCTCGTTCCCCCCGGTCGCTTCCCCACGCGCCGGAGAAAGGCACATCTTCTCTTTTGCCGTTGCGAGTCGTTGTTGTTGGTAGTAGTGGTAGGGTCGTCTATTTTTGGTGCACCAGTCTGAGTGTGCGTAGTGTCCTGTGGTCTGCGTTTTGCTCTTCTTGTTGCTGCTACGGTGGTGGTGGCGCTGGTGGTGGCCGGGTATGTGAACTTGGGAATTTGCAGTCTGTTGACTGGTGATCTGGGAAGGGCCGGCCCTCCCCGGCTTATTTAGGGCCGAGGCGGCGTCTGGACCGAAACCAATATCTATCGGATTGAGGTTCGGAGGCAACAGTGGTGCTTTTTCGCACAGAAAGCTCTGTATTGGGGTTGGATTTAAAATGGATCCATAGCTGGGCTGGCTGGATTAGGAATTTGGGAGGGCTGGATATTGGGTCTTAAGGACTTTGATCTATGGCGTGCTGTGACACGATACACCGAGGTTTCCTGGGTGTCTGTGTCTGTGTTCCTTGTCTCGTTCGTACAAGCGCCTGTTCCCATTCGCACTTGGGGGTGTGCACTGCGCACTGCCGAGTGAGACCTCCATGAGAGGTTGCGTGTGAGTGTGAGTGTGTGTTTTCGTCCGGATTTGGGTGTGTATATGTGGAAAACCTGGCGCTGATCAGGGCTCTGTACTTCCGAAAGGATGGAGCCAGCCGCGGTGCAAACCTCCTGCGTCGTTGGCATGCGCAGGGGGCAAATATGAGTTCCTTTTGAAGCGTCATTGGACATGAGCAAGGCAGGGGCAACGGAAACCGGGGTAGGTGAAGACAGGCAGTCGACAATGCTCTTACGGCACCCTTGGCGGTGGGCCCGAACCTCGCGTGCAGACGCCGCTTCACAGCTGGTGCTATTTTGGGGCTTTAGGGCTGTGTTTATGTTATTGAAGTTGTAAGGATTTGAGTGGAAAGCAGGGGACCGGTCATGGTGGATCAATGGGTATCAAAGAGGCCCCAACCAATGGACCCTTCGGGAACTCCCTTGTGAAATCTGTTTCGGTTGCTGATTAGAGAGATCCGTACGGCTAAATGTCGTATGCCTGCACAGGATTTGCTTAGCTGTGGAGCCCCCATAGTTGCTCCCTTCCTCTTTGCTGCTTTCTGGCTTTCCGGACTGGCAGTTGACCGATCCCGTAACATGGCTCCGGAGCGCGATGCCTGGCTTGTCTTCGAACACAGGCACTTTTGTTCCTTTTCCACGACTGCATTTCTCGGATTGCGGGAGCGGAGCTCTTGTCGTCGGGACGGCGGTGCGAAGGCCTTACCACCGGCGTGCAAGGGTAAGACTTGTCTCCTTCCTGAATCAAGACCAAGCAGACGAGTAAAGGGGTGTGTGTATTGTGTCTGGACGATTGGAGTGTATGTTCAGGCTTTGAAAAGCTTTGGGTCTTACAGTGGGCGACCCTTAACGCGCTTGGCCAGGCAAAAATGGAACCTTTGGGGGCTAGGTAGCCATCGTCAATCGTTCATGCGCGTGTGTGTGTGTCTCTCTTGTGGACTGAACCACGAAAACTAGGAAGGTGCAATGCGCGTATGTCTGCTAGTACAAGAGTTTCGCCTGCACACGGCGTGACGTGATTGCCAAGCGCTGATAGACAGAGGTTTGGCACGTTGGCAGTAGGTGTTGGCACAGTTGCATGAGGTGAAAAATGGCGGACAGGTGTTATGGGTCCTTTGTTGGTCCAGTTCGGACAGGTGTAGCCAATACATGCGGACAGGCTTCTAGGCAGGGCACATCTTCGTCGAGAGTCTACGTCGCACTGGTGGGCGGGAGCTGCGAAGGGAGCAAGGTGGATAAACGCAGGCGCAGGACAGCTAGGTCTACATGCGAGCAGCACCAGCAGCAACAGTCGTGAAAACCGGAAGAATGCATTTCTTTTTGTTTGAATTGCGTTTATGTGTGCCTCTGGGGTGGATGGGTGAGTAAAGGGCATCGTAATCTGCTGCACACAGCACAGCTCAACTGCATTCCAGGCCACCCGGAAAGTGCCAAATGTTGAACTTGACTTCTTAATTGCATGTGGAAAGGGAAGGGGGTGACGGAATGTGTACCCGCACAAGCCGCCACCTGTACGTTCCATGGGGCGCCCTCTTGCATGGGGCTCTTGGGGATTCGTATTTCAGTGTTTTTTCCCATCGACCCTCCCTGGAGCGGCTTGTGGGGTTCCGAGGCTTAACACTCCCACGGAGGGGGCCGGCACAGGGAAACGAAATAGTGTGTAACGGAAGTAATGGGTAGTGGGCTCCTCCGCCAGCATCGTAATTTCCTCTGGCACGCGCAATTACACCTGCGGTAGCCTCGAAGACGGGGGCTACCCAAGACGGCTGTTTCTTTGATAAAACCTTACGGGCACTGGGGTTGAGGCGGGAAGCTGCAACTCCGTGGCGATGCGACAGTACCAGCAGGTCTCCATGTGTCCTTATACCAAATAGAACAAAGCTATTATGGGAATTGGTGAAGAAGCCAGGCTATGCGTGTTCGTGCGAGTATTACGTTGTGGGAAAGTGTGCTTCTGCGTTTTCTGCAATTTTCTATCTGCATTTATTGTCTTTGTCATCAAATAGTATTTTTGATCAATTGATAATTCGGACATGAGATGTGAGTGTCCAATCAATCCAGTTGATCAACCGTGTGCTGTGTTAGGTTACGCGTCTGCGTTAAAAGCTGTTGCCCAGTCATTACGTTGTATAGAACTTAAACACCTCTAGTGCTGAAAACAAATTGCCGGTTTCTCTTCCACCCCTCCTTTGATCTCATCACACTGTATGTTCAACATACAGAGGAGAAGTTGAGCCTTCTTCGTCCTTGTGCTGTTGTCCGGTACCTTTGTGTGCTGCTGAGTTCCTTGGTTTGGAACTGCTTAACAATTACGTAACACGGGCACCAAAGCTAAGTCCATCTATATGAATACCAAAATACAAGAGGAATTAGCTGGAGTAACAAGCGATATACTGAGGCAAATTTCTTGTTTGCGGAGAGGTTTTGGTAAGATGATGGATTTTTAAAAACACGTTAATCGATTTAGAATTCTAATGAACATATGGAATAATATCCAATGAATATACCTTTGAAGGAATTCAATCAGTCTATGGCAGCGTCAAAGTAAGCCTTCCTTAAGTTCTCATGGCCACACATGCATCGCCCCGCCCTGGTTGGGTATTTAGGAATTCAAATTAAGTATGTACCGCGGATATCGGGGATCTTTGGCCGCTCTCGCCAAATCCCAGGTATCTCCCATGACACTTCAGGGCCCGTTCCTTGGAACGGTTTTCTGAATGTGTGCATCTGACAGTGATGGTCTTGTACGTGGATGAACGCTCGCACGCTCGCGTGAGCTTGTCTGTCACGAAATGTACATCTCCCGTAGATCTGCGGCCCCCATCAAACGAGTGAGAGTGCAAAAAAGTGGTAAGTGCAGTTTCCTTCGAAATGGGTGGGTAGGTTGCCCATTGGGTCTTGCAGCTTGAGATGATACGCAAGAAGGATCTGCGGCTTCATACAGTTTACCATAAGGGCCGGAGGTAAGAATTCAGGTCACGCCTGAGGCTAACAGTTAATATTCGTAGTATCTGTCGTGCCGCGTGTCTTGCGGCACGGTATTGGTTTCAACGTTTCGAACAGGAACCGGCATAAATATGATTGCAGTGCCCTTGCCAAAAGGTGCGACGGACTTGATTGAATGTATGGATTTGGATTTGTTTCAAACTCTTAAAAAGAGCTCAGGCGAGCCACCAGGCTCATAGGGCCGCGCGAACGAGCGATATAAGAAGAGGTGATTAAGTAAAATCGGATTGCAGAAAAAAGGAGGGAAACACTGCTGTACTGCAAGTTACTGTCGTTTACGATGCATTCCGTGGCGTGGGTCGTGTGATCGCCGGAAGTCTTGGCAAGCGGTTTGCTACAAATACTTTCAAATCGTTATACGAATACGGGTAATTGCCGCGCTCAGCTCGCGTTAACATTACCCGCACTGTGGAATAGCCATAGACACACAGTTGCTGAGGCTTCACGGAACGATTGAATGCAGCTCAAGGGCTCATTGCACAGGGTCCGGTTCACACTTGGTTTCTTGAGGTATCAGGCATCGCATTCAATTCAGCTTTCCTCTTCAGAGTTCCGGCGTGGTACTCCTTCAATGTTTCAATTTTAAATTTAACCATGATGTAGCAACATATCATCATATATAAGTTTCGCCCTTTGACAGATCGGTTTTCCATTTGTACAGTCAACCGCTCATCCTGTACGATGAACCGTTCACTATGTACGGTAAACGATTTTTATCGGTATGCGGCATATCTGCCCTGGTATGCGGCTCATAGCGGCTGTGACGCTGGCTAAGATTAAGAAAAATGGGAAATCATTTAATTTTAAACTCAAAGTCAAATACTAGTAGGCGTTGAGAGAATCGATGGGCTGGCGCCGCGTCAAGCTTCCGACTGACTCCTACACCGGGAGCTCAATTTGCAATTACAGATAGATGAAGGAACCTGGCGTGAGCGCTAAAAGATCATATTATATAATATCATATCTGCATCCTAAAGTGCGAGATAAGTGATCTATGCATTGCCATTCAAGCACCTCCAACCGCAGGCGACATCGCTGGGTAGCTTTTTGGAAACCTGGCGTTAGGCCCCCACGTTGAGCTGAAATATACGATGGGACACTTGAATCGAATTTAACAATTGGAAAGAAGTATGCCGACGAATCAGGGTTTCCGAGCTCTTTCACCACACGTTTCACAGCTTCCAGCGCTACACTGCTTAGGTGTGCGCTCCCCCTGCCGGGATGGCTAAGAGATTGCTTCTGCTGCAGGATTATGAATGCGGTTGCAAAGTGACGCGTATGTGTTTATGAATGGACATTCCTAACGATTTAGGACGAGCGAACCATTTCGTAGCGAACCGGTACCTTACCAGCGCATCTTGCTTTGCTGCGGTCCCTAGAGCGCCAGATCAGATAATTCTTCGTAAACCTGGAAGGCGTCTTAAATTGAAAACCCTTCTGAACCGAAAACCCTCGGAAACCGAAAACTGTCTCAGACAAAGAGGAAAACCGAAAACCATTTACCCTTAGTTGTCCAAGATCTGGAGCCGTCCCCAAAACCTCGTAGACGAGGCAAACAAGGTTCCTCCAAAGGCGCACATCAGCCATCGTGTGCACCCAAAGCGGGGAAGAGTCATCGGCTTAAAGCTCGATATGTAATGTGTCATGGCGGGAGGATCGGGCCGGAGTGTGTACATTCAGCATATACTGTAAGCTCTCACAGACTCCATTAATCTTGTTGGTTGCATGTTACAATTGTTTGTACTCCTTTCCAGATACTGAAACCAGACGTTCTATTAATTTACCATCTATCCGAAAACATAAATCAATTTCATTTTTTGCCCGGGGTCTCCATTACAGACATGCCGCATCTGGCCTCTGGTCTACCTGTTTGCGCGGATTGTTGCCACTTAGGCCTTTACTATTTTGTAAGGTATGAGGTATGGTTACACCAGAGGCTGTGCGTGCTAAGGTAACAGTAATGCGGGCTTGCATTAGGAAGCCGGATTAGTGGGGCGAGGCCCTGGGCGAGGCAGTTGTACAGATGTCTCGCACCAGCCCTTGTCCTCAGGGCTGTATGTAATCGCGTGCTATTGCTTTCCCTTTCATGTTTCTGTTGTTGTTCAGCACGCGCTGAACACAAAGGCAGATCCCACGCCATCCCGCGCGGATTTGTTAGTAAACCGATGCGCTTTCGGCTCAACAGCAAGACCCAAGGGGTGGAGGAGCTCTACTCCTTATTCGAGACTGATACTCCTGGTATTGTTGCTTCTGGGTATTGTGAATGGCGCCCTCGCCATGGACACGCTCGGTGCGGGGATGCCGCCGGGGAGCTCGGCCTACATCAACCTGCTCGCCAGCTTGTCCTGCCCTGGGAACCACGACCATGGCAAGAGGGTGCAACATGTGGTGCCGGACCCACAGATTTCCCTACTTCTACAATTACAACAGCAGGTCAACAGTCTCACCACCCACTTGATTGAATCAAGGTGGACAGCCTGGGATGACGGAATACGATATATGACGCGGTATTTCCAAGACCCGCGTGATCAGCAGTCGCCAGAAACCACATATTTCCCCTTCCCTAGGCGTGTTCTTTCCAGTCTGCCGGTAGGAGAGATGGGTGCAACCGGCCTCACTTTGCTGAATTATAAGGTGTTTGCAAATGGAGAGACCTAAAGCATTCCCAGCATGGACACCCAGATCGTGCGGATTCCTTTTATACGAGCTGGGTATCCTAATGACTATTTTGTCGATCACAGATCTGACTGCAGCTGACTTAGACATTCCGATTAAGAGTGTAGCACACATGGGTATGCACCAGAACTGGGCGGGAGTAGCCTTGGGCACCTTTCACACCTTGCATTACAACAATGTTTGGCTTCAAGTGTTGGTGTCAGCTCGTATTAATTGTCTAATTGGACTTTCTGCTCGGGGTAGGGATGGCCTTGTTGCTTTGCACCAGCGTTATCTTGCAGGCGTAACGCTTACCTGCGGGCTTGCGTTAGGAAGCCGGATTAGTTGGGTGTAAGGCCCTGGGCAAGGCAGTTGTACACTCGCCTCAGCCCGTGTCCTCAGGGCTGTATTTAGTCGCGTGCTATTGCTTCCCATTTCACCTTGTTTTTGTTGTTTCTGCTTTCTTTCTTCGGTTCTTTCGGCCTAGGTTCTTCGTCCCAGGGCTTTTAGCGCGGCATATCTTTAAAAGAAATGGCAAATGGCTATTCGTCCGTGAGCAACAACTAATTCGTACATATTGTGTGCCCGCGGCGAAGGAATTCTTAGCTCACACAAATATGCCTGAATGTTATTCGTGTAACTCCTAATTTTCCCGTTAGATGATCTTTTGCTTATCCTTAAGGATTTTGATAAGATATATTGACGGACCCAGACGGACTGTTGTGCCGAAATACAAACATGTCATTCCGTGGCACTCTGGATCGTTGGGCGTGACGAACAGATTAAAAATCTAATCCATGCTCTTAAGGAATATGTTAGATTGCGTCTGTCATGCGTTGTATTGCCTTTGTAGTTTCAAACATTTCAAAAATTCAGTGCATGACGGGCAACCTTCCGGTTATGCAGGCGAGCGAGAATATTTTGGGCTCTTTCTTCTTGGCAACAATAACTCATGCCCGTTGCATTGAAGTTTTGAAAAGGTCACCATGTGCATGGACTGCGCAGCCACCCTCACAACTGTTTTATGAGAATCTCAGATAATAGTCATCAGCCATTTCTGATGTATATCAGGAAAGCGACAGAAAGTTTCAGTCGATGCAAGTTTCCAGTAACTGCTGCATGGATGATGTACACGTGCGACGTATTGCGGACAGCGCTGTATTTCCAGAGCGAATTATACTCGATTGGCTGGAATATTCTACCTTAGATTAATTTTATTATATGAATTTCAGACGATTTACTAAACGTGTCAGATTATGCGATGTACTGGTAATAGTGTACTGAGACTGCTGTTGACTGGTGACTTTATTCAGCCGCAATCATAGTGTGGAAATGCTAATGGCCGAAGCTTAAAGTTATTTACGGCACCGTTCCGATATGGAGGTGTGGAGTCGCCTGTACTTCTGGCTTATGACTATTTCGAAGAGCATAACGGTTGTTTTACCTTGCTTTCATCTTTGAATTATCATCCTGAAGCGCTACGAGTATATTGGTCAAGCAGGCTCAGGAGCATATGGACAGGTAAGGCATGTCGAAGAGCAGTATCCGCTGTTCTCAAGAAACAATCCAGAGCAGGTTTGCAGTTATCATGACGTCTTCTTTACTCATAATTGACCCAATCTTCTCTCCTAGGTCTGGGTGTGTCGAGTGCGGCCCTTGCCAGATGGAGAAGAACCTATTGATGGGCTACGCCAGGGGATGCTTGTTGCCTGCAAAGTATTCCGGCAAGCGCATACGGACAAAGAGGTGCGCTCGTTAGGACTCAGGGCTGGTACGGATCTGAAGCGTTGATCCGTCGAGACCGAAGCCTGATGTGAACTATCGATTGGTCGAGGCCTTGGGCAGGGACGTGGGAAGAGAGTTCGCGATAAATAACCAGCAAACATGTAAAAGCTAAAGACGGAGAGGAAAGGGCAACAGGTACGGGTCACGGCTTTTCGTTCGGTGCAAAACTTCCATCCATCCACTTCCCAATCCTCCACCCCACATCCACCCCACACATGTAATCCACATTGTCGCATAAGGATCTTTTCCGCACGTTTGTACGACGACTCGTACAATTATACTACGATATCTGTCATCGTACAGATCATGCGGTTAGCCCTGCGGGAGGTTCAAGTGCTGAGGGCTATCAAGCATGACAACTGTGTGCGACTCCTGGATGCTTTTACGAGCAAAAGCGGGAAAGTCTACCTGATATTCGGTAAGGGAAAATCCAGGGAGCGTTACCTCTCAGGCGGAGGGTATGAAGAAACCACAGATGGCAGATGGAGCAGCCAGGTCCAGGGTGGATAGGTCGATACCCGCAGAACGTAGAGGGCTGGGTATCCCTGATGCAACTCGACGGACCTATCTACGTCATCGGCCCGAGTTGATTGGGGCAAGTTCATAAAGCGTGCTATACGGCTTATGGGTGAGGAAGCCAGGTGATTGGTGCCACTACACTATGTGGGGTTCATCCGTAGATTATGAATTAAGGAAAAGGCCCCTATTGTTACCGCGGTGAGGGGCGATCTTACCAGCACCCAACTCACGGACGCCCCGGGCTTCCTCGTACACCTCCCCCGCCCTTACAATCCCACCCCCAATCCCACCCCAACCTCGTCCTCCTCCTCCTGCTGCTGCTGCTACTGCACCATCCCATGGCGCGCCATCTCGTGTGTACCGTACAGAATATGTCGAAGGATGTGCGTACAAGGAGCTGTGCAAATATCGCACGGGATTGCCCCCTCCCGCACTTAAGCTGATGGTCTTCCAGCTGTGTCTGTCTCTGAGGTATTTACACGGAGAGAAGGTAAGCGGCACAGAGAATGACATGCGCCTCCTCCGCACCTCCCGCCAAGTGAAGGTGCCCATGCGCTCTTGCGCCGCTGGGGATTCGCTTGTTCGTCGTACCCCTACCTCCCCACCTGTCCATGCCCGTTCCGTTCCATGTGTCAATACATGATACACAAAGGCAACCAACACAGCAGAGGCTTCATCAACATGTTAGATGTCTTTCCGTCTTCCTAGATCGCGTTTTCATGCTACGCCCCTGTGTCTTAGATTGTGCATCGCGATCTGAAGCCGTCCAACATTCTGATCAACAACGATGGGGTGGTAAAGCTGTGCGATTTCGGCTTTGCCAGGTGGGAAGGATGAGAGTGGCATGGCATTGGGTTTTAGGTTTACAGCTGTTAGGGTTCATATAAGCTCATAAACCATGCCTACGGTTGCAACGGTTCCTGCCTTGATATAGGTTTTTTGCACAGCACCGTACGATTTGTGCTGTCAGCCAGTGGTGGCATGGCTGCGTTGTGTTTGGTACCGCACTAGCAGCTGCAGCATTTTGCTCCTTTGCCCATCGAATCCTAACGGCGATCCTCCTCATTTTCCCAATTTCATGTATTCTTAAGTTACCTGCCGTCCCCCTCCCTCCCGTGTAACGTTGCAACGATGACATCCACCGCTTGGTCACATATATGCATCCTTCTTCCACCGCTCTCTCCTCCTCCTCCTCCTCGTCCTCGTCCTCCTACATACATCAGGTTCACGTCCTGCATTGACCCAGGGGACGCTGAGCGCTTATCAACCTACGTGATAACCCGGTGGTGAGCGCCGGGTGGACGGAATTCATATGTCTCTGGCCCTTTGTGCCCCGAATCTCCATACGCTGAATTTTCCTTCGTTAAGAATGTAAAGTTCTTCCCAAATGCGACAACCGATGCGTTCTCTCCCGATGCCCCCTTCTAAATACATGTTCATATTACAGCAGTTTTCGTAAGCAACTACTTTTGTTGATTCCGATGGTCGTTGTTCCGTGATGGAGTTCTTGGTTTCATCTCGTCCACACGCCCCCGCCAGGTACCGGGCGCCGGAGGTGCTACTCAGTTTGGAGTATGGCCCAGCAGCAGGTCGGGGGGTCGCGGGTCTTGAGAGGCAGGGGGGAAAGTGGGAAACTGCGAACCCTGTCTTGAAACGGGAACCGGGGATATGGCAACCTGGCGAAGCTGGGGCAGGTTGTGCACCGGGTCACTGTTGGTAGGGGATGAAACAGGGTAGCTGTGGTGCTGTGTCATAGGAGGGGCTCCAATATCGGAGTGGGAGAGGTTCAAAGGCGATCAGAGGGGCGTAAGAGGATAGCCAACGGATCAAGCCGTAGGGTCTCACGCACGCGAAGCGAGTATTTAACCATGCATTATTTTAGTAACTTAATTATCTTCTCAAGCTTGCATCGGCTTATTTGAGCTGACTGATGGGGTGATGGAAGCGATTCGGGGTGACGGTTACATTTAAAAAGAGCTACAGGAGCGATGGGATCCGGCGTGGCAGGGGAGATGAAAAGACGAAACGAATCCGCACCAGATGAAGGGATGAAGCTCAAAGCCCCAAGCCATGAAGCAGTGAAGACGGAAGCTCCATAACAAAAGATTTTGGCAAAATGGTAAAACGGGGCTGGTGCGAGCGGGCATCCCAGTTGCCCTGCACAAGGCGAGGAAATGCACGCCACGGTCTGAGGAAGGCTTTGTCAACAACCCGCGTTGCGCTGTCCCCTATCCCCCTCTTGCTGTTTTCAACTCCATATGCGTTTCCCAGATATCTGGGCCTTAGGTTGTACAATTGCTGAGCTGGCGGTGGGGGAGCCGCTGATGCCAGGTACGGCCTCTCCTTGCGGCGCACACGCTCCCCACACTCCACATGCATTGCCCCTGGTTTTATGCCACGTGCCTTTTTCTCCGCGTTCCTAGCACCCGAGTGCTTTCATTCCTACTACTTCCCGGCCTGCCATCATGACGGTTATTTAGCCAGTTTTATATAGGACGTAGGAACTTCACATCCGCATATAAGTTAAACCCCAAACGCCTTCCGCCCAGCACTACTGTGGGCCCTACGCCTCTTTACCCTCGTTTTTCTGCCGTAGGCACGTCCACTGTCGACCAGCTCTGGCGCATCATGAGAGTCTTTGGCCCCTTGCCCCCTCACATGGCTGTGCAACTGGTCCAGGACCCCCGTCTGGCAGCGCACTGCGTGCCGCCGCGGGGCCGCACCCTCGCCATGCGGCTTCCGCACGCGGGGGCCCGTCTCGTTCAATTTCTCGAAGCCTGCCTCCGTCTGGATCCAACCCAGCGGCTGACGGCGGATGAGTTGCTAAGGATGCCGTACTTTTTCGAAATCCCGCAGCTTGTGGCGGGCACCACCCTGGAGCAACTGGTAGCACGGAACACCCAAACGCGGGGGCTGACGCCAAGACGGCGGGTGCCGCCATCGCCGCAGCCCCCAGTGACAGGGGTTCCACAGCCGCAGCTGCAGACAGTAATAACAAAGTCTGCGCCGAGGATAGTATCATCTAGCTCATTTGGACCGCAGGTTGCGGTGGCTGCCTCCGCCTCCGCTGATGCTGGTGTTAGTGCAGCGGAGAATCCCAAGATGCGTTTCCTGCAGGTGGTCCACGTGGGGTCACTAAATGAGCAGCGACGGAAGCAGAAGGACCACCACCACCAGCATGTTCCAGGAGCGGAAGAGGAGGAGCGGGAGGGGGAGGGGGAGAACACGGCGAAAGCAACGCAGCAAGAGCAGCGGGAATCGGTTGCAGCGGCTTCCTATGTCGCGACCGTCAGGGCCGGCACTGCAAGCGCCATCGGTAGTGCAAGCGCCACCGGCACTTGCAACACCACGTCACCCCAATCAATCAGTGCCATCATGCCCACAACTCCCGGCGTTGCCGTTGCCGCCGAAGGAGGAGGAGTCAGCGCTGACGCCGTTATCGACGGCAAGCGTGCGCTGGATGTCACCATTGCACAGTTGCAGTCCGTTAGTTGTCCTGCCACGTCGGACAATGATCTCAATGAACTGCGGTTGCAACCACCAACACCAGCTGAAAATCACCAAGATAGGGAGAAAAGCACTGAGGGAAGCGATGCAGAAGCTTCACTAGCGGATACCGCCGCCAAGGGTGGCAACAGCACCGCTGCAGATGCCGCAGGTGCGGGCGCCGGCAATCCTGGCTCCGTCAGCACGCAGCTGCTGTCACTTCGTAACGTCGTTGGAGCCGTTGCGGTGGCAGCGGCGGCTGCTCGGACGCAACATCCTACAATGCCTTCCGGGGAGCCACTGCGCGGGCTACTGCCGCAGTTGGATGTAGCAGGGGGGTCAGAGCCGCGACGGCTGCAGCATCAGGAGGCCATAACGGATTTTCAGCATCAAGAGGCGGAGCCGCAGCATGGGTGGAGTCCTCCGTCGCTGCAAATCGGTCTTGCACCCGCTAACGGCGGCTCCGCGGGTGGCGGCGGCAGCGGTGGCTGCACTTCTCAAGAGCCTTCTCTGGCGCAAGGTATTATTCGTGGTTACTCGCAGCTACAGGACGCCGCAGCGGCGATGAGTTCCGGTGCGAGAGGCAACCCGGAGGCCGTCCTTGCTGCCCTTCTGTACGGCAGTTGTAGCCGCCAGCCATCAGGCGGAGGCGGAGGCAGTATAGGAGGGGGAAGTGCATCGCTCCACGCCGCCGCGCGGGTGCTGGGCGCGATGGAGGCACAAACTTCGTCAGCATCTGTCGCAGCCGCCGTCACCATGACGCACGGCAGTGTTGGTGAGCGCATCGGCTTAGGCTCTGATGCGAGCTATCCGTCGTTGCGCGGATGGGCAGTACCCGCTAACCAAATTCAGAACTGTCTGGCGCTGGCGGAGGCGCTGGCGTGCACCGATCTTTCTACTAGTCTGATCCTCGGAGCTTCCGCCGCCACCGCCACCGTGGAATCCATGAAAAACTCAATTGAGCTTCAGGCGCCGCGGGTGCTTCAAAACCAGGACGAGTTGCGTGCCCTCGAGCTAAGTGGCTGTGCCGTGTTCTCGGAGCCGAAGGAATCGACGCGGCAACAGACGTCGTCCGCAACAGGAACTGCAATGACAGCTAGCGGTGATATCAGTGGTGTAGCCACCGTCGTGGCTTCAGCAGCACTGCCAATGACGGCCTTCGGAGCTCCGGAACCATGGGTCCCGACAGGGCCCAAGAGAAGGATATTTGCAACTGGGCGACATCGAAATGTGCCGCATTCCGCCACCGTGGCAACCTCTTTTGGCGGCAGCTTTGGCAGGCGCCATCAGCCCGACCTTGTGATATCCGCATCTCAACAACAGGACTTAGTGGCAGCGGGACCCCAGTCGTGTTCAGACCACATTGGAGGCGATGCTGCAACAGCGTTGATGATACCAGATGCCAACCCGGCCGCGGTCGTCGCCGCGGCTGGGGCCACCTTAAGCGGTGTGGCGCCGTTGCCGTTGACGAGGACACCGACGTGCTCCATTGCCCTTTCAACGTTACTGGCGGTGAGTGTCAGAGCAACCTTTGGCTTGAGGTTATGAGGGGGCTTGGCTTGCCTTTCCGTTGCCGCGTTATGGATCCTGCGTTGTTTTACCGCCATGACCGTTTTGAAGCATGAATACGAAGTTTGGTTGTATTCCTGGCTCTATCATGATTCATCATAATCACAATTAGTCTCAGATTTGACGTAATTCATTTTGTGGGATGTAGGCATTTTGTGGGTATCGCATACTCTGTCGGTCGATCCGTTCCTGTTCCTGTTTCCATTTTAACTTATATGGAAATATATATTTGATTTTTAGTTTCATTTTTACCGCGCTTAGCACGATCAGGCAGGGCGTCAAGATTGCTCCATATACTATAACAGGGCTGGCCGGGCACCAACAAATCAAGAAGTAATCCGTCCACAATTTCCTTTTTGTTTTTAATTTATTATTGTTATTTTTTAACTTTCCACACTGTTTCCAAACCGCAACTAACATGGAAAACACCGACACTGAACGTTGTCTGAATACTCGCTCAGGGCGATCTGGGAGAGGTAATGACACCAATGGGAGCTCCTCAGCTTCCATCCTGTACGGGTAGAACCTACCCGCACCGAAGACCGCCAAACCAGGTCGGCGCAGTGTACGACTTCACCATGTCGCCGCTGGGATCAGGAACCTTATCGCCTTACCTTCCCGCCACGGGCGCACGCGTCACGGCAAGTTCACAGCTAGACACCAAACCGACTCTCACCTCGTCCGCCCACCTTCTCAGAGCAGATGACCCGATTGGAGAGCTAAACAGGTCCACTACTATGTGCTCTCCCTTCGGCTGTTCCACAATCGACAACGCCACCTCCAAAGCAGCATCGGCTTACCTGGCCGCAAGCGGCGTTGGAGGCGGCAGCGGCACCATCCAGCGCAGCTGCCACCTTGACGCAGGGGAGGCGGAGGCGGAGGCGGAGGCGGTACTGTCGGATGGTCGGCTGCCGGCGGTCAGCAGCGGCAGATGCACCGCTGCCGCCCAAGCCGCCCATAGGCCGCGCTCCCAGGGCTCTTCTCTGTTTCCTAAAGCAGCGGCGGCACTTTTACGTAATCGCCGGGACTTGGCACAACCGTCGCGTTGTTTTAGTGACCGAAACCCATGCACCGCAGCCCCAGTCTCCGACGCCACCAGCGAAGTGAGCTCCGGGAAGGGGGATATGGCGCCAGGGTATGTTCCCCGTTCCACTGCCCCTGGCATGACATCTCGTTGTGCAATGATAACGGGGTCGGCACCTGCCGACCCAGCATTCGGCGCCCCCAGTGGCTTTTCCGGAGCGATGAAAGCGCCGTTGGGGC
The DNA here is from genome assembly GCA_030268105.1 of Volvox africanus. Classification (NCBI taxonomy): domain Eukaryota; kingdom Viridiplantae; phylum Chlorophyta; class Chlorophyceae; order Chlamydomonadales; family Volvocaceae; genus Volvox; species Volvox africanus. The sequence goes on from BSDZ01000080.1 coordinate 1,666,271, forward strand.
TTACAGCAGCAGTTTCATTTAGGTCAGTAAGGTCTTGTGGAGGAAAATACAATAAAGAAAATGAGCAGCGGCAACAGCCGGTGGAAATGGGAAGAGAGAGGGTACGTATGGGAGATCCTGCCGGCCATGCGTGCACTGCAATAGCAGCGGCGGGCTCTCGGCACAGCAGTGGCGGCGACGCGTCCGCAGTTACGACGGGGAAGGATGGAAAAGGGGGATTGCTGCAGCGGGCTCGTCGGAAGCTACAACGTCTCTTTTCCTGAGATACTCCGGCGGCGCGGTACTATATGGTCTTATGGTCAAAACCCAGGCAGCATTGAGAGGAGGTTGATTGGGGGAAAATGTCCGTGTGCAGCTAGGTAAGGGATGCGTCCGGACATCTCTTCGGCGAAGATGATGCGAGATGATTCACGAGATGATGTGACCAAGTTCATTTTGGCGCGGTAATGAATGATTTGCATCGTCGCAGCAAAAAGGCGGCAGTGATCCTGGATACTGTAACACACATGAACGGTGCTGCGAGTGGGTGGCTGGTTGGTAAACCAGGCCGTGCCTGACTTAGGCCTAGTTGACCTAGTTAGGTGCCTGAAAAAAGGGGCAAATGAAAGCCGAAACCGACCGGCGGTGGCGGTGGGTGAGCGGCGACGAGGAACCCCCACACCTTTATTACTTACCAATACGTGCAATGGGTATAGTCGCGCGCGTTCTTGTGTGTGAATGTATGTCCGATGTTTCTTCGATGGGGGGAATGAAGGAAAGAAAAGGAGGGGAAATTGGCAGTGTAGGTGTAGGTGGCAAATAATGGGGAAGGAAGGAGGACCCGAAGCAGTGGAAGGAATGCATGGCGGCACGGAGCCTTCCATCGGTCGTTGGGGGAGGCCCTATGGACTCGGGCTTGTGGGAGGTCGGCGACGCCAGGTATATGCCTGTGCCGGGTATTTGGCTAGTGGGCCGTGGGCATATTAAAAATGAGGTGTTCCGAATGTTTGCAATGTATGGTTCTCCAGCACGAAAGGTGGCTCTCGGTAGCTAGCAACCACCATTCATTGTGATCAAGGCTGGAGCTACGTGTACTTGTTGCGGTGTGCCAACGACCGCGTGGGTGTAGTTTACATATTGCAAAGTATAGTGTGGAGGGGGACAGCGGGGTGAGGAGAGCACAGCCAAATCCTAGACGCGTTAGGCACGCGGTGTGAAAACGGAGGTCGCCAACATTTTGGTGAGTTGTGGACCTCCATGTGGTGCGATCAGGCAGGACGAAGAGAGGGGGGTTGACCCACTGAGGACCAGCGGATTGCGGGTTGAGGCTTCCGGACAGGGACTGCAGGGACTGCAAATCCAGGACGGTGAGAGCGGCGACGGAAGGGGGCGGGGGGCTATCCATGCTGCTCATTCGTTCCCTTCTTGTTCAAGGGTCTTGTCGTATAGTCCGGAAGAAAGCTAAATTCGGTTGGGAGATCCACATTGTTGCTGCTGTTATGGGGCAAGGGGAGCTGGAGGCAAGGCGCATCTGCATGTGCGTTGAAACCGGGAGGGCCGCTTGGGCGCCTCCGCATACCATCGTATAATAAAACCAGACACGTTTCAACGGCAAATGCGGGCTTATGCGTTTACGTATGCATGCTCAGCTCCCCGCGCTGGGCCCCCAGTGCACCAAGGCCCTGACGCGCTTGCGCCGTACGGGAGGAAGAGCGAATGCGGAGGCGGTACGTGGTGCTGGTGGTGTGGTGGGGAAACGTGGGGAATGGATTGGAGGTCCAAGTAGTAGCAGTTCGAGGATCCCACGAGGACTGTGTGTTTCCGTAAGTGTGTGTATGCGCGTTGATTGGTTTGGTGTAGCAGTGCGATGAATTGTGATGGTGTGTGTTGCGGGTGTGGCAGGATGTGGCGTCCAGGATTGCAGGTACGTAGATGATTTACACAAATTGCCATACCTGCTTGGATGGGCATCCTCTATCTCTCCGTTCGTATAGAGAGAGAGGGAGAGGGATTGGGAGAGGGAGAGAGACGTAAACTGGAAGAGATGTGTTTGACTGAAAAATACCCAATTGTGGGTGTAAAGGTGTCTTTGAAGAGATTCTAGGAAACGATCCAAAGTGGGCCGCAGGACCACTCCCCATCCGGACGGGAGTTCTGCCTGGCTTACTGGCTGAGGGTTGTCTTTTATTAGCTCTAATTCATATGGCGGTCGAAGTGGTTATCCAGTTACCATTTGAGTCAACTGAGGCCACGACGGTGATAAGCGGAAGCGGATGAAGGCTTTGTTGCGGGTTCTGTTGTGTGTGGGAACTGTTGAGGAATGAAACATAGGGATGATGGTCATCTGGGTCTGACCGGTCCTGCGGCGACCAGGCTTTGGGCTCCCAATCCTCCCCCCGCTATTCCGACCCCGCCCCCGAACCCCCTCTAAACGAGGGTTGAAATGCTAAAGTCGCCCTGGGCGAAATGCCCTAGGCAGGCGTTACTTAACGGCGTAAAGGCCGTACAAGGTGTTCCACCATCGTGGTGAATCTTACCCTACAGGCTTGAACTGTCTGTTGACATGAAAAGACAGTGCTGTGTGCTATGCTATGTTACAATTCTTGCTGTGATATGCTATGTATGTCAGGTACGGTGTTGCACCCACCGAGTGCTGCTCTGTGCAATTTAGTGCAGCCCATTACTTTGCTTGTGTCTTTTCCCCACCGTGGGCTCGCGCTGCTTTCAGCACTGCAGGGAGGGCGGCTCCCAGTGCTGTGCTGTGCTGTGCTGTGGATTGCTCCACTGCCGCTTTCAGGTCAATGTGCTGTTCCCTCTCCCCTTATGCTCATGTGAATGCGCTGTGACATCATGTGATATGTCGTCTTGCCGTGACGGTTTCGGAGGTCAGTAGTGAGCCTCAGAGTCAGTAGTGAGGCGGACGTTGCATCCTGTAATGCATTTTGTTGCCGTATGCCGGTTTCCTCAGTGCCCTTCACCCTCCTCCATTGTCGCTGAGAAATGCTAACAGCAGGTGCATTATGGCTTGTGCCGTCGTGCCGCCATGCCGGCACTGACCCACGGGTCATTGCATCTGACCGGGGTGTTGGGCCCCCGCTCTTCCGGGGGAAGCACCATTGTTCCATCATCGAATGGTTGTCGTCGATTGGGGTTCAACCAACAGATGGTTGTGGTGGGGATCAAAACGGGATGCTGGCTCCTTGGTGCACATCAAGGAGGAACCGGCAATCCGAACGAGCTCGGGTACGTGGTCTTGGTTTCGGTGCGGACAAGTTGGGCTTGGGGGGATCGGTAGTTCGGAGGCCGTCTTGGTGGATATCAATTGCTTGGTCTGTTGTTGTAATTCGGTTCCCGGCGGCGTCGGTAGGAGGGGTGGTGGCAGTGATGGTGGCGGTGGTGATGGTGGCAATGGTGGTGGTTGTGATGGTGATGGTGATGGTGATGGTGATGGTGATGGTGATGGTGATGGTGATGGTGATGGTGATGGTGATGGTGATGGTGATGGTGATGGTGATGGTGATGGTGATGGTGATGATGATGATGATGGTGATGGTGATGGTGATGGTGATGATGATGGTGATGGTGACTACAATTCGTAGGTGTGTGCGCATTTACCTGTGTATTGGGGCGAGATTTTGGAAGGAGTGCAGCGGTGAGGGCAGGGGCCAGTAGCCGATGGTCGTTAGTGTGAGGGGATCTAGACAAATCACATCCGGCATTCCCGAGACTGTCAAGATCCCGTCTAGGCCTCATCCATTCCCCCCATTGCTTACGTAAGCGGCTTGGAGCGAATGGCGAACGTTGGATGAAGGGGGTTCTGTTCAAAGTTTTGTCATTTGGATAAGGTTAAGAAACACATGGTCGTGGGCTCTTCGAGTATTGGGCCGCACGCTTAGTTTTTCTAGCTACAACTATGCCTACCTATCTCAAGCCATATTGCCTTGCATCACCTCCTTAACAGGCATCCGCTCTGCTGCCTTAGCGTGTATATGCATTGTCCTCGAACCGCTCCGGTCATGGTTCACGAACATTCAGTAGGACGAGCTCGTTTATTCTGTCGAGTACGCGCTGTCGTATAGATTTCGTTCATTCAGGGCAGGTGCGCGGGCATTGGTCAGGCAAAGCTCACCTGGGGCCACTCTGGTGCATACGTTTTTTTTGCTTTGTGTCTTTTGAGGAACTTCTCTTTTTATCTAAATGGCATTAACAGCAAAATGACAGCTGCTGCTGACGACGTAGGGGGGGAGGGCACTGGTACATCGTACATTTGTTGCCAGGCTTATGTATGTATATAATTTGTTGCCTAAATTTCAAAGCTGAACGATACTTGGTCATCGCTGGGTAGTGCCTTGTGCAAAGGACGACATACCTCTGCGGACTGTGGTTGTGATTGTGATTGTGATTGTGCTATGATGGTGCGTATATTGACGCGCCCGTCAAAGCCGCCGTCGGCTGCACCCTCTGCCCAAAAGTGACTAGAGAACTTGCGATCCCGTTCTGTAAAAATTTAACTTGTGAAGCCCGTCGGTTAGGAATACGATTGTTTGAAGGACTCGTTGGGTTATGGCGCCCATCCTGCGCAACGTCGTAAAGGCGTTTAAAGCCAACCTGGCGGAGGGCCGACGTCTATGCCTCGTAAAGTGTGCTGCATCTGAGGGCATTCTGCACCTCACGCACCGCAACAAGATTGTGCAACAAATCGCCAAGGAAATGGACTAGTGCTTAGGAGGTTGGGAGGGGTCGGATGTGGAAGAGGAAATCGACGAGGCAGATCTGAACGAGCCTATTTTGGATTCGCGGACCTCGATGTACCACTGTAACAACCGGTGTAATCCTGCGCTTGAACATGATCGTTCAGATCTAAACTGGATCCCTCTCCTGCCTGGATTTATACACGCATTTCACTTCACTCTTCTTACTAGTGCAATTACAAGAAAGAGCTCTCCCTTTGTCTCCAGTTTGTTTCAGGCACATCTTGTCTCACTAGGCTTTAGTTTGTCTCCCTTCAACACCCAGTTCTACAAATTCACTTTTCAAGATCCTCACGGCAAAAAGTTTGCAGGAACTCCATTCTGGCACACGAGTCAAAAATCGACGGGCGGCTCAAACGCCGGTACATTGGCCTGCTGGGCGCTCTACCAGATCAACGGACCAGACTAGTAATATAGATATAAACAGGAATTCTGCGGTATGCGGGTTATCAAAGTGGAAAGAATCATCAATAAGATGGCGCCAGGTAAGGATTTGTTTCTTCTATTTGCTTTTTCCTTTCCTTCTTGGAGGGGCGCCCCTTTGATGCCGTACAGACGCCAGCCATATTCATAGCCAATTCCACGCAAATTCCATTATGAGACAAGCGCAAAGGATTCAATAGCTTAGCTGCGCAGGGTTCTCTAGCTTCTATGTCTCCAGCTCTCCACTCTTTTGTCAAGTCTGCGGTTGGGAAACCGTTACGTCGTATTTAGGTAGTGACAGATGTGGCGGGAAAGATCTGTGTGACCCAAGGTCACTATTTTGACCAAACATCTCACGTATTGTAAGATAATTTTATCATCGTGCCCGCCTTTATCAAGAGATAGGTCCCTAGGAAAACTTGGTTTGTCATGTCGCGATGAAATTTGTATGTAATAGTCCTTGCACGCACTATGTATCGCTTTTACCAATCAACTTTGCTGGGATAGAACCTCAAACCAGTATTCGCACACGATGTCACAAGATGCCCTTAAAGTCTCTTCGGGACAAGTTTGCAACACAATCTCCAACTTGGTTGAGCGCGAGAAACATATGTTGACGGTAAAGGGGCAACGGTGTTTTATGGTGCGCAGTGCCCGCTGAGCCTGCTGAAGATACGGCATCAGTTGTATGTCTGCAGAACCTAGACACGGTCTTTAGCTCCATCATGACAGCTGCTGATTACTTGGCCATCCTCAAAGGCAGCGACCAGGCAAGTCGTTTGTGCCGTCGCGCTTGCCTCCACTGGTTCGTCCCCAGTTTGCAATCTCGAGGACTCTAGGAAACGCCTGTAACGCATTGGAATGGTTGCCAATCTCACAGGTTGGCATTTACAAGGACCTTGTTGTGAACTTGGGGAAACTTACACATGAGGTTCGGACCAACCAAGTCGTCCTGCAGGAACTGGGAGAAACATACCAGGTACGGCATACAGCGACTTTCGGCGGTGGATTTTTAACCACTTTCATACCAAGCATGGTGTCGGCCCGCGTTGTCTTCCTGTCCCCTCTCCCCTTTCCCAGGTCTGCTGTTTCTATATCCCCCTCTTATCTCCCTTACTCCTTTTTTCTCTCCACAGGCCTCTTTGGAAGACACCGACTTCAGGGCGCTCCTGGACCAGAGAATGAAAGAGCGTTTGCAGCAAGAGCCGTAAGTGGGTTTGGAGGAGAGGCGGGGCGGCAGCTTAGGGCATGGATGTCATGCCGTTGACTTCAATGTCGGTAGCTATACCGACTCGTGCTCACATTGGAAGAAAAATTATACGGGAAGGTGGTCCCAGCGGAGCAGTGCTATAGGTTTGCAGCATGCCTCGAAGTAATCCGCCATTATCACATGTGTCTTGCTCCTTGTTTTTGGGAAGATGAGTTCCATCGCTGACTGGAGGCAGGCTCGAAAGTCAGCACTTGTGTGCAGCAATACGTTAAGGTTTTGGTGACGGGAATGCGTACTATTGGATGCGCATGAATAAGAAGGAACGTACATAAATCCGAATCCCGTCTTAGAGCTAATATAGTCCTCCTGTGCATGGCACCATATGGGTGTGCCCCTGGGCAGGTACAAGCCGCAGGACGACCAGCGCTTAAAGGATTTTCAGGAGGTGGTTGCGGGTGCAGGTGGCCACACATTCGTTGACGAAGACAACTTGGGCGATGAAGATTTGCTGATTGAGGACAACCGCAGCTGGGTGAATGCAAAGTGTCCCCTGAGCATGAAGGAGGTAAATTGGAAGTTGCAAGGCTTACGGGTCGAACCTCGACATACCAGAAATATTTTTGCCGGTCCGAGGGACCTCTCGAATCGCCACTCGGTTGAAAAATTGATCTTAGGCCTGGCCAAGCGGCTCGCTGTGACAATCACACCGTCATGCAAGGTGACCTGTACGTCTACTCTCGCTATACTTCCCTTAGGTTTTGGACCTCGAGAACCCGGTCAAGGATTCTCTTGGTTACGTCTACGAGCGTTCCAGGATTATGGAATACCTTCATGCTCATCCTCGCGGCCGCAAGCACCCCTGCGCAGGTAAGTGCGTACCTCAGTTCCTTAGGTGTGGGTGGGGAGAAGGGAAGGACCCACGACCTCAGCACAAATGCTGCGTTCTGTTCGTAACCTCCCTAGATAACTTGTCAGGGTCAGAAGGGGCGAGAGATGCGGAAAGGTACAGGGTACGGAAAGGTACAGGGCACACCGAAATATACTGGTATGTGATTCTTCTCATAACGTCTCGTCGGGCAGGCTGGAGATTGTGATATCTTCAGATCCGCGGTTGTTGGCTTCGTTTATTCGGACTGTGACTCTGGGACAGCGTCACAGGGTCCTCACTTGGACGTGATGCTATCAGCTGCAAGAGCCCAGACGCTACCAGCCCTCCCCCGGATGTACACGCTAGCGGTTGGGGACAAGCATGCATTGATCTCGTCCAACACCACCCTAACTTCCGCATTTGGTGTAGTATTGGACTGGCTTCATCTTAATGCCGCGACAATCGTTCCAACACGTTCCTCGTAACAACAGGCGTCAACCAGGACATCAAAGAGACCGATCTTAAGCCTGCGGAAGACGTACTACGTGCCAAGCGCCGGCAACGACTCCAACAGGCGATGGGCGACGGTAAAGAGGGTACCCTTGGTGATGGCGATGGCGAGGATGTATTTGACGTCTAGTAGCTTGTGCGCAAGGAACAGCCAGGAATAGGCTCGCGCATGAAGGAGACCTCATCCGCTACCCCGCGGGGCCAAGGGGTGGGACGGTTTGAACGACAGCACATGGATCTGGGGAGCGGCCAAAGGTTTGTGTCGCTCGCGTAGGTGTGGGGTTAAGTCAGCACATCTAGATATGTAGATAGTGTGCAGCAAGGCGAGGCAAAGAGCTGTTCAGGATCCTGTCGCAAGTTTGCCAGGCTCAGCTAAGGAAGGGCGACCTGCCGACCTGGTGCGGGTGGTCACCGGTTGCAAGATCGCATGTCCGCATCTGCGGCAGGGTACCTTCGCCTTGTACTTTCTAAAAGTGATTGCAAAGAGCCCATGGATAGAGCGACATGAAACAGGCATCGTACGCGCTTTGGGTCGCACGTCCTATGTGTCTGTACGACGCACATGCTAGCAGTTGAGTGTCGTTCTTCACGAGAATGATGAAATCGAGCCACTGGTGGCAGTCTGGGCGAGGACGCCCTATGGCCTTCCGTAAGATGCCTGGTGACGCTTCCCTGTGGCCGGCTCGTGTGGTATGGGAATAAATGTGTCACGATCTTCGCCCCTCGTCCGCTGTAATGGTAGAACAGAAAGGAAAGAGAGAACCAGAACAATTGTGAATAAGTTACTCCAGTGTTACATTTGTGGATATTCGCTCTTACAAGGCCCTTCCCTTGAGTGATGGAGGTAATGCAGCACGCGCAGGCGGTTGCTTGGCACGCCAGCCGCCAACAACTTAGCTACGGGCGGTCGATGCATGGTATCGGACGTCCTGCGGCTTACCAAGACAACCGAGGCACGCAGAGAGCGGTACGGACTTTGATGTCTGATGCAGCGCGTTGGTATTGATAGAGCAATAGAACAATAGTACAACACGGCACACGGGGCAATACGGCACATGAAATCTAATGTCGTAGAGACAGTAGCAACACGGGACTGGAAGCATCGAGCAGTGCGCCCTGTACCCACAGTAAGCGGTGTAGAGACAAGTGTTGGGTCTCTGTCAGCATTTTTCGAAATCAGTGAAGGCTCGCATAAAAAAAGTATGTTGGGCTGGTTCAACTTCCGGTGGCCAAGGATTGCATCGTTCCCCCGCAGAAAGGGTCGTCCGTTGACTTAATCCCGGCATAACAGAATGGTATTCTTGTCCCCGAGTCGCTGCAGGCATCGGAATCACACTTTTGGAGGAACAAGCCGTCATGCCTTCTTCCACAGACGCACCGTGCTCTCAACACTAGATATATTTAGCATTATTGCCGTTTCGTCAATACGCCAACAAATCGTACACACAGCATTTTATATAGGGTAAGGCAAAGCACCTCTTTGCTAACTGTTGATCACTTAAGAAGCTAATCAGCAGCATGCAAGCCCATACGTCCTGACCATTTTTGGTCCACGGTGCATGACAGTACCTAGACCTCCGTTCGCCACATCGGAACAACAGCATCACCGCGATGATTCATAAGGAATTCCTTTGGCCATACGAGTACCCACGACGGTGATGCGGTCGCAAAGTCCCGTTATGAATTCCATAACACACACCTTCTCTGCCATGTCCCCGAAAACCTGTCAAATCAACGGATTGACTGGCCGGGTCCCTGGGTGATCCCTACTGGGTCCCACCATTACTGCGCACATTCCCGTCAACGTGAAGTAGATTGGTAAAAAGAAAACGGGGGAGTCCGAAACCGGCTGTGGTCGTTATCCAAGTCATGTCCATTTTAGAGAAAGCCGGTTCGCATCGCTGGTCAACACATGCACTCATCATTACACGCTACAGCGTCATTACCGAGTGATGCGGCGTACACAGAAGTGTTCTTTCGCAGTTTTATTACATCACATTCCGGTAATAGCAACACATTCACAATTTATGTATTGTCGCCGACGCCGTCACCGCGTTCATTTTCTGCGCGTTGGTCAACATGATGTGATTGCAAGTCCACAATGTCTCCTCACCGCTGCCATTTTCCGTTTCGCTTCCCAACTCAGGAAACCAACGTTCCAGAATGTGCTGACCGCCAGTTAAACCAACCCCACTTACCCCACTTGCTCGAATAGGAAAACCAACATCACCCAGGCGCAACATAGCCAGTTTCGGATTTGTTCATGCATGCTCAACAACCTCGCCCCGCCGCTCCGCTGCAAGCCACAATCCAGGAACATGACCACTCTGCTCAACTCCACTGGCACACATTCGGCTAAAAGTTACACGGTTCCATGCAACCCACCAGTCACATGAAGACCACCAACCTTATTGCAGTGCGTAAGCCAATGGGGTACTAATATCGCTGTTGCGTAGCGCTACTGCTTGATATCCGCAGCTTCTACCCCCTCTGCGTTGTTGCCTGGTCCTCCTTCGGCGCTGCCAATGGTGACGCCGCCGCCCGACCCACGAGGTCTGCTGCCACTCCGGTCCATGCCATCGCCAGCAGGGCTGTTGGGACTGCCGCCGCGGGACGACCCAGCTTCTCCTGCCTCAGCCGCTGCCGCTGCTGCCGCAATAACCTCCAACGCTGCAACCGGATCCCCAACTGCGCGTTTGCTGTCGTTATCTTCACTCGTGTGCGCGCCGGCAATGCCCGCGCCCATAGCATCGCCAATGCCGACTCCGGCGCCATCTCTACTGCCTCCATCCTCATGCCCACCCTCCATGCCGCTGCTGCCGCCGCGGGGCGTACCACCGTTGTTGCCTGTCCCCCCGCCACCAGTTACCCCCGTCAGGGCCTCTAACAGGCTGCCCACTTGAACTCCTCCAACGCTGCCATTGGCACCACGACCCAAGCCATCCAGCAACTCATTTAACCGCCGCCCGACGGGCGACGATAGGAGCCCGGTAGCGCCGCCGCCGCCAACTCCGGACCCTGGAGAACTATTGCCCTGCAGCCCAACCATAGCCGCCGCCACGGCGTCCGTCAGCGACATCCCGTCTGGAATGCCCAGCTGTGTCAGCTGCTGCTGTTGTTGTGCTCCAGCCTGATGCTGCTGCTGACCGCCGCTGCTGCCACCCAGCGTCGCCATCGCCGCCATTCCAAGCTGTTGTATCAATTTTGTACTGATGTCATTGCCGACGCCCTGGACGCCCGTCCCTGCTGCCCCGGCAGCGGCAGGTGTTCCCCCGACATTGCTGCCGGCGTTTCCGGCGCCGCCGTCGTCAGCCATGGGGCTCCCACCCTGGCCCAGCTTCTTAGCTCGCCGCATGTTGTGCCGAGCAAGCCTGTGCGGCGGCAATGTCGAATGGGTGTCACGGACGGCTCTTACGTGTCTGCACCTCGAAAGGAACGGACTGAACTTCGTCGAAACAACCTGGGGTCCGACTGCCTACCCGACTGCCTACTCGAAGAGTCGCCTGTGAGCGTACATGTGTCGAGTTCAGCTAGAGAATGGTTCCTGAGCCAATTTTGTAGCCTTGGCTAAAGTCAGCGACGATGTAATCTGCCCCGTCGCCATAAATTGTGACGTACGCGGATCTATCCTCTGCCTCCGTCTAAAACCAGTGTCGGCTTTAGCTCTATCCTTTCTCTTCTCACGATTTCACCAAGTCCCTCCTTACATGGTTCGGCAGGAGCGGCGGCTGCCGTCGAACTCAGTCAAGTGGTGAAAGCGGCCACATTGTTGGCAGAAGCGCTGAGGCACACCGTCTTTCAGCACGGAGCTTACTTTTAGATGGAATTCGCCTGAGTGGATATATAGCGCAGAGCGGATATGCGGGCGTTATTCCGCAGGGCAATCAAATAGGGAAAAAGGGTCGACAATGAGGAAGCGATAATGATAAAAAAAGGGATGGTGAGTCCACACTCCACGATTGCCTGCCCTTGTGCCGTGCAAGGCAGACCCACATGACCCGTGCGTAACCCTGCCCAGCCTCAAAGCCTCCTCCTGGACCCATGATGGCTTCCACCGCACTTGTCAATTCTGCAACTTTTACAAGTAGGGTTTTAGGGTTGCAGTTTTTACAGCAGTACAATGTTATAATCAGTATCTGCGTGTCCCCAACACCATACACTCGCGTTGCATAAACCTATTTTCTTTCTCAGAATGAAGCACAAGAGTCATAGATATTAGCACCCAGGGCCCCGCAGTCCCCCATGACCCAACTTACAGATCTTATACCGCAGGTGGTAGTCCCGCAGGCCAGTGAGGTCCGCATAGCACCCCTCAACGTGGCATACGCCCTTCACCTGGGGACCGGTCAACGGGGGCGGAGCAGGAGGGCGCCAAGAAACAACGTGAAAGAAGCGGAGAGGGTGTACTGGAACGACATACACTAGCACTGTGCTGCATCTCTCTCCGTTGGCTCGTCCACGTGTTCGCCCGGACCACTTTCGAAGTCCGACGCACACAGAATCCGGATGCACTGCTCACTTGTAGCGGCCAAAATCAAACATCTTTCGCAAATGCCGCTTCGGATGTTCCGCAGCTCAGTCTCAAAACGCATATGCGCACCTGTAGCGTTCTTCGGTCCCGCTGCGGCGGGTCAGGGTAGGTGGGCGCTGGTGGAGGCGGCGCCATCTGCCCAACGCCCGCTGACCCTGCGAAGCCAGCCCCACCGCCTCCGCCTCCGCCGCCACCACCGGCAGCAGCCGGGGAGGAAAGCATATCTTGGTCACCGGATAGACCGCGGCCCATGCTGGGTGGCTGTTGCTCTGGGGATCAAGCAGCGGACAGCGGATATAGGAAGTCAAGGATCAGGATCAAACGTAGACACCTCAAGGGAAGACGAACATCGAAACGCATCGAACACCTCAAGGGAGGAGACGCGCGGGGAGATGGATGAAGGGGGAAAAGAAACAAGGTGCTCCCAGGCACGTGCAATCACCGGCACGGCGGCTATCTCTGGTCAGAATAATAAAACCCAGAAGGGAGGGAGGCTCGTTCAGCATCAAGAGCTACGGCGTTTTCCATCCATCCTTGTCCAAGGTGGCTTCACCGGGACAATGCTAATGTGAATGGACATGATGGAACGAGTGTACAATCATACCAAGATTGGCTATAAGAAAGGCCATAGAATGGCTACAGAGAGATACATATGACAAGCGAATGCTGAAAACCAGATTTCAGACCAAATCAGTGACGCGCGAATACGGCAGAACCGGTGTGTGACGGCTGCGTAAGCCCTTCCGCGAGATTTTTTTAACCGCGTCATCTACACGAACAAATCGAAATTGGTGCATGGAAGTCCATGGAAGCCCACCTTCCAGCATACCGTTCGACGGCTTCTCGCCACTCCAATCGTTTGGGTATGGTCATTGGTTCTCGTAGGTGTAATACGAAACAAGTTTGTGAATTACGCTCGGGTACCGAGTGCAAAAATCTTTTTTTTGAACCCCCGCTCACCTGAAATCCCTGTTTTGACATAAGACCATCCCCCCCATCGCCGCCCACATCCTCTGCATCCATTCCGTACCTTGCTCCGTCCTCTGCATACCTTGCTCCCAGCCGCTGCTGCGCTGTGCTTCCTCGGTCCGTGGCCGCTTGCCACGGCCGCTGGTGCCGCCGCCTGCTGCTGCCGCTGCCGCTACCACTAGTGCACCCTCCTCCAACTCCCGCCGCAACCCTGCAAGGTTGCCCAGCCGCTGCGCCAACGACGCGCCGTCCACACCAATGCTAGCTCCGCCGCCGCAGCCACCGGCAGCGCCCTCCTCCTCCAACAGGCTTCGCAGCGCTGCCGTACCACCACCCTTGCTCTGAGCCAGCAGCAAATGTGCCGCTGCCGCGCTGGCGGCGCCGCCGCCCATCCCCAGCTGCTGCAGCTGCCCCGGCGGCAGCAGTTGGAGGAGCGGAAGAGAATTAAGCGTCAGTGTGTCGTCCAAGGAGGGAGGCTCGCCCTGCAGCGACACGGCAGTGATGCCTCCGCCATTACCTCCGCCTCCGCCGACCCCGGCTGCTGCTGCGGCGCTGCCGACGCCGGGTGTGTTTCCGCTGGTGCGCATGTACGTTTGCAGGAGGTCGGGCGAAATACCGATCTGATCTGCTAAGACGGGTAACAAGTGAGTCCGACTGGGACCGCTAGGGGGTCCTCGGAGCCAGGAAATGGCGACCTGGCGTGAAGGACGTGGTAATCGAGGACGTGGATTAGTGATGTGGAGCTGTGCGATGTAAAAGGATGATGATTCGCGAGCAAACAGCTACCCGGACGGAAATATTAATTTTGTTCTTCGTCCCGAACCCACCTGAAGCGCCAACTGTGGCGCGTGACGATTGGCCGCCACGTCCGTGCAGATGTGAACCACCACGTCCATATTAGCTGCGCTAAACTCCAGGGTGGGAACCACCTCAGACAGCCTGCGGCGGCCATATGGCAAAAGCGGACGTGGCTGTTGCAGCAGCGCTCGTCCGTCCTCTGCGCCGATTTGCTACGCGTTTCAAACTACCGCCGTCCCCCGTGCGGACACCTCGTCTATTTTAAACGTGATCTCAGCGGCTGGCGACAGCAGCGGGTTAGAAACAAGGGAAATAGGTTCAGGGATGTGTGCACAGAGTCAAATCGTACCTGGCTCGAATGAACTGCAGACACACCTCCGCCAGCCGACCCGTCTTCGTGGTCAGGGCGCGGTCCAGCAGTAGGCAGGCGTTGTTCGGGGTGAGGCTGGCACTCACAAACTGCTCCACAGCGTTGGGGAGGCCGTTCACCTGTGGGTCGCGGGGCGGGGCGGGGTTCACCCACCATGAGGAGACCCACCAACAGAGAAATGGACAAAGCCAAAGCTGCACTGAACGTGGTGGCGCCAGAGTTGGGCCTTAATTGTTAAGTTTGGCTCCCTAGGGCGTTCTTACACCGTCGCGCGGTTTGCATGCAAGGCCCTGCTCCTCAACCTCCAACCCCATCCCACTCCTCTGTGCGTCCTCCATGGTTCCCCCTTATTTTCCCCTTTCCCCATCGCTCCCCGCTCCCCGAGATAAAAGCCACATTGGATGTCCAAAACCAAACCCGAATCGGCCCGCACCTGCCCACTTGAGTCGCCCTAATCCTCGCAACTTCAATGATTTAGAAACCCACCTCCAACTTGACTGCCGCGTCATATATGCTGGCTGCAGTTGCCAGCGTCAAGGGACATTCCCCCGTATAGAATGAATCGATCAAGGTGTCCAGCGCGTCACTATCCACTCCTTGGACGGGAAGCTTCGCTCCCGTGAAGCCTCCTGGCAGACAGCAGATCACATGGAACACGAATACAACAGACCTGGTCGTAGGGAGCTGGAAAAACCTTAACCCAGCTACGTCAAGTGCATCGCCTGAAGTGGGTCCCTGTTTTAGTCCGAGACATAACTCTTCCGATCTTTTGTTTCACGTACTTCAGATCCATGATTGTGCGGAAACCTATCACCGTCGAACGTGCGGCACACCGATGTCTAGTTCGCTAGCATGACTTTTGGGGAACTGTGCCGGCATGAGCAAGGGAGTTGCACACCACGGCAGCCAGCAAGGGCGCACGCCAATATGAGGACTGCCGCTGCTGTTTATCCATCTGAGCTAATGGGTATTCGGTCGCTCTATGCTCAGAGCGCAGTATGAGGAGCGAAGCCTTCCTAAGAAATCAGGGTTCGTAGCATCCACGGGACCCTTCATATGACCCCCCAAACGCAGAGGCGACCCTGGGGCGCACCTTGTTTTAGCACCGAAGCCAAACGCTTGCTGGATGCCGCCAAAATAACTTGGTGGCATCGCAGCTGGCGCCCGTCCGGGCAAACAAGCGTGATGTCCGAAAATGTTGGGTTATTGTAAAAGCTCCGCGTTCCCGTAACCAGCAAGCGTGCAAGGTCAATGTAACACTGCGCTTGCTATGATGGCAGATAAATGGGGCCAACAAGCAGAAGTGTAAGAAGCACGGAGAAATCCCGCCGCCCGACTGGCCCCACACCTTCCCAAAGACGCGGCCCAATTCATCGCGCCTAAGGACGCTGGCGTCATTCACAAGAAACAAGCACTGGGAAATAATGCGCAATACATCGCTGTACAGCGTGGTCAACAGCGTACAGTACAGGGCAAAGCTTCGGACCAATCGTCTTGCGCAGGGCGCACTTAATAGCAACGGCAGCTGAAAATTGAAACAACTTTTACCAAAAATCATGCGTCACACAGTAGAGTAGGTTAAGGTTCATCGCGGGGGACAGTTGTAGAGGCGGTCCAGGCGCCCAGGAGCCCAACACAGGCGAGAAGCCACCCACCTCGCCAGTCTGGGGTGCCAGCTGCAACACCCCAGTCTTGGCAGAGCTCATCTTCTAATTCTCCGGAATCTAACAGGCTCTTTCCTGACAAGTACCGCCCGGACGTTCGGAAACGCCACGCGTTGCCCGTTTCCTTAGCCCGTCTCCCAGCGCAGCCCAACGCCAAGAACCTTCAAGCTGTGGAAGCTTAGCTACAGGCAGTACAGGTAACCATATCGTATATTGTGGTCTCGTATTCTACAGCAACTTTGCCTGTCCTTACGAAGGAAAGGCATAGGACATGTGCAGCACAAAAGGAGAAGTACTTTCCTCTTGTGTTATCCGGACTGTTTTCCTCCGCGCTGGCTTGCGAACAACTATTTGGCTCGGCCGTACATATTGTACATTATACCGAGGATAACTTACGGCACCCTCAACGCCATGCATGGTATCCCTTATAGTTAGCGTGATGGAAGGGACCTTCCGTTGTCATTAAGATGGTTTATGTCCCTGGGTTTAGGCTGGGGTCGCCGGATCAAGATACGGACAAAAAGCACCCTGTTGCAGACCTGCTCATTTTATGTGGAATTTTTACTCATATGTTACATATTGTAATGTTCTGGGATGTATTTCTAGCTGGCCGTTGCTAGGAAATCGTATAGCCAGCTCCGTGTTAAGCTGCGCCTACTGCGCCAGGGACTGATACGTCCCCCAATCTTCCAACAATAATTGCATATTGTAGCCTATAGCATAGCTAAACACTTGCGTGGATGCTTTCAGCACTACCCGACGGTACCTCACTTCGACGAACCCCCACCCTCACGTGCGGGTCTAAGGTCGAACAAAAGTCACATTTTATTATCTAATAGGTGTATCCTCAAGCGTCACGACGAAACGCTTAAACCTGCAGGTTTGATATTCCTTCTGAGTTTTCCAAGACGCGACGATTATGCCGCCGAACGCAGATCTCCAGTTATTTCGGGCATTTCGTTAGCTTTGTGTCCTTGCTTGTCGAATTGTGGTCATGGCCACATGGGTTGCTCTCTTAAGCTTTGTCAGGGTTGGAACCGCTTCTCGTACGTGCACGTAACCGTCCATTCTCGCCATTGTCAGCAGTACTCCGTATGCGCCCAGCAATCTCTAGCGTCCCTCGCAAACAACTTACGTCGTACCTGGACAAAAGGATCTGTCCCATGCTGATAGTAAGCAAAGTCTAAACAAGACCCCAGTGAAAGAGAATTCCTTGGGTATCCTTCATAATCCTGCTTGCATTGCCCGCTCTCCTCTCGCTGCGTCGCCTCCGCAGTGACACGTGCGAAGTTTCCCTGGAATGTGAATGCGCCAGTCGCTCTTCCAGCACTATGCCTCGTAGCCCTTATACCTCTCTTCCTATATTCCCCGAAACTGACAAATGTGGCAGAACCCAATACCGAGTGCGCGATATGAGTGGGAGGGGTCAGAGCTGAGGCTGATGGAAATTTCCCTCCTACAGCCTAGCCCAGGTATTCTTCATGGCGTTTAACCCTCTCACTTCAACGATGGGCAAGGCAATGGTGAGTGAAGGAAGATTCACGGCCCTGCGTGGCCGCGCATGCGTGGGTGCTTGCTCCGGTCCAAGTTTGCACCATGTCATGGAAAGAAGCCCAGGTGACCCTAAAAGGACACCAAATCACGGACCAGCAAACTCCGGTTGTCACCTGCAGATGGGCCTCCCAGTCCTCCTTGAACACTGAGCAATGAGCCACGGCCCTCAGCCCTTCATTTCTCGCATACCCCTCTCTTTATGGTCATTCCGTTTCATTTCGCCCCCAAGTGCCACACAAGCTCCTCACACGCGCGCACAAACCTTTGCAGCTATGCGACACTTCGCGCCTGTCCGTCTCATACGTTCATGTGTTGTTTGCGGTTAGTTAGCTCACATCGTGATGATGTGACAGCTCCGGCCGCTTTTCTCCTAACCAAGATCAACGTAGCGGCCACTGTCACTTGTATCTGCACGACTGAATAACGAACAAACAGGCAACAATCGTACGATTAGTTCATGAAGCCTCATTTTCGCCGCACCCCACGGTGGCATCTCAACGCGGTTGTTACAAGAAGGGGGGGCCAGTAACCAAGCCGTTGCAGACAAAACGGGCCGTACATCGCACCAACCGGCAAGAAGTACATAATGTCCTAACAAAGATTACAATTCATTTAACCGTCCATGCATGTGACCCGCATTTTCCTCCACGGCTTTTGCGATTGTCGTCGCTACTCGTTTGAGTCACGTTCAACAGTTTGATCGATAGACGTGGGGACGCAAGGTGACACGTTACAAGGGCGGTTGCGGTGGGCGGCTGTTCATAAGCGCCCGCAGCACAGTCGCCTCCTCCGCCATCTCCCCGTTCGTCCGAACGCGGCGTTCCTTATCTAGGTCGAGCTTCTCGCCAGGCCCGGATTTGGCGCTAGTGCTGGGGGGAAAACAGAGCCGAGGCGTCGTGGCGGCGGCAGCGGTAGCAGTTGTGGCAACGGCAGTGACAGCGGCGGCGACGGAAGGCTCGAATAAAGTGGAAAATGAACGATTAGACGTAATGCAGTGGACCAGGCCAAAAAGCTATCTGTCGTACCTTTGCGCAGCCTTGGCAGCTTTGTCGTACTCTATGGCCTTGTGATCAATGGCGTCGTACACCTCATCATTCCGTGGGAAGTCGCCCGCTTTTCGGGGAAGCACATGTATGTGCACATGGGGTACGGTTTGTCCTGCGGGTGAGGAGTGGTCCCCGGGTAGGCGGCGGTGTTAAGGTACGGAGAATAAGGTACGGAAAATATTCGCGACTTATAAGCCCCCATAATCCCACAGCCATCCCGGTGAAATGAGACACAGCAGTGGGGATTAACAGGACTTGCGAAGGGATGGGAAGGGGTGACGACCGGGTGTGTTTCGGGTCAATCGATGAATCGGGCGGCGCAATCAGCCTGTGCCCCAGGACCTGCTCCATCACGAGATGCTCCCATGTCCGTACCCCGTCCGTACCCCGTCCGTATCCACACGACATCATAACTTGAATGCTGTTTTTGGAAAAACAATCAAGTCCGGTGGCGTGATGCATCTCCATACAAAATTATAGGGCACACCCATGTCCGTGCTCTGTCCGTTCCCATGTGCAGTTGTGCACGATTGCCCCACCTGCTCCCACAAGTCTTAACAGCTTCATCAGCTAATACCCTCCAAACCCCCATAATGCCCCCGGACCATCCCCCCCAAACACGCGCACACACACACGCGCGCGCGCTCTCCGGGTCAGTTATTTATAACCCCTTCCCTCCCCTCCCTGTAGCCATGGTTGTGTCCAGGTCATGTTCTCCGCGTTCCTGGTCCACAAAGGCACCGCCCATGTCGCACCTACCCGCAAAGGCACCGTCCTGTATCGCCAGTGTCAGCGATCGCGCGCCATAATGTGGTTCGACAACCCGCCCGATTCGTTGCGCCAATAACCTAACATGGCATGACATGACAAAACGCGCACATGGACACTGCGAGGTACAAGTGTCCCTTTAGCGACCAAGCCGAAATGAGGGTTAGGTTGCAGGAATCGATACTTGTTAACGGGTGGTTGTTTCAGGCCAATGTATCTGCGTGCGAGCATTGTATGGGGCTTGTGGGCGAATGGGTGGCGTATTCCTTGATTACCATAAGATTAGCATGAGAGCACTAACATATGCATAATCCTCAAATGTACGGGCACGCACCACAAGTCGGAAACTTCCTCAGTTGTCAGATCTGTGAAACGTTGTACGATGCGTTTGGTACTGACAAGCACGTGACCTGTGTACGGCAGCGGGTGCAGATTATAGGGGTGGAGGGATAGTGGGTCAGGAGTGGGAGGATATGCGTGCTGTTACCAGCCGTCCTTGCCCCTACATGTAGATTAGGCGACAACAATCGGGTTGAGCTCTTTACCAGGTAGGATGTAAGATAGGAAAAAGAGAAGGTTGCATACCTGGGACGACGGGCTTGAGATTCACAAAACCGAAGGATTGGTCTGAAAGCGCGAAGATGTGCGATCCAGGAATGGTGTGCGGGCCGAACTTGTACTGCAGGCAAGCAAGCACGTCCTGAGAGGTCTAGACTTACAGTTCCACAAATTGTATACAATCAAGTCTTACTGTGACTGAATCATCCATTCTTGCGAACGTTGCTGTCAGGCGGCGTTGTTGCAATTTTGGCCCCCGGATTGAATTTAAAGCTGAGCCGAGCGCGAACCGCATGGACCGAGTTAATGAAAATTTGATAACTTGCGTATTAAAGTACATTATACAAGGCTACAAAGCTAAAGTGAAAGCTGTATAGATTTGCAAGGATTACTGGGTACGCAAGGTACGAAGGATGCGACTACCGTAACCGTACCGCGACCTCGTGGGTATCATACAATGGGGACTGATATAAAGTTTTGGGTCATTTAACTAAAAAATAGGCGTTATAATTTCGTGTATCATTTTCAAAGGCGGTAAGTTGGGGAAACGGCACGCAGCTAAGACAGGCACCATGCCCACCCGGACGATTCCCTTCACCCTGCACCTTGCTTATAGGTGTGTCCTAATCCAGCCCCCGTATACACAACTTGTGCTCACTCCACTACTGTCTGTTTCGACCGCCGCACCATGTCAATGGCACCTGTTGTCACGGTAGACTACGATGATAAAGTGGAAATTGACCACTGCCTGCTGTGAGAGTGCAGCCATGCAACATTGCGGCTACATCGAATGGGGAACATGCTTCTTTAGGTCGTTTGGGCAGGGGCAGGGTACTATTACGTGGGCTATACGTACTGTGCTGTGTCAATGTTTTCCCTAGATTGTATGTGCATTTGCATGTGGGAAATACTTTCATGCCTTATCAAAAGACAGAAACACAGTAAGGTGGTGAACAATTTATGCTGTCTATCAGACTGCATGTATGTGAGCTGGTTATGCAACGGATGTGATACTGAAAGTGCTAGTCGTGCGCACAACCGCCAGCCATCTAGCCAACGGCCAAATGTTGCCATATGGGTTTCTGTCCCTTGCTTGGTTGCGCTGAGGATACGTCCGGGACCTATGTGAATGGAATCTTACCTCACCGGTAAGCGCTAGTGACTATGGAGAACTTTGTTGAATGTGATGTACGGCACTTTAATGTGGTGTTTAATGCCGTTTCATTTTTTGGATAGGAGGTCGCCCCACTCTCCTCGTCATTGTCCTCCCACCAACTATTGCTGCTCCGCTCCTTTCTCTACATGCCTCGAGTCCCGCTCCCTAGGGGCCCAACCCGGGACCACCACCAGCCCATACGCGGCCCAGCATTGCGGATTTGCCATGCCAACGCAATCCGCCAAAGCGGTTAGACGGCTTTCACACTGATGTCGCACATGCTAGTTTAGGCTCACCGCCTTGCCGTGAGAAATCACATTCACAAACGGGATCCGAAACCGCGCGTGCTGAAACCGCCTAATCCGTATTGGTATGTGGTTGCTACCCACCAACCCCAAGTTAATAATTGTTTACGTGCTTTCTTATCTTAACGTACGCCTTACTGTTTGCACTACGGCTCCAAAACCACCTAGGAACATCCCAAATCGTCAAGCAGAACAACAAACAGTACACCTCCGCAGGCGATGTCACCAAGCACAAGAGGCCGGGACGGGTCCGACCTGGTTAGTTACCCGCAATACCTCCCTAATCGTACCCCCCTAACCACACCAAAACACCGATTTGCGCTCAAATATATGCACATATAAATTGATGTCTTAAAAGTCAGAATCGTGCGATTCGTCAGTAGATTGTTAACGTCTTGCTTGCTGAATAGCTGAGAGGCCCTTCCTGGCATACCCCCTACCATCCGAGACCCACGACCCTTTGCGAAAACCTAATCGCTGAGTTAATCGCCTCCTTGATGGATCACCTGCAATCTACACAAGCACACAAACAGATAGGCTTAGGCACATACCCATCCTGAACAGTATTTAGAAAGTCGAACCTCAGCCAGTGGCAAACGCACGCGCTCCTTGGCTCTCACCTCGCTCATTCGTTCATTCAGTTCGCGTCAGAAGTCAACGACTTCTACCCACCAGCTGCGAAAATGCTGTTTTGCATGCAAAGCCAAGCCCTGGACTGAATCCCGCTCATCAGATCGCCATCAAAACCCCCTCTCCCCCGGGGCACCCGAATTAGCGACATACCGATACATCGGACACTCCGCCGCCGACATATCGGTACGTGGTATGTCGTTCTGTATATGATATACGTCCGCCAAGCCTTCCCTCCACCGCGCCACCACGCCGCTGCCCCGCATCAAGAGCTGTAATCTGAACCGACACGCTGTCCCCGTGAAGGCCGCTGAACACGCACACACAGCCAACAATCTAACGCCAAGTTCAACCCAACCCCACGCGAGACGTCATCTCTACCCTTGTCCCTACGCCATGTCCCCCCTTCCTTCCCTTTCATTTTTCTCACAAATTTTGAAATCTCACCAGCCCCCTGTGCCCTCCCGCCTCGAGGGTCTCTCCATCTGCCCCTTTCCCCGCCACGTCCATTACTGGAACAATCGTGTCTGCCATCTTACCCTTGACTGCCACCTCCGGGCCTGGACTTATGCTCACATATGCACCCGTACTTAAATAATAAACTCCGCCGGGATCCCCCTCCTCATAGCGGGCTAGGGGTTAACAATCCTTTGCAGCTCTCCCGAACCCCTCCCTCCGCCCCTCCCTCCTTTCAGGGCATCCTCCGGAACCACACGCGGTAGGCACGCCATTCTGTAAGTAAGGCCCAGATGCAGCGGCGATTGGACGTTTGCTCTTCATGCATCACGCCCTTCAGCGCTGTTGCGTTCCGCCTACGAAAGCAACGGTTCCCAAGTCCCACGCTTCACGCTCTGACGTCGGCGACGTGGCACAACACCTTGTCTAGCTCGCCGGAGAGGTGCGGAGCGCTGGCTTTGAGGCCGTCTAACAGAGCCACCACTCGACCCAATTTCTCCTGTGGCGAGGCATGCGTGTTAGCGTGTTAGTGTGCTAGTGTGCTAGTGTGTTTGTGTGTTTTGGATAATCAACGGACCCGGGGGAGGGGCCGTAGAGCCCACGGGAAGGAGGGGCGCGAGAGTGCAGTGCCATGTACGATAGGAGGGGTTTGCTAAGTTGATACCATGCGTGTGTGTGTATAGGGGGATGTATGATGAGCAATACGACGGGTGGAGATGACACTTGCCCTACCCGAAGGATTGGAAGTTCAAGCGTAGGAATATGCGTCAGAGCGAGCTGATGAATGTCTTTCCTGATAACTGAGCATGGCATGTGTGCATATGCGCCTTATCGTGCCGTTTCATGATGGGTGGAGTCCATGCTACCAGCTCCCTTGTTTTCCTCCCGCCCGCAACCCTTACCTACCTGCGCTTTTCCGAGCTCCGTGGACACCAGCGCCGGGTCCTCCACCACTGGCCGATACCGCCCCGACTCCAAATCCTGTGCACAGTGATGTAGAGAGGAAACAGCGCAGATATTTTATCGAATTAATGATGGTTCTTTATTAACTTTATTAACGTCCTCGTGATAAATGGAGGAAGGGAGGGAGTAACGGAGGGAGGGACGTAGGGAGGGAGGGAGGGGTGACCACTACGTATGGCTAACGATTGAAAGCAAGCGCTTGTTTCCTAAATGTTCAGTGCTTACCCAGTTCTTCCCCTGCCCCTTTCCTGACTCTTATCAGCCTCCCCACCCCACCCCGTGGCTCTCTTTCTGAGACACCTCCTGGTCCGTTGACTTCCAAGCCCCACCCCGTCCAGAACGAAGCTCCACTCCGAAAGTGGAGCCCCATGCCCACCTCAAGCCGTTTCGTGGTCCGCTGCGCCCGGGCCGTGGCCAGCAGCAGCCCGTACCGCGTGTTGACGGCCGATACTGTCTCAAGCCGTAGAGCTTCCTCCGCGCTACGTAGCTGTTGGCAGGCGGCGTCGGTGGCGGCCACCGCCTCCGAAACCGATTGACGCTGCTGCTCCAGAGCGCCCACGCGCTGTTCGGTGGCCGCAATCTCCCGTTCCGTGTCCTGACGGGGGGTGGGGGAGGTTAGAGCAACCATCACCAAAGCAGGTGTGATTTTTACACATCTGTCTGTCCCTCCCCGTCCGCTTCCCCGTTTCTCGTCCCTCTCTCCTCCATCTCCTCCAGCTCAATCCCACCCACCTTAATGGACCTCGCCAGGTCAGATGTGGCCTTATCCAGCTGGCTACGGGTCAGTGGCGACACGGAGGAGGCGGCGGGGGAGCTGCGGGCCGAGGTGGTGGAGGACGGCGGGGCACTGGCTTTGGCCTTGGCAACTGTGGCTCGCCCCTTGACGGTGATGATCTCGCGCTTCAGCAGCGCCTTCTCCATGTCGGAAACCAGCTTCTCCTGGAAGCGCGGAGGGTGAGGGTGAGGGTGAGTATGTAAATAATACACACACAGTGGACAGCCACGAAAGGCAACCGCGACGAAACAATAAAATGCCCAAAGCCAGCACGGTCTGTAGCGCTTCATAAATAACTCCGAAAGTACAAACACTGACGTCACTTCGTCCCAACAGGAGCCGCCCGACTCCAGAATCAAGGACGCTCGTCCCCCGTACAGAAAAAATATATATAGAGAGAGAGAGAGCCCAGGGTTCCCCTGACTGGATGTGTTTCTCCTTACCCCACCATCCAACCTGCCATCCAATACAGACCACCCTCCCCCTCCCTGCGCACGCACCTGCAGTTTCATCAGCTCCCCCAGCCGCAACTGCATTCTGTGAATCTCCTTCCGCATCTCCCCCACCACGTCCTGCCCAATGGTGGGGTCCATCACTTCTGCCATCTCCTTCTCCAGCTGGATCTTCCGCTCCCACAACATGATCTGCCGCTCCGCCTCCACGATCTCGGACAGGGTATCGCGCTTGGATTGGTGACCCTGTTCATGGGTGCGTGGAGGAGGCCAGGGTGTTCAGATGACAGGTGTATTTGTGTGTGTGTGTGTATGTGTATGTCTGTGTGACTGTGGAGGGGAGCAGGTCGGGACTGCCTGGGTATGCATTCTTATGCAAGCCAGATGTCTGCGTTTTTTAGGACCGACCGGCTGTGTGACGGGATTCCCCCTTCCCTTTTTTCCCTTGCCCCGGTGGTGTCATTCTAACAGCCAGTTATCAGGTAATTGACTTCACCCTCATTCCCATCCCTCCCGGCTCCATCTCCCCCTCATCAAATCATTCATCAAATCTACACCTCTCGTCCCCGACTCCGCACACCCAAGCTCCCCCGCGCACGCTCACCTCCTCAATTTGGCTGTTGAGTCGCGCCGCCTCCTCCTCCATGGTCCGCAGATCGTTCATGATGCGGCCCTCCAGGTTGAAGTTGTCTTCGGCCAGGGCTGCCCGCGCCGCCGAGTTTGACGCGATGAGGCCATTCACGCGTTGCAGGTCCACGTGCAGGCGAGCCATGCCCGAGTTGAGGCCCTTAATGGCCTTCTCCTGACCCTCCAGCTGCTGCTCGAGGCGCCTGAGGACGAGGTCGACCGGCATCTCATCATTTCTATCGTTATCATTATCATTATCATTATCATTATCATTATCATTATCATTATTATTATTATTATTATTATTATTATTATTATTATTATTATTATTATTATTATTATTATTATTATTATTATTATTATTATTATTATTATTATTATTATTATTATTATTATTATTATTATTATTCTTATTATTATTATTATTATTATTATTATTATTATTATTATTATTATTATTATTATTATTATTATTATTATTATTATTATTATTATTATTATTATTATTATTATTATTATTATTATTATTATTATTATTATTATTATTATTATTATTATTATTATTATTATTATTATTATTATTATTATTATTATCATTATTATTATTATTATTATTATTATTATTATTATTATTATTATTATTATTATTATTATTATTATTATTATTATTATTATTATTATTATTATTATTATTATTATTATTATTATTATTATTATTATTATTATTGTAGCATTGATAATAATAGATAATAATACAATTATTATTAATTACAACATTATCATTATTACCGTTATTATTATGAAATCGTTATTATTATTGTTATTTTGTTGTGACAATGTTGTGACATATCATGGCTTCATGGGTCTGGAATAGGGAATAATACGGGGTGGGGTGGGTGGGTGGGGCAATAAAAAGATCCTGTGGGGGGAGAAGATCGGACTTGGCGGATCAAACTGAACAAAAAGGAAGGGCTTGACATCAAGAAGGTGGATTGCGAGTCGAATCTAGAAAACGTCCTCCTTCCAGATATGCGTTATGTGCTTTGCACACCACCACCATATACCGCACCTCTTCTTCTGGAACAGCACCGTGTGCTCCGCCCGCAGCCTGGCCAGAGTCTCCGTCAAACCGCCGTTCTCATTCTGGAGTCCTACAAGTTCCTGGAGGGAGGGAGGGAGGGTAGCAGGAGTTACAGCAATTACAGAATTCAGCAATTGGCAGTTAGTACCAATCCCCCTCCCCATTCCTTTTCCGTTTCCGAAGTCCCGTCCCGCCCTCCCTTTCCGGCCCACCTGCTGGTAGTTAATCCATCGTCGCTGCAGCTCCTTGCTTTCTTGTCCCTTGGTGTCAATTTCCCGCTGAAGATTCTTAATGGTGGCCTCAAGGGGACCCGTCTCCTCGCCCGTACCGCGGGCGTCCAAGATTCGCTCGTACCTGTACGACAGGATACCGGGTAGTTTAAAAATTGATCTATGGATTATTCAAAGCCTAACCTTCAATTAACTTGCAATAAGGCTTCCCTTTGTTCCTTTCCTTCATCCTCTTTGTGCAATTTCGGTAAATATGCTATTCGCATCACCGGCGGTTAAGGATATCAATTTCGCGCGTCTTCTTCTCAATCTCATCATTCCGCCTCTTGAGCTCCAGCTCGTATTTCTCAATAGTGCGTCCCTTGTCACGCAGCTCCTCATCCAACAGGCCCAACGTCTCCGCCAACCGCGTGTTGTGGGCCTCTGTGTTCAGGACGTCGACCTAAGTTGTGAGAGCATTAGCCAAAACAGGAGGAATTTCTCAGCGGCGCAAAAGCACACATCAGTTGGTCAGTCTTGATTAACAGGGCTTTAGGGATTTTAAAGAACAAAATCACAATAATATCAAACATTGAACCTTAATGCAACAAAACAGCATCATAAGCTAATGCCAGTTTCCTCTGACATCAAGCTCAGAAGGCCGGTTTTAGGGGATCTTTAGTCTTGTCGTATGGATAATTTCGTATTAAGCTGTACCATGCTTTGCATATTATTGTGTGGACGCTGCTGCTGGTGTCTTGCTGGTTCCTCCGATCTTTTCCCAACCTACCCCAAATGCAACGCACCGGCTGATCCCATGGTTTATAAAGGAACTCTACCCACCGCATCCCTCCTGCGCCCTCTTTCCACAGGTCTCGTGGCAGGTCTCGTTTATTCGCCTTCCCCTCCCTACCGCCGCCTGACGCCGCGACTACCCACCTGCAGTTTAGCCAGCTCGTTCTCCGTTTCAACCACCGCCAGCTCCTCCGCCCGGATCTTCCGCCGCAAGTCACTTGTGTCGGATGCGGTTTTGGATGTGGCCTTCTCCGCCGTGGTCTGGTCGGACAGAGCCGCCAGCATCTCCTCCTCGATGTTGCGGCTCTCCCCTGCCACTTTGGTTGAGGCGCGGTCCACTGCATCCGCCTCGCCCTGAGGGGGTTGGCCATGGTTGGGGCCTCCTTAATGCGTGGTGTTGTGCGTTCATAAGGAGAGAGATCTCATTTAAGTCGAGTAAAGAAATTTGCAAGGTCACACAGACACACATACACACACACACACACCTGCACACGCACCCACTTGCATACTTATCATACTTTGGTTGCCCTCGTCCCTTTCTCATCACGTACCTGCAGCGCCTTTTTCTCCGCATTAACCCTGGCTACCTCCGCCTCCGTGTGCTCCAGTGACTTGGCCAGCTTGGACATGATCTCCTGGAGGCGAGCCTGAGGGTGGAGGCGGGGAGGAGGGAGGGAGGGAGGGAGGGACGGAAAAGGCGAGGGAAGTTTAAGGTCCTTCCGTTAGGTGCAACAATGAAAGATGGAAGGGCTAATAGTTGTTGTCATTGCACAAAATATAGGTTCTCGGAAATACGTATGACTACTGAATCGGATGAACAATTAGCACGACGAGAGGTTAGCAATGAAGCGAATCGAATGCGGCCACCAAACCGGCAACTCTAATTCGTTGCTCTGCCGGTCCCACAACGGTTGCCCCTCTTACCTGGCGCTCCTGAGCCGCCTCGATCTGCTTCTGCACGAACACCGCGTCGCCCTCCACCTTGCGTACTACCGCCGTCAGGGACTCGTGCTTCACCTGCTCCTTAACGACGTCCTGTGTGAGGTTAACAGAGGGGATTGCGTAATGAGCTTAAAATCAGCAAATTCCTGGCCACCATACATCTATCTGTGTGTATGTTTGTGTTTGTGTGTGTGTTCGTGTGTGTGGAGAGGGAGGAGGTTAAGGAGGGGTGAGGGCAACTTCGTACTAGAATACGAATTCTTACTGCTATTGACGAGTACAATCACTAACCGTGATGGTCGGGGGTTAAAAAGAGGAGAACGTAAGGGGCGTTTGGAATTTGAGGGAGGGAAATGGAAGGGGAAAATAAATGGAGCAGGAGGAGCGGCGATGAAAGCGCCGGCCATCTGCCTCCCACTCAGAGGTTCAGAATATCAGAGCAAACGGAGCCACTCACCCTTTTGGGCCATAAGCTACGTTATCAGGACGGCTGCCTTCCAAATACTTTGTAAAAGTCAGCACTGTATCCACTTCCTTCCTATGTGCGATTTGCCTGGCTTCACAGTCTGCATCCCTTACTCGCCCCCCATCGTCCTCCACCATCGCGGTTGATCATGCTCTACAGCAGCATCTATAGCAGTATTATCATGTCTCGTCTAATCGTCTTTCTCCCCCCTCCCCACCCTTTTTCCCCGGGCTAATACTGTAACCCGCTTGTCCAGCGATTCATCCCTATATTGTTACCTGTCGCAACAGCAGGTTGCAGGTTCCCAACGCACCCTTGATGATCGCTCTCTCGTCGCCTCCGTGGGCTTTCTTTCGGTTCGTTCTTATTACGGTAGCATCGACCTCAACATTATATATGATTAGCCCATTTACAAGCTAAAATAAGAAAACGCAGAGCGGCTTTCCGAGCTTGGCTTGCTTGCAACCCCAACTTTTCCCGCTTCCAACACGGACATACAGGCACACACGCACGCACCTTCTTGTACCCCTCGATCTCCAGCGCCAGAGACAGTTCCTGCTGCTGCTGCTCCCGCATGCCGTCCTGGATCGCTGAAAGGGCCTCGTCGCGTCTGCGGCCGGAGTATGAAAAGGAAAGAAGGATCGCAAGGCACGGCAAAGGAAGCAAATGCGATGCCATGTCATGGCAGGCCATCAAACTAAATCCAGGAACATATAGAAACGAAATTATGAAGCCAGGGAGGGAGTAGGAAACGGGAGTAGAAAAAGTAGAAAGTGGACAATATCTTGGAAGAGTGATCTTTGGCGTTAGGGGGTGGGACGATATCGGTGGCTTGGCTATGTTACCGGCTCACTTGCACCATGCAAGCCACAGCATGACGATAACACGGTTTCATTTCATTTTTCATTTCCAGGAGGTCTCTGTCGGTTCTCCTTCCTCCCCTTCTGGCACCTCCATCCATGCACAAACCCCTCTTCAATCCCTCTTGCTAGCTAGCCCTGGCCCTTCTCCCCACGGGTGGCGACGCGGGCTCACTTTTGGATTGCGAGCAGGCTGCTCTTCCACTGAGCCACCAGTTGCTTCTTCTCAAAGTGCACGTTCTCCATTTCGGCCTGTACGTACACGAATGAGAACGGCGGTAGACCCCAGGTGGGGCATTTGCTAAAACGGCGATGTATTACGGGTGTGGATAGTTTGGAGAGGGATACGAGGGCCCTTGCCAGCCCTCCCCTTCACCCCGCCGACTCGTCTAGTCACTCATTCCAATGTGCCCTTTAGAATCGTATCTTGCCTTAACCCCTCGTCCTCACCTATTCACCTACCCTACCATATCCTTGTTTCTCAAGGAAACTCGTGCCCCGTAAATGTCTCCCACCCAGTAGCCTCCTCCCCGTTTCTATGGCGTACCTCCGCCTCTGCCAGTGTCTCCAGCGCGGCACGCGTCTCCCGTTTCTGCGCCTCCAGCTGCGCCGAAACCAGTGACATCTGTTGCTGCGCGCTCTTAAGGTTCTCCTGAAGTGTGTCGATCCTGCGCGCGTGTGCGTGTGCGTGTGTATGATTGGGGGAGCAGGGTGGATGGGGGTTGTGATGCACGTAAGGAGGAAAATAAAAGGGTGAGGGCAGCGAGGGACGAACCAAACAATCCGACGCAATAAGAAGCCACAGGGGGTATGATAACGACGGACTCAGATGCAGGAGGTAAGAAGGGGAGAAGACGAATAAAGGAATCTCAGTAAACCCTGAACCCTAAGGAGGGGAAGGGGCGAGGCAGGGGAGGGCTACCAGAAACAATGGACCGATTGCGCACGGAGAGGCATGAAAGTCCTTGGTAGTAACCTTTGTTTAGACCGAACCGAAAGGGAGGGGAGGAGGGAGGGGACATGCAAGACAGCCGCACCTGAAGTCCTGCTCCATCTTGGCCTTCTCCATCTTCTGGACCGCCTCCTCAGCTGCGTACGCCGCGCGCCGGGTCACTGCGATCTCACCCTGCGTTCACAAATGCGCCCAGAGATCGGCATCAGCAGAAGGGCCCTAGCCCCAGCCCCAGCCCCAGCCCCAGCCGCTGGTGCCCCAACGTAAGCATGCAGGCGGATATCCTGCCCTGGTTTCCCGTACTTTCCGCTTTGGTGTGCTCCTATCCATCACCAGGCGAGAAAGCTTATCCTCCAGTTCCAGAATCCCTGGAGCTTCCTGCAACTCCGTACTTTCCCCTCAGGAGGCGTTCCAGCAGTCAGCTAAAAGGTATTTCGCAGCTATTGGGTCCTTATCGGGTCTTTATCGGGGGCCCAATTGCTTTCCCAATTACCGCGAGCTCACCTTCATGGCCTCGTTGTACTCCTCCACCTGCTTCAGAGTCGCCCCCAAGCGGTCCAGCTCCAGTTGGAACTTCTCCACCTGCGAAAAGTGTAGACAGGGGTGGGTGGGTTGAGAATGAGGGGAATACACATGGCAAAAGTCTGAACCAGGGGGTGAAATGTGTAGCCCCCTGCCACGTCCGCCTGTTCTTTCCTATACACTATTAGTGCTTTGATGCCACTGCTCCATTGCTACTACGTAGCTTTCTAGCACACGACAACCGGAACACAGCCGGAGGCGGCCAACAGCAGCACCTTGAGAGGAAGGCGGATCCCTTCATCCTCTTGGCTTCTTTGCATTCACACCCGTAATCCCCATTCGCCCCAGCCAATCAACACCCGCTTGCGGCGCCGTCCACGTGCAATGACAAGACCGGGACCGGGACCAAGACCGGGAGATACACGGCTGGCAGTAGCCTGCAGCAACGGTTCTGACCCTCCTGGCTGACCCAATTGCGCAAAGCCTTCCAGAAGGAGGCTCTTACAGCGGTAAGGTGAGTGGCCAACGGCTACGTGGGCACTTCATCCGATGCGATCCCAGGGCCCCCCCACCTTCCTCCTCAGTACGTAACCCACGTGTCCGACCCAAATAATCCTTAATCCCTTCCACGGTTTCGGCGCAGTGAAGCAGTAGAGCAGCTGTCACGGTTTTACCGTACCGCGGACATGCACGACATGCTGCTCATCCCTTCAGCTCCGTCTGTCACGCACACCTCCCACGCGGCTTAATTGAGTCGTATGCCCCCTTGGTCCATCACACCCACCCGCGTCCGTTCCCCTTTCGTGTCGCCCTCCTCCACGGTCATCTGCTGCCGGAGCTGCTGCAGTTGCTCCTCGCACTGGCAGGGACGGTAAGAGGAGCCCGGAGAGGAAAGGGAAGCCGGGGTAGGGGAAGGCGAACGCAGGGGCTATTTAACCCTAAGTATTAGATATTTGTTTGACCGCAGATTCGGGGACGGAGGGAAAAGGCATGGGTAGCCAAGAATGGACAGGGCCCTAAGGGTGCCTGGAGGTGGGAATGCAAGTATCCACGTGCAGAACCAAACCCAGCAACAGTAAGTGGGCGCATGATGGCAGGTCGGCGGAGCGGGGCAGTCACATGCCAAGTGCTGCTACAGAGGTGCCGGTTCAGGCTTCGAAGGGACTACAGCATAACGAAAGCTCTCCGCCTAGGCGGATGGGGGCTTAGCTAGGCGTGCCACATTGGAAAGCGGTCCCGACATGTAGGTGGAGTGTAATTGGGTCCTTCGCGTAAAGACCCCTCATTGGTGCACTCCATGACAGAGAGGATTCTGGACAAGTCATCAATGGATGCGTAAAAATAACGCCACGTGCTTACTTGCTGACGTTCACGGTTGATGACCTGGTAGTTCTGATGCGTCTGCTCTAGGGAAAGTTGCAGCTTCGCTAAATTCTGTTGAAAACCGTATAGCTCCACACCCAAGGCTTCTCGTTTTGATTTGGCTTGCTGCAAAACGCACGACGGTGAGGGCGCGTGTCGACATGGAGGGCTTGCCGCAGCTCCTCGACATCCTCATCATGGCTTCTAAATTTACCTGCAACGCGTTAGCTTTCTCCCGAAGTTCCTCCTGCAGTCGCTGGCGGTTTGCTTCAAACTGCGACTTAAGCGCTTCCTGAGCACGACGCAGAAGTGGGTGGTCTGGACGCAGTCCTCCATCAACTCCGAAAATCCGACCGTCTACGGAATCAGTTGTGCTTGGCTGTTCAGGCGGTGGCTCAGCCATTCCTCCTCAAAGGTTCAGCGGCTCCGAGAAGGTATTGTAAATATAGGAATACGCTAAATGGTTAACCAGCTCTTGCTAAATAACTTGAAGTTTGTTGCATATCGTAAGAACGTCCCCGTTCAACAAGCGACTTTGTGGATCGTACACAACGCCCACGCCAACTGCACTTCACTCGGAAGGGCGCCTCAGCCTACCTAAGTTGCTTACATAAATTTTTTATAGTCAGCGGTACATAACGCTTTCCCTTAAATATAAATTTTACAATGCCTAGCAACTCCGTGGAGGAGCCCGTCACTGGACCACAGGCAAAGTGCTGCCTAGGAGTGACTTACTTTAACAGGAGTTTGGAACGGAGTGGGAAGGTGCCGGTGAGTATTGATGGCGATGGCATGCAGAGTGTGACGATTGGTGAGGGTCGTTATTTACGCTTAAGCTCCAACATAGAAATGCATGGGCCTTGCCCAATTCAAGCAAGGAGACCAGGAAAATGATGATGTCAGGATGCTGAACGAGGCGACCGGCGACTTCCAGGTGCGGGATTCATGCGTTGGGAAAATTTGTGCGCATGTTTCAAAGGAGTCGCCATGTAAACATGTTAACATGTTATATATAAATCGGCTTTAGCAGCGCACGGAGCGCCAGAGAAATGCAACGGCGACCGACCGCCTGTCACTTGCGTGGCACTTGCAATCCACGTTTGCATGAGCGTGTGCACTGAGCGCGGCAACTTAGTGGCACAACTCCCAGATTGCAATATGTGGATGGATGACTACATGCTGTGATTGAACAAGATGAATAAGTTGCTAGTGTGCTCTACAACGACGTATGCTACTCAAGTATTGTGTTTTGGCCCTTCCCACATTGCGTTCTCCCTTCAGTATTATTGCGTAGGTTACTCATCGCACCCAACGGATGCGCGACCTGCCAGTCAGGGACAGCCTACGCAGATGCCATTTTGCGAGGTAAGCTTGACACGAGTACACCCTTTCTCCACCCCTTTGTTAAATGCAGCTGTTGCGGATGGTTGTTGCTCGAATCTTGCAGGGTGTGGAAATTGCAATTACGGAGGAACGGGTGCCGGCGTCGCAGGCGATAAGTGAGTCCCGCGTGCGGTTAAATCCTATGCAAGGTCCTTACGCCATATCCTTTCCTTCCCTAACCGAGCCTTGCACACGTTAGCACGTAACTCAACCCTCCAGATCTGACTGGACCGAATAAGTTGCTTGATTTCACGGTGCACGGATTATTTCCTTGAACGAGGAGTCGTTAACCGTTTAACCAACCTCAACCTCGTCGGCGTTTCACTGGTAATTTGGCATTTCATATCCATTATATATATGGAATGCCGCAATACAACGATCTACGTTTCAAAGAGCACAGAAAACCCATGTCAACGTATTGGTTTGGGGGGTGTTCCTACCGTTTCCTATTGCGCATTCACAGAGCAGCGCTTGTGGATGAGGTTTTGTGAATGATCCGGATTGTGGATCCTGTTAAACAACAAATATGAATAATGATTCGGCACGTTATTTTCTACCTTCCACAAATGTGCAGGCTCTGTGGCAGGACCACTTATGCGCGACCTTTCCACTGATTCAGTGGAGCACGGCGACGGTGGTGCTGCTGGTAGTAATGCTGTACCTCCATTGCCGCCCATCTCCACGGGACCTTCCGACGAGGACCGCAACATCCACGCACGTTTCCGGAAACAACTGCTCCGAAATGCCGATAGCCTTCTGTCGGCATTGACAGGGGAGAAACTGCCGCCGTTGCCAGTACAGTTGCGGAAATACGATACACTGGCGGAAGCTCGCAATTCGTAAGTTGTTTGTATTGCTGTAGGCCCTCCTGCAGTCACGTGTCACGGTATTGCAGCGGGTCGTGTGTGCGGTCTACATAGATATGTGGGTCACCATGTGCCCACTGCGGCTCACTGCAGCTGACTGCCTACGACGGAACAAACATGATTGCTGTTATTCATCCTGCTGAACCTCCGCTTTGAGAAGAACCTTATAGTGATCCTATATCGTGTTCTGGGCCGGCGCGTGTCTAGGCTCTAACACACCCCATATACGAAAGGGCCCCGCGTAATTGTGGTGGTTCCCCGCGATATTCAGGTTCACGGAGGCTGCGACGGTCAATCTTCAGAAGATGCGCGTCATGGCGGAGTTTATTACGAACCGGACTGTGGACGTCGCGAAACCGATTTGGGAGCGTTTCCGGTCGGAAGAGGAGACGGAGTGAGGAGGGCGGGTTGAAACACGTCCGGGCGAAAGCTCGCCCCAGTGACAATGCAGTCAGGCATAAAGCTCGGGCATAAAGCTCGGGTCCGCTCCATTTGGTCTACAGTTCAAGGGGCGAACTGGGCTTCCTCGTGAACACCGGGGAGGCGAAGTATGGAACCATGGCGAGGGAGGTGCTAGTGGGCTGTCGGTGAGCTTCAAAGGACAGTGGGAAGGAGCCGAGATCGGGTGAGAGGGTCTTGTTGGGCAGCCACCAGCTGCATCGGTTGCTGATATAATAAGATTACCCAAGTGTCTTGTAGAACTCGCATCATCACGCGTGGCTGCACAGACTACAGCATGGGTCCGCTCAAGGCGGTGCAATGCGGTGAAGGTGGCAAGTGATGACCCTGGCCTGCTTGCATGCGACATCCATTCATCTCGGATCTCGGCCTCAGCAAGCAAAGAATTAGGAATCGAGCTAAGTGAGTTCGAGTGCGTATGTGTGTGTTTCGGCGTGGCTTTTCCCCCTAGGGATTTAGTAACCCCAAAACTCTTCAACGCTCACCGGTTTGAGAGTTGTAAGTTAAGGGAATCGCGTTTCTTGTGCGCGTCCCTTGTGCCGCGTGCGCCCCTGCCCGCCCCCTCGAACACGGTGTCATGTCATGACATGAGGTTTTGTTTCCCACAGCAAGGCGAAATTTCGGCCTTTTCTGCGTGCTAGCATACGCCCTGGAACGGAGTAAATTTAGGCACACGCTGCACAGAGTGACGTACTGCGACATGACATAGGTCTGCGCGGTGCAGTACAGTGCAGTGCAGTACAGACGCACAGACTGCCGGCGCTCAGTTTGGGCTCCGCGGGTGGCCGGGTGTGCAGCGGGATCTGGAACACGCCCTGTTCGGGAGGGGAGCTGGAAAAGGGCGGTGAGGTGGGGGGAAACAGGAAAGGCGAATACGAAAACACGAAAAAGGCAACTGATGGAGAGAACTGAGGGGCGCTGCGGTGCGGCGCAGTGTGGTGTGGTGCGGTGCAGATGACCGAACTGACCTAACCGGAGCTCACGTGGCTCTGCCGCTGACTGCTTGTCGGAGTGTTAATGCGCGGTGATGGAAAGAGCACATGGGAGGGAGGAAATAGCGGACGAATGGTAGGGGTTTGAGGAAGCATTGCTTCCTCGGTAATTTGTTAGTCTCAACAGCCTACACCTGCGCAATTTGTCAGGTCTAGTTGCTCTCGGTTCCTCCGACGGTTCCTTCAGCGAGGCTGAGTGTCTGAGGGAAGCTGGGACCGCAGGGAACGGAAGCTTGTGGGGCCATACAGTACCCGTTGTTGAGTTTAGTGCATTGTTTTTGAAGAAAGAGATGCCGGCTGCAGTTTGGAATGTTTCACTTTCAGAGGGAGGAACGTCCAGGACGACCTGTATACTTATCCTTGCCCAGGCGGTTTTGCTAGCGTCACAACATCCTAGGTGCGGCGTTTCTAGGCTAATAAGCGGTCTACTTCTCGAAGTGTTTTTTTGTAGCGCGTTTGACAGCGGTGTGACTTTCTTTTCGAGTGCCCGAGAATGCCCGTCAGCTATATGGGAAGGCGTTGCACGCCTATTTTACCCACCACCCACCAACCTGCTGGACATGCTGGGATGTGGTGTATTAGAGAGCTCTCTGAGTTTTTGATAGTCGTCGAAGATTTCTGTGAGGTTGCAAGCGTGTGTTCGAACATCGTTTCCCTATTGTTGGATACGTTTCGCTGTGAGTTGTATATTGTACGCTACGCACGAATAAGGGGTATTACTCGATCGTTTAGGACGCGCTGAGAAAAGCGGTGAGGAATTTGAGTGTGTGGGGCCCATAAGCAGCCGCTCCTTGTGGGCCCCACCCAAACAAATTGTGTCTTGCTGACTGAAGAGATGTAGCGCAAGTTTTTCCCCCCGTAAGCACTAAGCCGGCACAACGTCTTGATTGGGTTAAGGGATCGGACTTGGGCTTGGGAAGGGAAACTGTCGCCAGGGCAGCTTGACAGCTTGCGGCCAGGGAGCGTACGTGACTCTTTTGCTGGGTATGTGCCTTTCTTATTGGTACCGGTAGTATGTAAGTGTGGGGGGACAGGGGTAAACTATACGCCAGAAGGCTGACCTGAGACATCTCAAAAGCGTTATTTTTGTATGTTTCCAGAAACCTGCCATCGCTGAATAGATTTTAGGTTAGCGCACGGTTACATAGGAAAAATTTATAAACCGCTAAAAGTAAATTTAAGTGTTTGTGTCGAGCTACTCGAGTTGTAATCTGATTATTTTTGCGAACTTCACGACCTCGTAAGGCCGTACGGGGTGTCCGAAATTGAAGAATGACCAGGTTACATAGGGCTAGACTTAGTCAGGGTGTGTCGTACATTATCGACCTATTAGCTGTTATTGAGGGGAAATATTATTGAAGAACCATCATAGATAGAAACTTGCAAAATGTCGTCGGAATCGGCCATAGGTAACAGCGCGGCAGTAGTATCCGCAGCGCCGACGTCTGTCCCGTCGCCTGGATCTTCTACCGCTCTGCCACCTGCAGCCTCTCTTTTCATGAAAGGAAATGTAATTGATGGCAAGGCCGTTGCCGCAAAGATTAGGGAGGAGACGGCGGCAAAGGTTGCTGAGCTCAAGGCCAAGTACAGCCGGGTAAACAATTAAATGTTTATCTTTGAGATTTCATTTTCCTCAAATTAAATCTACATTTTGATCGTATAACTCATCTTTTCCTTGATCCGGGCTTGTATGCGATCCTCCGACGCTTGCACCAACCATGTTGTATTCGCGCATTGTCGGAGTCTACTCTATCCATGTAATATTTTCAAGTACCCCGGGATCCTTATATTGCATAGCATTAGCGTGACCCAGGCAAGCATCTACAAATTCCCCCTCCCGAAACCGTAAATGTGCGATTGCTGATGTCTGGACCCAGGCCTTAGGCGTCAACTCCTAACCTACTTACAGCTGCCACGCGTAGAATGATCGACTTATCAAAACGTTAACACGCGCCCCTCACAACGCCGTGGCTTGAACAGGTTCCGGGTCTCGCGGTAGTCATCGTGGGCGAGCGTAAGGACAGCCAAACCTATGTACGCATGAAGCGAAAGGTACGCTGATGGCCTTTAGACAAATCCAACTCTCTCCATCCCTTGCCCTGGCAGTGCTATGGTCTGGTCCTTATGGTTTATATATTTAATGCCGAGGATTACCCCAACACCCTGGATGCAGGCTTGTGAGGAGGTGGGCATCGCGTCCTTCGGAGCCGACCTGCCGGAAACCGCAACTCAGGCACGCCAAACGAATTGGGAAACATCAATACGCACAAGCAGTGGAGAAAATGGGAAATAACAAATGGCAAATGCTTTGGCAATTAATATTTTGGATGTGCTATTATGGTGACGGGTTCCTTAAACCATTAAAGGGTGGGGGGTACGAGATCCCCTCAGATCTGTCAATGACGTTACGGCTTTGGAAATGAAGCCACGAAGAGCGGACGGGGGCGTTCGGATGGTCATTCCAAACACGTTTGTGGAGCGAGGGGACAAGACAAGATAGTGGTGGTGGTGGTGGTACATTTATAGTACGACGTTTTCTGACGGCGCCCTGGGTTCGAGGCTTAGAGCCTCTTTCTGCCGCATCAGGTCGCATCAGGTCGCATGGGGGACAGCGTGTCGCAATCTCACCTATCGCCCTTCTGGGTATTACATTCGTCTTTCGCCTCAACAACTGCACTTCAACAACGGAATTGTTTTCATTTTTCC
Organism: Volvox africanus; assembly: GCA_030268105.1. Taxonomy (NCBI): domain Eukaryota; kingdom Viridiplantae; phylum Chlorophyta; class Chlorophyceae; order Chlamydomonadales; family Volvocaceae; genus Volvox; species Volvox africanus. The sequence continues at coordinate 1,705,229 of BSDZ01000080.1, forward strand.
TTCTGCCCTTTCCCTCTCTCTCTCTCTCTGTCTGTTCCTTACTCCTGCTTTTTCCCGTTCTTTTCTTTCTTCCTTGCCTTTGTGAAGCCTGTGCACTCGTCTCGCTTTATGTCCCTCTTCTGTTCTTTGTCTGGTGCCTCTCCTCTCCTCTCCTCTCCTCTCCTCTCCTCTCCTCCCCTCTCCTCCCTTTCCTTTGGGGCGTCCTCAGGAGGAGGTGCTTGAGGTGGTTCGCGGCTTCAATAGCAACCCGGACGTCCACGGCATCCTGGTCCAGCTGCCGCTGCCGAAGCACCTGGACGAGCAGGCGATCCTGGGGGCCATCAGCGTGGAGAAGGACGTGGACGGATTCCACCCGCTCAACATCGGCCGTCTAGCCATGAAGGGCCGCGAGCCGCTTTTCGCGCCGTGCACACCGGTGGGCTGCATGGAGCTGCTGGAGAGGTGAGGGAGAGAGAGGAGAAGGGGGAGAGAGAGGGGGAGAAGAGGGAGGGGGTGGAGCGGAGAGAGGCGAACGGGGTTAGGGCCGCTACTTCCCCCCTACCCCTCCTTTCCATGGTGCTGATGCCGCTGCTGTCATACTGTTTATACCATCGATGATGATGATCATCATCATCATGATGATGAGAAGGGATGCGGACGCAGGTGCAATATTCCCATGAAGGGCAAGCGCGCCGTGGTGGTGGGTCGATCTAACATAGTGGGTATGCCCGCCGCGCTGCTGCTCAACAAGCGCGATGCCACCGTCACCATCTGCCACTCCGCCACAAAGGTGCGACTGGCAATCCACCCGGTCAATGGTGCGAAGGGGCCCGAGGGAAAGCCCCGCATCTCACTTCCTGAACGATGAACGAGCATCCAGAAAACGGACCGTGAGGAGGGCCTCGTAGAGGGGGGGACGTGAGAGGCAGCCCACACATCTAGCGTGTCCGGAGAGCTTTGACTCTTGCCAAGGTTTCATTCTTCTTCGCCTCCAAGTGCACGCGGCTAACGGATCTGGGCTGTCCTCTTTGAAAATACAGAGGCGGCGCCTCTGAGCCCGGAACGGGCGGCATGTAATGTGCATACCACAGAAGCACATAATCAGAAACTTAACCCGCGGTGTCGTACCTTTTGGTGCGCCGCAGGATATGGAGTCCATTGTACGGCAGGCGGACATCATCATTGCGGCTGCCGGCCAGGCGCAGCTGGTGAAGGGCAGTTGGGTAAAGCCTGGGGCAGCCATCATCGATGTGGGTACGAACCCCGTCGACGATCCCACCAAGGTACGAAGGCGTGCGGGAGGTTTCGCATGGCCCTCTCCTTCGCAGTTACATCTTACCTGGGTTGGGCTTAGGGGCTCCGTCTTGTTGTCTTGTCGTCTAGGTACAAGCTTTTGCATAGGTGAAAAAACCACCATCGTGCGTGACGTGCTCGGAGATCGCATGATTGAATTTACAAAGTACGAAAATAAATCATTAGAATATAATATTAAGGAGTATATGATCTGCTAGAAATAAGAAATTTATTGATGTTGTTTTCTTTTCCAGACTGCGGGCTATCGACTTGTTGGAGACGCCGACTTCGAGGAGTGCAAGGCAGTGGCTGGGGCCATTACACCAGTGCCTGGTGGGTGGGTGCTGTGTGCGCCAGGGGGGGAGAGCTACATTGATAGTTGTCAGTTAGCGGCATGATGTCGTGTCATGCGGGTGCAGGGCCAGTAACTGACCGGTGAGGCAGAGAATGGTGGTGTTGCAGGCTAGTTCTCAACAAAGAGCTCGCGAATCAACGTCCGCAAGATTAGACACCCTAATCATTATCATGATTCTGTACAGTGAGGGGGCATTACTGCGGCCTCGTGGGAGGGCTGGCGGATGAGGTATGTGGGTATGTGGGTGAGTACTGCTTCGCCAGATATGGGCTCATGATGTCCGTGTTTATAAATTGGGAGGGTGTGGGTGTGGTGAGGGCGTCACCTGTCCCATCGCGTGCCACTGATTCCTCTGTCCGGGCCTTACCCTTGCTGCCATGTCCTTTAGATGTTGGGGTTTGCCATTCCCGTGGTCCTTTTTGACACAAACAGGCGGTGTGGGTCCCATGACAATCGCCATCCTGCTGCGGAACACCCAGGTCAGCGGAGAGCGCTTCATTACTGGCAAGCTGCAGGTCGGTCTGCGTGTGTGTGTATGTATGTGTGTATGTATCTGAGGGGGGGAAGGGAGAGGGGGGAGGGGGGATCCACGTGTGTTTTGCACATCTGAATGGGACTGACGATGATCAGCTGCGAAAATCAGGCCCACGAGTGTGTGTGTGTGTGTGTATGCGGGTTTTTCCGTACACGGAGGGAAGGAACCCTCCACGGACTGCTAATCAGTTGCATCGTCCTGCCGTACTTCAAGCCATCATAACCTCATCCAACACCCGTCTCCGCCCTCCCGCATCATGGCGGTAAATGATGCAGTGTCCAGTTGCGGAGGATACAACGGCCGGCTCCAGGAAAGGGCCACTGTCGCGACTCCTGAAGGACAAGGAGCAGCTGGGGCCCTGGTCCCTGGTGGCAGCAGGGTCGCTTCTGGCAGCAGGTGCACTGCAGCGAGTAATCACCAGCCGGCGGCAGTAGCTGTGAAGAGGCAGAAAGCGCGAGGCTGGAGGAAGGATTCAGGGCTTTAGGAGGGACTCCTAAACTAGAGAACTTTTGATACACCACATACACACTGCGTTATTCCCGATACCTGAAAAAGATACAAAATGTCTGGATGCCACAGAAGTTGGTTTCGTAATAAGGCCCAGCAGCTCAGTAAGGCCCGTTATGCCTCCAGAAGCCAGTCTTGCGGGGGGAGCCTCGTTCCAGGCAATCCTTTGGTGGCGCACGTAAGTGACGCAGGGCCCGATGCAGGGCCCGATGCATGCGCCATTTTGCACTGCATGCAGCGCCTCCTCCAAGTTATAGCTGTGGTGGGTGAGGATGGTCCTTGGGTGTTTTGGGACTGTTGGGGATACCTATAAAGCACCGACTGGCAGTATCAAGGTCTGTAGAGCATGGCTAAGCTTACCAGCTCGCTCACAAACTGGACTTGTGATGCCCAGGGCCCTCCGGGTGCGGATTTTGTGAGGAAAATATCGGAATCGGGAACAACAGTCAACCGTAATCAACCAACAACAGGCAAACGGCAAACGGCCAGTATGTTTGCCTATGTGGGATGGGTGGGTGGTGAAGAAGTCATGTTGATTGAAAGAAAGGGTAAATGGCAAATTGTGAATGGGAGGCCCTACATCGTCAAGAAGGGATGCAAATATTCCACTTGCTGAGAAGTGAGATGCTTCCATGCTTCCATGGACCTTCCTGAAAAAACGTCCTTCGGTTTATGTCGTACAACAGTCGGTCTGCAGTTCGAGAGTGAGCAAGCGTCCCAGGTCCAGTTACCCAGCCACGTCATTACCCGAAGCCATATCTGATGGATCTTGATCATCTTGACGTGTCGTCCGACACCAAACTCTACGTCAGCAGCTTGCAACTTCCGCCCAGCAGCTGAGAACGATCGGAATACCGCCGACAGCCTCAAGCTCGACACGCCCCTCATTGCCTCACTATTAACCGCTGTGGCTTCGGCGCAGTCAATGGCATTGTTGGCGCCACTGGCCACAGTGGCTGTCACCCTCGACCGAGTGCTGCTCCGTGTTGTTGCTGCCTCGGGGGCCGCCGCTACCTCTCCGCCCTTATGTATGGATCCCGAATCCAGGAGCCGGTGACGGGAATGGGCAGATAATAAGCTGCCGCTGCGAAAAAGACCCCGCATTCCTTGCAGGTTGTAGTATTGCTGGAGGTGCTGTAGAATCTTCGGCGGCTGTAGTAGCCTCTGCTGCAGGGATGAGGATGACCCTGTGGAGTCGTTGCCGGGAGCACTCACATCAACACAACTCAGCCGTTCTGCAGTGTGTGTGGAGATGGAGGGGAGGCTACCCGCACTCGGGAAGTAGCCATGCACTGTAGCCCCTTGATTCTTCTGGGGTTTAGGAATTGCGATGCGGGCACTGCTACGTGGACGCCGCGGTGGCGATGACGGCGGAACATCCCCGTGTATGCCAGCAGGGCCGCCGGGAGGGCTACGGCGCGATTCACATAACTTGGTATTTGTCACGGAAGTTGGCGCGGCGGCGGCGTCAGCGGGACTCGCAGCAGCACCGGCGCCAGCAGCGGTCGACGCCACGGTGGCGCTGCTAGTGAAGTGAAGTCTTTGCACAGCATTCGTGAAGGCTTCGCCATTTGGTAGTTGCCAGCTTGATTTTCGTTGAGTCAATCCAAGAGTGTCGCTATTTTGCAATAATGGTGTCACCTGTGTGCATAAATATGTGCGCAGTGGATCCCAGCTAGCTGCATATCTGTATCGTCCAATCATGCTAGCGTTCAGTTGTTTGTTGGAGGTTATACGGAGCTCGTCATGATATCATCGACGTTGGGTTTAAAACTCTAACAGATCAAGAAGATCATCATGGCTCTGTCAACGAGCAGAGAGGCAGGTGACGACACGCTACGATCTCGCATGGTAACCCGGGCCGGCGTGGTGGTGGTGGTTGATGATACTGGTGGGAGACCAAGGTTAAGCCCCGCACGGTTATAGCGATTTGAGGGCATAGAGCTTGAATGAATGGAATCCTGCGTCCGGAAATGACACGCGCGAGCTCAAACTTTCGGATCCGTAACACGGCTTCTCAAATGCTGCAAGGTACCAGGGTTGTCGATTGCTAGCTGATGATGGGGGCTCACATGTGGTCGATAGTGCAGAGAAAATTTGGATATGTCAACAGGAAAACACGTGTGGACAATAAGTCCTGTGAAAGACCTCAGTTTCATGAGAACTGCGAAGTCGAGGTAGTCCCGTAAACCATCATTAGAGATATTAGCCTGTGAGAGTGTCTACACATTACCGCATCCGCCGGACTCGCCAGGTACGGCCTCACAAGTACTTGGGTTGAAAACCCCGATGACGTTATCTTAAAATTACGTATTTAATCGAGGCAAATACGGGAACGTAGTTAAAAAATATTACTGGCATAGGTCGCATCACGAGCCGTACGATATGTTTTATCACTTGGGTTCCACCCCAAACAAATGTCTTCCATCATATTAGGAATAGCGGTGCTTAAATCTGCGATTGGAAGCGTTTTTAAGTCCTCCGTTCTGTATGCTGCGCCGTTGCGGTGAATTACTTTATACGCCCGCGACTGAGCTTCGCGTAGCGAACGTTTGGATACATCCATTGCGTTTTACGTCCACTTCATTTTAAAGACTTATTTTGCAGACGTAAGCTCCATTGGGCACTTTTCTCCGGCGGTAGCAGTACTGAACAATCGTTTCTTCAAAGCCAGTGCACCTGACTACCAGTTGGCCGCCTCGGGCGGCTCACAGCGTATTCCTTTACCTCTATGGCACCGGTGGTTTTGAACATATACGACTTGGCACCGCAAAACAGCTGGACATATTGGTGCGGCGTCGGGATTTTCCACTCTGGTGTCGAGGTATTTGGTGTGGAATATGCATATGGGGGTAAGCGTTGCAAAACATTAAGACGGGCAGCTTTTGAGCAACGGGTTGGCAAGGAACTCATGCAGCAGCGGCCCTCCCCAGGTCACGACTACGACTATTCAGGGGTGTTTGCTACGAATCCTCGTGATGCTCCTGGGCAAGGTAGGTCCAGAACTCGCGATGCATACTCTGCAGGCATCTTGATGGTCTTTAATCCCTGCAACAAAGCAGCTTGACACGATGACAGATATGCGTGTTGAAATCATGTATAGGTTTGCATGATGATATGCCGCGGCTTCGAACCCACTAAGCTGCGGTCACCATTGCGGGTAGTTTAGACAGACACTTGGTATTTGCGCACGTACCTGTCACAACCTCGACGGTTGTGCACATAGATCGAGTTGCTGCGCTAGAGACACGTCGCCGAGGAACTTTGCTTTGTCATATCGTAACTGCATGTGCTTCAGCTGGATTATTTATGTGGTGCATCGGCAGAGGCGGGCTGATTGGTGCATGAACGCGACAGGATGTTCCTCTCAAATCCTAACCCAAACCCACACAATTGGAACCCCTCTCAAACCCACACAATGCCTTCAGTTGTTTATCGCGAGAGCATCCCGATGGGGGAAACGGACCTGACTCAGCAGGAGATTCACCATTTGGTCCAGCGAATGGGAAATGAATATAAGGGCAATAACTACCACTTGCTACAGGTGTGATGTCCGACTGCGTCCCACCGCACACTGAGCCGGGTGTACGGTTGCATGGGATACCCGTGACATATTTCCATAGGCATGCACTCTCTCTCACTCTCTCCGACATATTAGCACACATACACACACAGATAATCTAATCTATGGCGTGCTGCGCTGTGCTGCGTCATGTGTGACTGAATGCCGTCCCCGGGTCGGCTTCACAAATATCTTGAGTCTCATGCATAATGTGATGACATGACATGCTGGTGTGCTGACTCTTACTTGCGTTGCCACCATCATCAGTTACAGCTCCATTTGTGTCCGTTCTGGACTTGGTCATATGGTCACTTGGTCACTTGGTTAAAGAGGCGGAACTACCGAATAAGGCATTCAATGGTCTGAACGTACTCCCTCTGTCCCATGCATTGCCCTACCGCCTGCTCCTTCGGTTGTGCCCCGTGCGGTGCTGTGCGGGTGCTGCGCGTCCTTTGGTGTTCCCAGCGGAACTGCAACCAGTAAGTACCGGTTGTGACGCTTCGTCCGTGCCGAGCTATATGGGTGTGTCCGCCACACGCTGAAGCGAGGGCAAAGCTCAAGGGAAGGGAAAGGAGCGCGGATTTGAGGGAGGGGGGGAAGCGTTGTCGTTGTGCCTTATCGCCGGGGTTGGGACAAGACAGGGCAGCTGCAGCGACCCGCGGCCCCAGCCGGCATCGGAGACGACGTATGCACTTGCAAAGCTGCATCGGGGGCCCAGCTCCCGGCCCTGATGCAAGTGCATACGTCGTCTCCGATGCTTGGACGTTCAGGGGCCAGCGAGAGTAGTAACCCGCCTCACTGGTTAGGGGGTCCTGCAGTGCACCGCCGATAAGTGACGGATTAACCGGTGTTCCGGTGGTTCACTTAGGCGGGTACGAATGGGAGGGAAAGAGAGGGACGGGCTGGGCGCGGCTTGTCTAACTTCCATGGTATGGTGGACTTGGTGGCATAGCAGGCATAGTAGCTTTTTCGCATTTTAGGGGTTCACTAACGACATGCGGCCCCAACTGGAGCCAAGACTCTAAACTGCCATTGCTGCTGCTGCTGCTGCTGCTGCTGACCCACCCACCCTGCTACAGCTTTGCCAACGACCTGTGTCGACAGCTGGTTGGGAAAGAGGCGCCAACCTGGGTAGGTCTCGCGTGGGACCTGCGTTACAGAGAGAGCGAGGGTGAGGGGGTTACAGATGGATTTGGAAAGTTCCTGGAAGGAAGTCGGGTTGGGGTGCGGGGTGCTGCGCTATCGCAGCTTCGGGCAATCCGGGGCAACCCGGGGCCGCAGGGACCTCTACGCTTGGATAAACGTTGTTTTCCTCCACAAACGAATATGACCCCTCGTGTGTCCGTGCGTGTATTCTTCCTCTCTTTCCTCTGCGCTGTCCGTCCAATCCTCTCCCTCCTTTCCTCCCGCCCCCTCTCCGCTGCCGCCATTGCAGATCAACCGGCTGGCAGGCATAGCAGTCATGCTGCACTGTTTGATACCCACCTCCTGGGTGCCCCCCCTCCAAACACCCTCCGCAGCGCCAATACTGGGAGGTAAGCCACCAGGGCACTGCTGCTGCAGTTCGTCACGTCAATTCTGCGCTTTATAAGCCCATAAGCCCCGGATGGATGATTTTCCCTTGTGTACAGTTTCGTGCAGCTCAGCCTCCCTGCTGCGCAGCTCCACAGGACTGGTTTGCTAACCCAACACCCGCACCGTGTGTCTGTTTGTTCGCAGATACGGCAGTTATCAGACGCGAGGAGGACAAAGCACTGCTCAGTCCGGCAGGTCAGCGGTCGGACGTGTACGGAGAGCGATTGCAACCGGCGGCGATGTTGCCCAGTGTGGCGTCAGGAACACGGATCTGAGGTTACGGTGGTGCTGGAGCGCCCTGCACTGACCGTCACCACCGCGGGAGGTCACCCCTCGCAACCTCATTACCGCCTGGAATTCGCTGATGCGTTTACTGCTGGCGAACTTCTGTATGTGTGTGTGTGTATTTGCTCACGCTGGTGGCCGTCACCACTCATTAATGCGGCTGCTGGTGGTGGCTGCCGGCACGCTGATAGCAGGATGGCTGTTGCCCAGTGCGCACTGCTAACCCACATGCAGAATCTAAAAGGTCGTTTAGCCCAATTTGTAATTTCTTTAAGTCGATTTGCATCAGTGCTTTTACTGGATAGGAGGGATCGTGGGCTTGGGCGGGTACGGAGGATTGATTTTCAGCGTTGCAGTATCCAAATAATATTCAAGAGGGCTTTGTAAGGTGTAACGGAGGGGGAGGGGGCTTCGCAAAACACACGTTGTGGCACAGATGGAGCGTTTTCAAAAGACGTCACGTCACATCTGGGGATTGTGAAACGCAGAAGGTTTAGACAACAAGTGCAGCGCCTGGAAAAGGGAGGACGAGATCCCATACGGGCGGTTAGTTAATGCGCATCGATGGGTGCACGGAGGGGGGGGGTTGCGTGCAGGCGAGCGGAACGTACACAGCGGAATGTGTCCAGTGCTGTGGGTTCGCCACTTTGCCGAGTTTTTTATGGTTGTGCATCTCTCTGTGTTTGTGAGGTTTTAAGAGGGAGCGGGGGAGGGTGGCAATACCGCTTTCCAGCCTTCCCTATGAAGCGACCTGGCGTGTTTGGCATTGTTTTGGGAATGTAAATGCGTACCTTCCTTGTAAAGTGTGCGTGGGGAGCTCTTGGGCAAGGAAAGGGAGGGATTGCAGGGCACAGCCTGTTTTATATGCGCCATTACATCATGCGCCGTCGCTGTCGTTTTGGCACTGGCGTTCCTAGCGGAAGAGGACATGGTGCGTGTGTTTATGTGTGTTTTGGAGCCAGCAATAGGAAACGGTGACGCTGACCCCATCCATTTAAAGGGAGCCGGACAGAGCTCTGTCCCATTGAATTGCATAGCTGACCCCTAGATTGGCGGCTCGCTTGCAGAGTTGCCCGCGCGGCCTGGGACCGCCTTGTGCAATTGCTACTGTTCCCATCATATAGGTGTGGCTTTCCCGAAGGCGTGGTCGTCGTGACGGAGAGAGTGGCGTGACGAGCGTTAAGGCGCACTTACGGACCATGCGGTGACTTATAATAAGGATTGTGAAACACAGGTGGGTCGGACAGACGCTGCATGATATATATACAAGCCTGATGTAGCGACGAGGATGTGGTGCTGAGTTACAACCGTGTTATGACGCATGGTGACCAGGACGATATGGCGGCAGCAGTATAAGGGTGTGTCGTCCTTGTAGAGCGAGACTGGGGAAGGGCGTGAACGGCCGTAGTACCACTCTTCACCGGTGGAATGACGAGTGAGAGCTTGTGATGGCGACTGAGAGAATGTCGTAATTCTTCCGACAGATCGTGAAACGCCTCCAATAAAATGAGTCACACGCGCCCGATATAAAGTCCGGTTCCTCTCAAAGCAATGACTCTTTCAACACTCTTTCCATTCTTCAAAACCCGTTTGCAGCATAGCAGTCACAACACAACCACGTTCGTTACAGCCATCGTTAGAGGTCATGGTCCATCGTGGTGATGGCGCGAGGTCGCGGCGCCGACGAGAAGTTGTTGTCCCTTCGCCCCCCGCCCGCACCCTCCTTCACAAACCCACCTCCACCTGCACCCGCAGTATTCCCTGCACCTCCACCTCCGCCGTTTCTATGCGCTCCCGCACCACTCGACCCACTGCCGCCCCGGTGCCCGGTGCCCCCACCAGTGTTTGAAACCCCCGTAAGTGCACCCCGGCCATTTCCAGTCGCTGCCGCCGGCGCAGGAGCACTAGCACCAGCAACAATAGCAGCGACGCCGTCTGTAACGGGGGACACTGCCAGCACCGCCGCTCCGCCACCGGCGCCGCCTGATAGGCGTCCAGACGCTGGCACGCCGCCAGGGGCCCCTCCCTGAGGTCCCGCCGCTGCCAAACCGCCTCCCTCTAATAAGCCCCCCGACCGTCCCGCGAGTCCGCTGCCGCCGCTGTTGCTGTTCGGGGGAGCTCCAGAGCCGCGTGAAGCAGCAGCGACCGGGGCCGGCTCCTGCCTACCACCCGCCGCCGAGGGATTACTGCCATTGCCGGTGGCGGTGGGCCGAAACCCGAGAGGCGCTACTGCGGTAGTAGCAGCGTGCCCACTACTTGCACCTGCGCTTGCTACTATGCACGCCGCAATTCTCCCAGGTGCCCCGGCAGCAACAGCAGCAGCGTCAGTCCCTGGCGCCTGCAGCGGTGGTGGTGGTGGCGGCGGCGTCGCGTCGAGATCGTCATCTTCGCTTTCGGAAATAATGACTGCGCGCTTAAGCTTCTTAAGCTGCTGACCGCCACTTCCAGACGCGCCATAGCCGCCGCCTGTCGGTGCTGTTCCTTCGTGCACTCCAGGACCTGCTTCCCCAGCTGTGGCCACCGTCCTCTTGCCCAGTAACCCTGTCGTCGGAGACACCGACATGCCGTCCCGCGGTTCCCTCTCCTTCTGCTCCCGGTGGCCGTTACTGCTCCCTCCGCTGGTCTGCTTGCTGAGGTGCCGCTGCGTTGCCGCCACCGGCGGACCGGTCGGGGCAAGACCGCCGCTGCCGCGAGCGGCTCCCAGCAGGCCACTGCCATCTGTCGATCTGCGGTGCGCTGAGCCCGCTACGACTTGCTGGCCAGCCTGCGGCATGGACTCCGGCGGCGCGGAAGACCCAGTGCCGCCACCGCCGGCACCGGGCACCGGCGATGCGGCAGCAGACCGACCCATGGGTGCGTGTACCGATGGCGCTGGGTGTCCTCCAGCGCTGCCGCCAAAGCCGTGCTGCAGCCCCGCCAACGCCGGCGCGCTCCCCAATACCTGTTGGGCTGCGATCGCGGTGGTGGCGGCCCCACCACCGCCGTTACTGTTGCCACGGTTGCGGACGGCAACGTCAGGTACGATGAGTGCGGTGAGCGGGTCAACGATGAAGCCGGCCGGCAATCGCCCGCATTCGTACATACCGCCAGGCAACAAGCCCAGCATACCTGCAGTGTCGTCGTCAGGGACCGCGGCGCATAACTTTCCGATCAAGTTCATTGCTCACCATGCAGAGATCGAATACGTAATGAACGCACGAAGGCCGTTGACGATCATCCGCGGCGCACAACCCCACTATGCCCCGCCTCCCCTGCCTCCCGCGTCCCTAGGCAATCTCCAGCATGGAGAGTTGCACTCTACGCCTTTTCGGTGTGCGTGTGTGTGTGTGGGGGGGGGGGAAATGAGATCAATCCTCTCCCCTCCTTTACCCGTTGGCTGGTTGGACCAAACCCTTCGTGCAGCAGCGTGGACGGGTTCTTGAGATCGGGGCGCCATTTTTCCAGCCCCTCCGCAACTTCTCGCGCCCTCACCTGCTGCCTGTAGTTGGCTGTAGTGCGCCACGAACCAACGCGCTAGCGGGTCGTACGTCGGGTCCGGAGCTGGGCCCCCAAGCCCTGCGGCGCGGGCGTCAGCTGCATCCTCATCACTCGGACTACACCGAGTGGATGCCTGGTCGCACAAAAACCCGCCGGGTGACTCTGCCACGTCATCTGGGGAGTGCTCGCTCGCCTGCTCGTCCACCAACTCGCCGGCATCGTGAGGGGGATGATGTTGCGGTGCACGGGGGTGCTGGTGCTGGTGCTGGTGCCGTGGCGGTGGAGCGCCCTGGAGCAGCTGCTGCTGAGGAAGGAGCTCCGTCGGCCCCGTCGTGGCAGTGCCCAAGTCCGCCGCCGCCGCCGCCGCGGTGCCGCCAGACCTATTTTTTCCGTGGCTTCGGAGCGGTTTGCCGTGACACCCCCCCATTGCGCCAGGCTTGCCGCTGCCGCCGTCATTTCCAAGCCCGTCACCGCCTCCAATAGCTTCCGCGGTGCTGCCGCCGCCAGCGGCAAGTCCAATTAGCGCTGCGGGTCGTGGAGACATGACTTCATCATCCACCGCCTTCCCCCTGATCTTCGGATAGCTGGGACTGGCTTGCGCACTTTGTCGACCGCTGCGGCCCCGGTCCTCTGCAGCCGCCCGCCCGCCCCCCATCGCGGCGGTGCCGCCTCTGTCTCCGCCTTTGCCAATGGCACCACCGCCACCGCCGCCGCCGCCGCCGCCGGCGGCCCCCGGATCCCTAATGCTGCCACCGCCAGCGGGTCCCTCCCGGCTTAACTGCTGACGCGGGTGAGATCGCAATTTGGGCCTGTCTGCGGAGGTCTCCCCGCCTCCGTCTGCATCGTAGTCGGAATCTGAGTCACCTGTGCCTCAGGGTTTGGGAGCGGACACAGAATACGACATGAAGAATGAATGCCATACCAATATGTTGGGAACACAACAAGAGAGACTATCCAACCCAACCTTAAACATAAACAAATAATGACTGATGAAGTTAGAGCTCATGTCGTGGGGCGCACGGCAGCAAAAGCGGGTAAGCATGGAACTAGACTCCGGCGACTCCGGTAGTACGCCCTAATATCACGTGTACGAGCACTTGGTATTACTGTTATTGAAGGTAGAGAGGTTTCAGGACACGCTGAGGCAGAGGGGTAAGGAGAGGTTGGAGGACTGGTCAGGCGGGATGTGAGGGGGCCAGTTACAGCGGGTCTGCCCCCCTTGCAAGAAGTTTCATCTCAATGAAGAAACCCCAAGTTACAGAAACACAATGACGGGCTGCAGGGCGGGGGAGGCCGCAATCCAATACGTACGGAGCCACGAGCAATTGGGACAACGAGAAGTCAAACATGAAGGTGTTTGCCGCCGAGAACCCTACCCGAACCAACTCACGGCTGCTTTTTCGAGAAATGTGTTTCTGCTGCTGCTTACGGCTGCGACTACTGACAACCCCACCACCGCCGCCGCCGCCGCCACCTCCACCGCCGCCACCACGTCTGTTTCGGCTGCCTTTGCCGCTCCGTGGTGCACGCGGCTCCCAGGCCCCCTGGCCTAAGTGGCGCCAATCGTGCGATTTGTAGGACCCACGCCAAATGCGCGCTGAGCCCTTCCGGAGCCACTCTTCACGTTTCTTCGACCCCTGCGCGTCTGCGGCACGCGGTGCGGCAGTGGAAAAAAAAGTGGTTCCTGTCAGGCTAGAGCTGCAGCGGGAGCATTATTTTTTAGCTGCCCTTTCTTTCGTCGTGGTGTCATGCCGCTGTCCTCGGCCTCCGCAACGCCTCACTCACCTTCATGTGGGTTACGGGGATGTGGTGTCCATCACCTGTGGGGCACAGCTTTTCGTTTCGTTGCCCTTTCTCCCGCCCTTCCTTCCAATCCCTCCCACGCACTTGGCACCGTGTATGCGATCTTGACCTCATTGGCGCTCTCCTTAATGATCTGCCCCTGGTACCACACGTTGGAGCGGGCCTTCAGCTCCACCATGGGCTTTCTAGGGAACTTGGCAGGGAGCCGGGGGTCGACCACTTCACCGTCCTGCATGTGCGTCAACGATGATTGGGCAAAGACAAGGTAGGTGAGGACCATCAGGGTCCACCGCATGTCGGCATGTCGTGTAGGGTGCTGTTGGGATATTACATGTGCATGGACATGTATATGCCACAACACGTAGCCTTTCCATTGTCACCCAGGTCGTCCGGAGGACTGTTTGGGCAACTAAAGGCTTAACGTGGAGATGCGGCATATTAGACATCGATCTCATTTGTGGATTCCTTCGGGGTCATGAGCATGTGCAGTGGCATATGGTTAGTACATAGATGGGCAGGTTAGCTGGCTTTGAAGACTATTGGACTGGAGGGAACGTCTCTCAGCGGATTTTTCGCCGCCAGCCTGGCCAGCCGCGGCCAGCTTTACCCAGCCCACCGCCAGCACAGCCCTGCCCCTGCCAAGTAACCCACTGCCGGTTCACCGCCCGCTCTACTCATTTGCCAGATAGTGGCACGTGACTATGCAGTCGATCCCACGCCGTAAGGACCCATCCATGTGCATTCCCACTGTCCCCATGGACACCAATACCCGATACCCGGCATGATATCCCCCTACCTGCAGCACCGCTTTGTTTGTAACTATGCTTTTAAGCTGCTTAGCTGAGACAGAGGCCCTTCCGTGGCTCTCACGCCGCTCCTTGAGGCTCTCTGAGACGTCCGACTCGCCCGATACCGAGCTGCTGCTGTATCCGCTGCCCGATGACTCCTGTGGACGGATGGACAGCCAAATGAGCGTCAGGTGCAGATCGCATGTCTTAACATGCTACGCTTCAAAAGAAGGGAATTCTATTAGAGTTTCCTTGCTGTGCAAAAGGCCCGCCCTCACAACCCTGGCAGCAAGTTTACGAGAACAGCGGAAGTCGACCTTCATGCAAGTGCGGATTTCATGCATAAGGATTATTGGCAGAGTTAAGAGGCGTTGCTGGCATGGCTACCTCACTTTCGGTCGCCAGAACAGCTCAATTCAATTTTCACCGTCACCATCGACCCACCTCCGAAGAGTATTCCTCCTCTGAATCGCTGACAGATTCCTCATTACTATCAGGCATGACCTTTTAAAGATCCGCACTGTATATTTAGAGCTTAAGTCAGTGCCTCGACAATTCTGCCGGCGTGGTATACGATATGCATGTCACGGATTACGCGGATGCGAAAAATGATCGCGAGTAAAAGAAGCCATTACATGCCTTCATGGCAGTGCAGAGTAAAGTTCGTGTTCAACAATAAGCTGCAAACAGGAAATACCGAAAAAAGCATGGACATCAAAGAGTTGAAAAATATTATATGAAGAGAGGCGACATACAAAAAAACTGGAACGTACCCATCATTACACTATACGACGATACGGTGATATGTACGGCTGTTGCCCCGCCATTTGCGATGCTTCGGAATAACTTGGCCTCATACCTCCGCTATTACCTGCTTACCTGATGCGTGGCCAGATTCGCGGAGGTTGGTGCGCCTTGTTGGAATCTTGGCAAATCATTGTTCACTCGAACCCAACCATGTGCTCCCTCACTCCATGCCCCTGATATCCACTCCATAGCAACTCCGTTTGCGTGATCACAACGCGCACGTGATCCATATCTGAGTCACCGCAAATGCCACTCTCCGACTCGCCTGTCCTCAGCCCTTCAACATCTCCGACACCGCCCCTGATGTCCAGGTCTCAACACTAAGCAGCTACGGCCGCGGCTGTCTTGACGCCTTCGGAGCCCACGGCCCCAATAGGCAGCTCATCCGCCTGCACCGCATGCCCGGTGACGCTCCAGCCCAGCTCAAAATTTCCCCAATGCTGTTGCCTCGAGTCCCTTGGTATCCAACGACCTTGCAGTGTGGGGTGTGGCCTCCCCGGCAGCGCTGCACTGCGGGGTGCGCGTGAGGCAAGCTCGTCTGCCATCTCCCAGCCGCCACCCTGCCACCCTGCGGTTCCCCCGCCCCCGACTCCACTCCACACACATATAGCCATATACCAGTCGGTGTGGTTCCCCCAGCCTCCCCATTCCCCACCTTTTTTCCCGGAGAACCTGGCACGGGAAAAAGCTCCGACCGTAACCCGGAAGCGCACGGCCGTGGAAATGTAGGCAGATCATCACGACTGTGTCGGACCCGTGAATTGAACTCTCACCGTTTCGTAATTCCCACAGTTAGTCCTATCATCATTTCACATCCTCATATCCAAACACTTGGAGAACAAAGAGCCAATAAGCACATCCAGAACCTCTGAACCCTCCCCCCACCTTATCCCATCCTTTCATGTTCCTGCACCTTCACGCACCCCCATACCCCCCCAGTCTTCCAGCTGCTACCCTCCCAGGTGGCTAGTTAGCTGCCTTCGTAGATACCCAGCTTCTTGAGCTCATTTTGGAATTCGTTGGCCGCCTCCTGGTGGAGCTTCAGGCTGTACTCCTCATCCCATACCTGCACGTACAAATGTACTCATCCTAGGTCAAACATACTCATCGTATCTTCGTTAGTTCGTTAGTTCCGTTTTCCGTTACTCCGCTCCTTCCTTGGGTTATTAGATGTGAGGTACACACGAAGCGAATTCAGGAATAATTCACAGCTTTGCAAAGATATAAAATGAAACCCAGTTCGCGATTTCAAATAAATATGAGCATAAAGAGAAGTTGATCGCAACTGGGCGGACTCTTGTCCCGACTGCACATATGCTGCTTTTTATACATACGGAAATTATTTCCCCAGAAAAGTTACGATGCAGTATAGAACAGACACACAGCCACACACACAGAGAGTTAGAGACAGACAGACACCCAACTCCTCCGCTCGCGCACCCACCTGCCCCTCCACCAGCCATGCATGGGCCGCCCGCTCGCCATTCCTTGGACATCCCTACTGGGGTCACTGTTTTCCTTGACCTCGGCTCCCCTGGACCGTGCTGCTTGGCCCGCACGCTGCCTCCAAGCCCGACCCCCCTTTAGACCGCACCACTCTCTCTCGACGACCCCCCCACCCCGTGGAGCCCGGACGTCACACCTCATCACCCCACGTCACCTCCCCTACTGGACCTCGTTTGTCGTACCGGCTTGAAGCCCTGGTACTCGTTAACACTTAGGCCCAGAGACGAGCACCACTCGTCGTCCTCCGCCACCAGCATCTTGTAAAACTATCCAGTCAGATGGATGCATTGTGCGCATGCATACGTACACAGCAGGGAAGGGAAGAGCCCGAACGGAAAACCCAATCCTTCTTGTCAGGACATGCGTGAGCTAAATAAAAGAGGGAAATGGGCCAATCTACAAAGTTTCATGTAAAGAGTAAGACGCCTAGCCTGGGATCCTGACTTGGTCGGGGTGGGGGTCGGGGTGGGGGTCGGGGTGACGTAATCACGAGGGGCTTTTGCAGGGATCGGCCCACCACATACACAGCTGCAGGGAGGGCAGCTTTCATGAGTCTCTTTCGTAAGTTTTAGAAGCGAAACACAGAAGGCAAGCAGCCCTAGGCAAGGAACCCACAGCCGGCTTCAGCGGGGACGTGCAAGTGTCCGGGAGATGTGTCCGGGAGATGTGCCGAATTGCAAATCACCAAACCGTGTTACATGCGGTGGAGCCACTATCAGGGGGCCAAGCGGCAACCCCACCTAGCTCCGAATCCAAAACCCAAAACGCAGATCCGACGCATACACACCTCAAACGTGCTGCCGTCAGCTCCCACGTACTTGTGAGCTAGCCCCTGTTTCTGTACGAAGCTGTGGAGCAACACGGCAGTGATGGTGGCGGAGAACCTCGTCGTGACGTGTGGGGGTTTCAAGCGGGGGCAAGGCATGGAGGTACAAGAAGAGGGAGAGAGGGAGAGAGAGAGGGGGGGAGAGAGGGAGAGAGGGAGAGAGGGAGAGAGGGAGAGAGGGAGAGGGAGAGAGAGAGAGAGGGAGAGAGAACAGAGACAGTATCTCGGTGGGGGGGAAGGTCGCAACAGAGAATCAAATTGCACCACTCCACATCTGGTGTACTGTTTTTCAGTTGTTCGTTGAGTTGTACTACATGTACTTATACTGCTTCTTGGCTCCCTAAACACCCTAATTCCTCCACTCAGATCATCCATCAAATTAGATCAGTCTTGCCTGTACCGTGGTCCCAAAACTTGACCCAGCGGCTTGGTCAGCAGCAGCGGGCACGACAACACCGTGCCATTGTCTGCCCCCACCGTCTCGTACACGAACTTAAGGCTGCGCTCCAAATCGTGCGCCTTGACAGCCAGGATTTCTGGACGAGCAAGTGCCATATTCCGTACCTGTGCACAGGTGGCAGGTGGTATCCCAAAGAAAATAACGCATCCCAAATACGCATCTGAGACATACACATAAAGATGTGTATATAAATATATATAATCGGTGTTGACGTAACAATATCCTTGATATATTCATTAGTCTATGCGAATCAGATTAACCACGTCGTTTGGTGTTGAGTTGGTACCGATGACTTGCTTGGTGTGTACGACAGGCGAACGCGCGTCTTTTCGTATACATGAGAAGGCGCGTCGATCCGTGACGACCAAATCGGCCGCAAAGGTCGCTGATGGCGGGATACGAGTGGACGCCAATTGAGTACACAGTCGTTGCCTTTGTTCTTTTCATTACATCGTCGATGATAGGCTCTTCGTAAATGCGATGAGTCTAAATTGTGAGTCAGTTCGCTCCGGCCTCTCGTAGACCTCCCATGTAAGCCCTCAAGACGGCTTCGTGTCTCTCGGTTGGGCCTCGTGTCACTCGTCAGGACATGAGGCCTGATTTGTGATCCAGTTAACATATATAGATACAATACATATAGATACGTATGCATATACATATAACATATAAATATGTTATATATATATGGGTATAAAATACATATATATTGTATATACATATTGTATATAGTATATATAATATATGGGTATAACATCAGGCTCCCTCGGATCCGGATTCATACTCCACCGCACCTGCTCTTTGCTAAAGCCATGTTGCAGCAGGCAATCCAACGCAGCCTGTACCGCCCCCGAGGCTGACGGCGTGATTAGGAAAGCAACTGACGAAGAAACCATCTGCCGTACGTCGTCACGGCCAATGCCTACCATGCTCTCTAGTGCTCGCAGCACCCCCCCGAACACCTCCTGGGGTTTAAAACCCAACAGATGGGGGCACAGACAGACGACGTCCGCAACCTGTGCCAAACACGATGGTCCCAAAAAGAGCACGTTACGGGATCTAATTGTTAAAAAACACATTAATTAAGCATGCATGCATTAAAACCCTTGAAAATAAAATAAAAAATTAGTGTACTTCCGTAATAATCGCATAAAAATATATAGGGCGGAGTTGACGCCTTAGTTGATTCGGCAGATTCCGCTGGATGCTGGTGGTGGGTGCTGAACCTGGGAAAACCACTGATTTCGGAGAAGTCGGCATGGGAGACTGGATTAGGGTGCCCCGAAACACCGGGGAAGGTAGGGACTGCCAGGTTAGTGGCCACGGGTGATGTAACCCCCCCCTATCCTACACACATATTAAAAATTAACGTGCAACTTTCAATTCAGATGTATTTATTAATTTCTTGGCACTGAAGAAAACAAGCACCGAAAGAGTACTGAACCATCCTCGAGTCCCACAGGTCCTCGTTCCAAACTGCGGCCAGTGGCGCTCTTCCCGTGTTCCCCTCCCTGGATTTCAATTAAAGGGCGCACGGGCTCCCGCCTTGACATTTTAGGCGCCCCCTCGGCTCTCTCCAATGCATTTTTACCTGTGTTGTGCTGCAACCCAGATTCCTTAGGTACGACACCCACGGCTCCAGATGCCCTTCTACGCTGCGCAGCAGGACTTCCGGCCAGAGCACCACCACCCTTCCCACGGCCGGAACCTCCAGCCCCAGCGACATGAGGTAGGTTACTACGGGCCGAAGCTGCGCCTCCACATCACAGCTTAGAAGCTCGGGCCATACACACAGCACGCGTGACGCGAGGAGGCCGTCTTTGAGGCCCAGGCTTTTGAGGAAGGCCACGACGGTGCCGGCTTCATACAGCGTGGTGCGGTACAGCATTTCAGGTGTTGCACGCAGCAGAAAGTTCTGGCAGTCACGCTGAAGGGACGTTTTTAGGAGTGAGGAAAGGAAGTTGAGAGAGGGAGAGAGGGAGAGAAGGTGAGTAAGAGGAGAGAAGGAGGGTGAGGGAGTGAGAGAAGGAAAGTGAGTGGAGAGGAAGGAGAGACGGAGAGTGAGGGAGAGGAGTGCGAGAGCGAGAGAGTGAGAGAAGGAGAGCGAGAGTGAAAGAAATAGAGTGAGGGTGAGAGAGTGAAAGAGTGAGAGAGGAGAGTGAAAGTGAGAGAGGGAGAGGGAGAGAGAGAGAGAGGAGGGGGAGAGGGAGAGGGAGGGAGAGGAGCGAGAGGGGACGAGGGAGAAGGGGAGGAGGGGAGGTATAGGCCACTGTAAAGCCTATATATAGGGGTAGAGGCGGAGGCCAAAGGAATCACGAACAGTTTGGCGCCTATTCGCGCGAAGACAATGAAATGCACTCCAGGAGGGTGTATGGATATCTGGCGCACAGATTGAGCACACGCCGCAAATTCCCTCCGCAGATTCCCTCATAGAGAATCTGGGGGAATAACAGACTGGGGGAATAACAAGAGCCCACACAGCCAGCGACCGAATTATCGATGCGCTATCGCTATGGTGTTGTGTCGGGGAGGAGATGGCAGGCGGGGACGAATCTCCCGTCCTCTCCCCACCCGCCCCATTCACTCCCCAACGCCCCTCTCACTTCCTCATCATTTGCACCCCAACCCCCTCCGACACACACACAAGTCCCACACCCGGTTTGGTTAGCTACCCAGCTCCATCAAATTTCGTACGTCCGTACTGCCGTACCGGCTGCATTCCATACACGAGCAGGAAGTCGAGCCACCTAGAGAGTGCAGCGGGTTCCGCCAACAGCTGGTGGCGTTTAGTGGTGAGGAACCAGGCATCCTGTGCGGACAGTCCCGCGGACCTCAAGGCGCGGATGGAGGGCTGGACTTGAGCGATCGCGTCCAGGGAGGATAGGCCGGGGTTCTGTGGGATGGGGCTTTCAACAGGAAGTGGGCAATGTACGGTGTAAACGAGGGGGAAGATACCGGTGACTGTCAGGACATCAGGGGGGAAGAAACAACGGCATTTGAACCCCCTGGAGCGATCGGGGAAGATGAAAACACCGTGCACTGTTGTTTCGTCACCCACCGGTTAGCCCACCTGCCCACATCATGGTCCAACCCACCTGGACGGCCGCTAGCATCACGGTGGACCGCCCGATTCCCAACTCCTTGGTAAGACACTCCTCCGCTAATGAGGGAACGTAGCGTTTCTCCCAATCACTCCAGCATGTATCCAGTTGCTGAAGCAGCTCGCTACGATGGCGCGGGTCAGTCGTGACTCGCAACTGTTCCAGAGGGTTCTTGGACACAGGCTGCGCTGGCTCTAGAGGCTGGTTAGGACTACTTTGAAGGTTGCACAGCGAATAGCGTTTTCGATGTTGGAGGCGACCGCTTGCCCAGGCCGGCGTGATACGAGCACCGGGTGCGAGCTGGAGTTGGACGGGGCCAGGCCAAGACCTCAGCGGACCCGGTAAGCGAAGTATGCGCTGTGGTTGCGGAGTACATCTATTTGCATTTGTATCAAAAGGCCGTGATGGCCCTAGAAGGCTCGCCATCATTGGCCCTTGCATTCTCCAGCGGTGTCTCTGCTTTGCAATAAGATATATAATATAGATACATAAATATAAATCAAAGGATTTAAATAAGAGCAAAAGCATGATGCAAATCATCGCTATTCGATGCATCTCTACGTCAAACGAACCGTTAACGGTATGACGAGTCCCTAACAGTCTCTGACAGTGTCCAGCATCACTCATCATATTACCTGAATATGGCGTCTAAGTCACGAACAGCTTTATAGCGCAGAATCGTTATGTGTTTAATCCAAAGACAATTTTAAAAGCACGTCTTAACTTGGTTAAGCCGTTGCGATAATGAACTAATAGTAAAATATCATCTTTAACTTGCTGGTAATAAATGAGGTGGCGCCGTGCTGCTGATTGGCTTGGGGATGTGGGTTGGCGGTTTGCTGCGACCGCGACATCGGGGGCCGTGCGCCAGCAGCAACAGCTTCAGCCGCAGAAGAAACTGGGCCTTAAGGACGTACAGCACATTGTCGCAATTACATCCGCCAAGGGAGGTGTAGGCAAATCCACGACTGCGGGTAAGCCACGCCCGTTAAGATTGTTACGGCACGATGCATCGCACGAGGAGGGAAGGGACGGCAATTCGATTCCTAAGTCAGGAGATATATCAGAAGCATAATCTACTATTTCACACCCCAAATTCATTATGCGTTTGCGGTGTCGCATAATCCTCATGCATTTGGCCAAAGTATATGGGTTGCGGTCCTAAGGCGATGGTGCCAGGGCCAGCTACCCCGGTCAGCTACCCCGCTGATCCCGGTTACTCCATGCCACTGCGATGGCGGCCAGCGCGTCGCCCACACTCGTCCCCACCAGCTTGACTCTGTAGGAGGGGTTGTCTAGCCCGCATCTCCAACCCGCATCCCCAGGACCGCCCTTCCCAGCCCCAACCTCCAGCTCGCTTATCTTGTGACAATTCCTATCTTGTGATTATTCCTATGACCGCGGCCTCTCAGGGCCTCTCAGGGCCTCTCAGGGCCTCTCAGGGCCTCTCAGGGCCTCTCAGGGCCTCAAGTGCCAACTGCATTATATCGATTGGCTTGACTAGCAATGTATGCGGAACCAGTATTCCACACCCCCGGCTTCCAAACCCCCGGCCGCCACACACCCTTTTTGCAGTCAATGTGGCAGTCGCCATGGCCACTCGTTTGGGTCTGCGCGTGGGGCTGCTGGATGCGGACATACACGGACCCTCCATCCCCACGCTGATGAACCTGCGAGGTAAACCGGAGCTGGATAAGACAGGTGAGAATAACAGATGCAGGGGCGACCCGTGGGTCAGTGGGATCACGTACACGTGTGTGCGGAAAACCCCTCCCCTTTCCCCCCGCCCTGTCCTCCTCCTCCCAGAGGAGGTGTTGAATAGTGCGGGACATAAGCTGCCCCAATCTAATAGGAGGAGGTATGGGTTCCTGCTGACGGTTTTGGCCGTTGTGGTCGTTGTGATTGTTGTGGTCATGTTCCCAACACCCATAGGTGGTGTGGTGTGGCTCTTTAACCGCAGGCTCCCAGGCCCTCATGCTCCCAAAAGAGAACTACCGTGTCAAGACCATGTCGTTTGGGTTCTTCCTTGAGGTACGGCAAAAGGAGGTGAAAAATGTTCCGTACGCTCGTACAGATCCTAGTATGGTAACGATGCACTACTACTGCTACATCATGTAAATAATGCGAGGTTTTTTTACGGGTTTTGATTATCGGACGATATTGTACGGCAGGGGGACGAGCCCGTAGTTTGGCGTGGCCCTATGGTAAACAACGCCTTTGACAAGATGTTGTTCGGCACGGAGTGGGGCCGACTGGACATACTGGTGGTTGATATGCCCCCTGGTAAGCTGGTGAGGTGCGAACGGAAAAAGCGGAGTGAGCTGCAGTTGAGACACATCTGGTGGGCGAGGGCGACGAGTGGGGGGTAAAACACACCGTTTTGACACCCGTCGTCCTATGGGGAGGGAAATTAAAATTATTTTCTTGTGCTTAAAAACTCCTTATGTCATTGCGGCGACCTCCCCAGGCACGGGGGATGCGCAGATCAACCTGGGTCAGCGCATCCCGCTCTCGGGGGCGGCGCTGGTGTCCACACCCCAGGATGTGGCGCTTATCGACGTGCGAAGGTCGGTGTCTATGTGTATGTGTTTTCGTATATGTATGTGTATGTGTGTATGTGTATGTTTATGTGTATGTGTATGCGCAGAGCTTTTGGCTTAGATTCTCAGCTCAATTGTGGGCGAGATCATTCGTTTTTCCCGCGTCCTGCTACTCCCCAGAGGTGCGCAGATGTTCCTCAAGATGCGTGTCCCGCTTCTGGGCATCATTGAGAACATGAGCTCCCACACGTGCTCCCGGTGCGGTCACGTGGAGCACATCTTCGGTGTGGGCGGAGTGGAGCGGGCCGCAAGGGACTACGGCGTGGAGGTGCTCGGGGAGGTGCGAGATAGGAAAAACAGGGAGGGAGGGGAGGGGGACGGCGAATACACGAGACTTGGTGCAGGGGATCACATCCGGGATGGGGATAAGGATGCGTGCAGAGTGCCCTTGGCCACCAGGGCCAGCCCCCTTTCCTTTAGCCTCCGCCTTTAACGTTGCTTAGGACACAACTGTCCGCCGCACCCCTCCCGTGTCCCCCCGGCCCCTCTTCGCTCGTCAAGGTCCCGCTGCATGTGGACATTCAGTCCAAGTCGGACGCGGGCACACCCGTGGTGGCAAGTGACCCACGGGGCGCCCTAGCGGCATCGTACACTCAGATTGCAGAGCGGATTGTCGCACGGCTGCAGCAGCTGGGGCCCAGCCAGCCGGCAGCGCCGAAGATATCCGTAGAATAGTGGGATTGGGATTGGGATGGAGAAGGGGGAGGGGGACGGGGAGGGGCTTTGGACACCGTAGCAGTGAAGCCGGCCATGAAGCGGACTCATGGCGTTGCCTGGATCCCTTTAACGTATCGTACTTGTACGCGTTTTAGTAACAACTGTCGTACTAACTGGAATTCGAGTTACGGGAGGACACCCGTATTTTCCTTTGACGAGAACTAAACATGACTATGGGACAATATGTCCCTCCGGACAAATATGTCTGGAAAACCTCAAAACGGTGCTGAGTTTAGAATCAACGTAAAGAATATCGCGGTGTCGGGGAATATTCCATGCAGGCCGCCCTAGAGGTGCAGGGGGGCGGGGGAGTGGACGGCAAGGGCCCCCAGTCACAATCACCAATTTGAACACGCAGCAAAAGGGAGGAAGGGAAGGAAAATGGGGAGAGAGAGAAAAAGTGGGGGAGCTTCTGAGACGGGACGGGACCGAACGCGGGGCACTGGGAGCGGTTTACGTGTTGCACGGTGCCGTGTTGCGATGCGTTGGCCAACATAACGAATGGCATCAACACTCTGAAGTTGGAAGATACGCAGGGATTGCGCAAAGTCCCTGAACCACCACGCAACAGCAGCAGCAACAACGCCATATGTCTATGGATCATCAAAACGTTTTCCACTATCATGTCCAAGTCCGTATCTTTTTCAGCCTTTAACAATCACATTGTCGATTGTTAGTTTAGATGTTTGTCTTTCCCTTTTGCCGCAGTGACAGGTTCAAAGGAACGATAAATGGACCGAAGCCCAGCAGTCTGACAAGGCGACACAACCATTAACGTCCAACGACAAGCTAACTCAGTCGCACTGTCAACACGGCCACAGTCTTCTCGAGCGCAAGTTCCTACCGTCCCTTACGTCA
Source organism: Volvox africanus (assembly GCA_030268105.1). NCBI lineage: Eukaryota > Viridiplantae > Chlorophyta > Chlorophyceae > Chlamydomonadales > Volvocaceae > Volvox > Volvox africanus. The sequence goes on from BSDZ01000080.1 coordinate 1,730,260, forward strand.
TGCATAGGGCTGCAGACAGGCAGACAAAACACATCACGTCATTGACCGGAGTTACACACCCAATCCTGGCCACCGCAGGAGCCCACCCATGCCGCCATCATCACCGTTATGTTCCTCCCCGGCCGCCACGAACACGCCCTCTCCGCCGCTACCAGCGAAAAGTGCCGTTTTGGACTCAGCGAAACGTCGGGTCGCACCAGACGAGTCACAAGCCGTGATCCAACCTCCTAGCACCCTGTGGCTCCGATAAGGTCCACTTAGTCTGCCGTTTCCAAGCTCTCGGCCAAACAATGCGCCTTCTTCACGCGCCTTCAGGGACATCACTTGTTGCGATGCCTAGCTGAGTTCAGACCTAGCTTCCCGGTCGTTTCTTCTCTCCATTGATACTCTCCAACACCACCCTCCCCCCTCTGCAGTACACACACACATATACAAACCGTTCTTTCACTACAACGTAATGAACGTTTGGCCAAATCACTCCAACGGACTCTCGGTCCCCTAGGCTGAAAAGGCGGCTTAAAATGCAGCGGGCGGATGCTATGAAGTTCGACGGCTACTTCTTGTTAAGCAGCGCCTTGGCCTGCGCCTGCTGCTGCAGCAACGCATCGCTTGTGTATTTCGCTAGGAGGTCGTTTCGTTTCATTTCCAGAATCTTCGCCTCAATGGCTTGTTGATCGGGGAGGGGTACATAAGCGATGAAGCGGGCGCCCTCGTCGCCCTCGCCAGCCGCGCCCCCGGCCCCGCCGCCGGCGGACCCATGGGTTGCGACAGCGGAGAGCGCCTTCTGACGCTCCATTTCCTTCTCCTCCCAGTCCAGCACGGCCTACGGCGAAGCGAACCATTGGGGGCTTTATCACGAAGTTATGACGAGCCATGAAGGGACGGGGCCATCTGACCAGGTTACTCGGGGCGGGCAACATTAGACCAGGAAGATAAAAAAGAGTAACAGTGCCATTAAGGAGGATGCAAGGAACGGTTTTACAGAACTCAGAACACAACGGAATGGACGACATGGAAGCATCATATCAGGTAGGACTTAAGTATGCATCCGCGACGATGAAAAGTGAGGTGCCATGGCTGCGGAAGGGTCGTACCCGGAGGAGGGGGGAGGGAAGGAGGGAGGGAGGCAACCAGGTCGTATGACCAGGTCGTTGCCGCCAAGGTGGAAAGGGGGAAATAAGGTGGCACGGGGGTTCTTCTCTTCTCCATAAAGGAGCGAAAACAGAGCAGAACAGAACTTAACGAAGAGAGCGTTCCCCACCAGCGCAGGTTCCTGTACATTGCAATGCATTACAATACTTTCACCATCTCTGACTACTCCCGCCTTCGACGGCCCTGCCTGAGACCCCTTCCTGCATGAGGCCCCCCGGACCCCCTCACCCCACCTGCATTCGGATCATCTTCTCCGCTTCCGCCTCCACCCGTTCCAGCACCCCGTCCTCCTCGTCCCGGAAGCCGTAGTAATCCGGGTCGATAGCGCGGTACATTTGGTGTCGGGACCTGCGAGCCACTTTCACTGGCTCAGCTTCGAACAGCTCCTTGACACCGGGCAGCTTCTTGGCGGCTCCGAAGTACGTGTAGCCGCGGCCCTTGCCTACGTCACACGGTCAGCGGAACGAGGGAGCAGAGCAGAGCGAGGAAATGAGGAACGAGGGACCAGTCCAGGGAAACGAGGCCATGGCAGGGAACGAGGGAGCGAGAGAAGGAGGGGGGAGTGAAGGGCCGCCAAGGAGGTCCTGAACATATTCAGCAGTCGGCCTTCCCCAAACCACTGACCCGTAAGTTCCGCGACTTCTCGCCCCTTGCTGTCCGTCACTTTCCCCGACGCGCGCGAATAGTCTGGGCCGCCTAGCTCCTTAATTCGACGCTCCCAGTGCCCCTTCTCCCGGATAAGTTTGTTGATCTCGTCATTCAGATCGCGGATTCTGCAGGGAAGCACCGCCAGGAGAGAAGGCACCATTTCATGTTGCACAGGAGAGGAACAGGACGCAGGACAGCCGTGGCGCCCACGGGGCATGGGGGAGCTGGCAGGCGGAGGTTATGACGGGACGCGAAGGCTTTCGTAGGAGCTATGTGAGGTGACAGGTGAGAATGCCAGAGGAAGCGCTGGTGGGTAGGCTTCCGCACTCCCGCAGGGATGGCCCCGGCCCCGGCAGATGCGACTTGGTCTGGCAGGTCTCATGCGGGGACCATTGCCCTTGCGGTGTGAGCAGCTTGAGTAAGGTGAACGTGCGGTACCGTGCCTAGTAGCACCACGAGTTCTGTCCTTCGGGAGTCGCGTCAACACGGCTGTTGCACATGACCTTTGGTTTCCCCATACCCGTGCATGGCACGTTGCCTTGGGATACGTGAAGCGACCACATCATCTAAGGGATGTTGCTGGGTCATTTTGCCGAGTGATGAAGGAGGTACACCCGCCTCTTCCCCCCTTCTTCCCCCAAATCTGAAGCCTGCGTGCCAGCAGGGTTTCTGCTGAGGAACCCTTACCGGTGCTCGCCCAAGCCTTCATTTTGAATCTCCATGACTTTCTTGCCAATTTCCCGGATGATTTGAGAGCGCCATTTGTCGGCCTCGACCAGGTCGCGACACTCCGATGCCAGGTATGGACGCTTCTGCTTTGGGCCACGCTTCTCATCCAGCTTCCCCGCCAGATAGCGGTTAAGCATAGATTGGGCCTTCTCCTCATTGCGCGCCATGGTTACTTAAGTGCACACCGTCCGTAATATTCCCTATTGAAAGCTGCTTTCCAGGGGAAGGGCGACAGGGCTTAATAGCCCTGCGCTTTAACCAGATCTGCACCTGGAATCCTAAATGCTGCGACAACGAGTAATATGGCAACTGGTGAATCTGTTAAGTCGGGAACGTTGCTCAGCGTAACTCAATCACTTAGCTGCAATTCAACAAGTGATGGAATATGACATGAAGTCGTCATTTCACAAAAGCGCAAATAGCAGCACGCGACGCAGACAATAGAAGGGAAACAATGTCTCCGTTGTTAGTAATTTTCCTTTGTACTACTTGTGAATAGTATCCACATGACTAAGCCGTAACGTTGTTTTCAACACGGCCGACCTCCTGGCGCATATGAACGGCAATGGCCGAGCATCGCAACATGGAGTTAATACCCCAGCATCCCATTGTTTCGTGGTTTTCACCTACAGCAATATAACCGACATTTTGATTGTGTATAGAAGATTATTATCAGGCAACTGCCTCCAAAATAAAGGCCGTGATTATGGTAATACCGGTTCTATGACCACAGCATGCTAATGATTGGGCATACTACAAATCTGTGTGTTATGTCAACTTAACACATCTGAAATGCCTGACGCCTTTGCCATCACATACTGGTGAGATTCACATCTGGTTTGGAGGGCGCGAAACCCCAAGCTATAACCCAAGCTTGTAGGCCAGGGAGGGGCGATGGCCACACGCGCCAGCTTAGCAAGGGGTACTGCACCAAAGGAGGTTTATGAGGGCCGAGTGCACAAATGGGAGAGGCGCTGGCTGGTCCACAAGAAGGGCACAGTTAAGACGGAGGCTATGCTGGAGCTGCTGCGCTGGATTGTCACTGGTGAGCGTGCTGCGTTTCCGGCTTAGTCGCAAAGCTTTTAAAGCCATCTACTTGACTACCGTGGTCGTGACCATGGCCATGGCCCATGATGGTCGTGAGGCTTGAGTTTTGCGAACTCGGACCTCTTCATCTTCATTGCGATGATCGCCTCCTTCCAGATGCGCGATGCCCGGAGCTCACTGGTCCCCGACACCCACACATCAAACCGGTAAGGCCTTGCTCCCCTGAACACGCATCCTCCAAGGTATGTGTTAATGTCGTCCGTCCGTCCCAGCACGTCTCCGGACGCATCTTTCCCACTCTGTGGCAATCCATATCTCTCAAGGCCCTTTTCCCTGTGCCCATCTCAGTTGAAACGGCCAATCATAAGGCAGCCTTCGAAGAAGCCACCGGAGCAACCCACAGAGCAAGGGGGGGAGCCGGTTACAGCCGCAGAAGCGGGAGCGGGAGCGGCGGCACCAGGGACAGCTGCACAGAATACCCCTGCCAAGGTTATGGAGCAATCCGTAGTGCGGACATTCACAGTAGCGGGCGGACACGATCTGGTGCCCGCACCAGGGGGGAACTTGCCACCTTTGCAAGGTCTTGATCATCTGCAAACACAGGCACAGGTGTGCGTAAGAGTGGAATGAATGTACCTGGATCGCGCCACCTACCCTGCCGTGTTTTGGGATGGGAGATGCCCGATGAGCGCAGCGCTACAAACTTTGTGTTGTGTGTCTGTGTGGTGGGATTGGAGGTGTTGACGTGACACGCAGCAAACGTGCCACGGGACGCACCACCCACCATGGCGGTTAACTTCGACTGATGCTGATGCTGATACAGGCCGGTATGCCACAATATGTGGCGGACGCGACGGCTGCGGAGGATGCCGCACTGCGAGGTCTTGGAAACGCTTTAGCATCTCAGGAGCCCAACAGCGTGACTCCCATGGTGGGAGATGACCCACGGGTCGCTGTTCATCCGAAGCCGGGGCCCCGGGAAGCTGTTCGCACCGAAACATACTTACCTGGGGGTGTTGATGAACCGTTAGCATCCTGTATTGCAGAGGAATGTGACATGGAGATGACTGGCACGGCCGCACCCTCCTAGGATGCGGTTGACAAGGCGGGAGCTCCTCTCCCAGACTTGGGCAAGGTTGGCTGGGTTGGCTCTTACCAATGTTAGGTGCAGGTTATTACCGGATGCCACCCTGAAGTCGTCGTGCGGGGATAAAGGTCTAAGATTCGCGTGTTCCTGATTGTGCTCCAAATGGTCGTTGAGGAGGACGAAGCGAGACATGTCCCGTCCGGGAACATAACACGCAGACGCATGTAGGAGTAGAAAGCACGCTTGCAATCTAATTTGTTAGGTAATTGAACCGTCATAGTGGTATACGAGTTTGTGACCTGTAGGCCATGACGGAAAGAGAACGAAATGCATCAAACTTGCCGATGGGGTTAGCTCCTTGGCTCGGACATCCCTTCCTCGTGGCCCCTGCTTCAGCGCTGATGATAGGGATGCTCCGGAGGGCGCCCATTCGACGAGTACATCAGAAGGTCGCGGACGTGGAGAGCCCTTAACCTCTAGAAATAGCCCCTACAAACCTCCGCGTTGATGCATGCATGATACAGGTGGATGGTCTTTCCTCTTTTCCCCGACGTGGGTACGGTCGTACGGTGGAGGGAGGATTGATGACGTTAGGGCGAGGTTTCGATCCCGAACTCGCCCCAAAGGGATGTGAGCTATATCAGGGGATGGGTGGGAGACATGCTGTTATGCAAAGACCGATAGGGGCAGTCACTGAAAACATGGGGCGTAGTAAGTCCGCTTTCCGATGGAGATCCGAAGAATCCACCCGTTCCCCTTCCGCCCACATGGACAGCACCACATGCTAGATGTTTCTTACCAAGTGTATGTTATCTCAGACCAAAGGTTGGTCCTGGGCCTTTTGGTGGTACCCCTTTCTCGTCGGGTCTCCTGTCTTTGCCGCTTGCCTCCCGGCTCCCCTTCGGCGCGGAGGTGTCGACACAAACGGCGTTAAGCGGGTAATGGTACTCACGGCCCGCTTGTTTTGAGCATGGCAGAAGCAGGGGGATTCCCATGTAGCACGTTCCAGAGTGCAGGTTCCCGCCTAGGGCCCATCAACAGTCTAGGGCCCGTGGACCCCGGCGCACAATTGGACCCAATCGGCTCATACAGGGCTTATTGTTCCCTATCCACTACTTGGGAACAGTCTTAAGTGAGATTATATACTTGCGCAATTCGCTTGGTTGAGACTGAATGATAAACACCTTCGGTTTACTGATGGACAATAGACCCAACAGACCAGAAATAGATATTAAAAACGTCCGAAATCGCCGATGGTGATATTGATGATTATCAGGACCGTCCAGCTTTGCACCCTCAGGAGGGGGTAGCTTGGTTTCGGATCATCGACCGTGTAAGGTTCCGTGTAATGTTTTTTTGTGTAAATAGGGGTGAATCCAGTTGGATGTGCCAGTACTGAAACCCACAAAGCGCAGACCGGCCTTAGTATTCTTGCCTGGTCAAGTTACCCAGAGTCAAAGGTTGCGACTGGGGGAATATTTGAGGGGGAATTGCGCACATGTCTTGGAACCCTTACTGCCTTGGGGCGTCCTGAAAGAAAATTTCGGCCTGACTGGGACCTGCTTGAGATTTGAAGTCTCGACATGTGAAGCAACTTGAACTTCATTTGGATGTTCCATACCATTGAGCATGTTGCTGGACCTGCCGAAACCGCCGGCAGAACATGGCTGAAAGCCATGTGACCCTCCTTGCCCTTCCCTGATAAACCCCACACCGTACTACTCTCAAAACACCCATACGCAGCCAGCAGCCTTATGGGAAGCCGGAATTAGGTTAATAGGGAAAAGGACGTCGTTGTAGGAATGGTCGGGGACGAAAGGAGGTGGATGCGGGCGTCAGGAACCGACAGGTGGTCACCCAAATGGGACGCAGGAAGGCACAGGCGGATCATGTATTTCTATAATAAAGCAAGACATCTTCAAAGTTTTTACAAATGTAAGAGTGTTGGTGCTGGTCCATGCATTCATCGGAGACAATCACCTTCCCGCGTCGTGCGGCGACTGTTCGATTTAGGCCCATACATAATGCAGCTTCTTTCCCATCTTTCTATACATTCTAACTTTTATAAAAATACCTCATCATCTTAAGCTTTAGCGTCAGTCCTTCAGCTTGCCCTAACATCGCAGATCGGCATATCTTGACGTGCAATCTGCGAAAGGATGAGCTGGGAGGAGTACATTTCGAAGAATCTCATGGCGCCTCTGAATTCAGAAGGGGTCACGCTGACCAGTGCTGCCATTTTGGGGCTCGACGGGAGCATCTGGGCGCACAGTGCTTCGTTCCCAGAGTTCAAAGGAGATGAGTGGCACAAGGCATTTGCAGCCTTAAATGATACAAGTACGGCTGTCTATATTCAAGGCGATAAGTACATTAAGACGACGGCCGACGGTACCAGGCTTCATGCCCGCAAGGACAAGCTTGGGTTCATCATCCGCAAGACGAACATGGCTGTCATCATGGGCTTCTACACGGAGCCAGACGTGGACGCGCGGGTGTGCAGCAAGGTTATTGAGTCCCTTGGCGACTACCTAGAGAACCAGGGCTACTGAGCAACTCGGGCACTGTTGGGCCTCGCCTGCCTTCGGCTTGGGGTGCAGGTGTTCGTGCAATTTTTACATGGTATGCATTCCTCGCAGACTGTTGGTTGCAGGAAGTTTCTTGCCCCGCAAAGGTGCGAGCCAACGCTCTTTCGGGGGTTGGGGTGCATAGGTCTGACGAGTGGGAGAGAAATTGAGCAGATCCTGCAACCTTAGTAATTTGGAGTGATTGGCTGCTGCACGAGGGAGTGGGGTCGTAGGATGGCATTGCGTTCGTAGGATTAGCGAAAAGTGTTCCTGAGGCAGGAAGTATCCATGCACCGTTCTGAGCTATGACTGCTTCAAGTCCAACTCTGCTGGGTTTAGGTACCTTACGTGTTTACGGGCAGACAATGCAGACCCACGGGACTTGCTGGTTGGCCAAGCAACCCTGATGTATAGCGTATCTCAACGTGTAAATTGTGGCCCTAGTTATATCCGTGCGCCAACGTCTTGCATCGTATCTTAATCCCAGCTGCGCCAACAGGCTACGGGCATGAAAGAAGTGCTAGGTGAAGTTATGATGAGTTCTTTGGTGTTAAAGTTTTACAAATGTACGTGAAGCTCCAGGAATTGCTGCAGAGCTCTGGGTGGGAGCGAGGGAACCTCAATGTCGTACATTCGAAGGCTATTCGTTCTTTCGAACTCACACAGTTTTAGGCAATATTATATACTCCTCTATTGTTTTCTTGCAGCGCAATCAGCAAATCTTAAATTGGTAATTTTGGATACCTCGCAAATGCCGCCAGCAACGGGACACGACACCAATTATTTAAGGGAAACTGTAGGCGAAGCTCTTGCACGTGGTTGTGCTGCAGCTATCAATGCACAACCAAATGACCCGGTAGAATATTTGGGTCTATGGTTGCTGAAGTGAGCATGCGAAAGCCGACGTGGTTATTGCCAAGAGGTGCAGCGTTCGCAATACTTTTGCTATATGTGCATTGCAGATATGTAAAGAATGCCGAGGTGGAAGGCAACTTCTACAAGGAGCGGCAGCAAGAGTTGCAGCAGAAGAAGGACCGCTTGGTGAGGCCGTGGGCCCAGCTGGAATTGGCCATGTGTTGTAATTGATGAAGGCTTTGGGCTTCGGACTCATTTGTCATTTTGAAAAGTTCGGGACCGCGGCCCGACAACGGCAGGGCACCGTTTCCGTGAAAGCTCTTGGATTACATTCCTGTACATGACAGCATATGTTGTGATGTTGTCCATGTACTTATCGAGGTCTTTCGCACAGACCGTGGTTTAACGCTCCTACTGTACGACGCTGTCCTGTCGTGCTGTATGCCATGAGAGCTTCAGCGTCGCACCAGCCTGGCACTCCTGCTCGCACCACATGATTAATTAATTCCTGCATCTGTCGATGCGGCCGTAAACAAACAGCGCGCACAACTTTGCGCATATCTGCAGGCTTTTGCCACACATACGTGGTATCACCCGTTCACCATCCCTTCCCCCATCGCCATCGAACTGTACAGATCAAGGAAGCTCAGGCGGAGCAGGCTCTCAAGGTCACCGCTACCACACGCAAGGAAGCGGCAGAGCAGTTGGCCGCGCTGGTGGCAGCCCCGCGCGACCTGCTGCAGGCCGCCGTGCACCTGATCAAGCAGCATACAACAGCGGGCGCTGTCTACGCAGCTGTTGTCACAGACCCAGAGGAGCCTGATTGGACACCCCCGGACGACGACGAAGCAGCGGCAGTGGAGTCGGAGGATGAAGGCGCGGGTGCCGCGGCAGCGGAGGGTGAGGGTGAGGAGGAGGCGCAACCGGAGGCCGAAGAGCCGCCGGAGGGTGAGGGCGGCGAGGAAGGCGAGGAGGGCGAGGCGCCCAAGCCTAAGATCCCCAGGCCGGTGGACTACAGCAAAAAGTACTTCGCCTACGTGGCAGCCTCAGCGGGTCAGGAGCACGTGCTGGACGCTGATATTTACCGGCCAGTGCCGGTCGAGTCGGAGGAGTCGGAGGAGGCCAAACCCGAACCTATGCCGTACACGTTCCGGATTCTGGACGAGAAACTGCCCATGGTGTACGTTGCCAATGTGGCGAATGAGGAACGGATTAAGTTTTTCCGCAAGTTTCCCAAAATCGGTTCGTACCAGGCCTGCGGCATCACGCTGGCACCGAGTGCGGAATTCAAGGCCATCGTAGCCGCAGATACCTTGTTTCCGGAGGGTAGCGGCCAGCCGCTGTCGCCGGAGGATCGGGACTTCGTCTGGGAGGTATCCCAGTCATTGTCTAAGGCACTAGGCAGCGTGGCGAAGGCGGCGGCAGGGGCGCTGGTGGGCTCCTCTGCGGCCGAGGTGCTGGAGGCCCTCAAGGGCAAGCTGACGGAGCTGCGCGCGCAGGCCGTGGCGGAGGCTCATGCAGCAGGTGAGAATCGAGGGGGACACAGAAACGGAACGCAGATTTAGAGGTAAAAGGGGACGGCCCTGGGGCTGGCCCCGGCTCTGGCTCTGGTCCCTGGCAGGGCGGCCGCTCGAGATGAAGCAACCGAGAGGAGGCGGTGTCTACCTTTTCAAAACATTAAAACGGGGGAAGGGCTACCCGTAGAACGCAGCAGCCCATGGTACGGGACGATGTGATGCATTAACAACAAACCCTCCCCGCTTCTCACTGTATGCCCAGTTTGAGAATTGAAATTTGTTTGTGTTGTGAGTGGGAGAGATGTGAGTGGGAGAGATGTGAATGGGAGAGAAGGGGGAGGGTGGGGAAAAAGGTGTTTCGGCTGGCCCAGGGAAAAGCAGCACGGAGGCGGTGAGGAAAGCAGAAGCAGGGGCGGCAGTGGCAGTTGCGAATGCAGGCGAGGGCGTGGACTAGGACGCAATGACCTCTCAGATATTGGAATAAAGTAGGCCGGTTGGCAACCTGATGAGTAAATGTTGGGAACGTGGGGCGTGAAGCCGCGTCTGGGTATGGCTGTGGGCGTGGCTAAGGTGTGGGAAAGGTGTGGGAACGCCCGGTGGAGAGTTCGGAGAGGGCAGAGAACGGCAATTTTGCATCCCTCTGACAAAGCTATTTCTCCCTCTCGGGTCGGCTCCTGACTTGAATCCCTGTCGGCCCCAAATCCGCGCCGTCGCTTCTTTCCCCGCTCCCTGCAGCACCGCCAACCAAGGAGGGCGAAGAAGAAGAGGAGGAGGCGCCTGCAGAGGAGGCGCCCCCGCCACCGGAGGAGGAGGAGGAGGAGGAGGAGGAGGAAGCGGAGGGCGAGGAGGGGGCGGAGGGTGAGGAAGCCGAGGAGGGTGAGGAAGCCGAGGAGCCCAAACCCAAGAAGAAGAAGAAGAAGGTGTTCGACCCCATTCCCGGGTTGCTTGCCGCGATTGAGAAACTCACGGCGGCGGAGGACGCCGCTAAGACTGCCGAGGCGCATGCAAGGGCAGCAGTGGAGCTGGAGCAACAGGCGCTCTCGGCCGTTGTGCAGGTGGGGCTTACGTCTAGCTCTACTGGGGACTTTGTGTCCCCTCGGGTTATTGCCATCCAAACCACAGCTGCGATGCCACGAATCCAGCTGGGACTTCCCGGTCCTCACCTAAACGAGTTTATACCTCGCTCTGGTCGTTCCGCGTGTCTGTATTTGGATTGCCCGCGGTCTCTTCTTCTGTTCCTCAATCCAAAACTCCCGATGTGTAGACAAAAATTGTATGTCCTTCCTGGGTGGGGGAAAGGCAAGGGACAGATTTGGCAGCTAGAAGGGCAAAGATGTGTTCCCGGACGTCCATGTAATTCAGGCCCCATGTGGAGCTTTTGGCATCACCCCTCCATCCCATCATCCCTTGCGGACGCTTTCGCCTACATCCGGCTCCAAACCTACAACCTCCATTTCTCTCACTACCCCCATTTTCACACACAGATATACACACGCGTACCACTACACAACCCGCGCAGGCTGCCACCGAGACCTCCGAGGCAACTCTTTCCTCCCTGCAGCACATGCTGACTGTGCCTCAAGCCACCTTCCATGTACTCAAGGCGCTCCTGCACCTGCTGGGCCGCGACACCGCCACCTTCTCCACCTGGAAGCGCGCTTACGCGCACTTCTCGCCCCTTCTGTTCGAGGACATGGCGGCCTATGATGCGACGCAGGAGCGTGATATGACGGTATGGAGCCGCGTGCGGTCTTGCTACAAGGCCGTGGCCAGCCCCAAGAAGCTGGAGACGGAGATGCCAAATACTTTTTTCGGAGCGCTGGTGTTGCTGTACATAAAGCAGGTGCGTGTGGTACCTAGTATGGCAGAGAAGGGAAGAATACAGACATGGGGCGAGGGAATGAAGGGGAATAAAGGGGAAGAAAGGGGAAGAAAGGGGAAGAAAGGGGAAGCAGCAGCGACAGCAGCAGGGTATGGGGACGGGGAAAGGGCACGAGGAAAAGTCAGAGTCATATTTCTGGCGAACCTTTGATTTCACAAACCCGTTGGACTAAAACTCCGCACACGAACTATCTCATAATCATTGTGTGACTCCCCGAGTAAAAACCTCCAACATCGCTCTGCCGCGGCCCGCCAGGTTTAATTTCCACTTTGAACCCTAAACCACGCATTGTGATGTTGACTTTGACCGTTCCCGCGGTTCCATAAAACACAACGATGTGGCTCTCAGTTGATGAAATCTGGACTCTCTGCTCACACTGCCGCACGCTCTGCCGCAGGTTCGGCGAGTTGCTCGCAAGGCGGTGCTACACAGGGCGATGGCGACCAAGCTGGAGAAGGCCACTGCCGACCTGGAGGCCAAGAAGGCAGCCCTGGCGGAGGCGGAGAGGATCAAGGCGAGTGTTGGGGTTGGCGACACGGGACAGTGTTGTGAGGTTCTCCGGATGAGAAGGGTGGCTGGTGAATCCTATGTGGTTATAAACCTTATGGGGCTGAAAAGGGTAAAATAGATGCATGGCCGTGGTGGTCTGGATGCGTGTTATCGGGAATTTGGGGATAAGGTGAGGGAAGTGGGCAAATGCCCCCTTGCTGATGGGCACCGTTCTGAAATATTTCCATTGCAGGCGGAGGCCGAAGCTGAGGCGGCGCGGCAAGCCGAAGAGGCGGCGCGATTGGCGGAGGAGGAGGCTGCGGCACGGGCAGCAGCCGCGGCGGAAGCGGCGGCTGCCGCGGCGGCGGCGGCAGAAGCCGAGGCAGCGGCAGCGGCAGCAGCAGCGGCTGAGGGCGAGGGCGAGGGCGCAGTGGCCGAGGGCGAGGGCGAGGGCGAGGCTCAGGGAGAGGGGGGAGAGGGCCAGGGTGAGGAGGGCGGCGAGGCATAAGTCAATTAGTGGCTGAAGGGGAGGGACGGCACCCATGCGAGGATTGCTGAAGAAAGCGGGGAGGGCAGTTGCGGTCTGCGCTTAAGGATTCCAATCTGGGACCTCATCTGCCCTCACCAAGCGTAATAACTCATATTGGGACGCATTTCTGTCCGGAGGAAACAATGAGCCTCGTGTCAAGGCATAAGTGCAGACTAATCGGCCGTATGTGGCCTTGAGTCTGGCAAAGAACTTCATGCAGGGAAGCGGATGGGTAAGCAGAACCGAAGTGGGGAGAGACTGGAACAAACTGGAGCAGGACAGGACAGGACAGGACATGGCTGGGCAAGTTGGAGCATGCACGGTGGTGGTGTTGCGTCTCCTTGGGAGTAATGTATGTGCCACTGCCTTGGTGCGTTGTAAACGTAATTGCATATTAAGATATATTACGAAGGAGCTCTGGAGCTCAGGTAGTCCGGAGCCCCCGTATAGCTGCACTGTGTCCCGTGGTCAAGTCGGATGTGTGCATCCGGTGTGTCCTGTCTCTGTGTGAGGTGGTGGGTGGGTGTTGGAGGATTTTTGACCTAGCTAATTGACCCGCATGCCTTGATAGCGGCTCCAGGGAAGCAGGACAGCGACCGGAAGCCAGCAATGAACAGGCGTAGGAACGCACATTATTAGTTATTAGTTAGTTCCCGTGACTCATCACACTCATCACACGAACAACATAATTAGGATAAGCACAGACCTGTCGCAGGGCGGTGCGGCAGCCGTGGCAGACTGGACACGGGTGGTCACTTGGATGAAGGGCGCGCGCGGCGGGTGATGATAGATAGGCGGAGATGAGGGGCGCGCTCGCGCGAAGACGAGCTAATGAAACGTTACGCCATGATGTGAGCATGTATGTAACGTTTGGTGGAGCGAGGCTTTCCTACTGATATAGGGAAAAACGCAAACCCGACTTTCCCTCAGGTATGGATTGTGCGTAGTTTCAAGTCTCAAGGCGGCCTCATGCAATCACTGAAATAGCCCTCCCTAGCCAGGCAGGGCACGGACAAGACGACTGCTCCAAAACAACAGTTCGCGTTACTGGTACTGAGAATGAAATCATATGGAATGAAGACATAACGTCTACGTGCCTTCAGCGTGTTTCTTAGCGGGAACCGGGTGTTTTTAGATCTGCGGGGGCCCCAGTGAGAGTATGAACAGCAGAGACAAGACTCTTAGTCTTGTCCTTGTCCGCCCTCACTGGCAGGGCTCATCAGTGGTTTAATGCTCCGCCCGGCGGGATGTGCGAGCCCATGTCCCTAAGGGAGCCCATGTAGTGCGGGCTGGCTTGGAAACCCACCTTAAGGCCAGTAGGGGTCCATTCGGGTCTGGCACATGGATAGGGCCGCCGAGAGCAAGAGAATCTGCAAAATTAAACAACCCAGTATTAAACAACCCAATGAGGCGCCGCCAGTGGGACAAAGTAAATAACTAGATGGATAGCAAGAAATGATTGACGAGCCGATTTCGTTGCACATCTATCTGCTGCTCATTCCACGATCCCACGATTCCACCTAGCTACCTACTTAGTATCCCTGCCTAGCACCCCTACCTACCAGACATGCAAGGGACTCAACGCCTTCATAGGGATGTCAACTCAATCATCATTACACGACTACCAATCCGCCCCGAGATATAGGAAAGCAGTGATGTAATCCTTCGCGAACAAAGTACCCCGTCGGTGCCAGCCGCCAGAAGTCACAGTCTCCAGTTTGTAGCATTTCCATAAGAGGCGACAACCAGACTGCCAAGCTCCTTCCTGGCATCTAGATAATAAGTCAGACCCTTCCTTGCCTAAATTCCATGGGCCATTAGCTAGCCTGCTGCAGCCCATCGTAACCGCCGACATTATGTCCGATCTGACATCCGGGCCAAAACTATTACACGCCAAGCTTCACTGCGTACCGCACGCTCTGCTGCCACTCCCATCGCAGCTGTTGCCTGCCGTGCCTCCTGCATCTCCGCGTTCACTCGGCTCTGGAACTGGTTGGGCATCCAGTGCTCCTCGGTGTTGTTCGCCAACCGAGGGCGCCGCCAAGTCCAGCCAAGGCAGTGGCTTGGCGCCCAGTGACTTGGCAACAGATAGCAACAGTGCATCCAGCCTAACGAGCACCCGCCCAAAGCTGTGAACCAAGGAAAGGGCAGGGCGGATAGTTAGGTCTATCGGGGGTTCTGCCGGGGCACGACCGAGAAAGAAACGTAACACCTGGTGAAGCCTGATGGCATTTCCTGGGCCTGGCATGGCACGAGATACGTGCTGGCTAGGTAGACATATCCTCTGCAATATCTGACCCATAAGTTGTTGCAGCTATATGATGGATGCAGAACTTGAACAACTGCAAACCACCAAAGCAGGCAGCTACCTTTTTCCTTTCCCATTCCTGTTTGCAAGCCCCATTATTTCCCCTCCTCCCTCCATGCATGCATGCTCCGCAAATTTACTGCAGTTTACTGGGAACGTAGGTATGTAGGTAATATCCAAAGATGACAGGTTGGAATCCAATATGCATTCTGCCTGGTTGGCCACATTGTCGCTCACGCGGCCTTTCACATCTAAATGGTGATGAATACAACGATATGGAGCAGTTATGGAGTCAGGCAGTATATGAGAATTTGCAGGAGTTTTCAAGTACACAACTTAATTGTGAGATTGCCGGTCCCGCATACACCGTTTGATATTGCATTGAATATTAGGGTACTGAGGCTCCGCCAGTGGAAGAAACATATTATATAATATAATATTATATTATATAATATTATATAATATTATATAATATTATGTAATATTATATTATATTATATTATATTATATTATATTATATTATATTATATTATATTATATTATATTATATTATATTATATTATATTATATTATATTATATTATATTATATTATATTATATTATAACATAACATAACATAACATAACATAACATAACATAACATAACATAACATAACATAACATAACATAACATAACATAACATAACATAACATAACATAACATAACATAACATAACATAACATAACATAACATAACATAACATAACATGAAGATGTCACCACTAGAAGATGTCAGCAACCCACCTTTAACCCCTGGAGACTGGTGCTGGGCGGCTGCTCTCTGGGGAAATCCTTTGCTGCCCAACAATTCGGACAATGGGGGAAGCATCAATGGTAACAACCACCGCCCAGGCCTGGAAACCCGTCACCCACTGATGGCTTCATGCAGAAAACTGCTCACAGTTGGGGACCTGGTAAGGGTGTACGACATGCTGGAGCATGACCAAATGCCCCTCCCTCAGTACATGACCTGGCTAGACTGGACCCAACAGTTTCTAGACCCCTCAGCTAGCCCCACCCAACTGCGAGACAAGGAGTCTACCCGTATGGCTCTCTCGGCTCTATGCAACGATATCAGCCCGGCATGGATAGCAGCAGCACGGGAGGTAGTCAACCGCTTACAACCCCAACAGCCGGACAGGGTAGAGGACAGAATGCAGCAGCAGATGCCAGCACCACCAGACCGCACCACAGTCATGGCCATGATCGTCTGGCGTTTGGGATGGAGATTGCCAGGGGACTCAGGTATAGTGCCTCTCTACAACCTCACGGTAAGCCAAGCTACTCAGCTGCAAGGGGTTTCAACAGCGGAGGAGCGATTGGAGCTCTTGTCAGCTTTTGTGCAGGAGGCGCAAGGGATGCCAACAGACGGACCAACTCCTCCCTGTCCTGTCACTGACCTCCAGCGCTTTCAGGCAACCCTAGACAGGCTGTGGACAGCAGTTCGGTGGGAAAATAAAAACAAAGAGACGCTGTGGCGTTTGGTGGTCGATGGGATACCCATGCCTGGCAACACACATCTTTCCAGGGTGCCCATCAAACCATGTGGGTGTGGCAGCTATGGAGCTGATACTGATCAACCTTGCTCCCCACGCCTGCACCACTTCTGGGAGTGCCCTATAGCCAAGGCGGTGCGAGAACAGATCGACAGACATTTGCCATTGCCGACATCAGCCACCATTGAAGGGGGCATGACCAGGCAACAGCTATGGCTTGTCCAAGCACCTCCCGGTTGCGAGCAGGCCCCATGGGATGTGATAGCTTTGGCAGCCTTATCTTCTATGGAATATGGCAGGCACTATCTCCGGGCGGCAACCAGGGAACACAGGCCACAGGGGCCTTCTACCCACGGACGGCAGCAGCAACAACAGACCCACACAGCAGAGCAGGGACCCCGTCAACGGGCTATTACTGACTTCTTCAACCGTTCAGGAGGGTTCCCTCAAGAGGAAGAGGAAGATGCCAACACCCATCCAATCATCTCTATGACACAGCCAGCAATGGACACTCCAACACAAACAGCAGCCTCACCCCTGGACCGTGCACGGGCCCGTACAGTTGCAGACTTTTGGGCACGCTTGCATTCTTTTGCAGCGTTGGGAATACCTCACTATGGCTGGGATCAAGTGGGACCACAACATCCCATCCTAGCCATAGTTGGCACGCAAATGCGGTGTGCAGTTCCGGTTGACATCACCGACCATGGAGCAGCAAGAACAGAGCAGGGGCTTTAGGGCAGGAGTTTTGAGGAGGAGGTTCTGTGGGAGGAAAGGGGGAGAGTGAGGGAGGTAGAGACAAGGAGAGGGCGGTCTAGTTCTCGAGGAGGGGAAGGGAGAGGGTGGAGGGTTTCGTGGCTAGAGGTTCCTGTGTCCAGGCTTCGGGTCCTTAGGGTTTTAGGGGGGGTCAGCGAGAGAGGTCTTTCCTTTTGGTGCAGTTCAGGTGTCTGCGGGGCCAGCTTTGGGTGGGGCCGGAAGGCTTTCTAGGGGGGCGCCAGTTTGGCTTGTCATCCCCCCCTCCGCCTCTTGTTGGGTTCTTCCGGCTTGGCTGTGTAAGGGTGTGCTTTCCTGCTGGTGTTTCTCCTCTGAGGGGATCTGTGTGTGTCTGTCAGGCTCTTGCCAGGTCAGTTTCGGGTTAGAGGAGAGGTTTCCCCGTCCTTTGAACAGCTAGGTGTCCCCCGTTTTCTGTTGGGCCTTTCTGTGGTTTCTTGGTGGCCCTGAGTGCTCTGTGAGTGGCCAGGCGAGAGCCTGTGAGGGCTCGCTGGCCCTAGTGAGAGGGGTAGCACGTGGCAGGACAGACAGACAAAGCCACGTGTTCCTCCCCTGCGCTGTGGCTCGGTCCGGTCAGGACCCCCGGTGCTCGTCTTTGAAGGGCGAGTCGCCCACAGTGTAACACCCATACATAACATAACATAACATAACATAACATAACATAACATGGAAGCAGGGGTAAGACAGGGTTGCCCCCTAGCACCCCTGCTGTATCTCTTTGTTGCCCAGGCCTTGTTCAGCTGGCTAAAGAGCCAAGAGATAGGCCTCCGCCTATTGCCTTCAGATGATGACAGGGTCACAGCCTGTCAGTTTGCTGACGATGCAGAAGTGGCCCTTGAAGGAGAGGAATCCGTGCCAGCCTTCCTTGAAGTCATGGATACGTTTGCCCGGGCATCAGGTCAACGCCTGAACCTGGATAAGATGGAACTCCTACCCATAGGGGCTGTGGACGACCACCGTCAGGGAAGCACAATAAATGGCCTGAAGGTGGTCACCACTGCGACAGCCCTTAACTTGCCAATGGACAACCAAGTGCAGCCGTCCCAACCAGACTGGCCTGAGATGCTAGCACTGGCCTACACGAGGATGCAACGCCTAGCCCATTATCCGCTCTCTGCCTTTGGTCGGGCTGCAGCAGTCTCAAGCTATTGCCTGCAAACAGTCACTTGGCATATGGAGCATGGTGGACCACCTCCAGATACCACTCTGACCTACATTGAACGCTTAGCTGCTCGCCTTGTAGATTATAACATAACATAACATAACATAACATAACATAACATAACATAACATAACATAACATAACATAACATAACATAACATAACATAACATAACATAACATAACATTCTAATAACATAACGTTCTACCCCGACCGAGAGCGGGCCAAAGACCCTAAAGTTAAGGGCAGGGTGCCCCCATGTCGATGGACGGTGACGACCCCAATTAAAGTGACCTGCGAGCTGACCAGTAGCGGAGTTGACGCCTTAGTTGATTCGGCAGATTCCGCTGGATGCTGGTGGTGGGTGCTGAACCTGGGAAAACCACTGATTTCGGAGAAGTCGGCATGGGAGACTGGATGAGGGTGCCCCGAAACACCGGGGAAGGTAGGGACTGCCAGGTTAGTGGCCACGGGTGATGTACCCCCCTATCCTACACACATAACATAACATAACATAACATAACATAACATAACATAACATAACATAACATAACATAAACCTTGACCTACAATTACCTGACCCCCGATGGTAACCTCCTTACAAATATCTACATGTACCATTCCATGTCCAGTGTCTGCCTGTCTTAAAGGTTATCCAGATCCCGAGGTAAATAGCTCCCGTAACTTAGGTTGAGCCATGCGCCCGCCTTGAAGGAGTTTTTGTCGTGGATCTGTCAGCAACAACAACAAAAGAATATATACATATATATATATATGTATATATATATATATATATATATACATATATATATACATATATATATACATATACATACATATATATATATGTATACATACATAATTTATGTATATATATATATGTATATATATATATATGTATACATACATAATTTATACATAGATATAGACATACATAGATGTATGGTTAATACTAACGTATCACCGGCATGACAGTGTCACCGGTGGTCGTTCAAAATGACTTAGAACTTGCGCGCTAATGAGGCAGCAATCGTCTGTTCAAGTCTCACCTTGAGCATATAATTTTTTGGCTGAACTAGCGGCGACCGTCGCGCTCGCGGCGGCTTTCACTTCGGCGGCCTAACTCTGGTTTATAGCTCGAACAGCCGCCTTTCTTCCTTGTGGATTGCCTTCTTTTACTCTATTTTCTACGGCAGAGTGAACGGCGATTATCGCGCCTGCTGCGACTTGGAGCATCCCGCTCATTCTTCCGACTCTTGGCCACCAACGGGAACAACCGCCACTCTTAGGGAATATCTTCTTCTGCTCTCCTTTAAACGGCGGAATTAGAGGCAACTCTTGCGCAGGCGGGGATTCGGAACCTCTCGCTATTCCCTCTTCTGGCCGTCATTGCAGACAGTCGCAAGTCGTTCTTCGGAAGATAAACTCCTTTGCTTCTCTATGCCATCTTAGCCTTCACCATGATCGATATCAACCGCGCGCGGACCACCGCGCGAACAACAAAATCCATTGGCCAGGAATCAGCTGCAGCCAACAGAGGCCCGTCCGCCCGGCCTCCGATGGCAAAACGCTTCGTTAACCTGGACCAAATTCAACGGGAATTACCAGCAGGAACTCCCATCCTACTCGACCAAGAGACCTTGGCCATGGACATCCATTGGCCACCAGATTCTAACCCGGCAGACGTCCACGCCCAGCTTTTCGGGCCCCTCACGGATGCAGTCATTACCAAAGTGTACGAGGTTATGGTGGCCAACATGCCAGGCCTACCATGCAGCCTGCCAAAGATTGGCAGGCATCACCAGTACAAGCACCCCAATGGCAACGTGGTGCAAGAAATTACCATTCTTCTCCCGAAGGGTGGCAGGGCATGGCTCCTATCATCACCCGCAGTCGCCAGGGGACACCTGAGACTGGGGCAAGTCCACCTTCTCCCGAACAACCCACCCATCACCGTGGAGGTCCACATCAAAAACCTCCACAAGATGCAGCCAGCACTCTGGGAGATATCAGGGGTGCCTTCAAGCCTATCCCCGCAAGCTATCCCAAGCTTCCTAGCGCAAGCTTATTCATCAGAACGATCCTCCAGACCCATGGATGAGTTCCAAGACCTCAAACCCACGCGCATGGCTGACACATGGCGGGTTAAAATGGCACCGGGATCCCCCAGCCTCCCACCCCAGAGCCTGTTCAGCTTTGGACGACCGGGGGGCTTTTTGAACCAGGGCATGCTGGTGGCTACTAGGCTCCGGTCAGTAGTAGAGGAGGCCCCGTTTCGTATGCCCTGCAAACCCCCTCCACGAACGGAGCTCAATCGCCAGCAAGACCTCAAACGTCAACGCCTGCCAACCCACCAGCCAAATCCCCCAGCCCAGCCCACAGCCCGACTGAGAGGTCTGGACCCCTCGTCCAGCATGGCCAACACTGTGCCATCCTTTGCGGATGTTCTCAGGCAGCACCCACAGGGGCCCCCAAGGCAACCCACACCCAGCTCTCTGATGCCACTCCCACCTGGGGCGCCCCAACCCATGGCCCCACCACCCAGGCTGCCGCCCCAAGCTATCATCGAAGCAGCCGCAACAGCAGCAATGGCCAGGGAAGCAGCAGCCAAAGCCGCTACAGCAGCATGCAAACCCAGAACCCCGACTAATACCACTGATGTAGTCACAGAATGTGCAGCCCAACCACCACCTCCCCAACCAGCATCAAAGCCAGACAACCAGGGGGTGGTGAACGAGGTCAACGCACCAGCTGGACGCTCACTCTCCAGGGCCAGGGCACAAGAGCATACCTCAAACAGCCACGCCCTCACCAGAACCCAACAAAACAAAATTCGCAAGCAGCGACTGACCCACCTGCCAGAGGAGGTACGAGCCCAGCGGCACATGGCCCAAACAGAGAGGGCAAGGCAAGCCCGGAAGGCCAAACTAGCCTTGCAACGGAAGGAGAGGGAGTCAACGGTATCAGGTGGTATAACCAAGGAGGCACTCCGACCACGGCGGACACCCACTCGGCGTCCCCGGCAAACCAAAAACAACCCCAACCCATCCCAGGACATGGACTGCGATGGGAAGGAGTATGACCCCCCCAACCGGGAAACCCAAGCCGGATAATGTCCAGAGGCAACAAGAGAAGTCAGCGGCAGGGAGCTATCTCAGGGCATCCACTGCGCATAGCCACGCACAATATGCGAGGGCTTCTGGCCTCTCATGGCAGTCGACTTCAGGCAGCGGTACGTCAATGGGCTGAGCAGCGGCTGGATGTTGTATGTCTGCAGGAAACCCACCACACTACCCTCCAGCACCAATGCCTGTTTGAACGGGATCTTCGTTATGCCACCAAACAGATCCACACACAAAACTGGAAGATAGCAGCCTACTCTTGGTCTAACTCGACGCACACAGCAGGAGTGCTCATCCTCATCAGACAGGGGCTAGCTTCAGCTCTGGCACCTAAACTGGCAACACCCCAGCATACATGTACGAGAGGCCGTTTCACCGACTGTATCCTCCACTGGGGGGGACACCGCCTGCACATCTGCAATATCTACCTCCCACCTGGCACTACCTCGATGGCTGCGGAAACCCGGCGACAACTCTTCGAGAACGCCCTGGCTGCCACCACAACGCAAGCCATGGAGGACAATAGGGACACCACCCTTATCTGGGCAGGAGACTTCAACTTTGTGGAAAACCCAGAGTGGGACTCGTCCGCAGGAAGAGATGGGCGTCAAGCAGATAGGCCTATCACTGAGATGCGGCAGCGGGCAGGCCCACAGATGGTAGATACCCACCGATACCTCCACCCAAGGCGCCGTGACTTCACTCACCTGTACCATGCACCCACCCCAGGCGGTTCACGCCTAGATCGCATCTACATCAATGAAGCCAAGCTGCCGTACCTATGCCATACAGCCATCTCCTTCCACACAGCCTCAGACCACCGTCTTGCCACACTTCATCTCCTACCTTGCAAAAATGAGGTCAAGGGCCCAGGCATCAAGCGTATACGCATGGCCTTCACTGACCATGAGGATTTGGCTACAAGCATGGCGGAGTGGATCCGGAACCAATGCCAAGAGGCACCCTCAGTCGAAGAGAATCCGGGCAACCTTATTGCTTGGTGGCCTGGTTTTAAACGCCGACTAACCTTCCTAGCACACCAACTCAACAAGGTAGCGCAACAGCGCAGACAGCAGCCAGGTGCTCATACCCAGGAGGCCTACCTTGGGGTCCAACAGGCCCAACAAGCCCTCGATACTATGCCGCACTCACCACACCTACTACAGCAGCTCATAGATGCCCAAGCAAGACTGGCTAGGGTGCATATTGAGGACAACGCCAGGGTGGCAAAAAAGACCCGGGTCCACTGGTTACACGCAGGAGAGCGTCCTGGCCCAGCTCTGACAACCTTCCTGCAAACCCAAATCCAGGACCAGCAAACAGCCCCAGTGGCACTCCAGGCACACTCAGGCCGACTGGTCACTAATCCAGCACAGCTACCACAGGTCGTAGCGGACTTTTGGGCAGGGGTATGCAGAGCCCCAGACTTCACCACTCCTGAAGATCGCCAGTCAGTGCTAACCCAGTTAGCAGCAGCCAACATCCGACTCCCTGAGGAAGCTGACGAAGTGGCTGGGTCCCCGACCATTGCTGTGACTGAGCTGGGTTTCGCACTGAAGAAGAGCCAGCCAGGCAAAGCACCCGGATGGGATGGCATCCCAATGGATCTGTACCGCAAGTTCTGGCCAGAGATTGGCCATACCATGGCAGCCCTCTTCACGGCTATCGGCAAAACAGGGCAGGTGCCAACAGGCTTTCTGGATGGTATCATTAAGGTGCTTTACAAGAAGGGAGACCCCAAACAGCCTGGTAACTACCGCCCTATCACACTGCTTTGCTCGGACTACCGCTTGCTGGCCAAGGTGCTGGCAAATCGCCTAGGGCCAGCCCTGGGACGAATCATTAGCCCTGAGCAGTCAGCTTTTCTGCCCAAGAGGCTCATTGGGGCCAGTGTTCTCTTTCTACGCCATCTGCCTCATCTCTTACGGAAATTGAACCGCCAAGGTCTGCTGGCCTTCCTGGACTTCGCAAAAGCTTATGACACAGTGGACCGCAACTTCCTGATGGGGGCGATGGAGGCGATGGGAGCAGGCCCACAGCTTTGCAGTTGGACCCGGATATTGCTTAGCAACACGCGGGCAAGAGCCATGGTGAACGGTTTCAAATCCAGGCTTGTTAAAATGGAAGCAGGGGTAAGACAGGGTTGCCCTCTAGCACCCCTGCTGTATCTCTTTGTTGCCCAGGCCTTGTTCAGCTGGCTAAAGAGCCAAGAGATAGGCCTCCGCCTATTGCCTTCAGATGAAGACAGGGTCACAGCCTGTCAGTTTGCTGATGATGCAGAAGTGGCCCTTGAAGGAGAGGAATCCGTGCCAGCCTTCCTTGAAGCCATGGATACTTTTGCCCGGGCATCAGGTCAACGCCTGAACCTGGATAAGATGGAAATCCTACCCATAGGGGCTGTGGACGACCACCATCAGGGAAGCACAATAAATGGCCTGAAGGTGGTCACCACTGCGACAGCCCTTAACTTGCCAATGGACAACCAACTGCAGCCGCCCCAACCAGACTGGCCAGAGATGCTAGCCCTGGCCTACACGAGGATGCAACGCCTAGCCCATTATCCGCTCTCTGCCTTTGGTCGGGCTGCAGCAGTCTCCAACTATTGCCTGCAAACAGTCACTTGGCATATGGAGCATGGTGGACCACCTCCAGATACCACTCTGACCTACATTGAACGCTTAGCTGCTCGCCTTGTAGATCGGAAACAGGGCCCAGAAGACCAGGGCCAGCGCTTCACTGGAGTACCTAGCAGACTCTTGGTGGGACACCCATCAACTGGTGGTTTTGGCCTACTGCCCCTCAGGCAACACATTCGGGCAAGACAAGCCATGTGGGCAGTGCGATTCATCCGAGGGGCCCTGATGGCCAGGAGAGAGAGAGAGAGGGTAATGCTTCTGGACACGGCGATGAATACGGTTGCTGAAGAAGAGGAAGAGCCAGTTACTAGTGGTAATGTTCGAAGCCTCCACCCCTGGATCCGGACCCTGGCCACCTACCTGGAGATCACCCATCCGGCCTTTAAACCTTGGGCCCTTACCACTGCCCAGGCAACTGGGCCCTGGCTGGGTGGAGAGACCTTGCCTGAGGAGATCAGCCGAATTGTAGGGGCTTTAGGGCACCTCCCACCACTAGAAGATGTCAGCAACCCACCTTTAGCCCCTGGAGACTGGTGCTGGGCGGCTGCTCTCTGGGGAAATCCTTTGCTGCCCAACAATTCGGACAATGGGGGAAGCATCAATGGTAACAACCACCGCCCAGGCCTGGAAACCCGTCACCCACTGATGGCTTCATGCAGAAAACTGCTCACAGTTGGGGACCTGGTAAGGGTGTACGACATGCTGGAGCATGACCAAATACCCCTCCCTCAGTACATGACCTGGCTAGACTGGACCCAACAGTTTCTAGACCCCTCAGCTAGCCCCACCCAACTGCGAGACAAGGAGTCTACCCGTATGGCTCTCTCGGCTCTATGCAACGATATCAGCCCGGCATGGATAGCAGCAGCACGGAAGGTAGTCAACCGCTTACAACCCCAACAGCCGGACAGGGTGGAGGACAGAATGCAGCAGCAGATGCCAGCACCACCAGACCGCACCACAGTCATGGCCATGATCGTCAGGCGTTTGGGCTGGAGATTGCCAGGGGACTCGGGTATAGTGCCTCTCTACAACCTCACGGTAAGCCAAGCTACTCAGCTGCAAGGGGTTTCAACAGCGGAGGAGCGATTGGAGCTCTTGTCAGCTTTTGTGCAGGAGGCGCAAGGGATGCCAACAGACGGTCCAGCTCCTCCCTGTCCTGTCACTAACCTCCAGCGCTTTCAGGCAACCCTAGACAGGCTGTGGACAGCAGTTCGGTGGGAAAATAAAAACAAAGAGACGCTGTGGCGTTTGGTGGTCGATGGGATACCCATACCTGGCAACACACATCTTTCCAGGGTGCCCATCAAACCATGTGGGTGTGGCAGCTATGGAGCTGATACTGATCAACCTTGCTCCCCACGCCTGCACCACTTCTGGGAGTGCCCTATAGCCAAGGCGGTGCGAGAACAGATTGACAGACATCTGCCATTGCCGACATCAGCCACCATTGAAGGGGGCTTGACCAGGCAACAGCTATGGCTTGTCCAAGCACCTCCCGGTTGCGAGCAGGCCCCATGGGACGTGATAGCTTTGGCAGCCTTATCTTCTATGGAATATGGCAGGCACTATCTCCGGGCGGCAACAAGAGAACACAGGCCACAGTGGCCTTCTACCCACAGACGGCGGCAGCAACAACAGACCCACACAGCAGAGCAGGGACCCCGTCAACGGGCTATTACTGACTTCTTCAACCGTTCAGGGGGGTTCCCTCAAGAGGAAGAGGAAGATGCCAACACCCATCCAATCATCTCTACGACACAGCCAGCAATGGACACTCCAACACAAACAGCAACCTCACCCCTGGACCGTGCACAGGCCCGTACAGTTGCCGACTTTTGGGCACGCTTGCATTCTTTTGCAGTGTTGGGAATACCTCACTATGGCTGGGATCAAGTGGGACCACAACATCCCATCCTAGCCATAGTTGGCACGCAAATGCGGTGTGCAGATCCGGTTGACATCACCAACCATGGAGCAGCAAGAACAGAGCAGGGGCTTTAGGGCAGGAGTTTTGAGGAGGAGGTTCTGTGGGAGGAAAGGGGGAGAGTGAGGGAGGTAGAGACAAGGAGAGGACGGTCTAGATCTTGAGGAGGGGAAGGGAGAGGGTGGAGGGTTTCGTGGCTAGAGGTTCCTGTGTCCAGGCTTCGGGTCCTTAGGGTTTTAGGGGGGTTCAGCGAGAGAGGTCTTTCCTTGTTGTACAGTTCAGGTGTCTGTGGGGCCAGCTTTGGGTGGGGCCGGAAGGCTTTCTAGGGGGGCGCCAGTTCGGCTTGTCATCCCCCCCTCCGCCTCTTGTTGGGTTCTTCTGGCTTGGCTGTGGAAGGGTGTGCTTTCCTGCTGGTGCTTCTCCTCTGAGGGGAACTGTGTGTGTCTGCCAGGCTCCTGTCGAGTCAGTGTCGGGTTAGAGGAGAGGTTTCCCCGTCCTTTGAGCAGCTAGGTGTCCCCCGTTTTCTGTTGGGCCTTCCTGTGGTTTCTTGGTAGCCCTGAGTGCTCTGTGAGTGGCCAGGCGAGAGCCTATGAGGGCTCGCTGGCCCTAGTGAGAGGGGGAGCACGTGGCAGGACAGACAGACAAAGCCACGTGTTCCTCCCCTGCGCTGTGGCTCGGTCCGGTCAGGACCCCCGGTGCTCGTCTTTGAAGGGCGAGTCGCCCACAGTGTAACACCCAATATATATGTGCTCACGGCCCATTACTAACTGTACTAGCAGGTCATCCATTCTAGCACCTGCCAGCTAGGCTAGCTAGCTAGGTACAGCATATTCGACGCTGATTAATCCTACGTAGGTACCTACACCGGGTCGCTCGGCCCAGCTGACGGGTGGCGTACAGGGCCCTACAAAAGGCCTTGCTGACATTCTACAGCAGATCTGCCTTGAAGGTCCAAAAGCGCTCTGAAAGCCCTGCCCGCCGCCCGGGTGCGGCCGACAGATCCCCATCCAGCAGCCTGCCCAGTCCTCACGCATACCTCCCGCAGAGTATGTGGCCAGCCCACACCAAGCTCCATGATTTGGTCCACTATATCATGGCCCTCCTCCAAATCGATGACGAGATCGTACTGCATGGAGTGGGAGACGAGCGAGGCAGGTATGGGGCGCGCCAAATGCATGGTCGGGGGGGGGTCTTTGCATGTGTAGGTCATCACAGCTCCTATCCTCATTTTTGACGGTTTCATGATGAACACCAGCACTGGCCCGATCTTGTCCCAGGAGCGGGAGTCAGTTCTCCAGTACGTCCGGTTGAAGAGCTCGTTATCTTCGTAGTCCCACTTCATTTGAAACATGGCGAATTTGAGGTACGACAACAGTCGCTTGCGAGGGTTCCTGGGGTTGAAACGACAGCAGAATAGGACACGGGGAGAGAAACCGTGAGGTTAGGTGGGTCTTGTCAGCAAGAGCATACACAGTGCCACCCAACATCGGACGAAGGCCGGCCCGGGGACCCGGGGGCCCGAGTGCTGCCACCAGCTAAAGAGGTCCAGCTGTGGAGCTCTGGGCAGACGAGAGACAAGGGGCAACCGGGTATCAAAATGGGGTCTGTTGCCTCTTGGTGACCTTCCTGATGCCGTCCCGGGCCCTAGCCATAACTTCCACGTCAACACCTGCTGCCGCCTGCCGGACCTAAACTTCCTTTATTTCGAGGGAGAGTTCTTGAGATGTGGATCCGCATTCACTTTACATCCACGTACAAACCCCTCCCTCCCCTCCCTCCCCGCCCTCCCCTCCCTCCCCTCCCTCCCCTCCCTCCCCTCCCTTCCCTCCCTCCCCTCCCTTCCCTCCCTTCCCTCCCTCCCCTCCCTCCCCTCCCTCCCCTCCCTCCCCTCCCTCCCCTCCCTCCCCTCCCTCCCCTCCCTCCCCTCCCTCCCCTCCCTCCCTCCCACCTGATAATAATCACGTTGCATGAGGACTTCGATGACCCGGAGAACTGGGGATAGAGTTTCTGATGACGCGGTTCCGGTTGCACAGCTTGCATGTGCATGGTTATTGAAAGGGCAAACATAACTTTTCTTTGTGTAGCCCTGCATGGCCCCTCCCGCGCCCACAGGCAGGTGCGGTCAGATATCGGGTCCCCACCGGGCAACATGCCCCTGCACAACAGCTGGCCCCTCCTCTCTATTTCTATATCCCCACATTGCCACAATCCCCTCATTGCCACTTCTGGTCCCTCTCCGCACTGCCCGCGGGCACTATCTTCTGAGAGGCTCTACAGCCCACACACGGCCTTGCCTCCGAGTGTTCGTCTGACCCCTCCTGCCGACGTCGTGGATGACCACGTCCCTTAAGCCCCTTAAACCCCGACCAATGCGTGCGTGTTCATTCCTTCCTCGCCATCACACTACGCCCTGGCAGACCCCTGCCTCCTGCCGCATATATACGTTTCACCCAAATACCCAACGGCCTCGCCTTTTCATAAGTCCAACTAATCTGGAAAGTCATGAGCACCGAAGGCCAATACAATAAAACGACATGATCTGCGAGAGAAGGATAGGTACGTGGCCTTGGTGGCCTCGATACCTCAGGGTCGTGACCTCACCTAAGACCTCGCTTGCGCCTGTCTCCGTGTATTCCCAGCCTTTCGGGAGCACTGAAAAGCTACATTGGAACGCTGTGAAGCTATGGCTGGCGATGCGCGTCCAAAACTTGTCGTACAAAGCGCAAGTCCGGCAATCCGGCGAGCACTTGGCTACGACACTTCCCTTGAAGCGTCCGGTAGTGGGGGCTTTAACAATCTTCCTTTGGAAGGCAGGAGCGCTGGAAGCATATAAGACACCTTTCCCAACTGTTTATGTCGCTGCTACCGTACGTATCTGTTGTCCCCTACGTGGCTGAAATCATCGTCATCACCATGTAGTTGTCTACATGATGATGCATGTCCCGTACCGCTGCCCCCCGCACTTCCCTGGTTATGTTCGTATGGGAATACAATTACAACACTGCACGATACTCTCACATACAAGCCTTCCAAATCCAAATCCAGATCCAGATCCCATGCAGGCGAATTCAGTCACCGCAGTGGCACAGACGCCCAACCGTTCAAGTACGTGTACATTCTTGATTCAACTCGCCACGTCGTGACTTATTCTTGACCGGTAATCAAAAATACATCTGATGGTGTCTGGCATATGCTATCTATCTGACGCGCATCAGATGACATGTACCGAAGTACGTGTTCAAGGCACCGCGCTGAGTATGTATGTCTCGTTGGCCACTGCGGCCCAGTGGCCCAGTGGGCTCGACCCGACTCAACGAGCATCAGGGCAGTGCGTCAGACCGGCAGACTTATTCTTTAGAGTAAGCCGTGCTTCGACAAATCAACAAACGATTTCATTTGATGGTTGTGGTGGTGCGGTGGCGGTATGGGTGCGGTGGCGGTTGTGGTTGTGGTGGTTGTGGCAACTCACTCCGCTTAGAGCCAGCAGCTCTGTACGTCAGGGGTATATCCCTCTGCTCTCCAATTCGAAGATATAGAGTCACTTGGTGAATTGTCCTCCGCCGATCACGGAGTACCGGGGACTGTTGACCATGCGGTGCGATGCGGTGCGGTGCGGTGCGGTGCGGTGCCAGAAGGACAACAACTGCTATAATGCAAGCTTGCCTCTCCCTATCTGGCCCACTGGCCCGCTACTTCGCCCGCTAGATGGCAAACCCGTTTTACCGCTCCACTCCCAAGACAGGACGCATGAGGCAGAGGTACGTGAGACACGTAGTGAAGTCTGATCACACCCCGGCCGGGGCCGCTGCCGGTGTCCCTGCCCTTGCTTCCCCAGCAGCGGGTCCCGGGAACGCCCGTACTTTCACAGCCGTACTCAACCGCTCTAGTGCATCTCTTATCGTGGGCCTTGTATCTGGGTCATCTGCCAGGCATTCCCTTATCAGCTCCGCAACTTCGCGCTGCACATGCGGGGGGATTTCGTCCGTTATCGAAGTCGGCGCCGCAGACTTGATGGAGTCGGCCTGATGGAACATACTAGGGCACAATCGATACAACCGCCTCGCGTGTACCTGTTCGCCAGCCGATGGGACAAAACGCAGATGATTCAGTACCGCAGGTCACAAATCGCCTCGTGTATTGAGGGACACAGGACGGTGTGTGTGTAACTGGCAGGAGAACTCGCAAAGATCCCCCCCCAATCAGACATACACACACAGACCCCCCCACCACCACCACATGGTCCAGCCCAAGTAGCTTGTCGTCGCCTTTTCTTCAAGTAAAGTACCACCTGGCAAAGTGCCCCTGCGGTTTGTTCATATACCATTTCCTCTCCCAACTTCGTGTTCGTAATTTCAAGCAGCCTGAAATTACGAATCTAGTCTGGCATGGCATAATTTGGCATGAAATGATGTTGTATGACATGGCACGACGCGGGCTTTTGTAGCAACCCTTCCAAGCAAGATTTAACGAAGTCCCTCCCTCGCACCACTGCTGGAATATCTTCGTACAGATTTTCATCCTTCCAGGTCGCCAGTTGGTAGAGTACGACACCCCAGCTATAAACGTCCGCCTGCGTAAGGAGAAGTGCGGCACACTAACAGACATGCCCCCGGCATAGATGCCACATTTCGTTCCTGTCATACATTGGATGCAGATCCAGATCCAGATCCAGATCAGATGCAGGTCAAGATGCAGATCTGGATCCAGCTGAAATCTCTTCACAGAATTGAAGCCCTATGCTGAAGCTAAGCCCTTATTAGCGCAGCGTAAGTCTCACCTTAAGGCCGTACGACTTCCCACATAACACCTCCGATGCGCTGAAGTAGGGGTTACCCGCCGAGTAACTGCAGTCCAGCTCCTGCCCCGCTCTCAGCGCCTGACTCAGCCCGAAGTCGCACAACTGCAACCAGTACGGCAATACGACACACAGCGGCACTCCCGAATCATTTGGATCGCATTTGGAACATAACAAGACGCACACGCGCACAGACACAGCCACCAACCAAGGAAACCCTCCGATCCCCCAATCCCCCGATTTCCCAGTTCCCCAATCCCCCAACGCACCTTGACGTCGAATTTCGCCGTCAGCAACACATTATCTGCGGACACACATACATACACACAACGACACACACAGGCGAGTGCCTGTTGGGGAATCGCGGCGGCCATTCAGGGAGGGCAGGCTCGCTGACCTTGGTCAATTCCAGGACCAGGACCAGGACCAGGACCAGGACCAGGACCAGGACCAGATGGCCATGTCAGGAGAGTCATTTTTTGTGCCTAGTCGTTACACAATAACCAGTCTTCGGTTGATATCCCTTAACCCTATACCAGGAGTTGGTGCCCGTCCATGTACGCGGAGGGACGCGCCTTCCGGGCCCTATGGCCCCACGCCCCTCCCCCCGACTTGCCTGGTTTGAGATCGTGGTGGACGATTCGTCGAGGATCATCGTGAAGAAACCGAAGGCCCTGTGCGGGTACGGCAGGAAGATGAACACGTCGTATGCATCGTCGTACGGCAGAGGACAAGGTCCCAGAAACACACCACCTGACCGATCGACCGACAGTACAGTTGGCCAGCAACTAAGATTGCCATTTGTGCCTCGCTACTTGAGGGCCTTGCCGACTATCCGCCGTGGCAGAATCCGCACCCTAAACCCCCCCCGCACTCACCGACCAGCAGTGGTCCCCCCCGCACTCACCTCAGCGATCTGGCAGGCTACAGAGAACCTGACGGTGGGCGTCAGACGGCGAGCTTTGTCGGTGCGAAGGAACTCCCGGTGCAGGTCGGTGTGGTACCTACACACATGCACACACACATGCATCCACACATTGGGGGATAATGTCAAGAGGATCAGGTCGTTCTTTTCTCCAGTCAGACCGGGAGCCAGACCGGGAGCCAGACCGGGAGCCAGACCGCCCGCCCCCTGACGCGCCCTGACATGGCTCCAGAGAGCGGGCGCCTTGCCCGCACACCTGTGGAAGACGAGAGCCCGGCGGCCGTCTTTTAGGGTGGTCACGCCGATGAACGTCGCTATCCGTTCGTGCGGGAACAGACCCTGCAGCACTGAGAGCTCCTTCTCCAGGGAGAGCTGCTCCCCGTGTGTGAGGTCGGAGTCGGCCTTCAAGGCCTTCACTGCCACCTGCTCCGGGATGCAACAGACAGATAACATGATAAGGAGCGTACTTGGTAAAGCCTAGCTAAGCTGGCCTTAATAAAAACAAATAACAATAATAATAATGGTGATGATGATGAAAATGAAAATGATGATGATAATAATAATATGAGAATGATAAAAAGTAAAAACACTAAAGATCATGATAAAAAACAATAATAATAAAGATACAAGTAATAATAGGGAGTGAATGATACTTCAAATTGAAGTTTTAGTAATACTGATTAATATAGAATATATGTCATAATATACATAATATAATCTATTAGAGTATTATTAGTAAATTATAACATAACACAATTTTAAAGAATATAACATAGTAAAATGTTATTTGTGTGTTGTGAATAAGGGCTTGAATAGGGGCTCGCACCTGGACCCCCTGGAACGTCCCTCCGTGCACAGACCCGAAGGAGCCCTCACCCAGCGCCCGAGTCTCCAACTCCTCCAACTCCTCCAAGTTCACTATCCAGTTCCACGGCCGCAGCTGGGGGGCGGCGTGTGTGGGGCCACCAACCCGGTCGCCGCCTCGGCCGCTCTCGTTGCCTTTTTTGGCAACAGTCCCCACGCGGCGATCATGCACTTTGGCGCCATTGTTACCACCGCCAGCGCCTGCAGGAGAATTCGGCACATACACACACATACGTCAGTACCCTTGCTTGGATTCCCGTGACACTGAGCACATCCGTTGTCCCCTACCGCCTCCCCCACCGCTCTCACTAGAAGTAAGGTTAGGGTTTGGACACGTCAGACGCAGTGCACAACCTCACCCACCTGTGTCGTACAGGCCCTGGCTTGCACCACCCGTTGTTGAAGTGTACGTTGCGCGCTCGATGGCATCGTACACCTCCTTGTGCTCGTTCGCGTACTGCAGCGTCCGCTTGCCGTCGCAGTCAACGGCCCACGGATCAAGCCCTGGATGGCCGCCGTACAGCCGTATGCACAACATACGTACACACCGTGACCTTTAGGAAGGATCATTCCACTCAAGATTCATTCCTAGGGTTTCAGGGCTTGCTCTTGTTCTTACTCCTTACGGCCGTCTGCGTTGCCGCATACCCCACCTGATAACATTACATAATATAATATAATATAATATAATATAATATAATATAATATAATATAATATAATATAATATAATATAATATAATATAATATAATATAATATAATATAATATAATATAATATAATATAATATAATATAATATAATATAATATAATATAATATAATATAATATAATATAATATAATATAATATAATATAATATAATATAATATAATATAATATAATATAATATAATATAATATAATATAATATAATATAATATAATATAATATAATATAATATAATATGTATATGTATATGTAATGTATATGTAATATATATTATACATGTAATATAATATGTTTATGTTTATGTTTCTTCCAGTGGCGGATAAGATAAGACAATTTAAGGCAAGATAACATAATTTTGTACTATTTTTTACTTTATCTTCTACATCGTAGTATATTGTTATTAATTAATACATATATGTGTGTAGGATAGGGGGGTACATCACCCGTGGCCACTAACCTGGCAGTCCCTACCTTCCCCGGTGTTTCGGGGCACCCTCATCCAGTCTCCCATGCCGACTTCTCCGAAATCAGTGGTTTTCCCAGGTTCCCTATATATGTTTTAGGTATCTCCCTTTCCATCCCCCTCCCATATGAATGCGCCTCCTGACCTTGGCGCAGAAGCCATTCCACGACCAGCCGGTTACCGGCGGCCGCCGCCAACATCAGGAGGGTCCGTCCTCGTCCGTCTCGCACGTGGAGCAGCGAGCGGCCGCCGTGCTCCGAAACCAGCTTCAAGCAAGTCACCAACGCCATATCATCGGCTCCGGTTGATGTCACCATTCGGAAGCCAGCTAAATCAATTCCATCCGCGCAGCAGCGGCATAAGGCACGAAAAAGTTTTAAGGGTAAAAACGAAAAACACAGCAGCTTAAGGACCCAGATCTGTTAAGTGTAAACCCAATCTTGGGCATGCGGGGGGTGGACAGCAAGAGAGACGGGGGACCTGAAGTTTGAAGTCCTCCGCAACTTTTAACCCATTTTCCTGGCTTTCTAAAACCCTACACCCCTGAAGATTTATAATGATTTATAATGAAATACCCGATGACTTTTAATTTTATTTTAAATCCCCCGGTCCTTTTAAACTTTTTCTGTCTAAGTTTCGAACAATAAAAATGATATCATATGTGTAGGTATATAAAATTATATAACATATATAGTGAGAAGTAAGCAACAAAGGTAGCATGCGTCCAGGTCTCCAGGACCCACTCACTCACCCGCGAACATGCTGGCCGTACGTCCGCCAGGGTAAGTGAACAGATCGGGCTCCGCACCCAGCTGCAGCAGGTCTCGCACCGCCTTCTCCTGACCCGCCAGAGCGGCGAAGTGCAGCGGCGTCCAGCCGTCCGCATCGGGCTCGTTCGGTGAGAAGCCCTTGTCCCGCACCAGCTGGCTCAGCGCCCCCAAGTTCCCGGACCAGGCGGCGAAGTGCAGGCTCGTCATGGAAGGCTCCTTCGGGAAGGGGTCAGCGACGGCGGGAGTCAGCGACGGCGGGAGTCGGCGGTGGCGGGAGTCGGCGACGGCGGGAGTCAGCGACGGCGGGAGTCGGCGGCGGCGGGAGTCGGCGACGGCGGAAGTCAGCGACGGCGGGAGTCGGCGACGGCGGGAGTCGGCGGCGGCGGGAGTCGGCGACGGTGGGAGTCGGCGGCGGAGGCGGGAGTCAGCGACGGCGGGAATCAGCGACGGCGGGAATCAGCGGCGGCGGGGGTCGGGGGCGGCGGGAGTCAGCGGTGGTGGGAAGTGAAGACAACGGCGGACATTGCGGGTGCATACAAGGAAACAGGGTGTTAAGAGTGAGCAACACTCATATACGAATGAATGTCAGAGCAAGTAATACGGCCCAGGGAGGGGCCGGGCGCTTTGCTGACTTCAACACAGGGTTCCCCAATGTGGAAGATACTGTTAAGCCGGATGCCCGATAGCGTCTACGTAACATGCCGCAACACAGAGGGTACCGAACGCAAGCTCCTGAAACCTCCGACTACATACAGTTGTACATATGCACACTTATACATCAGACGTACAGATGTGCGCACTCAACCAACAGAAGTACGACGACACCATGTGTGAGGACCCCATCTGCCCATTGGCCTTGTCCGTCCGCCCTTACCTTGCTAGGCCAGGGCGTGCCGGCCCTGCCTCGGTGTTCCTCCGCAGCTGTCAGCAGCTCATCCACACAGCCACAGCGTGCCGAGAAGCCCGATCGGCCGCCCCGCAGTCGCAGCCGCCAGCCAGGAAGCTGCACACCCACCACCAACATCCGCGTTGCGCATGCGGTGCTGCAATCGCCCGCTCTTGCGCCCTCGCCCGCTCCCGTGCCGCCGCCCCTGCCCTTCTCCTGTGCCGGGGTCAGCGGCGAGTCCGGGAGGGGCTCCGGATACAGCCCATCCGCCAGGACGACCGGACTGCCGCCTGCGCCGTGGTACCGGCATACTTCAGCTTATCGGGTTAGAGCCCGGCGTGGATAGCTGTGCTTTAGTGACCCCGCCCCACCCCACCCCACCCCATCCCACCGCCAGCAGAGCACGGAAGAGCCAGACAACACCGGGCAGCATAGGGCGCAAAGATATTCCGGGAGAGGCGGATGGACCGCCGAGGAGCGACACCGTAAACAGGGCTGAACCCCTCGCTCACCGTTCACAACCGCCAGCAGCATACCCCCAAACATATCCCATAAGACGCCTGCTCGCCCACCGCCGCTCGGCAGCTGGAGCGCCTTCTCGAGCCGCTTGGCCAAGATTTCACCACCACCACCGATATCGCCACCCGTACCGCCACCTCCATTGCTGCTTCTGCCGCCTCTATTGTCGTCACTGCGTCGGCGGCTGCGGCTGCTTTGTTGTTGCACACAGCCCCGCTGCATAAGGTCCACCAAGCAGGTGTCCGGTCCCAGCCATCCAGCACACGAACCGGCACCCAGCCACAAGCCCGCCCCAGTCCTCTCCAACACGCCGCCACCGCCGCTGGCGCCACCACCTGACCCATCTACCTGTGCTAGCCCCAGCCACAAATGGCATGAACCTGCTCCTGCCGCAATGGCGGAATCGGGCCCCGGCACCGCCTGGACTTCCAGGGCTGCCCAACGGACCCGTGGGTCACGTGTCTGCTCCATGGCGATCCAAACCGCCGTGTCGCGATTGGCTGCTGTGGTTTGAAACAGCGGCCAGTGAGACTCACAATCGGAATCGGCACCAGATTGCTCTTCAGGGAGGGCGATTAGGAGGCCACGTACAGGTAACGGCAGTAGCGTCGGGGGGCTTTCAGGGAGGGCGGCAGCGGCCGCGGGCAGCATCGCCGAGACAGTTGAGGCGGTAGTGGTCCTGCTGGGTGCTACTGCTGCAGACGTGTCCACAAGGCCCTTTTGGTCGATGCTGAGCTGCTGCTTTGATCCGGCCTTGAAACCCGGGCTGAGGCTCATGAACCCGAATCGGCGGGCTAGCCATGTGTCCAGTGTTGATTGCGATGAGGCGCCACTTTGCGTCTGAAGCGGGAAGTTGGGGGGTGGGGTGGGGTGGGGTGGGGGTCAAGAGAGGCCGTGGAAACGTAGACGTCGCTCGTCCAAAACGTAATTGTACCCCAACAATACGATGAAAACTTGTACATCCCAGGTTTCCAGGATAGATGAAGAAGAATCAGAATCAGAATCAGAATCAGAATCAGAATCAGAAGAAACAAATTTTTTATTTGTTGTGGTAATACTAGAAGTTATTCCTACCTAACGAAATCCAGATTAAAAAAACACCAGTATTCCGTACAGGTCACGTGCGAATGACGTACGAATGGAGCTCCACCCCAGGAATGACCCCCGGCTCTCAACCCTTAGCACTTACCAACTCCTCAAGCTCCCGCACGAGCTTCACAACTGCCCGTCGCGTCTGCTGTTGGTGCTGTTGGTGCTGTTGGTGCTCTAGACCCGCTTGCGGTGTCACTGCCTGCTGATGTCCCGATCCGCTGCACTCCCTCACCTCGCGCCACGCAGATTGTAACCGGGCTGGGATCAGGTGCACTGTGGCTGTGCGCGGCGGGAGAAGCTGCATCAGCCGATGAACGACTTTGTCGCGATGGAGCATGATGGCCAGGTTGAGGGTGGAAACGCCCCAGGGCCAGTTCATGGCGGACATGGACTCGCCGACAGCGTCCCCCAGCATCATCACGCCTTTAGATGCACCCGCGGTATTAGCCAACGTCCTACTCCTAGTGACTGGCAGTGGAGACGGCGACGGCGGCTGTCCGCTAGAGGGGGGAGAACTGTCGCCGTTGCTGGCGGAGGGTGTGGTCATCATGCTTCGGAGCGGAACCGTCTCCCGTGGCGGCGGCGTCACGGGCTCTCGCTGCTGCGGTGGCGGCGTCACGGGCTCTCGCCGCTGCGGCGGAGGCGACAAGGCTCCCGCGGCTGCGACGGAGGACTGGGCGAGTGCCAAGAAGGGTGAAGTGAACACGGCAGCGCGGACACCTGGCAGCGGCGGCAGGGCCCTGCTGGGAGGGTGCGAGCAGGTAGTCGGTGGGGTGCAATGTTGAACTGCGATGGCGGCGGTGGTGGTAGCGGTAGCGGCAGTGACACCGGCGGCGACGGCGGCAGTTGTAGTACTCGTGGATGGTTGATGTTGCGTATCTGCAACGGGTTTATGTGTGTGTTTTGTGTGTGTGTGTGGGGGGGGGAAATGGAAGGGGAACGAAATCAGGGACGTAATTGTTGGCTCTAAACAGCCAATCCACGGATAGGAAAGTCGACGAGGGACTTCCTGGAGCAGAGTTGGAGAGCGTTGTCGGGGACCTTTTTATTAACCTGCACTCCAGACCTTTTCTTTGGAAGCATACCTGTGCGATATGTAAATAATAAACAAAATATCACCACAATAAACGCCATCGCAATAAGAGTGAGAAATTGAGTATCATATCGATTCAAATGCTGTGCCTATCTAAAAATCAGGATAAGGTTGTTATCTTATAACTCAAAGTTATCATATAACTCTCAAAACGAATCAACTATTTAAATAAAGACATACAGACGGACATAACGCATTCACTTCGTCGCAGACATAGACACCTAGGAAAGTATCCGCACGCCAA
Organism: Volvox africanus; assembly: GCA_030268105.1. Classification (NCBI taxonomy): domain Eukaryota; kingdom Viridiplantae; phylum Chlorophyta; class Chlorophyceae; order Chlamydomonadales; family Volvocaceae; genus Volvox; species Volvox africanus. The sequence continues at coordinate 1,768,576 of BSDZ01000080.1, forward strand.
CGTACCCGTTGCCATGCTTGCCTCATCCGTCAAAGCTGACAGCGCTTCAAACAGTGTTCTGCCGCTGCCGCTGCCGCTGCCACTGCCGCTGGCGAACCCGACTTGCCCAGGCGCCGTCAAGCTGCTCGTCACCGTGACGCGGGAGCTGCCCACGGATTTCCCGGATGACACTCCAGGCGCACCCTTGAACCGTCCCCCTCCCGAGGGGCCGTGGAGAGCTTTCAAGAAAACCTCCATCATCTGCAGGACGCGATCCTCGCCAAGCGGTTGGGCGCCGAAGGAACCGCCGCCGCGTCGCGCATGATCTGCACAAGCCCCCGCATCTGCCGCCGCCGCCGCTGGGACCAACTCCCGCGCGCTGGCAACCAATGGCAGCGGCGTCGCCACCACCAAAAGGTCGAAGGGCCTGAGGCCATTGCCACTGGTCAAGTGCGGATCAGCTCCAAGGTCTTCCAGAAGCGCCGCCAATGCGTCCACCGCGCCGAATGCGACAGCGAAGTGCAGCGGCGTCCAGCCGGCGGCACCGGACGCCCGCAGCGGCACTCCGGCCCCTCGGGAACTTTCTGTCGTACGGGCATTCATGTCGTGACCGTGGAGCTTCAGTAACCCAAGGACCTCCGCTGCGTTCGCCCGGGCGGCTAGGTGGGCTGGAGTCAGCCCTGAGTTGTCGTACAAGCACGGTGAGTGCCCAGCGTGCCTAGCGATGCCACCGTCGGTGCCGGCGCCACCGCCGCCATTGCATCGGGCGGCTTCAAGGAGCACCTTGACGACAGCCGTGCGGCCGCATCTTGCTGCCCTGGGGGTTGAGGGACGTTACAGGTTAACGTGCATAACATACCTAACAGAAAAGTAACGGAATCTGAAAGATAATCGTAAGGATGTTTATCATGAGATGCTAGCATCTAAGTGTGTACAAGAAACGAAGAGCCATACTTGAAGCTTATATCGGCATCCAGCTGTGTCCCTAGTGCAGAGGAAAATCCCTGTCTGCAGCTTCTGGACTCAGCTTACTGGTCGGCGTACTGAAGCTGCCGTACAAACCTGACCAGCTGCCACTGACGCGAGTGGATACTTCGCTCCGTTCGCTCCGTACGAGTACGATACCTGAATGTGGAACTCCTCTTCATTTTTTCCTTATTCTTTTTGTTCTCCAACCCCGTCTTGCTCGACACGGTTGGACGCCTGTGCGTGCGGAGGTACGTGGCCTCGTGGTTTACATGGCACACATACTTCCCCCCCCCCGCCCCAAACACCCGAGCCGCCTTTCCTTCGACTATCTGCCCCCTTATTCCTTCGTACACTGTCCTTGTAGAGCATGTCCACATCCTGCTAACTCTCAACCCCCCCCTCCAACCGGCCAATGCGTCCCCAAAACCCTGAACCCCATGCGTCCCCAAACCTAAGCTGTGAGAGGAGCACCTACAAATGGAGTGGCGTCGCGCCGTCCACATCGCGCCTCGTCACGGAAGCCCCCAGGCACAACAACTCCTGCGCCGCGTCCTCGCAGCCATACTCGGCCGCCACATGCAAAGCCGTCTTGTTGAATTTATCAAGCCCTTCTAAGACCTGGAGGGTATGCTTCCTCCCGCCCGCGGCCCGCACAGTGTGATCCAGGAGCACCCGGAGCATGGCCGGGCAGCCCCGCATGGCTGCGTGGTGGAACGTACTCCAGCCATCGGGAGTGCACAGTTGCGGTGCGGCGCCGCTGTGCAACAGAAGCTTCGACGCCTCGACCGCATTGTTCGCGGCGGCGCACAACAGTGGAGTGCGCCCGGCAGCGTCGTACAGGTCGATGCCGCTCCGCTGGGAAAAGAGCGGCAGTAGCAGCTCTAAGGACGCAGCGTTGTTGGCAGTAGCAGCGTAGTGGAGGAGGGTCTGCTGACCGATGTCCACGACCTCCAACGGGTCTGCGCCGCTATCGGTCGGCGCTCCGATACCACAAACTGAACGTACGGCGTCCACCACACCCAGTGCCCGCAAGATTGCGTACAGGGCATCGGGACTGTGCACGGCGGCTGTTTGTCGACGCAGAGGTGACAGGGATGGCGAGTTCTTTCACAATCGAATCACAGAAGTACATTTCTATCTACGTAAAAATGACATACTATGTACAAAGTACATAAAAATTAGCGTACGCCTGCATAAATCAGATATTGATGTTCGGGTTGCATCCTCTTCAGGGTTCCCACGGCCGCCGTAACAAATTTCACCGCCAGCCCCAACGCCCAAACTAGCGGGACTGGTCCGTACCCAAATGAAGCGGGGTGATGGATCGCTGACCAGGCGCAGTAGCACATGCCAGTAAACACCGCTGTAGGGCCCAAGGGAGGATGTCGTACTGTTGGCGGAAGGCGTCTTCTAACTAGGGCTTGAGGGTTTTGGGCTCTGGCTAAGAACCCGCATCGTAGGATCACCCCTAACCCGCACCCATTACCCTGCACTCGCACCTTGCTACCTGCTACCCCTAGCAGGATTTCGCAAGCGGCTGCATTCCCTTTGGTCGCCGCATGGTGCAGAGCAGTGAGGCTATCTTCGTCTCTTGCAAAGACATCTGCACCAAGATTTAAACACTCGGCTATTTCTGCAAGACTTCCTGAACTATTTTTGCATCGCTCAAATAGTGTTTCCGTGAAGTCTGGGGGTATGTCCGGAAGCTCGGGGTCGTCATCATGATGCATTCTGGGGCTAGAAAGGTAACTAAAGAACCCAAAAGTGTAAACTTGAATATCCGGAAAAAGTACATTCCTCTTGCGCTCCGAAGACAGGTTCCTGAAATCCGGGTAATTGGAATGTTCCATATAATATCCCAACCGTCTGGAATAACTTACGAGGATTATAAGTGGTGTATCTGTGTAAGCATACCTCAATTTAAGGCGGGCGCTTTCTTATCGAGGGCTTGCAAGTCTCTTGACCTTTTTGTATGACGGAGCACAAAAAAGGATATGGAGCCGCATTCTCTTGTATTACTTAGCGGATCGGCTCTTGATGCTTGTCACCACACGCACTTGCATGGAGCACAGACGAGAAGGGTCATAAAGCCAGTCCCGCCTCGACAGCATTTGCGGAGTTTGGCTCAAGGCTTAGCACGTTTGTTCCCTCAGCTCAGACAGCTCGGTCGCCGTTTGCGACGGACAAACAGTGACACGTCAGAGGGTGGCCAGGCTAAAATTGCGCGGACATGGACAACGACTTCCGACAATGAGCTGTCCACCACATCAAAACGCTGCTCCACTGTGCCCAACCCTCAGCACCACATCCAGCAAAACCGCCAGCCGCGCTGGCGCGCTCCTCGATGGCGAAGAGTACCTCCTAACGCCTTGCTGCAATTCGGCCAAGAGCAGGTCGCATCACCACCCGTGATTACGGCAAAAGAAGAAGAAGAAGTCATTCTGCTGCAAGAGCAGCACCGTTTGGGAGTCTTGCGGGAGGACCAAGTGCAAGAGCACGATCAGGAACAGCTGCAGACACTTACTCTGTATCTGGACCAAAACTCGGTGCAATGTGAGCAGGAGCAGGAGCAGAAGCAGGGAGGACAGGCACATGTGCAATGTCAACAACGTCAGCACAAACTATTGGCGCACTACCACATGACTTCCGTACCGCATCGCCGAGGTCTGCTACGGTGCCTGGGCCGAATCCTCCGTGCAGCGGGCACACGGATACGGCCTCAAGTAAGTGTCAACCTGGGTCAACTCGTTTGCATTGCGACCTTGTGTGCACATCCATCTGCCACCATGCAGCAGCTGTTCTTGTCACCCTGACCAGATGGGATATGCTGCTGTCCCATCGTCTCCTCCATCACATTTGTTTCAGGGACCCGGCGAGAACGACAAGAACATGCCGGAGCGGATATTGAACGTGGCGACATGTGGGATGTTCTTCCAGGCTGGTGTCAATATCGTGCGGTATGAACCGTCTTCGTACGCGGAAAACAGGCTTACTGTCGACCCTTCGTTCTTTCCCTGATCGATGTCGAGTTGATTGCATAATTGTGTCTATCTATCTATCTATCTATCCAGATAGATAGATAGATAAATAGGTAGGTAGGTAGGTAGGTAGGTAGGTATATGTGTAAATACTTAGCCAGCTTTCTTTCCTTCCCTGGCTTCCCGGTTTTCCGGCTTCCTGGCTCTGTGGCGGATCTCTCGGTGTTGACACCCGTTGTTCATCCGTAGGCTCTGCCGCTCCTTATCCGCGCGGCGTTTTGGCTGGGCCTTCCTCGCCGTGGGAGCCATCGCAACCATCTATCACAGCTCCTGGGGACGCATCCGGCCGCTCGCACGAAAGGTGGATTATTACTCGATTGCGATGTCCAGCCTGCTGCTGCGGTCGGCCATGGTGGGGCCCGTGCCACGCTGGTTAACAGCGGCGATGCTGGCGGCGATTCCCTTCAAGCCCACGTTCATCTCAACCGCCAACTTCACGGCTGTTGAGGTGTGTGAAGAGATGTCTTTAGCGCCATTCTCTTGACATGGCTGGGCTGGCGGCATGTTTTGTTTTGTCGATGCTATGACGCTTCTAGCTTAGGATGGCGTGCAATAGGATATCAATCTGAAGGCTATGGGATACATGGCGAGTACGCCGCTGCCCCCTGTACTATGGCGTTTTGTAACTTCGAACCCTCTTCATATTCACTTGTTGTTAAGGTATTCGGATAAACCAACATCTGCTCACTGTCGCGATGCAGCGCTTGCTTGCCACGTCCCGCTTTTCTGATCAAACACCACCTACCTGCTCACTGTCCACCTAGGCAGGGAACCCTGGGCGAACAACCAGAAAATTACCGGTCGAAAACCGTAATTACCGGTCTTCCTGTCCTGTGTTGATGTCCTTGCATGACCGGGTTTTCCATGTATATGATTAGGACCACCTAAAATGGTGCGACATGTTTATGAGCTCTCTTGACCACGGCAGTGTTGGGCTGGGTGAGGCTTCATCGAGATCTGTATTGCACTTGGCATCCACTTGAGACCCACCGTAATGGCTAGGAAGTACAAGTCCTCCTGTACACGTGTGCCTTTATGTACGTGTTCGCGCGCAGGTGCGGTACCTGCTGCTAGCTTTGTCACAGCGCCATCTGTTGGCTCAGTGGGCCGCACACACGGGCATGTCAGTGGTGGCCACAGCGTGTTTCACGCTGGAAGACACGCCGTTACTTTCGTGGTTCCCTTACACCCACGCAGCGTTTCACACGCTGTCCGCCGCGGCCTTCCTCACATTACCCTCCGCGCTTAACAACCTGACAGGCTCGCTGAGCTTCCACGGCAGCCGGCCATAGCTGCGTAAAACGTCGACAGGGTTCTGCCCGGCATCGCGTTCTGCTCCAAAACCCAGCAGACTATTATCGTAAAGTGCTAGTTTGTGGTTCTTTATTTTCCACGTGGCTGCCTTCTTCTTCGGCTCGTTTAAAGTTTTAACCTGCGGGATGAAGATATGTGTGCGCGCGTTTTTGTAAACCCATTCGTCCAGCTGGAATGCATCAGCATAGGTATGGCATATATCGGCAGCAGCCATTGGCTTCTTGTATGGTATGCAAATTTATGCTGGCCTGCCTGCGAATATGAAGAGCAGCTTGATGACGCCGGTGGATGGCCGCTCTCCAGTTGCTTATTACGCTGGTCTGCCAGGGATGTACAATATTACGTGGGAGGGAACTGTGTTGTCGCCCTGCTGTCAGGTAGCAGTTAGCGGAATATTGTGTTATGTACCGGCACTTTGGCCGGTTCCTATCTCCTGGCTGACAGGTGCTCTTCGGGTGTGTCAGCACTCGATGAAGAATCTCATATGACACCACCGATTTGGGTTTGTTTAGTCCACGTGCGGAGCGTGTTTGTATTGCACGGGTGGTTCCATTCTTTCGGGGTTCCTTCTAGGCTAGCCATCGTGCGTTTTTGCTTCAAGGGTTTAGCCCAAATCTTTCTGACTGCTGTACACAACTTAAGTTTCGTTAACACGGCCGTGCCGCCCCCATGCCCTTGGCTGCTAGGGTGCACGTGTTTCCATGCGCAACCAGTTGTACTCTTTTGTCCAGGGGAAGATACGCCACTCCGTGCCGCTTGATATGCGTTTTGACCGCTCTTCATAGAGAAGATAATATTTATATTTTGGATCGCACACTACTGTATCTGTAGTGGATCAAAGACTTTGCGGAATCGTCCGTGAGTTCGTAATGCCATAGCTGTAATAGCCGTTTTAAACACGATTGTCGCATATATGTTGTAGGCCTGGCGTATGTTTCCAGGTTGAAGGAGAGTCCTGTGGAAGCGTGGATTGGCGTTTCCTTACAAGAGGCAAGAGTAGCATGCATGGGTCTACGGTAGGTAGGAGGGACGGTGAGAGACTGAAAATATCCGATTTGTGCTTGGAAATTCGTGGCCTTACTGCTGCGACATTATTACCGTTCCCCAAGACACATATAGTGCCTTCAAGATCTGCTGTCTCGGTACAATAAATTGGTTCGTATTGATGGCAAGGATGGCATTGGCGTGCATGACGGTCAATGCGCTTAAGTCGTGCTTGTAATATGCTGCATCTATGCGGAGGACCACCCACTGACACACCACCTCTCATGCTCCCCGAAGGCTTCGAAGATCACTGAGCGTCAAGATGAATTTTTTTCGTCCAGCCAGTTACTAAGGTTATTATCAAATTATGGATAAAACGGCATTTCATGCAAAAATTGGGATGGTCGTTTTGCGTCTAATCCATTCCGGTAAAAGTGTGATGCTTGCAAAACCGGACATGGAGCCAGATGTACTGTACGACTGCGTAGAGCGCGGGCGCCGCGATCTGCTGAAAGCGTCTTTAAGGCAAGGCCATAGAAGGGAAGACAACATAAGGATTCATAAAGCTCTATCATCAGCTCTTGCCCTCTCTGTAAGGCTTTGTACAGATCTTTTGGCCAAGTAACGCTGAGGTTACAGTTGCCTTCCCTCAAAGGCCCTCCCATAGCTTGTGCTTAAATTACAGAATAATACATTGACTTGTCCTGGGATTATTCATCGCCTCAGACGCCCGCATCAAGGAAGAAGGAGTCGTCCGCCATAATTGCTCCCAGCTCACGAACGTTGTCGAAGAGACTACCCATATCAGCTCAGGTCCCGAGGAGCTTTCTTTGCATGAGCACCAGGCTCCGAAGGGTTCCCGCAGATGATAGTAAGTGCGGTCATGTCGAGCTAGACGACGCAGTTGTGTTCACATCTGTACATTGGTCAATGCGCAGAAAAAAATATTTTACGCAAATATATCCGTTTGAATTGGTATGTCCGTGTTTAGAGTGGCATGCCGAGGGGAAGTTGTGCAAGCTGTGGCTGACGTTGGGGCCAAGTAACACGGTTCATCGCTTAAGGGGGCTAGCGTTTTCATCGTAAAATATGGATATAAATGGTAAAGGTTACTCTGTTTTGAGGGTGTTGCTGGTGGGGACGCGGAAGCAACCAGAACTCGTTGTCAGTTGCCTTTGGGTTGTTGCACTAGGCGCCAGTTTTCCTTGAAACTGTGAGCATGCTTATGATGTAATCAGCCGCATATGTATTCAAGAAAAAATAAATTGAATTTAAAACCTGCATTTCTGGTTTGGCATCCGCCATGACGCACTCAAACAGTTAAAGCGCGCAAAAGCCCTCGTCCTGACGACTGGCCTTACGGAGCCAGCGATGTGAGTGTCACGTTCGGATTCCATGTAGGGAGCAACTGAAGCCTCCATAGAACAGCAATAGATCATATCCGCAATGTATGCCAACAGTGCTGCTCGCTTAACGCTGACTCCCAGCCCTCACCATCCCACTGTTTCGGAGCTGCAGCTACAACAGCAACAACAGCATCAGCTGCTTGACTGGCGAGGTAGGAGGCGTCAGCAGCGCCAGGGCGACCCGAGCGAAGCACTGGCACATGCGTTGCTGGAAACTGTACGGCAGGCGCTGTACGATGATGGTGGCGACGATGGCACCGACGTCGACGGCGCCACCGCCACAGCAGCAGCAGCAGCAGCAGCAGCAGCAGCAGCAGCAGCAGCCGCAGCAGCAGTGTACACACCTAGGAGAAGCAGTCGGCCTGCGCGCCAATCCGCTGTCCTTGATAGCGTCTTCAATGACCGCTGGGGAAGCTATTCTTTAATACCGATTCACGCGGACCTGGCGGATTATTGGAACTGTCCGTCCTTCGAGGAGCCCTACCCAGATGCCTACCCGGAACAAGATTCAGAGCCTGTCGCATATGTTCATGTGGATGGGGGACGCCACCAGGATGACATTCCTGCAGTGAAGCGACAACGGCACTGGCCCGCAACGCCACTTCTGGCAGAGGGCCGAGCCCAGGGCCATAGGGCTCTTTCAGCACAGGAATTGATGCTGAGGGCAACATGGGCTGCGCACGACCCGGCTACCATTGCGGCTGCGGCTTTGCATCCGGCTGCGGCCTTGCAGCATATGTTTCTGGCGGCAGGACCATTGAGCGCGCTGAACTATCCTCCGCAGTCACATCATGGCGAGGCGATGACGACGCCCTCTCACGGATCCGCACACACCAACGTAAACGACTCTGGAGATGGCGGGGAGGTCGGAAACACCATGCGGGACGACAATAATGACGCCGAGTACGAGGTTCCTGTAGATCGAAGGGAGCAAATCTCCATAGATGATGGCAACGACGCACCCGTCGCGCAGCGCAAGAAGTAAGGGAGTTGCTTTTCGGAGCCACACGGAAACGTTTTCTTTCATTTAAATAGTTTGGGTCCGCCTTATTATTTTTTACCAGTTGGTTTTGAACGGACGATGGCCTTGGAGGTTAGGCGGACTTCCCGCCATGAAGCTGTTAAACATGCCTAGGCACGAAACTGTTGTTGCTATCGATCTTTTGCCTTACAACGCAGCATCATATAGTTCATTTCCAATAATATCTTTACCGGCTTATTACTCCGGGCTTTCCATACACCATGAGCATTTGGATGAACGATGCGGGATGGATGCTGCTACAGATCATTCGTCCACTCTGCATGGACATTATCCCCGGAACAAAAATTGCCTCTCGCCCCTAAATTTTGGGAAGCATATGTATTATTTAAAAAAATATTCAGTTCAATTTGAACCAACCCTCTTAACAATACGTCCCGTCGCCCTCGCTGCGCATCGAACCCCGCCCGGCGCAATAACAGGCAGAATGTCCCCAAGCCAGGCATCCCGGGTGGACCGTGCGCGCACTGCGGCACCACGGAGAGTCCACAATGGCGACGGCCTCTGACTAAAAAGGTGGTGCTCTGCAACGCATGCGGCATCTATTTCAGCCGACATCACTCACTTCCCAAGCGAAAGAAGGTCGGCTCGATATTTGTCAGGTTCAATGACCGGGATGTGATATTTGCCAGTAGTCGGACAGCGTTACTTATGACGGTGATCCTGGCTGCGCTGGCGACGCAGCCCGTGTCCATCCCTGAGCTAAGGAATGCCGCTCCCTCGGGCCCCCCCGTCCCGGTGGGCAAAATGCAGTTTATTTAATAGATTATTTATAAAATATATATCATTAATATATATAGATATGTTACTGTACTATTATACATTATATTATAATTAAAATTATTATTTAATTAATTATTATATCATAATTAAATATATGTGGTACACATTGCATGGTGGTGCTGCTGATTCGCTGGTGAATGATTATCCGTGTATGATTATCGGATGATGTCAGACGGTATTACCCAGCGGAGATTCGCATGCCGTATACGCGTGCCTTTGTTGTCATTTTACGCGCGTCCTTCCTTTCCTTCGTCGCCTCTTATGGCCTACTGTGTCTCGGTTGTTTGGGTACATCTGCATGCTGCAGCTTGCGAGTTGCGGTTCGCACGCGATCCCACGGCCCAGCAAAGCGACGGCACCGACACAGGCACCGACACAGGCACCGACACAGGCACCGACACAGGCACAGGCATCGCCCCCAGAAAAATCGGATTCAACGGCACTGATGTTCTGCGAGGAAAAGTTGGAGGTAGGTCACATACCTAAACCAACTGCCTAAATGATTCTTGAATAAATAAAATGCCAGATCGAATGGGTCCATGTGAACTAGTAAGTCGATCGCATGCACTTTAATCGTCCTTAAGACGCTAGTACGGCGTGACAAATCATGGGACGGTGAATCTTGGCATCTTGAAAGATCATTGTGACCATGATTACTACCAGCACCGTGGCTTTTGTGACTGGACAGGCGGAGGAGGAGGCGGTCTCGCCAGTGTCGTCATTGGCGACAATAGTAGCCGCGCCGCAGCATGCTCCAAATCCGCTCCCGAACCACCGAGCTGAGGCCCTGGCCCAGGTCTTGTCGCCCTCAGGTTGTAAGATCGTTGGCTTGCGCAGTGAGATGGGTCAATCGGGAAGGCCCGTTGGGTATCACAGCTTATGACGGGAGGATAGCGGCCGCTTTTTGTCTGTATGCCGGGCCGTGGGTTCGCACGCGTTCAGGTTGACTCCTGTCATGCGCTATTGCCTAGCTTCACGAAACATGTTGACTGTACCGCCATTTAATCGTTTTCGACTTATTAAAATTTTGCGATCTGGGTTTTAGGCGCACAGCCCCAGAATGACATTATCTGTACCTAAAATAAACACGTAAGAAGTTATTTAAGCTTGGGTCCTTGAACTGTTCGATTCCATGATTTTTGTTAATGAATGCGTGAAGAAGTTTGTGCCCTGCGGTCATGCACGCCGGTACTGCTAGCACGTGGGCATGGCGGGGAACGTGGGAAGGAGGAAATGTGAAATGTGAAATGTCGGGTTGCGAAGGACTCGATTTCCTTTTACAGATCACTAATCGAGCAATCAATCTCGCACGCGTCTCGGCGGTTTTCGTGCAATTGTTCTCGTTTGATGATTATTAATCTGCCGCCATCTACCGTTCCGTCCGTACCGGCTCGCTACTATGGTTGTCGCAGGCCTAGACATTGCTGCGGTCCCGCAAAATCAACAGGAGCGCTCGACGCTGTCCAAGCTCTCCATCCCGTTGATGACGACCTTGCCTATCGTTGGAGGCATTAACGCCATAATTCAAACATTCCTCAATCCTGATCTTACTCCTCAATGAGGAAGTTCAGGAGCTCGGTAACGAAGGCTTCCTTGTAACAATATGTTCCAGCACGGGAGGAGGCGGGCTCGTTAGTTGAGAAGCTGGCCTGGTCGATTAATCTCCCATGCTTTGGTGGATATTTGTACAATTTATCGATTATTTGTGCGTGGATTCATACCTGGCTCGCTTCATACCATGGAAGCGTGTATACCTTGTACCCTCCACGAGCAGATCAGAAAGTTTTCCCCTCCGTGATGCTCCTCCGTGTCTGTGAACGTCTCTGTTGTTGCGCTCATGCCGATTTGCTTGATTTCGTGCCGCGAAGAGGGTGCACTTATGTATTTCTCGGACGGGTCGTTCCTCGGAATTTGGCCAACACGGGCTAACCACCTTTTCTGTTCTCGGTGCCTGACTTCCCGTGATCCTTTGGGATGGTTTAATTGTCGACGGTTGGGAGGGTGCAAATGGCAAACGCAAATGGTTGTCCTCTATCCTGCCACCCTGAAGGGTGTGCAAGATGAATGATGAGTGGGCGAACCGCTGCAGATGACCCGTATGAAGGGTGGGGATGAAATATTATATCTGCAACATGCTAGCCCCTAAAGCCTGTAGATGCGAATCAATTTGACTAAGGCACAACGCCTTCTGAGTGTGGAAGAAGCATTCTCGCTTCTTCGAGAGCTTCGTCCGAGCTCTCCTAACGCCGTACGTAGTGGTCGTGGTTCAGGCATGAAGATGTACTCCCAGGAATGTGTGCACGTGTGTGTCCTATACATGTTTCTGTGGCAATAAATGCTTGATTGGATATGCTTGTAATTGGCTTATTTCAGTGGGTAGATAACGACCTACATGTTCGTGCAGAACGAGTAGACGGGGGCAGGCAGGTAAGAACCTGTGGAACCTGGATGAATTTGCCACGTTTTATATTTGCTTTGATGCGGATGGAATCCTATTAGGATCGAAAGTGTGGTACGAGAATGCGACCTTACTTTGACCCGAAAGTTAGAACGTTGCACCGCTGTCAGGTAACAATTCATTGACACAAAGTTACTTTCTGCTAGGTGTTCATGTGTTTTTTATTCGCTACTGGGTTTCTTCGCCTTTCGGAATCATGTACGGTCCGGTTGACGTGTTATGCCCTCAGTTACGGTGTAGAAATCATTGATTTCAATTTATCGGGAAATGTGAAGACACATGCTCTGTAATCATAGCACGATATCAAGGCTTCATGTCTTTTGCCTAGGGTTTGCTCTTTGCGAGCACATTCCACCTGAATGAAATAATTTCTATCCAAACATCCTTACAATACATATTTATCTGCCTTGAATTAAAATTTTTGGGTCAAATGCATCTTTGGACATCCGGTCAGGTAGTAGCTGGCATTATCGGCAAACATGACGAAAGGCCATGCTATTTCTTCTTTAATGAATAGGTTTGGTCACTTGATAAGAAACATTTCCGTTTTGAATCAGGTTTAGCGGAGGGTTCCCTTCAAGGTGCTGTCGAAGTGCCATTATTCCTGAAAGGTGCCGACTCGTCAACCCAGCTGGGGAACACAAGGAGCGCACAGAGGCCAGCTGAAATCTATTGTAACAGTTTATAAATTTCATCGATTAAACTTCGCGGTTGCCAACTAAACGGAACAGCGAACTTTTAACCGATTGAGGGTGCCTGACCTTCTCCCACGCCTCCGCCATGGGGGAAGAAATGTCGGAGGTAAAACTTTCGTAACTGTTTAATGTAGCCGCAATAGTTGACAATAAGCGCTCCGGTTTCGCTGGTTGACTGTTGCCCATCGCCATACAGGGTGGGGTTTTCGCTCACGCCAAGGCTCGGGCGCTCCTAGAGGTGGTTCGTCTTGCGTTTGAAGAAGGTATTGGATTTGAGGCCGAATTCCTCAGCCCTGGCTCTGCAACAGTTCAAGGGGATGCTGAAGGACCTGATAACGACGGTAAGCACCCGTACCCTCAACTGCCTTACCGGTGTGCTGCGTATGAGCATATTTTCACAGGTGTCTAATCTTTCAGGTTTATCGTTTCCCAAGTCGAAGAATGGAAAGGAGCTTGCACAGCATCCAGCGCATCCACCTCACAGGTCGTCCGGCACTGGCAACAGCTCAAGATTAGTTGCCGGCGGGCCGTGCATGTGGTGTAGTGTCACAGCAACGCCTCAGGTATGCTGGCTCGCGCATCTTGGTTCGCTACCCCCGTACTGTCTTAACATTTTAACATTTAACATTCCATCAGCGTCGCCGCCAGCTGCCCATTCGTCCATTCGACGATGTAACAAAACCTTTGCCTCGCAGTCTTGATAATGATAGCAGCAGCTGATATCCCTGCCGGGCGCTAACTAACAACGCACGGAAGTATAAGGCTTGTAGGTCGCGCTTGCCCTGCGTGACGGTTAATACAACGGTTATGCAACAAACTTGTACACAGATCGTGTTGCGGAAGCTAGGTTTGAGTAAGTGCCCTGCTTACCGCAGAAACTTGTCGCCCTGCGGTATCATTGCCAAGAAACTTCCTGAACGGTTGTTTTTTTGTTATGCGCCATCATGCCGTTACCGTGCAGTGGCGACGGCCGCGAGGGACAAATAAGTTGTTATGCAATGCGTGCGGAATCTTCTTTACTCGATACGGGAAGCTGCCGGAGAGAAGCCATGTGAGCGACAGCTGGCCGTCTTGTGTTAATGACCCAACCCTCAACTCCCAACCCTTAGTCCTCGCGACACCAAGCTGTGCATTAGGTTCTGGGCGTATTGATCACTTGTCGTGCATCTGGAAAGGGATCTTCCAAATGGCTCTCCAGCAATTGGCTGCAATTGGCCGTTGTCATTTTGTAAATCTTACATGAATAGTATGTGTTGTTGATCCACTCATTTGTGTTGTGACTCCCGTTCTTCTTGCCTCTGTCGGTGGCCGGCCTCGCAGCACATCCATGCGGCAGCCAACCAAACCCCCATCGCCGCTGTTGCTGTGGCGCCGCCGGCGCATCCCGGCATGCCCTCGTCGGTGCCCGCCGTTAAAGAGCCGTACCCGCTCCAAAGCCAGGGTGACGTGGACCAGGCCGAGCCTGCCCATAACTGGCCTGCGGAAATCGACGCCACGGACGCCGGTGGTTGGAACCTTCACGAGCAAGTGAAGGCTGAGTCGCAGCAGAAAGCGGTACAGCGGGAGACAGTGTCAAGCCGCACGGGCGGGATCTCTTCTCAGACGAGGTCCAGCGCGCACAAGCGGAAGGGCGCACCTCAGCTGGAGTCCGAATTGCTGCCCTGCATGGAGAGAAGCACCTCAGTGGACATGGATACGAAAGCCTCGCCAGCTCCATCAGAACCGCCGGTTGCTGCATCATTGCCGGTACGGGCCACGTCGCCTATGCATGCGCTATCAGCACACTCGGGTCTATCTAGATTGGTAATGCAGTCCGCAGCACCAGCAGGAGCAGCCTCCGTTTCCGTCAGCGGCAGGATCACAACACCGGCGGGTTCGACGGCAGCGGCAGCGGCAGCGGCAATCATGGAGCGCCCGGTATCTACCTTGATCAATGTCGCACCGCTGGTTCTCGGTTTGCAGAAAATTAGCCAGAGGCAGCATCTGGGTCTGCTGGATCCGTCAATAACGGGGCTGGGGGCGTTGTCATCATTGCCATCATACTTGCAAGGGCCTGGCAGCGCTGCACCCGTGATACAGGGTAAAAGCTCACCTGCGGATGTGGTACGCGGGCTTGGACATCCGGGGTTCGTGCAATCACACGGACTCGGCCGCGCGGCCACCACACTGACTTTGCCGCCAAAGCTCCGCCCTCGGCCTCTCTTGTTGCCGAACGCGGCGCTGGCTGCGCCGCCGCCACGGCCATCGTACGTGCGGCCATCCAAGCGCCATTGGCGGCCACTCGCTGGTGAGTCTGATGACAGCAATGTCAGCACGGACAGCCACGCAGCTATGAATGGCGATCCGGGGACCCCGCACGATGACGACGAGGGCGGCACGGCCACTGCCGGGCCCAATTTCACGAACATAACAACCACCTCAGGCTCAGCGTCCAGCGCGACCGTTGGGACGCTAGGCAGATTGTCCTACTCACCGCTGACGCCTCCAGCTGGAGCGCACTCCCTATCGGCCATCCTTGCACGTCCCGGTATGGCAGTGCCGTCGACGCTGGTAGCTGCCGCTGCAGACGGGGTGAACACCGGTAGCGATGGCAACCCCTTATTACCACCGCCGCTTGCGTCGGAGGCAATTGCGCTGCAGCCGCTGCTGGCAGGAGCTGGTCCAGATCCATTGTCTGCGGCCCAGCTTCTACTGCCGCAGCCTCAGGCCGTTCTGCTCCGAGCGCGCAAGTCGAAGGGCCCTCGCGGTCATGCAGCCAGCGCTACGCCGAGCTCATCCACGCAGTCGTGAGAGGGCGCCACGCCACGATGCCCTACTGCTCTCACCGGGCCTCGTGGTCGTGGTCGACGATGCAGCAAACGGGTGTCAGAAGTACTGGTGTCGGCGAGATATGCCCAGTATGAAGTATAGATACATATTAGTAGCAGCTGTGGCACGGTGCAATGCCCTCCATTTAGGCCGCCATCACAGCCGCCATGTCATGTAAGACCGTGCTTTATCAGCAAAAAGATATTATGCATTCTCATCGAACCTCTCTTAAATACAGTGGGATGGCTATTTGTAACTTCTCGGGCAATCAGCAATCGGGCAATTATCTCAGCTGCAGCAAAGGCCAAGAAGCCGGCCTGCGTGGCGTGCGGATTTCAGCCTTCCATGCGCCATGAAGGTATAGGCAAGGAAGAAGGGCACGTGGAGGGGGATGGGCGAGGATGTGAGATATTAACATATTTGATTCGTGCAAGGGGCGGCTGTTACTACCTCAGATGCATGGGGTTATGGGGGAAGGTTTAAGTTTGATGATGAGGGATGCACTGCCGACCCTGTGTTGAGCAGCGCGTGGTGTTCGAGGTAGCTGCCCTCAAGCTGGATGGATTGATGGATACTTGGCGCTATTGGCTGGATGGCGATAGCAGACGCGGACGCTGTCGCCGCAGCCGCCCATGGATGGCATCCTCATGGAATTCGTCACACCTTCTACCTTTCGCTAAGCCGAGCCGAGTCGAGCCGAGCCGAGCCGAGCCAAGCCGACTAAGTTGCGACGCTTTATTCAAACCCGCATCAGTGAACTGACGTTTGTTGCGTCGCTTTGTTGAAAGAGGGAGGAAAGGGGACGGAGGGTGTCGACCCAGGACGGGTCGCTTGTTGCTTTGTATATTTTATATATACCTCTGTTGTATCACTAGCGTGCCGCGCAGCATTCGGGCCTTCGGCTGGGACGTGTCATCCTCAGGACTCGGTTCAAGAAGAACATGTACCATTACCGCATACTGACGTTAGAGATTAAATCGGGACTTCCGAGTTGGTATGTATTGGGTCTTAGGTGTATTCGGTATCCGTCATATCGTCGTCAGGCTCGGAAGTTTATAGGCTGGGAAGGCTTCCTGGTGTACGGCGCGGCTCGTGGGCTCCGGAACCTGGAGATTGCAATTGATCATCCATGATCACAAGCATATGTTTAATTCCTTTCCTTTGTGGGCGTGGAAGGCCAACGTTCGCCTGGCGTTCCTGGGACTGGAGAGCGTTGTCATGACGTAGTATCGTACGGCAGTTATTATGTACGATTTGTACTTTTGTGTCGTGGCAGCGTGTTGCGGCCGAGCCATTAGCTGATGAAGACAATGGTTTCCTGGGGCCCATTGCGCGATTACGTGGTCTTGGATGGCATTATGCATTGTGGGTAACGCTGTGTGCATTATCATCGCACAGCACGATAGAGGATGATTTGATCGTTAGGAGGTAAAAAGATGAGTTCATCGGTAGAGGTGTCGATCCAACCTTCTCCAAGTATTCGCATCGTTAACTCGCGTGATGTTCATGATGTGCGCCAATACAAAACATCATGACTGGCTAAGAATTATCGTTTTATGACATTTTCTAGGTTGCATGTCCAGCCGTGATATGTTCAGCAATTGATACACACTTTACGAAAGCTTTGTCGCGTTGCAGCTTTGCACGCGCCGTGGAACGCGTACAAGTTACCGGCCCATGTGCATGCGTCGTGGACAATAAAGTCGAGCGCGAATCTTTGTCGCCCGAATTTGTTATGCACGCAAGCGACAAATCTGGTTATACTCACAAACAAATCCTGTAGAAAACTTCAGCAATGACCTTCGTAGCCGTAACATACATAGGGACCCACGGGTCGCTCCAAACTCTTTTGTAACACCAACGCTCTCTCTCGACCACTGTTTTTAAAAACACGTTTTCTTCCCTTCCTTACACATAATCAGTAGGAGCTGAGAGCTTTACGAGCTTGAATCCCCGGAGCCATCCTCGTTGAAAATCACATTTTCTTTCATTGGACGGACATCTAAACAGCGACCGCCCTTCACCGGCCCGCGTCCTTCAGTAGTGCTGTGGATACTTAATTCGCGGTCCATATGGCCACGACCCAAATGCAAGCGCGCGGAGCCGCGTTCCCGTATGAGTTCGATATTGAGGGCGGTCTTGCCACCGGCATTCCATCGGACGTCCGCAGCGTCCGCGTGGTGATTGTTTCTGGCAAGAAAAAGCTGGGCGTCTCTGACGCGGTGAGGCACACTGCACCTTGTTTGAGACAGGCCGTATTAAAGACATGTTTGAAATTAACTCTCCTGAGGTTCCGATGAAAACGCCCTTCTTATATTTACCGATTACAAATCAGCAGAGTTATCTTGCGGATTATGAAGCACTTGAATCTCCCTGTTTGATTGCTGCCGCGCGTAAGGAGAAGGATGGCAGGAGACGCAGTGGAAGATGTTTGACCGGCCCATGGCGGAGACTAGCGCTTCCCTCGCTCTTGTTGCCTTACGCGTTCCCTCCCGCCGCAAGCTCCCGTCTGCCTCCACGTCCCGGTTAGACCCAAGTAGTTTTATCTCCATATCATCTTGGCTTTCACCGCTCCACCCTACAAACAAAATCTAGCTTAAAAAATCATATGAAGCGCCGAAGAGCTTAAATAAATCGCGATAATTGCCCCTTCCCTCGTTCTTTGGGGTAATACAGGCGGATCCCGTTCCCTCCGGCGTTGAGGGGCACACTGCCGAAATTCACCCTTTTCACTTTAGCACGAAGCTCTACCGTGACGCCGCCAGCCCGCAGGCCAACGCGCTCAACCCCAAGGTCAGTTATGAGCTAAGGAAGGCTCGATAAGGCCCATGTCTTTTTGGATCGGTCTATCTTGGTGAATGGAGGACCACCGTCGTGATGCAGTTCCCATCATTCGTCTTTTTGACGGCGCATCAAAACACTGCAGCCCTAGGGGAGGTTTGGGTCCCACTCCCCTCCTAATAAGAATCCCCCGCTACTGCAACTAATAAAGATACTGAAGTGGGAGAGATGTCTTCTCATGGCTTCGGAGCGTCGTTGCTAGACGCAATTAGGCAGAACGTACGTAAGATGCAAGAAGGGTGGACGGACGGATAGACCCACGACGGATCTTATCCCTGTTTCCTCTTCGGTCGTACAACAGTGCAAGGGGTTCGTAAGGCCCGGGTTTTCAACGTAGTGGTTTTCTTTGCCAATTTGGAGTCAACCGACTGCAATGGATTTGCTTGCCCACAAAAGCACCAGTCTCGTCGCTGCCCCATCTAGATTTTCCTTGGGCGCGCCCTCCCCTGGATTCCTTAATTAAAATCCTGGAGCTTGTTTGTTAGCTTCTTGCTTTGCATTACAACTTCGATCACCCGCCTATCCGAACACAGCTTGTGCAGCTATGTTTGCAAGGCAAACGAGAAAGCGGCGGCGGCAGCGGTGCTGGCGCCGTTCCGCACCTCTTCTCGCTATTTGAGCGCTGGGAGGATCTTGCAGTGGCCTTTCTGGACCTCGCAGCTCTGGCAAATCGGTCCGAAGACATTGCATTTGGCATTGAGGCTGCGGGCGCGGCGGCGGCGGCGGCAGCAGCACCGGGCTCTCGACGACATGTGATGTGGAACAACCCAGAGGCTTGCGACATCGGATTGCAGGTTAATGTTGATGACGTAACTGGGAATCTTGCGGAGCTAAGAGGAAACTTTTTACAGCGAATCATTTTAATACTGAATTTGAACTTTAAAAATTTGATACACATAAAATATTTCAAACTTTGTTTTGAACGGCATCGTTTTAATCCCAGAAACCATTTAGATATTCACCCGATCTGGCCTTCGTTTCTGGTCCCCATCTGCCCTCCTCCGCAGCTGACCATGGGCTCTTTCGCCTGCGAGCAGACTCGCTCCCCCATGCAGCGCCTGCTGCACCCGCACGCAACATCCCTATCCGCCGAGCCTGCGCCCACGGCACCGCTCAACGCGCCCATTTCACCTTCCGCCGTGCCCGTCTCACTCCCGGGTGGCCCCGCGGCCGCTGCCCGCGGTCCCACTGCCTCGGAAGCCACGGCGGCAGTCACGACGCCATCGCCGTTGCAGGGGCCGATGTCCAGGGGCGCTGGCGTAGCGGCGGCGATTGCTCCGGAACCGGCGTCAGCATTTGCGGGTACGGCAGTTGAGGTGTCAAGTACAACAGCGACAGACCAAGGTGGGGACGGTACGGCTGTGGGTTCTGGCGCACTGCGGGGAGAGTTTCAGGCTGGACAGCCGCCACCGGAGGCTAACGACTCTAATGCCGAGGGTTTCGGAGGCGAGTCTTTTGAGCATATACGCTTTTACCAGTCGTGGGTTTATGTACGTCCCGAATTTGTGTGATTTTAATGTAAAACAAAATTTTTACATCACGATTTGCTTTGTTTGCTTTTTATGTTGTTGGAACTTTTACGATGCAAAAGAAAAGACCTCGGAAACTGTGTCCGCACGGGTGTACAATTGACACGCACATTCTGGGGCCGGTTTCGGAGCGTCCTCAACGCACAATCTGTAACCAGTGTTAGCCAGCACCTGACCCAAAAGCTCTGCACACTCATGCCTGCCGGCTCCCCCCCCCAACACCACAGTATACGGTGATGAACGGTATCCCGTTGCAGCTACGCGCCTACCCTCCGAGATGCTGCCCCGTACACCGCGACCCTCCCTGGATGAGTCCTACGTCCCTATCGCTGGCAGCAGTGGCGACAGCGGTGGCGGCGCGGCCGCAGGAACAAACGATCAAAGCGGTACGAACGGAGAACGATAGGGCCCAGATGTGTCCATATGCGAGTGGTCAAGGGAGGCGTGGGAGGTGTTGGGAGCATATTAGTTTGAGACATAAGATTAGGAGAAGCACACTGGTGTGTCGTAGTGTAGTACATTGAAAACTGAAAAACCATTGCAGAAACTGTAACTGTAACGATCCATCTCTTAACCGATTGTATAACACCCTGATGTGCATGTATGCTGACCCAGGGCCGATGGAGCTCATGGCGGGAGCGGAGGCGGGTCGTACGGCAGGCGGCGGCAACGGCGCCGCCGCCGTGCCGACAACGGATGCTGCTGCCGCCTGCGTATGGCCGGAGGGCATGGGTCTGGCGGATGCAGCAGCAGCAGAGGAGTTAGCGATGGCTCCGGTGCTCTTATCGGGTGAAGCGGCTGTCGTACCGCACCACCAGCCTCAGCTACAGCCGCCGTACGGGGACACGGAAGCGCCTGACAAACGTGGCGGAGGTGGGATCGGCATCAGGTTCATCAACCGGTAGTTTAACGGAATTGCGTGTCCAGCTTTGTTCTCGTGGCCTGCTGCATAGCCCTGCTGCATAATTCTGCTGCTGCTGTTGTTGTTTTTCTTCTTGTTGGTCCGCAGCGGCGGTGACTGCCTCGGTGAGTGCTGCGGGTTCGGTGGTGAAGGGCACCACGGACCTGGCGCTGGGCGCCGCTGAGGTGCCGGTGGCGCTGGTGACGGCGGGCCCGGGGGCGGCGGTGGCTGCGGGAGCCCGTGCCTTGGAGGCCCCCCTGGAGACAGGGCGAGCGCTGGTGGCGGGCGGCGCCGAGTTGGGGGCGGCGGCAATGGAGGCGCCGGTTCGGCTGGGGGCAGCGGTAGTGCGTACGGCAGCAGACGTCGTGGAAGGTAACGGGTCTTGAACACGGTTTGATTTCTTGTTATAATAATAATTATTATTATTGTTCGTACGGAAATTGTACTGCACCGATACATTTCACACTTTTCCTTCATAATTGCGTATCTTTGTTTTTCCCGGCTCCGATGTCAGTCCGCTACCAAGTACTACACATATACACACATATGTATATATGTAGATATATACATATATATAGGGTTTTTATTGTATTAAAACCCTATACATATGTACATGCGTGTGTATTATTTTTAGTTGCTGCAATGGTGCTTTCGTGTCCAGAGGTTTTTGGAATTTTCCGTTCCAAATCCTGTTTTTAGAGTTTCATTATATATTCTAATCTTTTTTTCGTTTACGGCCCCTTCAGAAGTCACACTTGCCCCCATGGAGGCGTCGAAGGCTACCCTTCAAGCTGCCACCGGCGCGGCCACCAGGCTGTACGAGACACCGCTGGAGGCTGTGGGGGCCGTTTGCAACGTCGTTGGCGACGGCACAGCTGCCGCCGCCACGGCACCAATCCAAGCTTTCGGTGCTGCCGTACATGGCGCCGTTGACGCCATAACCTCTGCCGTCAAGGTGCCGGTCGGACTCGCCGCCGCTGCCGCCGCTGGCACCGTGGCGGCGGGCACGGAGGCGATTGCGAGGGGCATTGAGGGACTGGGCGATTTAGCCGCCGGCGCAGTTGACTTGGCGGCGGGGGCCACCAAGTCAACGTTGTACGGCGCTGCGGTCACTGCCAAGGGTGATGCAGGTGAGCTTTCCGAACTGTTTCCAGGTTTTTAATTTGCCGGTTCGCTGGCGGCTGTCCTGCTGTACGCTGATAAACCTTAAAGAGCTCGACGATGAAAGCTATTTATCTTTGCTTAAGCATAGGGACGTGAATTGGCCTTGAATGAAAATTGGCCTCGCTTTATTAAGTCTTCAAAGCCTTAACTTCCCGACGTTAAGTCCTTCTATGGTCCTTAAGACACGCAACGTCCAGCTTTTCATAGTTTGGTTTCGTACGAGTTTATACGATCTTTGCAACGGCGACTCGACAGGGCCCAGCATTCAGGGAGTGGCGGCGCTCGGGCTTCCAGACGCCCAGATGGGAAGCGAGGGAGTGGGAAGCGAAGACAAGCCCGCGACAGAGCCAGAAGCGGCGGAGGCATTTACTCCTGACGCCGCGGTGGCAGAATGCCAGGGGCAGGCCGCTGCCGCTGCCGCTGCCGGCCCGCTGCCTTACCGCAGGCCCGCTGCCGCCGGCGCTCCGTTGTCCGCAGAACGCCCCGGCTTGGGCGAGCCGATGCCCCTGGACGGTGGCGTCGCAGCTGCCGGCAGCGAAAGGACGGATGAATACGGCGCCGGCGAAGATGGCAAGGAGTACGGTAGGAGGACGACTCGTGTCGACCAGCAGCCGGACCTGGCGGCGGAGCTGGAAGGTGCTCATGACGGGGCGGGAACGGCGGAAATCGAGTCCCCTCACCGCCCTCAATCCGTGAAGCCGCCCAGCGTCACAGGTACGGTCTTGAGCGTGTAATGTCGATGTCTTCGACTGCGCGATGACAGTACTTTCTAGATTTGGATCTAGGTTTCTTTCTTTCCATGGGAATTGGGGTTTGGGGAATCCCACGCGGGAGGGTCATTGAGCTCCGTAAGTTATACAGACTCCCTTGTCGTCATCGTCTTCATGGTCTTTTCATGTCTGCAGGGATAATGCTCCAGGGAGCCGCGGGGTCGCTCCGAGATGCTGCCATCAGCTCCGCCGCAGCGCTGGGTGTGCAGCCCCTGTTGGCGGCGACGGAGCACGGCGCAGCGGAGCTGGTGGATGGCGCGGCCACCACGGCTGCGGC
This sequence comes from Volvox africanus, assembly GCA_030268105.1. Classification (NCBI taxonomy): domain Eukaryota; kingdom Viridiplantae; phylum Chlorophyta; class Chlorophyceae; order Chlamydomonadales; family Volvocaceae; genus Volvox; species Volvox africanus. The sequence goes on from BSDZ01000080.1 coordinate 1,791,531, forward strand.
GCCAGTCAGCGCCGCTGCCGTTGCAGCGAAGGCGGTGATGGGCACCACCACCTGCGCGGCGGCCAAGACCGTCAGGACATTGGGGACAGCGGCGGCGGGAGCTATCGACTTGGGCCGAGGTGCGCGCGAGCTGTGTACACGTACCGCTGAATTGGCGGGAAAGAGCGCGGGAAAAATTAAGAGGGGTACGCCGCCACGTATGTCTTTTGTGGGCGTGTTCTTTCCTGCTAGGTTGTAACACCCCTGCTAAGCTCTTCTATGCTAGGGTCTTCTATGATGTGCTGTTCTACGATGTGCTGTGCTTTGTGATGTACTATGCTGCGCTTTGACGATATGCAGTTTAATGCATGTTCTGTCCTGAGTATCCTGACTTACCTCACGAGGCTCAATCTGTTGAAAGGGGGTTCCCATCTGTCTTGCAGCGGCGGTGACTGCCTCGGTGAGCGCTGCGGGTTCGGTGGTGAAGGGAACCACGGACCTGGCGCTGGGCGCCGCTGAGGTGCCGGTGGCGCTGGTGACGGCGGGCCCGGGGGCGGCGGTGGCTGCGGGAGCCCGTGCCTTGGAGGCCCCCCTGGAGACAGGGCGAGCGCTGGTGGCAGGCGGCGCCGAGTTGGGCGCGGCGGCAATGGAGGCGCCGGTTCGGCTGGGGGCGGCGGTAGTGCGTACGGCAGCGGACGTTGTGGAAGGTACGATGCGCGCTCCACGAGTGGGAGAGAGGAAGGGAGAAATATGCATAAAGTTTACGACATTTAAAATCGTTGCCAAGGCACAGGCTCTAGTGCACGTATTCCGTTCGTGGGCGCGGGCACCTTATGGCCTGGCTGTGGGATTACTTCGTCTCAGCTTGACGCCATCAAATTGCAACACAACTTTCGTAGTTCTAGCAAACCGCATAATTTTAGTATGTAAGTCGCCTGCGTATACGCGAAGTGGTAGGCTGAAAGAATCCCTCGCAGAAATCTATCTGTGAGGCTGCTGAGTAATAGGAGGTGATAAACGGTTAAATTTAAGGCAAATATGTTTGATATAATACATGGTTTTGGTGCATGCAATGGATTGGGAGAATGCGAGCAGTGCGCGAAAAGGCAACCAGACTGTAAACTGCCAGAGCGACTATCACAAAAGCGCAACGGATATGGATTTTGTAATCATTAACGCTTAAATAGCCGTGTTTGAACGTGCCATGCCCAGAAGGCAATAAGATAGAAAAGATAGATTGTTTAGATGCTTACCTACAAAGTTAAATGATAAGAATGATAAAAGGATATTTTTTATACGAGTTTGTAGGCCTGCGTGAATCCGTGCGTGAATCTGATAGGAGGGCGCATGGACGAACGGATTGAAAGACAAGGGTACAGGAAAGCACCAGGCGTCCCGAATGCTAACGCTGCACTAACAAAAGTACAACATTTTAGCCTTCCATGGCACATGAGTCGCGCCTTTTTGCGTATTGCGACCCATGGACCGCACCACGTCTTGTCTAGTGGCAGGTACGTTCACATCTCATGTCTTCATGACCTCCCACAGCCGCAACAACGGTACCCATGCAAGGCACCAAGTTCATTTTACAAGCCGCGGCTGACACCGCTGCTAAGGTTTACGAGTCGCCATCGGAGGTGGTGAGGGCTGCTGGCGGTATGATCGGGGGCGGCACTGTTGCCGCGGCAACGGCGCCGATTCATGCCGCTGACGCAGCTGTACATGGCTCCATCGACACCACGACACCCACCACTTCTGACACGTCTCAGGGGATGGCCAGCAGAGCAGTAGTGTTGCCGGAACAGGCTGGACGGACTTCGAGCCGTGTTGTGCCCGGCCTGGCAAGCGTGTCCTTGGCCATCGTGGGCTTCGCAGCAGGTAACGAATCCCACTGTGCTGCTCGGCCATTATGTTCTGCCAATTGAAAGTGCCGTGCAAGTACAAATTCGGGTCGAACCCGCAGGCGCCATGGCTTTTGTACTGTACTGCACGTGGACCGCCGCTCTGGAGGCCGTACGTTGGGCACTGCGGACCAGCGGAATGGGCGGCCGCGCCCACAGCTTTGACAGCATGCCGCTGTCGGCGGAGGCGACCATCGCCCTTGGTGAGCGGGGCCTACTGCCCCAGCGACGGCGTAGACGACTGATTCAGCGGCTGTTGCAGATTTCCACCAGGACCGCGTCGTGGGCAATGGAGACGGTGCTGGGCGCATGGATGGCTATAATGGCGGCGGACGCTGGAGTGGCGAGTAAGATGGACAGGATGGAACGACAAGGGGCAAAGGGGAGGGAGGGAGGGGCAGCTTCAGGATACACTGGTGGGGGCCACGGACTACTGAGCATGGATATTGATGCGCTGCTGGCACTTATGGGCTCCACAGTTGTGACGAGTAGGGTCCGGAGGACATCCAACGAAAAAACCGGAGAAGAGACAAGGATTGGCGGAAAGCTGGATACGGGTAAACCTGGGCTACGTCGGGTTATCATACCTGGCACACGTCCCTCTAATAGAGATGTTTGATAGCATGATGATGCTTAAGTGACCACATTGCAGACTACGCTTGGGCCCCGCTGTGGGCTTTGCTTGGCCCCCTGCAAGCCTCCAGCGGGGCTATAGCTGCGGCAGCATATGCTCTTGCTGAACTATCTTTTCCTGCACTACCGCACTTTCTTTTTAGGGCGTTCCAATCAGTAAAAAGGGTTGTTGGGTCCAAATGTTAGTAGGGTTGCTCGGGGCTCCGACCGACTGTGTGGTATGTGTGTGGACGGCACCTCCTCATTCCGTCTTCTCCGGATGTCTCCGGACGCACAGGATATAGATAGGGGCATACAGACTGAAGATTGTCTGGACTATTGCTGCTTTGCATTTACGGAATAGCTTGCCCAGCTTCCACTCCTGACAATAACCCGCAATTTCGTTTCAGCATGATTTTGCTAACTCGAGAGGCATGTGCATCCGAAACCCGCATGATTTAACATATCCACACAGAATCGTTTGCGCATGTTGTGGAGGAAGTGATGGAGGGCGGCGCTAAGACGGCGCCGCTGCTTGGAGCGGTGCCGCTTGCACACACGGCGATAATGGCCGGTAGGTCCAATATCGTGTAATATGGACGGCGCGGCATATTTGTCTGGGCTGGGCTGTGTTTTCGATAACTGCCTGATTTGGCCAGGTCCCAGGTTACTCTACCTAGCCAGATCATTTCTTAAAATGTTTTATTGCTTGAATATGTGTCCAAAATAACTCCATTATGCACTTAGCGTGTTCCTGCCGGTTCTTGGACCTCAAGAATGCAACAGCAAGCGAATGCTCCGTCGTTCGGTTTCAAGTATTATAGGTTTATATAATTCCTTAATTATTAATATTTCTGCGGCATTTGCGGGCTGGCGGATCAGTGCAAAGTGTCCTGGTGTAACTTTCAAATAACGCCTAGTGGACGAGATCGTGATCAAGTTCAATCGGCAGTCGGCAATCGTTTCAATTGTGCTCTTCTGACTTTATGGCTGCCACCAATAATCCCGGCCTAGGTCTTACCAATCCAATGCTGTCAGGTGAAACTCTCCAGCTGTTCTACTCTTCATGTCGCTGTTGTGTAATATAGGCACGGCAGCTGCGGCACGGGTTGTGCCCCCAGCGGTGGCTGCGCACAGCGCCTACGGCGGCACGCGGGCTGTCGTCCGCGGTACCCGCCACGCGGCTCGCGTGGGTGGTCCCCCGCTGTCATGGCCCTTCAATATGGCTGACGACTTGCTCGAGTATGCATTACATGTGGCGGGTAAGTGACCCGTGGATCTGTGTGACGCGATCTTCCCGTGTTGGTATGAGCAACACTTTAATGGGAACGTTTAGGGGCCCATGGTCGTGCCCTTGGGACATAGGTATCAGCCCCACAGCCCCACACTATGTAGGTGCGTTGGTGCGGCTGGGTGAGCAAGTGACCCATGGGTCCGTTTCTGTGAGTGCCAATCGTGCGTTGGCAAATCGAGGCGCATTTGTTGAATTCGACAACATTCTGTTTGCTCTACTCTGTGGGATGCTTATTTGGCAATGCGTAGGATCGATCTTGGTCGTCAGCGCACCCTGGTATTGTGCATGGTAGGCGAGTGACCCATGGGGGAATGTCTGTGAATGGGGCGCATGCCTAGGGGTGTCCAGTTGGGTTTGACCACTCAATCAAATTGAGCGTGCATATTGCTTGTACGTGATGCATGGAAGGACGGGGGTTTGTGACTCTGTTGTTGTTGGGTTCATCCTCATGGCATCTTGCCCCCTCTGCGCTCACATCCGCCGGCGCCCTTGCCTTGCACAAGGGCGCATATGGAACACCTGGCTGGCGCTGGTACTGCTTACTGCTATCCTGGCTGTGCGGATTGTGGGCCGTACGACAAGGGCGTTGGCAGGCGCAATGGCGGCGGCGGCTGAAGGTCCCGCCAAGCGTATGGTGCACCACCGCCAAGTGGCAAGGGACCGGCTACTTGGTTCCGGCTACGACCCGGGAAGTCGTGGAGTCTTCATGGCAGTACCAGGTAAGCTCATGCACCGGCCCGCTGCCTCTCCCTCCGCTTCCCTGGAGCAAGCCGTCGTGACACGGAAACCGCTCCTGCCCCAAGTGCAATAATTGCGTCCGCATGTGGCTCACTTGGGGAGGTGTGGAGCCTATAGGGGCACCCAACGGTCATCTCTGAGCACCCAACGGTCATCTCTGCTCCCGACTTCCACCGCGTGAACCTGATCTGACCTGACCCCATACAGCTGCCATAAACAACAACCCGCAGGCCCCGTGATGCATCTCATGCTGCCCGCCCAAGTCGGCGCAAATTTGTTGTCCAGCGGCAGCGCCCATGGCGGCGAACATAGTGGCGCCGGGTTGCTGTCGTATATCCTGGCGCCGGCAGTCATGGCTGTTGCATCGTCAGTCGCCGCGGCAGACGTGTGGGCCTGGCGTATACGACGGCTTTTTGTAGGGGTATCGCACATCTTTCCGGGAAGCCGGACAAAAGGTCTTTCATCACTGCCCATCCGCGCCGGGGAGGAGCACGTCGGTGTCGACGTCAGCGGCGGTGCCGCTTGCGCTCCATCGTCCTACCCACCCACCGCTTCCATCGCTGCACCCGTTGCAAAACCTGCCTCCGCCAGTGCCGCCACTGCACCCGAGCCCGTCGGTGCTTTCCGCCTAATTCCGCCCATTCCCGTAGCTTACCCCGGTATCGGCGAAAATCGGGGAATTACCGCCGCCACCATCGCCACCGGGACTGACGACGACCCGTTCACCGCACCCGCTGATGCCTTCGCTGCGGCGCTGGACTTGATGGGGACTGCGACCCGCGGCGGGCTGGGAAATGGCGAGGACTCCCCACAACACCGGCGCTCCCGCGCGCACGATCTCATGCCGTATGACCTGGTGCAGGGAATGGATTATGGCGCTGACGCCGAGGGGTGTGAGGACGTTCCCAACGAGCTTCAACCAGCGACTTCAATGGACAAGGACCGTGACCGCCAGCGAAGCATTAACCTGGACGCTCTGGACACCGGCACCGCGGTCGGCATCCGCAGCCGCCACGAGCCCCACCATCACCATCGCCAGCACGAGCACGATATGTCTGTACGGTGGGAAGGCCTGAAGAAATCAAGTGTCGGCAGCGGCGGCGGCGACGGAAGCAGCGACGCGCCGCTGCAGCTGCGCCGCTCCGAGGTTGTTTCCAACAGCGGCGCGCTGACGCCGCCTGACGCCGCCACTGGTCCTAGCGACAGGCAGTACCCCGCGGGTACGGCGGCCGCGGCGGACGTTGAAGACGACGGCAGCAGCGACTTCGGCGTGCGCGGTAGGTTTTTCGGTTATACACCCATGTACTCCGGTCTGAATGACGGTCTTGGGGCGGCAGCAGCGCCCCAGTCTCAGCGAGAAGATCTGCACTCGGAAACTCACGGAAGTGTCGGCGGTGCGCTGGCAAGCCTGGGGGGCAAGCTGTCTTGTAGCGGCTGCGGCGATGTATACCGGGATCCACGAGATGAGAAGGAAGGGGCGCCTTGACGACCTGCCATCGCACTGTTTCCCTAAGCCCGTCATTTCATGCGATTTGAGTGATATTTGAGTATACATCACGACGAGACGAATGAGCAGGAACAGGAGGACGAGGTTTCTGAGCTGGTGAGGGATAAGGGGTTCGCCGTCTGCCTCTTCTTTGACTACAGTACGACTGCGGAATGGACGTGTATGCATGAAACCGTAATCATGCCCTCATTGTGCCGTTCGCATGAACGAGCGATTGAGCCGTATTAGGAATGTGCCATGTTTCCATTACAAGGCTTATGGGGAAAGGTTTCTCTAGAGCACATTGAGATTATTGACATCTTATAACACGGCGTCTACACGGCTGGGCGCGGTTTGGGTCGGGGCGGCTGTGGGCTAGGAGCAGGGTTTTACTTGCAAGCTATAGGAGCCGCTCGATCGTCGCAATACACGAGACGGTGAAGAGCTTCACCGCCACCCCAGCATTCCTCCTACGAACCCCAGATCGGCCTGGATGCCGACAAGGAGCGCGTCAGTGCAATCAAGAGGAATGACGGAATGCAAAACTGTCATCCTTCTAGGTGGCCCGTCTGCACAAAACAGTCATTACTTCGCCGCCCCGCGTTGATCTTCCGAAAAAAGTTCTTTTTGCCGATACGAGCGGGTCGTGGCTTTTGCTGTGAGGTTGGGAATCTGAATTGGAGTTGAAAGTGTGCTTGTTGAAGATAGACTGGTTTGCTGCTAGGGGGAGACCATGCGAGACCATTCAGTTGTTGTCTGACATTATGCGGCTTAAGCACATTCGTTATGCTGGGTGTGTCGGGAGGTAGCCTATGCCATGCCGGATTCAGAATGGCCGTATGCTGCGCGTGCCGTGGTTTGCGAAGTGGCAAAGCCAGGGACTGGAAGGCAGGATGCAGCTGCTGTGCGTGCCAAAGCGCGGGAGGAATCCGCGGCTCTCGACATTAGCACAGCAGTGGTGCACGCGAGTGTGTAAGGGACGAAGGGATCGAGGGGGATTCAGAGACGAGCTGGCAGTAGCCGGAACCAAGAAGCCGGTCCCTTGGCGGGACCTTCAGCAGCCGCCGCCGCCATTGCGCCTGCCAACGCCCTTGTCGTACGGCCCACAATCCGCACAGCCAGGATAGCAGTAAGCAGTACCAGCGCCAGCCAGGTGTTCCATATGCGCCCTTGTGCAAGGCAAGGGCGCCGGCGGATGTGAGCGCAGAGGGGGCAAGATGCCATGAGGATGAACCCAACAACAACAGAGTCACAAACCCCCGTCCTTCCATGCATCACGCTCAATTTGGTTAAGTGGTTGGTTTTTGGTTACCTATTGTCAAACCCAATGAGACCGCATGCGTAATTCACAGATATTGACTCATGGGTCACTCGCCTACCGCGTACGATTAGGGTTTGCCGACGACCCCGATCGATTGCACCTATTGCCCAAACATACAGATAGTGAACCACGGGCTATTCACCCGCTATATGCCCGATACAACCCTACTAGTGGTTGTAATGACCCATGGGTCATTTGCACACCCATATTCGTGCCAAGCACGTATGCTTATATCACCAAAGGAAGTCAAATTGCCTTCATGGGGTCGATGCATGTGCAATATATAAGGACCGAGCCACGGGGGCCCTGCTCTTTCACATTAAAGTGGTGCTCATGCCAGCAAGGTCGCGCAATACAGACCCATGGGTCACCTATCCGCCAGTCGGTCCGCGTCGGTGGGCCCATGCTGTCATGGACGTTCGATACGACTGGCAGATAGCTTACACATGACGGTGTGGGGCCACCGATGCGAGCCACGTGGTGGGTGCCGCAAACAGCAGTACGTGTGCCCGCATGGCAGCAAACCCGTTGTCGCAGCCGCCGTGCCTATGGCATACCACGGCGACGTGGATATTAGAACAGCTAAAGAAATTTACGTGCAAGCAATGGATTCGCAAGACCAAGTCCGAAATGTTGGTGGTAGCAAAGCACTGTTGCAGCCCTAAACATTTCGCTTCTTGGTCAGATGAGACAATGGTTGATTTTGTCTTTCGAACTTGGTGACGATCTCGCCGACTAAAGGGTTAACTGAAAGTTACACCAGGACACCCGCACATGCCGCAGAAATATAAAGAGCTAGGATATTAAATAAAGCTATATTACTTGGAAATGTAATTCGCGTTATTAGAGCAGTTCAGCAACCGAACGACCCACGGAGCAATTCGCTTGCTGTTACATTCTTGGGGCCAGAAACCTTCAGGCACAAGCTAATTGCTCCGTGGGTCGTTCGGTTGCTGAACTCATCCAGTAACGCGAATTAGATTTCCAAGTAATACAGCTTTATTTAATATCCTAACTCTTTATATTTCTGCGGCATGTGCGGGCTGGCTGATCTATGCAAAGTGTCCTGGTGTAACTTTCAATGAACGCTTTAGCCGGCGAGATCGTCACTAAGGTCGAAAGACAAAGCCAACCGTCTT